>JAMJFZ010000199.1:30056666-30658750 GCA_026225945.1 Cricetomys ansorgei
TGCACTAGAAATTAAATTGTTTAGTTTGCAAAAGCCAGCTTTTTCGTTACAGTGGCAATTCTCACTTTAATTTTTTTAAAAAGTAATTTATTTTATATGCATTGGTGTGAGGGTGTCAGATCTTCTGGAACTGAAGTTACAGATAGTTGTGAGCTGCCGTGTGGGTGCTGGGAATTGAACCCGGGTCTTCTGGAAGAGCAGCCAGTGCTCTTAACTGCTGAGCCATCTCTCCAGCCCCTCTCACTTTACTTTTATAAATCACATAGTCTTTGTCCTTTTTTGCCTGTATTACTTGCTTTTTAAGTTTGTGATAACACGAGGCCTGTTCTTGTAAGGGTTCCTAAGTACACAGTACAGCATTGTTAGCTCTAGTCATTGTATTAACACAGCGTATCACTATGACTTGTTTTTCAATTAAAACTCCCCTAACACCTGTGCCCCACTTCTCCCCCCCCCCCCCCAGCCCGTGGCAAACACTATTTGACTGTTTTTATTGGTGTGGCTGTTTTAGTCACTGCCTATATGTAGTAAGTGAGATAAGGTAGGATTCACTCTTCCAGATTTTGGTTTATTTTACCTAGCATAATGTCCTGCATTTCTGTAAGGCATGAACAATTTTCCAGTATGCGTGTGTGCCGCATCTCCTTATGCACTCACTGGGTGTGGATGTTCAGGCTGCCTCTCTGTGTTGGCTGCTGTGAATACCACTGTAGTGAATGCAGAAAAGCAGACATCACTTCAAGATCTGATTTCAGTCATTTGACAAATACCTGGGAGTAGGGTGACTACCTACATGGCATGCATTTTTAATTTTCGAGGAAACTTGATGCTGGTATTCGTAGTAGCTGTACTGTTTCCCGCCAGCCAAGTACAGTGAACTCGTTTCGCGACGTCCCATTCTTCATCATGGTCTTTTGCTGTGTAGTGATTGGGTGGTGTAAATCTGAAGTGGTTGCTTTTTGCTGGCTTTGGAAGGAGGTGGGTTGTAAGGCCTTGAGGTTCAGCTTCCACATCACCGAAACAGACAGACAGATGAAAAAATATTCCAGGAAAAAGTATTCCTAATTTGTTCTAACAGTTTCTCCATTGGCAAGTGAGATGTGTACCATTTCAAGTAAGTCATATGAAGCTATGTTTCTAGCAGAAAAGAAATTTTCTGAACTGCTGTAGAACTGACTAGAGTAATTATACGAGGACTGTGCAGTGTCATTGCTGTATGGTGATACTCAAAGATAAAATGGGTTTTATTTGGGGAAATGAGGAGCCCACATTAAAATTACTTCACGTAGAAACTTAAGGAGTTGTTAATGCACTAGATAGCAAAATACGTATTAATGCATAGTAGTAAAATACATTTAGCTTGAATGCATCACTATTTGGTTGGAAAGTCTGGTTTGCTGAAGAGTTTGTCTTCTGAACCCTCTCCCAGGCCAGGAGTGTCCATTGGACTTAGTTCTTATTGGGGTGGACTTTGTAGAAATTAGAAAACAGAGGCCTAGTTTTAAAGGATTTGTTTTAATTAGTTGTGTATGTGTCTGGCTGTGTGGGAATGTGCAACGTGTGCTGTTTCCCACAGAGAGCAGAGGCCTGACTCCTGGAGCTGGAGTTACATACAGGCAGTTGTGAGCTGCCAGACACGGGAGCTAGGCACAGCAGGGGCAGTAAATACTCTTAACTCTGAGCCATCCCTCCAGCCTCTAGGCCTGTGTTTCTTGTAATGTGTTAAACTTTCTGAAAAATGCAATGTGTGTCTTCCCCTGTAGCTAATGTGCAATGCATGTCTTCATTGTAATAGTAGTTCTTAATATTTGTTTCACGTTCTAGGTAAAACTGCCATTTAATGCTCAACGAATAATTTCACTCTCACGAAATGATTTCCAATCCTTGTTGAAAATGCACAAACTGACCCCAGAACAGCTGGACTGTATCCATGACATCCGCAGGAGGAGTAAGAACAGAATTGCTGCACAGCGCTGTCGCAAGAGGAAACTCGACTGTATTCAGAATCTTGAATCAGAAATCGAGAAGCTAGTAAGTGGATGAATTTCTCATTTTTCAGTTTAAGTACCAACTCTTTCTTTCTATAGAATAAATAGCTATTTAAATTGCAAGGTAAGATTCAGAATTCAAATACCATTTTATGAGAAATTAGGATGTGTTCAGAAAGATTAGAAGATAAGAAATAAGGTTTTCATTGACTATTTTGCTTATGTATGCATGCTACATTTTTAGCATGATGTACTAACATGTGTAGGTGGGAAACTGTTTTGGGGTAGCTTTTTTTTTTCTTAATGGTTTTCTAATTTAATGACTGTCCTGTCTAATCCTTAGTGGTTGAGTAAAGGTTAAAGTAATTATACAGTACTTTAATCTATGATGTTTGATGTCTGTAAAAGCTTATTTTCCAGTTGGGTAGAGCTGTGGACCTGAATTACCTGTTTTGGTTGATACCAAAACCAAGCAGATGAACCAGTGTCTCTCTGACAAGGGAGCGTGGTGATGTGATGTTGTGGCTTGACTAGAAACTTTTGAGCTGCAGCAAGGTTCTCAGTGCGAGGCGTGCTTGCTTATCGGTCTTATCTTTTCCAGGATCAAAACATAAATTAATTGGAAGATATATTAATTTGCTCCCATTTCTGTTTCTGTCTTGTGGTTGGTGGAAGGAAGTGTATGAGAAGGCAGCTGTGGTACTCGGCCAGCTGAGGGCCCCATGTGGGCCGAGCAATAGGACAGCAGCCTAGTGGTGATAAAGAGCCCTCAAATGGTCAGTTTTGTGTCTTTGCTGATCATGGCTGAAAATTTAAAGTTGTGTTTATAACTGGTCTTCAAGCATGGCCATTGTAGCTCTGAGTGAGAATTGAAACAGTATAATGTTAAAAATGTCTTTATGGTTTTAAGAGTAGTTGAAAGATAAAATTTTATTATGTTTCTACTGTGCATGTACTTTAGGGAAAAGGTACAGTATAACTGTGGAAAAAGATGAAATCAGACGAGAGTGTGGAGGAACTAGAGTTCCTAGGACCACAGAACAGATCGACACAGCCAGCACGGTCTTCATATACCTTTACACCCTGGCAGTCTTTCGTATTATCCCATTGTAGTGCTCAGCTGCCTTTGAATGGATGAGCTTCTAGAGTGTTGCTTTGTTAGTTACTGTAAGAGATGCTTTTTATGCTGTTGGGTTACGTGGAATTATTTGCAGGATTGTACTACAGTGCTTACTTCTGGTTTCTACATTACCCCTTCTTTCCCCTCAACTGGCCATAATTTATAGTCATCTAACAAGTTTTCTCACTCTCCTAAAATTAACAAGACTGGTGAAAATTCATTTTTATGCACAGGAAATGTGCTGTGCGTTTGAGAGTAGCTTGGCGTATTTCTCCATTGCCTTGCTCAAAGGTCCCATATTTGGGGACTGAAGGCAGATACTGAGCTACTGGATAACTGTTTTCTTAACAGAATTCATATATCTGGGGTGTCGAGGCAGGTAGGAGACGCAGTCTTAATTATGAGTGTGGGTGGGATAATGTTACTTCCCACTTTACAGTTAAGATGTTCATTTGTGAACAACAAATGGGTTAGTGTCTGGAGAACTCCCAACAAGTACCTGCTATAGAGTTAGCACTCCTTAAGTACTAGTTATTTCTCGTTATGGCCACATCATCATTTACTTATATTCAGTTCTCTCGGCCTCTGTTGGCTTCTTTCCTGAATTCTCCTCCTAACTATTGGCTTAGTTCACTTTCTATCTCTGTGGTAAACACCATGACTACCAGCAATTTAAGGAGGAAAGGGTTTATTTGGCTTACATTTCCACATCACAGTTCATCATCTGGGGAAGTCAGGGCAGGAACTCAAGCAGAGATCATGTAGGGTTAGAGTTAGGGTTAGGGTGCTGCTCATTGACTTGCTCTCCGTGGCTTCCCCTAGCTACCTAGGACCTACTGCCCAACCACAATGGGAACGGTTTTCCCATTTCAATCAATAATCAAGACAATGCCACAGGCTTGTCTATAAGCCAGTCTTAAGTATTTCCTCAGTGAGGTTCCTTCTTCTCTGATGAACCTAGTTTGTGTGAGATTGACAAACTAACCATCACGACTGTGAACTCTAGCTGGATGTCCTCCACTCTTCCTGTCAGTCTGCAAGGGCTCCTTTTTCTGGTCAACAGGAAGGTCATTGTTTTCCAGTGCAAGGCTGATAGTTCCTCAGCCCTTTTTGTGAGCTCAGAAACTCAGATGATTAGTTTCCTATTTACTTGTTGTATTGATTTGGACTCAGGCTAAAACCCAGGAACCATGTGAAGAGTGGATAGAATAATCTGCTGTAAGTTAGTGGTGGCCCAGGGACAGAGCCAGGTCTTGTGACTAGTGTGGAACCAGAAACTGGAAGGCCTCCAGGAACCCATGAGTGGGCTGCTTCCATTTACAGCTCTAAATGCCCCAGGAGGAGTGAGCAGGACTGGCCTCAGGAGGCCTGGGTGTCCTCATGTATGACAGAGCCGAGAATCCTGGCTTTCACAGCAGGCCAAGCAGGTAGCTCATAGGGTCTGCTATGCCCACAGCTCAGTTCTGTCACTGGCCTCTTGCCAAAAGCCAGACCTGGAGAGTCCTGTTGGTCTATGTGTGGTGGTGCTGGGATATGGATATCTATCTCTGGAACCCCACTCAATCCTTCCTAACCCTCTCATCCTGATCATTTGTACAAACCATAATTTAAGAGCCAAGGAGCACATGACAAATGTCTGTCCTGCCTCAGAAGTCTTTCTCAGACAGAAAACAATGGGCACAAAGTGTGCTTATTAGAAAATAAGAGAAAGGAAGCTGCCAGAAGAGCGTGATGCTGAAAGTACCTGTGCGTGTATACAGTGACATGATGTCAGTGCTGACTGTCTGCATCGAGGTGGTGGGGGCAGCTGGCAGATGGATGGGGCTGCTCTCACCTCACAGAACACGAGACAGGGAAAAATAAGCTGCAGGAGAAAGTATGGAGGGTTCAGTAGTAGCTTCTGTAGACCACAGCCAGTTCCTTTAGAAGTTGAACTCCCAGGCTAGCAAGCTGCCTCAGTGAGGAAAGACCTCAGTGCCGACCCTGATACCTTGAGTTCAGTGCATGGGACCAAGGTAGAGGATTGAGAGAGAATTCTTGCAAACTAGTTTCTCACCTCCACATATGTGTTATGGCACATGACCCCACCCTGCCCCCCAACCCCGCAAAGTAAATAAATGTAATACTAATTTAAAAAAAATAAGTGTTCCTACCCTGAAAGGCTTCATTGACAGAAAGGAGTGTTTGTTATTCACTTATTTGCAGGTGTGATGGAGAGCACAAAACAAACCAAGCATACCACCTTGCACCTATTCCTGCAAGGTGAGCCATTCTCAGCAGAGCTTCAGGCAGGTCCTCAGGGATCTGGAGGAACTGGAGCTGTCACAGAGGGAAGAGGGCCATGTGTGTCACGTCCTGCAGACCCTCCAGAGGGGCGTCATCAGGGACACCGATGTTGATCCTGTGCAGGCTGGGCCAGTGTATGTTTTTAATGAAATACTTTAAAAAGTAAAAGAAAAAAATTTAAAATAGAGAAACGCTAAGGACACAATGGAAATACTCCTTTAGTATAGTGCATAGTATTTGTACTTATTTTAGGTGCAAGCCTGGAACTCCCTGCCATCACCATTTTATTTTATTTGTTCTGTAAGCTAAGTGTATTCCAAGAAAGTCCAAAAGTCTAAAGAAAAACCGTAAAGTATGAAGTAAGCAGTTTTTCATAAGCTAAGTTTGTTACCGAGGGAAACATGTAGCACAGCCAGAATATGCAGTTGCAAGGGCCCTGGAGCGCACAGTAATGGCCCAGGCCGTTCACTCACTCACCCTCCCACCCAGAGCAGCATTCCAGTCCCGAAAGGTGCACGGCGCAGGTGCCTGTCTGGGTTGTGCAGTCCTAACCTTCGGCAGCACGTTTCCCTGTGCCCCGTCCATGTTTAGATAGACACAGGTACGCAAACACCGAGGCAGCTTGCAGCACCACCAAGGAACACGCTGTACAAGTTTGTAGTCCAGGAGCTAACAGGAGACGTCTCAGCTCAGGTGTGCTGCAGGTGGCACCATGTAGATGTTTGTACAGCGGCCCAGTTGCCTCATATGGCATTGCTTAGAACGTGTTCCTGTAAGGACCGCATGACTATAATCTGAAGATAGCTTGTGTTGTGAGGTTGGGGTGCTTGGACCACATTCTCCACCATACCCCGGTATTGAACCCAAGATCTCATGCATCTTAAGTAAGCGCTGAACTGTTGCCACTCCCGTTTTGAAAAAAGTTCTGAGGCAGAGTCTCATGTAAGTTACCTAGGTTGGCTTTGAACTCCTGATCCTCTGTTATTTGGGAGGTGCTGATAGTAATGCTCTGAAGCTATGTTGGGTTCCTTTTATTTACTATTTATCAGCTATTCCGACTTGGCGTGGTAAATCTATGTTTTAAAATTAGAACGAAATGGAAATGCTACTGAACTGCCTATAGATAGGGCTATGTAGGAGTTGCTTGGAGTGTGAGGAACAGATGAGAGACTATAGAGCTCAGGGTGTACCTGGGTACAAATCATCCTCTGTGGGATATTGTTATTTTTAAAACTGTATGCATGTTTGTGCACACAGATGCATGCATGTGTGTTTGGTGTGTGTGCCCATGTGTCCATGAGAGGCCAGAGGAAGACATCAGGTACCTCCTCCATCACCCACTGCCTTAATTCCTTGAGAAAGGGTCTTTCACAAAACTTGATGTTTGTTTGTCTACCCCCACCCATCCTGGCCAGCCAGCAAACTTCAGCAATCCTCCTATCTCCTACCCCCACCTCTAGAGCTGGGAGGGACTACAGGAGTATATGGATACACTTAGCTTTTTATGTGGTTTCTGGGGATTTGAATTTAGGTCCTTATGCTGTGCAACACACAGCTTTGTAAAAATAATTTTTGGATGAAGCTATAGTAGTACTTGTGTATCTAGCCATGCTCTTACTACCCTTTAAACTGTTTTTGTGCCAGCAAGGACCTAAAGTAAGACACTTAGAAGCCATCACTGTGAAATACCCCATCTCAGTGTTGTCCAGCAACCCCAGCTCTTCAGAACCTGTCAGCAAACAGAAAGTAGACAGAAGCCTTCTCGGCTTCCCTAACACACTCGTCGTATAATTTTCATAGGGGAAACATTTGGCCTTCTGTTAGCATTTATTTACTTGCACTTTACAAGCAGCTCGATTATTAACTTGCCTAGCTCACACTAGATTAGAAGTGAAATGCTAGAATGTGAAAGACGAGGCAGGATATGGGTGGGAAAGGGGTTGCTGTTTGCGGTGATACCTGAGGTGAGCAGAAGGGAAAAGAGCCAGGAAAACTCGAAAAAGTTTTGTGGTAGACTTCCTTGTATAGATTTAAAAATATCACACAAATGAAAATAGTAAACCCAGAATTAACCCATTGACTCCTTATACTATAGAAACTCGCCTCCCAGTCATCTTATCTGTGGGTATGCTAAACTTTTACTCCTGATTGCTAAGTCACCGTATGGATTATATAGCTGAGATTGCATATTTAACAACACTGAACATAATCTTGGGCTCACAGTCATGCCTGGGGAAAACAGGCATTAGTTGAACATTACCGTGGGGGGACGTCTCAGGGACTAAACTAGGAACTCTGTGTTGGCCTCCTTACAGTGTCAAGTCCACACTTATCCACAGTTCAAATCCAAACACTCGGAGCAGTGGGTTTGTCTTAGAATCATGGCCAGAACCTAGCCCAGTTTGATAATCAGCTACAAGCACTTTTCCTCTACTTTCCACCTTAGTTTGTATTTCAGGGTTTCATTAAAAAGCATAAAGATACTTCATGGTGGGTACTACTCCACACGCACTGGAGCAGTTGGGTACACACCTTACAATGTGAAAAGTTATGAATTCCAACATAGGTCTGACTGTAGGAGTTTTGGATGAAGGATAATGAGCTCTTGGTATTTAGTGTGTGTATATGTGTGTTCAATTTTCAGTTTATACATTCCTTGTACATGATATTACACTACGTTTCATGGGGATGTTGCCACATGCATGCATATTATACACTGAGTACGTTCCCTCACTCCCCTCTCACCGTCTACTTGCTTTAGTCTCCTTTGTTCCTCTAGATTGTGTTGTCTCTGATTTCCTATCATACATGATTTTTATGTGTCTATATAAAAGTACAGGACCTCCATACAAGAGAGAACATTTGTGTTTCAAACACAAATGGCTTAATTGGCTTACTTCACTGAATATAAACTTTAGTTGCATGTACTTTCCTTCAAATGACATAACTTCATTTTTTCCTCTATGGCGGAAGAACATTCCATTGCATACTTTGCCACATCATCCCTTCCTCTGTGGTTGGGCGCCTCCGTTGGTCCCATGACTTAGCTGTCATGAATGGTGCTGCAGTAGACATTGATGTGCAAGTATCTCTGTGGTGAGCTGACGTGGATGTGTATTTGAGTTGATTGAAAGGAAGCATTCCATGTGATCTTACTGAAAGAAGACAGTGTAGATACGGAATGTTTGATTGTTAGAAATGCCAGTGGACCCAATAAACACGAGCCATTGTGTTCTCTCTCCCCTCTGCACAGCAAAGTGAAAAGG
This sequence comes from Cricetomys ansorgei, assembly GCA_026225945.1. NCBI lineage: Eukaryota > Metazoa > Chordata > Mammalia > Rodentia > Nesomyidae > Cricetomys > Cricetomys ansorgei. Next base: position 30,065,327 of record JAMJFZ010000199.1, read on the forward strand.
AGAGCTTGCTGAAGGAGCGAGACCACATTTTGTCAACGCTGGGTGAGACGAAGCAGAACCTAACTGGCCTTTGCCAACAAGTGTGCAAGGAAGCCGCTCTGAGTCAGGAGCAGATCCAGATCCTCGCCAAGTACTCAGCCTCAGACTGCCCACTTTCTTTTTTAATTTCTGAGAAAGGAAAAAGTACTCCTGATGGTGAACTCGCTTTTCCTTCAGCTTTCGGTGTGTCGGACGTGCCTCCAGCAGTACCACCTCCCTGTGGGCGAGGGAGCAGTGAGGCCAGCCAGGAGCTGGGGCAAGAGTCCCAGCCAACCACTGCAGCAGCCCCTGAGCAGGCCACGCTACTGGAACCCTGTCGGCAGAGTGGTGGGATCTCAGACTTCTGTCAGCAGATGACTGACAAGTGTACTACTGACGAGTAAACTGCACGAGCATCCTTCAGCCCATGGATCTTCTACTGAAGTTTTGGCATTGTCTTGAAAGCCGAGTATGACCCTGTCTTCTTGCTTAGTAGCCCTGCTTCCCCCAGTAGCTTTCTATTGAGGGAATGTCTCTTTAAGGTGACCCCTGAGTTCTCCTTGATTTTAACAGGAGACGTGACATGATGATTTACCTCTTGGATGCCGAAAAATCACATGTGAAAATATAGAGTGACCCCGGTAGTAATCTCCCAGTATTCAAAATAACTACGACAATGAAAACTGCAGTATCAACAGCTCAGAGCATCTGCACTCGGTCCTTCTGGCCTGCAGAAGCTGGGTAATCTACCTTCTAGCAGTATACTGATCAAAGAGAAGAATTCTCCCCAAACAGTGTGGTGGTGATCTACCCAGAAGTGGGGGTATCAGCACTAAGAGTGTTTGTGTAGACCTGTAATGTGGAAAAGAAATCATCTCCTTTGAACTCTAATGCTCTGCTCCACAGCGGCTCCTACCAAAGTCCAGCATGGGCGGGACCTGGCGACCCCGAGGCTGCCCTGGCAGGACTTAGTAAAGGGCCACTGCTATTCTGAGCTGACAGCCTCTGCCCTCTTCCGTATTGACTAGAGTTTCTGTCCACAAAAACAGTAGATAAGTGTCATTTTCTGCTCTTTTGTTTCCCCTCTTCAGTCTCTACCACGTCTTGGCTGGTTAGGAACTTTCTGTGCCCTGACTTACTTGTCCCTTGGAGGAACTTATCTCTTGGAGGAACTATGCAAGTGTGCATGAGCTGGCCACTATCTGGAGAGCTTCACACTGCTGGAGGCTGTTCATCATCTCATCGCAGGTCACTGATGCCCAAGAGGGCATTGGGATCGGGGAGAGGAAAACATCTACATTGACCAGAAGTGCATGCAGCTGATTGACATCCTAGTGAAGAGCTGCGGTCTGTAAAAAGCCTCGTTGGATGCAGATTTGGATCTGCAGCTCTGCCAGTGTTTGAAGTGATAAAATTCAGTCTCAGTCCATTGTGGGTTTGCACTTGAGAACCAGATGTAATCCTTTTATTTTCCCCCACTCCCCAGTTTGTTATGGTGTAAAGGCACACACATCAGTTTGACTTGGGCATTGAAAAGTCCATCTTGTGCTTATTTAATGTTGGTAGAAAATGGATTTGTAATAATCTGAGCAGTTACCTTGTAACATTTTGCAGTGATTCTTAGCTGTTCTGGAATCCGACACTGTAGACCTCAGCAGTGGAAACAAAACATTGCATATACAGGTTCAATATCCCTGTTCAAGGAATGTGAAATGCCTTAAATTGGAAATGTTCTGAGTACCGAGCTGATACCAGATACAGGGTATTCCAATCCTGATCTCATGAGGCAGGTCGCAGTCAAAACAGGAAGGACATTGAGAGTCTTCTCAAAGCTACTTTAAGCTATGTGTATAAGGTACATAGGAATCTCTTTAAGATTTTGGGAGAGGGTCTGATCCTCAAGCTATCTCATAACATTCTATAGAAGTGGACATTTGGCAATAGGAAAAAAAAAGTTTGAAGCACCTCTGGCCTCAGACATCGCTGATCAGAGAGTCTCACAGTATTTATGCTCCTAGAAGCATCTGTGGAGCCCTGTGTTGAGCTACAGAGGAGCAGTCAATAGGACTTCATCTCTCCCAAGTCAGATATGCGAAAGAAACACTTATCTTCACTGCATGCTGCATCTAGTAGAAAGAGAGATGGAGCGAGCGAGCACACCACACTTGTGTGGTGTCACATCGGTGGTAAGCTGTTGTTTGCCTTGAGAAGATACAGGGACCAGAATCAATATTTCATAATTTTATAGGAAGTTGCCAGATATTGCTCCTTTTCCTTGGGGTTCAGGGAGGGAGGGAGGGTAGCATGTATCTTATCTTTGGAAGAGAAAAAATAATTTGGAATCATTTTCTAGAAACTTTGAAAAGTCCACTCAGTTTGTCTGGGAGAGAATGCTCACTCTGTGATAATGCATCCCATGTTACAAGAGTTGTGTAGGTGTATGTATGTTCCCATGCAGCTATTTGATACGTGTAATTTTAGATTTCAACTTAACATAAAATAATATGAAAACTTCTCTGGTTTACAAAGTGTAAAATCTTACATAAGCCAATGGAACCCTTGATTTCCTACCTCACTGCACACTCGGCTGTCATCAGTTTTTGTGTGTACATACGTCAGATCTTTTGCTTTAAATGTAACTGTAAATATTTGCTTTGGAAAGTTACCATTTTATGATAAAACCCAGTTCTCGCCTCAGTTTAAAGATTTTTTTTAAGACAGTTGGTTTAAATTTTTCTCTACCTATGAACTGTTTAGCATTAAGGATTAATTTTAATGGTGTCTGGTAATTGGCCATGTGTAATATTTCTTACAATTTAGCATTACTTTTTAACAGCCAGCATGTAATACAAGTAACTACACTACCTCAGACCTACGTGATTTTCAAGTTGTATTAGATGGACAGGAAAGATTTTACCTTTGTCTTTTGGCCATATGGTGGGTTGGTTTTCTATATATCGCATAGCATTACACATTTATGACTATTTTAACATGAACTTCTAAAGACAATTTTTTTTCTAAGAAAATTTGTTTTAAGGAAATATTTTTTGCGGGGAATGCTGAAGACAAATGATAGGATCATATGTGTACAACGTATGCTTTTTCCTTCATGCAGAGTTTTGGCAATGTTTTAGTTGGTGTTTTGCATATTCACACAATCATTGCTCCTTGTTGTATGACCCGGCCTTCTCAGTGCCTGGTGATTTTTTTTTTTTTTAAAGCTGTCATGTCTGACTCAGTACAATAATGTCATCTTAAAAATTTGCCCCCTATTTGAATACTATAGCTACAAGCAAATAATTTGTTAAATTGTTATATTCAGAATAAATAAAGGTTATAACATTGGTTGTCCACCTGCAAGCTTTATAACAATTTACTGTAGCTTGATGCTTAGGCAATTTTAAGTTAGGAATTCAGTATATATGACAACAGGGGATCGTGGAGGTGGCATGAGGACACTCAGCCACATTAACAACTTGGAAAAAAAAAAAGAAGCAAATTGCAATGTTACAGTGAATTCTCAGGTGAACTTTCAGTTATAAAAACATCTATTTTGAAATTGTAAATATTTTAACTGTTTTATTAAGGCATGTACTAAACTATCCTTTGACACGTGTTGAGTAGAATGAAAATTTAAAGCCATAATGGTAAAAGATGGCATACTGATTGTAAAATAAACAGAAATAATAATATCGATTTTTTTTGTAACTTTCATAAGATAATTTTTCTAACTGCAATAAAACCACTGAACTTATATATTCATGTCCTATTAAACCCATGTTTTATTAGAAGTACACTTCATAATATTTAATTTGCATTTCCTTTCTAATGTGCTTGTCTAAATGTGTCAATACAAGTATTAGATGCTGATGATAAATTGACAGTTAAATAAAGTTCCTAATATTGCTTTTAATTGACTAGAGTTGTAAATTCCATGTCTCATGGCTCATGTGAACTTACTAATGTTAATCTTTTGATCAGTCACTAGAAGTTAGGTTATCTGTTGATAGGGAAGAATTTTTGATTAGTTGATTATCTTAAGCCCGACAAAAAGACTCCCAGTGCTTTGGTATTAGAAGACACACAGATTTTAGCCTTGCATTTCCTTTATGTAGTTTCAGTCTGTGGAATTAGGACCGTGTAAAGGGTATTTGCAGAGAGATACGTTAGTTGGTAAAGAGCTGACTGTGGATCTGAGTTCAGTTCCCAGGACCCATATACAAAATGCCAGGCATAGCCATACGTGCTGGAGCAATGTGTGCCTGACAATGGCAGCATGGGGAGAGGCAGAGTCTGGCAGATTCCTAGGGCTCTCTGACCAGCCAGCCTGGAATGGGTGGTATCTTGAGGAATGCCATCCTAGGTTGTCTATGAGACATGTGCATGCATACATACACACTTGCACACACAAGCACAAAAGTGTTATCAAATTGATTGCTCCAGCAAGGCCTTGAGAGCTGAGCTTTGAGCAGCTGTGTGGTTTTGAGGTCATCTGAGGTCGAAGTTTGTTCTGTTAATACCGATTCTTGACTATTTCACTGTAGGATACAGTATACTGCTGAGCGTCCTACAGTATACAGGCAAGTCTCACCAGTCATTGTCCTGAGTGTCTGGTCACGCTGATGTTGGGAAACCCCGAGGAGATGGATGATGGAGTCAAGATGACATATGAGAATGTTTAGGTGAGAGGCAGTGTGGCTGCTATTCAGGGGGCTAAAGTTAGCCTGAGGTAGGTAGGTAGCATTTAGATCTGTACATTCCAACTTCTAATCAGTCAGTCTGCCCACACAGCTGCTTTCTGGAAATTCTCGTTGACACCCTGGAGGAGGAAGCCACTTCCCCCATCAGGTTCCCATCTCCCATTCATAATTCTTCCTCTCTCTCTGCCCCTTATGTTAGTAGCATATCAGAGGTTATTCATCGGTAGTAAATGAACTCCAACACAGGAAGATGCCCATTAGAAAGCTGCATGTGAAGGACTGTACAGTGATTATACTCTGCAGACGGACAGATGTCTTCCTTTTAGTCAGGGGACATTCAAAGATTCAGTCCCTTGAAAAGTTAAAATTCCAGAACTTAAAAATTGAAGTCTAGAGGAATTAAATAATTTGTTCCCCTGAGTTCAAAGCTTAAAAGCTTCAAGAAAAATAGAACCCCAAACTGCCCCGCCAGATTTTTATTTAGTCATAGCAGGACAATTCATGCCGAGGGTGGGGTGGAGGTCCTAGGAGGGGTAGCTTTGTTGCCCTGTTAAAGCTCCCGCAGGAACCTAAAAAGGGTTAAGGCTAAGACCAATGTTTGATCACAGAGCCCCACAGCCATATATATTTGGAGTCAGCTAATTCCCAAGCCATAAATCACTGGTCCCAGACAAAAGCTATAGTCTCTGACTTAATACCTAGTACTTCCAGTGTGACAATAGAACTCCATGGATGTGAAAAAAAAAAAAATCTTTGCTTCTTAGAGAAGGCTTTGTTCTGGAACTCACAACCTATGCTCGGAATGTCTGCTGGGACTGCTTAGAAATGGCTTGGTTTTGACTGAGCATTTTGGGAGAAGGACCCATCATTGCATGCTGCCTTCATTTATACTTCCCTTTTCAATGGGCCAGTTCTAGTATGGGCTGAGGCGGCCTGATCAAGCTTCTTCGGGGGCTCGAAGCCCACTTCCCTAAGCACAGACATGACTAGGTCAGGGCCACTGGGATGTGACCTAGGAAAGTGGCTGCCTAGGGCTTGTCTGTTCTCTATTTAGGTTTATACAGCACAAAAGTCTACCGAAGAGGAGCCACTTGTATTCAAGGCTTGCACCTCTGCTGTTCATTCTTTGCCTAATGGTATGGAATTTGGTGGCTGGAATCATATCTCAAAAGCTAGAGCCTCAAGAGTATTCTCCATTGGAACCCAGTTGCCTGGGAAACAGAAAAATCAGTACATATTCTTTGCCGTTTATACCCGAAAGTCTTCTAAGATCGCTCTTTGGCCGAAGACTGCAGCTGCAGCATCTTGAGTTCCTTACCTCCACACAAAGCTTGCTGCGGGGACATTGCTGTGCCTTGCACAGCTGGGGCGTCTCCCACAAGCCCGCTGCTCACAGTTTAATTTTAGTCACATTGTATAGTCTTCAAAGGCCTCCTGTAGCCCATGGGGTCAGAGATGGAGGTGGGGGGTGCCTCTGCTAACTGTTTAAAGACCATAGGTAATAAGATTCCCCAAAGAAGAAAATTCCTGGAAGAAGTCAGGGTAAGGCTGACATAATGGTACTTCCTGTTGACTTTTTTTCCTGAGTGTCTTCTGCGGAGTGATGAGCATGCCAGGTGCTGCATTCTGGTAATAATCACGTTTCCTGCCATAGGTGCTATTAGTAGTGCACATTTGCATGTTTTCAACACAGGTGACATAGTACTGTGATCATCTTGTGTGTATAGCATGGTTCATAGTCACTTCAGATTCTTGGCATTGGGCCAGTATGATGGAGTCCCCGAAGGACTCACATTCCTGTGAGTGACGACCATATTTCTACTGAGGTTCTAGTGGCTTTGGCTTAAAAGTGTCTAAATAAGCCTTTCTCAGGTCCAAGGAAGGCAGAATCTCCATAGGAAGTCACACTTGCTGGATCAAACACTACACTATGGCAACTTTCCAGATTATAATGCTAACCCAGATCAACTTTTCTACCAATGCAACTCAGCACACAGTGGCTCACAGAGCCTAAACACACACATTTCATTTTTCACATTCTATTTCTCGCACCTTCTTTCTACAGTGCCTCTCAAATGTCTTTCATATTCCTTCCCCTGAGTTAAAATTAGAGAAAGAAAATGAGGTTAGATGGAAGACCAAATTAAACCCCAATTGCTGATGAGGGGTTGCTTCAAGCACTTGGTGAGTGGCAGACTTCAGGATTAGGCAAACAGGCTTTCAATAGCAGTTTGCTTCTTGTTGGAGGGGAATCATTTGCCTATACTCATTTTCATGGAGAAGTTTCTTCTCAGCAGCACAGCATGGCCTATACTGCTTCTGGTGGGAGGAACTATATTCCGAGGAAAAAAATTACCGAGGAGAGGCAAGAGCTACCAGGCTTTTCCCCTAATTTTTCAGCCATCCAGGGCACTCTGTCTCTCAAGGGCTGGAGTAAGCAGTGGTTTAAGGGGAAACTCTTGTCAGAAGAGTAAGGGGAAATGTGGAGAAGCATTACATGGAGACACAAATTTGAAAGATTTGAGGAGTTTGAGAGAAGCAGCGGGGTACCCTCAAGATGGACAGACACCAATAAAATCCCTGAACTTGCCTTCATGTCATTACAGTACTTCTAAAAGGGGCATAGGTCCAGGTTTAAAATTAAAGTGCTTGCTTCTGAAACATTTCCCCCATCTCCTTCTTTTTTATTATGAATGTTGTTCTTCAGGTCTAAACAAAACGATCGGAGAGTTCAGAACCAAGCAGAGCACATTGCTCCTTCATTTAAATATAGCTGTCTTTTCTGCATATATTGTTTTCAACTTTAGGTTTACTTTTTATTGTTCTTAGAAAGTCAGCAGTTTCCTGAATAGTTAATGTCCTTTCTGGACACTGGGACCCAAATAACTTTCTAATTGCTATCTTGGTAGCAGGTTTCAGATCAAATCTCACTATGGGCAAGGAAATGTTGCTAGAATCTTGCTTAGTGAAATAATCACATGGAAGGTTTTGTTCCCCTTGATTTAAATGGTAGCTTTCAATGTTGAGTACAGGCTCGCCCATTAGTGCCTTTAACAGAAAGTTTCCTAAGGGAGGTCATTTTTGTAAAACGTGTTGGCCTTTCTGAGCTTTTTATCTGGTGTTTACAAGCTCTCAGTATTCGAGGGGTGTCATTCAGGAAGCTGTGCAAAGTCTAATCAGCCAAGACATCTTCCAGAGCTTTCCTAGAGGGCAGGATGTCTGCTCCGACTGTTGTTTTAGCCACACAGGGGAGGAGTGCGTGGGAGTACAGCTCAACGTGGACCGAGCATGGAGTGTAAAACTTTATAGGAATGAGGAGTGGAGCACATAGCTGCTACGATAAGGTGGGAGAAGTTGGCCAGCCAGAGTACTTAGGAGATTGTGTTCACAAGGGTCTGGGAGGGCAGACAGCTGTGGCGTGCTTGAAATAGAGTCAGTATGAAGTAGGCACTTAAGAACTAAAAGAATGACACAGATTTAGGCAGTGGCTCAGGCATAAATCCAAGCCCTCTCATTAACAGGACTGGGAAGAATAATCGTGCATGGAACTGGCCTTGACGCACACCTGGCTCTGGAGCCAGGGATTGATGCTTGACAGCTGTATAGCTAAATGGAAATTAATTTCTCTGGGTCGTGGTATTGTTACATGCTCTTATCTGTGTCAGTGGCAAGGCAGGTGATAGTTCTGTGGGATGTGTGGGTATTATTGCAATGCCTGGCTTAGAGTTTCATGGTCACCCTGTCTGGGTCTTTGCTTCCATCAGACCCATCCATCATCTCAGTTGTCTTGTTCTTTATTTAACATCAGTGGGGCATGCCTCTCTGGCACTTGCTTGAATTCTGTCGGATTGGAGAAGCAAATGAATTACTCTATGATTAGATTGGACTTGTCTGAAAGTTGGGAGATACTGTGTTTACATCTCAGCAACATGGGAAGCTTCAAAATGAATGCTGCATCAGGTAGTTTTCATAGTCTGTCCAACTCATGCTACGTTAGCTATATCCCATCACACTGGCGCTTCTCCCTTCTGTTCGTTGCTTGATTCTTTCTACAATACACAGAGCAGTTCAGCTCTCCTCAGCTTCTGCTAACCTCTGAGGTTAGCTTCACTCATAATTCCACAGAAGGTTCAGAGGGTATGGGATCTCTCCCATGGAGCGCCTGCCTAGTTTGGGAGGTAACTCAATCCCTCACACAGAAGAACTCTTTCATACCTCAGGAGAAGCCACACGTGCTCTGGGCTCCAAAAATACCTTAGAGAAAGAGACAACAGTCTCTGCCTTTGCCCAACTTATGCTGTAGTTGGGATGGATGAACAATTAACAGAAGCATAAAGCATGCACATATTAGATGATAAATAAGGATAAGCATGTGGTTATTTTATATTAATGAAAATTGATAACATGACAATGTAATTTTTCAATGTCACTGGCTACATATCAAGTGTCATATCAAAGCAGAGCCACTGGGCTCCGCTTTCACGGAACACTCTCTTTATTGTGCAAAATTCTGTCGGCAGCACCGATTAGAATGCAGGGACTGATAAATCAAGGGAAATGGTATTGTGTATAGGAGAGTTCTGGGGCTTTGCCACTTTGCAATTTCAAACCAAGCCTCAAAACTTAGGAAAACAGGAAACAAGTTGTTCCCACATATAAAGAGAGATGCCAGCTGAGTGTATTGGTGCATACCTACAACCCCAGTACTTGAGAGGTGGAGACAGGAGAATTGCCACAGGTTCCAGGGCAAGCCTTGGCTACATAGAGTTCCAAGATAGCTTTGGTTACAGAGTGATACCTTATCTCAAAACAAAACAAAGAAAGAGAGGGGGAGGGGCAGGAATGGAGACAGGAGGGAGAGAGAGAGAAGAGAGGGAGAAGGAGAGAGAGAGGGGGGTGGGGGAGAGAGGAAGAAGGGGGAAGGGAGGGGAGGGGAGGGTAAGGGAGGAGAGGAGAGGGAAGGACTTAAGACTCGTGCTAAATTTATTCATATGGGCAAATTGTTTCTGGTTCCCAAGCCTAAATAGGAGAACCTCATGATCCATCAGGAGTCCATAATCTTTAAAGGGGTTCCTAGGAGTAGAGAGTTCTGTGGAGTAGTGTCAAGTAGAGATCCTTCCAAGGAACCCGTTATAGATATGGGCTTAGTCTGACATCTTACTCTTTGCTAGATGCATACGAGCTGTTTGAACTTCAGTGAACCTTCTGCTGTTCTTTGAGTGGTTCTTAAGTGAAGCTGATATGTGATTCCTTTGTGTGAAAGCATGTGCAAGCGTGTATGTGTGTGTTACATACATGTGCGTGTGCAGAAACATATGCTAGGCATGCATAAACAGATCGGAGTAGGACACAGAGTATCCTCCTTTATTGTGATGAGGCAGGGGAGGACACAGGGCGTCTTCCTCTATTGTTCCCCACCTTATTCTTTTGAGACAGGATCTCTTTGCTGAACTGGATACGCAGTGTTTCAGATTGGCTGTCTGGCCAATGAGCTTCCGGGATCTGCCTGTCTCTACCCTTTCTCCTTCAGGAGCAGAGTTGCATTGTACAGGGAGGCAGAGTTATGCTTTTTTAAAAAAATTTTTATTTTTTTAATTTAATTTAATTTTTTTTATGTGGATGCTGGAGTTTTGAACCCACATTGTTATGCTTGCAGAGCAAACACTGTTACCTACTGAGCCATCTCTCTAGTTCCTCTGATACGTCATTTGGGAAGTAGGTCCCTACCAAACCAGAAATCCTGCTTCTCCTTGGAGAAATGTGATGGCGGAGACGCTGACAGAGCTGCTCGTGCAAACAAGTGGAGGAGAGAGAGGCAGAGAAGCAGCCTGCCTTGTCATCCATAGCCACTCTGGAGGTGCCCACACGGGTAGATTATGAGTATGCCTCCGGGGTCAGCCAGTCTAAAGCCATATAAAGCACCTGCCTTCATGCCAAGGGACAAAGTCTTTGTTTGTACAGGGAAGAGCCTGGGTGGAGTGGCCATTGCCCCATGTCAGTTACAAGATGTCTCTTCATTTCCTAGCAGGGGATGTCAGTGCCTCCACAGAAGAGCTAAAATTTATGGCTTGCCTCAGCAAGAGGGATCAACAGCAGAAAAGACTCTTCCAGAGAAGGACTGGGGCTAGACAGCGAAGTAAGCACATGCCACCCCTGGAGCTGATCCGAGTCCTGAGACTGAGCAGGAGAAATGAACAAAGTTTTCAAAGCGAGACAAGCAGAGGTGTGGGCTGCATTGCTGAGCCCTGACTGTCTGCAGTCGTGGAGGTCTTTCAAAGGCCACTGGAATGCTGAGTTTCTGTGTGAAACGATATAATTTCCAAAACTAGAATATATTTAAAACATTCTGGTTTTTGAGTTTTTGACTCCTTGGAAAATAAAGCTATTCTCACACTCTTATCAGAACCTGCTGGTGAAGTTTTGAGATGTCCACAAGCTATCACCCCAGAGAAGCAGGAAGGAACTGTCTGTAAAACCATGGACTGCCTTGTAGCTTCTGCATTTGGCTGATCTTATCCATCCGGTATGTAACACAAGCAAAAGGTTTTGTTTTTCAGCATCCATGTGTGCTGTTAGCCTGAAACCAGTGCTAGCTAAGCTGTACTTCATCTGCTTCCGCCTGACCTCATACGAAGCCGCTCTTTCCTTTCCCTCTTTTCCTCCCTTCTTCCCACTGTTCCTCTCCTTTTCATTTCCTACAGTACCATGGATGGAACTCTGGGTCTTGCAAGCTAAGCAAACACTCCACTGAACTTTATTCCCAGCCCTCTTTCTAGTTTTATTTTGAGATAGTGTTTCACTAAGTGGACAGGATTGGCGTTGAACTCACTCTCTAGACCAGCCAGACCTTGAATTTGTGATCTTCCTGCCTCGGTGCCTTAATTAGCTGGGACTGCTGGCCTGTACCTCCAGGCTTGGCATGAAGCTTCTTAAACTCAGAAGCCCTTTCCCATTTTTGTCATCACACACAGAGATTTTCTAGGTTCTTTGTTTTGTTTTCAAAACAGGGTCTCATGTAGCCCAGGCTGGCCTTCAACTCCTGTTCTTGTCTTCACTGCACAGTGCCTGGCTTGATATTCTAGGTTCTTGAGAGGCGCCTTTGCCACCCCTCTCCCCTAACCTGGACATCTTACTATTTACTGCTTCGGTCGGGAGGGTGCATGCAGTTCTGATGAAGTGGTGGCACAGAAGGCTGTTTGTGCTTCTGTTCAGCTCCAGCATAGTTCTTGGAACTTTGAGTCACAATGAGCAAGCAGGGATGCTCTGCGGTCACCATGCTGTGAGAAAGGCCCGTGGGAAGGCCATGTGTTCGCACCACACCCACTCACAGTCCCAGCTGAGCCTGGCTTCAAACTCGGAGCTTCATATTTGAATAAAAACCTCCAGGTAGTTTTAGCCCTGTCACCCTACCTCGTTAGCCTTCCCAGCCTAAGCTTTAGGTGTGCAGGACAGAGACTAGATCCCATGCCTCCGAGTCCATGAGCGTTACCGAGTTAACCTCGTTATGGGACCATGCTTTAGGGGTGATTCCATGCATAGCAGCAATCTGAGGCATCAGAATATCTGAACTCTGGACTCCAGTTGCCTTCTCGATCTTTCCATTTAGATGTGTAATAATCATGTCATCGAAGATAACCACAACAGATTTTGAATACATTCCTCATGCAAATCCTGCATTTCTTTGAGTCATTTCCATCTTAGTAAATTGCACCACTGTTCATCCGTTCCTTTGCTGACTCAGACCCGTGGAGTCATCGCTACCGTTCCTTCCTCTCTCATCTCCAACACACTGGCAGTGCCAGTCGGTTGGTTCTACACAACAGCCTTCCTCAGATGTCCAGATGCCCCTCCGAGCTGTTTTCTGTCTCTCCACTGAGTCACTGAGAGCTTTCTAGTTGGTCTCCTTGTTTCCTTGATTCCCCCCACATTGTTTCACACAAGGGGCTCCTGGGGAGTGAGGTAGCAGTGAAGGCAGGAAGCTGAGATTGACCTTCAAGTGCAGGACTTAGGAGGGAGGCAAGCCAATGGAAATCAGAAAGGAGCAGAAAGTTGGGACTGGTTTTCAGAGCCTAGGCAAAGGCATCTTGCAGATGCCGAGAGGGGCCAGAGGGGCTCCCTAAGCGTGGAGGTGAATGGTGTTTGTCGTGGTAATATTCTGTGCAAGATTGAGGGGATGTACGCATGGCTTCAGGATGGAGGGGTAGGATGCATGAACTGCGGGAGGCATACCAGTGGTTGAGTCTTCCTAGCATTGTGTGGATTCTGGAATCTCTTTAATCATAAGGGGAAATCTTCTGAACTATGTGTCACGACAAGCCTTGAGTTTCTGAGCATTTGCTTTGGCTATGTAGAAGGCAATAGTTTGTACAGTGAAAGAGTGAAATTGGAGAGACCCATGTGAGGCTGTGGCTATGGCCAGGCTTGTGTAGGCTGGTTGAGATGTGCTTGTGGTAGAGCAAAGATGGATAGGTTCATGAGATGTAGGAAGTGAAAGAATTGAGAATCGGAGAAAAGCTGGCTTAAAAAAATAGAGGAGTCAGTGGGGAAGTATCATATTTGTTCCTTGACTAACTCAGTGGAGGATGTTGCCAGTGAGTAAGATAATAAGATGGTGACTCACGAGGGCAAAGGTTCAGGGAACTCTGTTAGAACACAGAGATGAGCATGCAGCTATTGAGTTGTGGTTTTGGGGAGTTGGCGGGATGGACATGAACTGGACGATTCCAGGAGAAAGCAAGTGAAATATGGGCAAGATGATCTATGTATGTGGTAATTAGTTGAAACTCCAACAACATCCTTTCTGTAGGGCTGATTTGGATATCTGTGTGTCTTGAATTGCAGCAGAACTATTGCTTCAGAGAAACTATGTGGTGTGTCTACCATTCCATCCACCCTTTGAAGATTCATAGCTGAGCTTGGGACTCCCAAGATTTCTGTAACACACTGCAGTTCTTTTGTTTGAAGGGTCAACATGTTTAAGTCATAGCCATTAAGTAACACAGTGGCCCTTTTGTGAGCTTTCTATGCCCCTTTATGTGGCTGCGTGAAGCAAACTGCTTTGCAGTAGGAGGAAAGACTTCAGAAGCATGAAGCGTGGCGTAATTGCAGCCAGTGCTCACGGGGACACTGGTTGAAAAATGTATCGCCTTGTCCTTTGCTTGGAAGTGTGAAGATTTGAGGAATATGCCTAGCTACACGGAATGTTGAAGAACAACGTGTTTTAATGTTGGTTCATGGTTTTAATTCTACCTTTCAAATCCTCATTACTCATTTGAAACTTTCTGTACTAGAGATTGAACCCAGAGCCTTGTTCATATAAAGAAAGTGCTCTTCTTCTTCTTTTCTCTTGAGAAGCTAAGTTGATCAGGCTGACTTTGAACTTACTCTGCATTTCAGCCAGAAATTAAACTTACAGTCCTCCTGCCTCACCTTCTCTGAGTGACCTATCAGTCACTCAGGACCTGTCCCACCAGGCTTAGCTTCCTCTTTGCTGTTTTTTTTTTTTAAATTGTATATTAAGTAAAACTACAAAGTGATGTGTTTCCTCATGACATTTTAAAATGTAAATATAATTATACATTTTTATTATATAGCACCAACCCTTAATACTCTCCCTCTTGTGGCTCCCTTCGCCCCACAAACAGCCCTCCAATCTACTTCCATGTCACATGTACCCCATTACCTTCTCACGACCCCCTTAAGATATCTTCCTCCCACTCATAGTTCTCTTCATACTTTTACCACACACACAGACACACAGACACACACACACACAAGATTTAAATCTAGATTTTGCATATGAGGAAAAAAATCATGGGGTCTGTCTTCCTGTGCCTGGCATAATGCACTTAACATAATGATTTCTAGTTCTACCCATTCTTGTGCCAAATATGATTTCACTTTTTTTTCAGTTGAATACAATGTCATTGTGTGTATATCCACATTTTCTTTATCCATTCATTTGCTGGTGGATATGGAGGCTGGTTGCATTTCCTAGCTGTTGTGAATAGACAGCAGTAATGATGGATGTGCAAGTATCTTTGAGAACCATTGTCTTAGAGTCCTTTAGGTGAGTACTCAGGAGTGGTATAGCTGGTCAGTAGTACTTTTACTTTGAGTTTTTTGAGGGGCTTCCAAACTGACTTCCTCAGTGTAGTTTACACTCCTACCAGTGGTAAGGAAGAGTTATTCTTTCTCCACATAATCACTGGTATTTGTTGTCATTTGTTTTCTTGATGATAGCAATTTTGAAAGAATATCAGAACAGTTGGAATGTGCATTTCCTAATGCCAAGTGATTATATTTTTTCAGTTTTTATTATGTGTTTATATTTCTTTGGAGAACTTTCTCTTTAGTTCATTAACTCATTGATTGATTGTTTGGGGTTTTGTATGTTAACTTTTGAAGCTCTTTCCTTCTCTTTGTATATTCATTTGAGTGTGTGAATGTGAGTATGTATGCATGTGTGTTCATGTGAGTGTGGAGGTCAGAGGTTGACATTGGGTGTCTTCTTCAGTTGCTCTCCACGTTGTTTATTGAGACAGTCTCTCACTGGACCTGGAGCCCATCAACTCGACTAGATGGCCAGCAAGCCACAGGGATCCTCCTGTCTTCTCCTCTGTGGTGCTGGGATTGCAGCCATATGCTGCAGAATCTTGTTTTAACACAAGAGCTAGGGATCCGAGCTCAGGAGGTCTTCATGCGTGCATGGAAGCACTTTACTGGCTGAGCCATCTCTGACACCCTTACAGTTCTGTAATCCTCTTAGACATTAATATCTTGTCTTATGTATTGTTTGAAAAGACCATTTCCTATTCTGTGGTTTGTTTCTAATTCTGGTGATTATTCCCTCCATCATGTAGAGCTTTTCAGATCCGTGCAGTCCCATTTATCAATTCTAGTGGGAGCCTGGAAGATAGCAGCACTGAGTGATACAGAAAGTAGAGGCCAGGCTCATGAAGTTTCAAAGGGGAAAGAGAACTCTGTTAACAGTGATGCTGAAGGCCATTGTGTGATATTTTGACAGACAATCTGGGGTCATTCTGCCCACATCCCAAGAACTTGCCTGAGGCCAAATTTAATATACTGGATGATTTCTTTGGCAGAGAAAACTTCAGAACATCATGATGTCTGTGGTACTGTTTCAGGAAGTTATGGGACCTTTAGGAGCCTTACTGAAGGAAGTACATCACTGGGAGTGGGCCATGAGGGTTTATAGGGTCACTGCACTTACTGTTCTCTCTCTGCTTCTGGTGTGTGGATAAAAATGTAACTACTGAGCTTCCTTTTCTTTCCAGAATGTCAAGCCACTGCCATCTCCTGCCAGAATGCCATGCTGACCCTGCCATAATAGACTCTAACTCTCTGGAACCATAAACTGAAATGTACTCTTTCTTCTCTGGGTTGCTTGGGTTATGGTATTTTATAATAGCCACAAAAAAGTAAACTAATACCTTAATCCTTGGCCCGGTAACTTGGAGTTATTGAAGAATAATCAATAAAATGCTTTTCTATCAAGACTTTCATTATAGCATTATTTTTCATGGCAAATGCCCGTGAATAAACTTTTAGCACAGCACTGTATACCTACTCAGCGTGCCTGTTTATTGAGGGCTCATCTTGTACGAGACACTGTACTCAACTCTAATTTCTTTCACTTAATCTTCACAATAATCTCACAAGGCAAACGCCCTTCTTGAAGAGTCTTATGCATCCAATAAAATGTTTATGACAAACACAAAATAGTATTAAAATGCTCATGATAAGTGAGTGTGATTAAATGCTAAATATAAAAGCTAGATGCCTATGTATCCGGAGGGGTTCTATCCAGGCCTATTGATGCTATCTATGAATTAAATGTATCTATGAATGCTATCTATGAATTAAAATGTTGAAATGAAGCCCACAAGAAGTGAGATTTGTTGAAATTTATTCTGAGTGTATGTGACTCTTGAGACATCATAAAAAAGTATCTATGTAGTTTTAAAAAAAAAAAAAAGGAGAAAAGACTATAAGTACATCAAGCTTCATTTAAGTAAGCCAGAAGCTGATCCATTGACCGTGGCCTCTAAGGCCATGGGCTTCCTCCCTGTCTCCCAAGCCTCTGCCCCTAGGGACCCCCGGCTCTTCCAGGTACTGTCTTTATGGGACATTGGCCTGGGGACCTGCTGCTTTCCCTGCAGATTTCACTTGCTGCCTTCCGGGTGACGTCTGCACCATGGTCACTTTCTCAGTGAAGCTCTCCTGACTGCCCTGGTTAGGACTGCATTCATTCTACCATCGTGCCGCCAGCCCACACTGCTTTATGTACTCTTTGCACGACACCTGCAATGATTCTACATGCTATAGAATCAGGGTGTTTTATGTTGTATGGTGCACAATATGTCCATGTATTTCTATCTCACTCCAGTAAAACACAAGCATATCAGAGGCAAGAGAATTGTTTCATTGATGTTATACCTCAAGCACCTAGGATTTTAGGAACTCAAAAAGGTCTCAAAAATGCAGTGAATATTTGTCTTAGTCAGGGTTACTATTGCTGTGATGAAATACTGTGACCAAAAACAACTTGGGGAAGATAGGATTTATTTAGCTTACACTTCTACACTTTGGTCCATTGTTGAAGGAAATCAGGACAGGAACTCAAACAGTGCAAGAACCTGGAGGCAGGGGTTGATGCAGACCATGAAGGGTGCGGCTTACTGGATTGCTGCTCATGGCTTGTTCAGAACCATGGCTTGTTATAGAACCCGGGACCACCAGCCCAAGGATGGCACCACCCACAATGGGCTGGGCCCTCCCCAATCAGTCGCATTTCTCAATTGAGATTCCGTCTTCTCTGATGACTCTAGCTTGTGTCAAGTTGACATAAAACAAGGCGGCACAGTGTTGCTGATTGTGGCCTCCTGGAGTAGGAAAAACACTGAGGAAAATGGGAAAAATTCCTGGCATGAATTCTGAGAAAACATAGTTATTAGTATTATGGTCCTTTTGCACCTGCTTCAACCGTGAGTCATTGGGTAAGACTTTGCAGTTTTAATACTACAGTGCTTGGTTTTTCTCTTTCATTTTATTTGTAATCAGTGTCTCACACTGATTATAACAGGCTGAAGGGAGCATGGTTGTAATCCCGCAATTGAATTTTTTTATCCTCATTTTCTTCACCAGCAGCAGCATCCTGTACTGTTTTCTTGTCGATAGCTGTGGCCTTCAGAACATGCTGCACGGCATCGTTTTCTTCACAGCTATAGATGGCAGTAGTATATCACCACCTACGATCATCCACGGAGCTTGGGTTGCAAAGTCTGAGCTGTTGGTCAGGGGAAAGCAGCTAATGAGCAATCAGTCCAAGCTGAATGGCAATTTGATGTCTTCATTAACTGAACAAACTAGCTTCCTTTATAAACAAGATCAGGGTATTTATAACTCAGTTGATTTATTAAATTAAAGCCCGGCCACACTTACGTAGTTACACTGTGGAACTGGTGATTTATCTGCCTGAAGTATATGCCAAATCGTCCTCCTCAGGACTGCTACCCTTCTTATGTAATTATTAATAAAAGTTGTTCTCCATATGTTGCCTCAGTTTTCCACACAACGTAAATGAAAAAGTGATTATTGTAAAAAGAAACCACTCTTCCAAGTTGATATCGGTGGCCTGCTCTATGCTGAAGTAGGGTCTTTATGCATTAAATATGACTGGCACTTAGGCAGATGAAACTTTACTTAATAGAGTAGGTTATGCAGGTACAAAGTTTGGAATTTACCATGTCCATAAGCCACATTTTAGATGACCTGCATAATTAATTTTGCCATTGTCAGGGAGTAATGCAGAAGGTCCAGAAACCATTCTCAGGAGTGTCAAGGGCTCAGTGAACTGAACGACTCTCAACAAATCTTGTCCAGCAGGAATGTCAAGTGTGACTTGCATGTTGTTAGGGTTTGAATTTTAAAAGCCCCAAAGGCACTCGCTGGAGCTTAGTTGTAGCCCCAGGGACTGACTGGGAGATACCGGGACCTTTAAAAGATAAAAATAGTTTTTTTTTTTTAATTTTTATTTTTTTATTTAAAAATAAACTGCAGCAGCAGCTCTCCCCTTCCACCTTGTTGGAGATAGGCTCTTTTGTCCTCCAGGTTAGCTGAACTGTAAACCTCCAGGGAGTCTCCTGTCTCCACTTCCCATCTTCCCGTGGAGGCACTGGGATTAAAGGTATACCTGCCACTCTGTTCAACTTTGTGGGTTCTGGGGATTCAAGCTCAGGTCCTTGTGCTTGTATAGCAGGTTTTTTATTTTTATTTTTTTATTTTTAACCCTTTGTCCCATCTGCTTTCTCTTTAAAAACAAAACAGAACTATTTTTATTATTTTGTGTGTACTTGTGTTTTGCCTACATATCCATCTGTAAACCACATATGACAGTGACCGAGACCAGCCAGAAGAGGGCATCACATCCCCTTGGACTGGAGTTACAGATGGCTGTGAACTGCCTGGATGGTGGGAATTGAACCTGAGTCCTCCAGAAGATTAAGCACTGAGCCAGCATCCCCCCCTTCCCCCCAGTCCCAGCTCTGTAACAAACTGATTGTCTCAGGTATTTGTGACAGTAATGGGAGCCTTTCTGATAACGTGGCCAAGCCTGACAGAGCTTCATGTCCCAAATAATAAGATTTTTTTAATTCAATATGCAGTAAAAATATTTTTGCACACTATTTGTAGGTTGAAGCCTTCCACATACATACAGAACTTGCCCATTGTTCTTACTAATGTAAAGAAAATGAAATCACTTTGTAGTTGTCTTAAGTGCTTTTAAAGGGACAAACAAGGGGAGTCTTTGGGCACTTAACTCTGTTTCCCACTGCAGACATCAAAAGTTAGATTAACATGTGCCTATAAAGATGTGACATTATTTTCTTAGAAGCTAAATCCTAAAGAATTCTCAGTCTTTGCTTTGTGCTAACTCTAACCCAGCTGTATCTACTGAATTCTCAGCTATCTGCAGGTTCATTTAAATTCTCTTTGGGTCCAAGAACAGATCACGGGGACCATGTATGAACAATTTTTGTTTGTTTCTGATCTGATGGTTATGGACCTCCAGACTTTCTTTCCGGGTCACAAGGCTGGTTACCAAGACTTTTCTGCCTCATTTTCTGGAGTGTTTAGGTGTCAGTGATACGCCCTCTCCCAAGGCAAGAGCTGGCGTCTTGTTCCCTCCCAGAACCTTCATTTCCATGGATGCTGTTCCCGTTTGTACTGCATTGATCTTTGTGTCTGCTTTGCATCTGCAGGTCTAGTGGAGGGGCTGTGCTGACCTCAGTAATGCAGCTTACACACGGATAATGTGGCAGTTGGTTGACTTAGTTGTATAGAAGAATAATTCTGTCTGTCTATGCCTGTAGTCTGCACTGGAGGTTGTATATCTCCTGCATATGCCTCTGACCCCATAGCAGTCTGGTTAGGGTGTGTTCCATGAGAACATGTGAGAGCTTGTATGACTTTCACATATGTGTCATCCATATGAGTCATACAGACAGACTCAATGACAAGGCAGAAATTTATAGCGCAAAGGCTGTGGCCAGGGTGTAGCTATGTGGAAAGATGGAAGAAGCAATGGTACCAGTCCCATAGCCCCTTTCCTTAGTCCTAGAGCTGTAAGGAATGAGCTCTGTATACATACTGAATGTAGTCGGAGAACCTAAAATTAAAGCCTCGAAAGAAGCAGATGAAAGTGAGACTGTAAGAGAATCCTGATAATACTCCCAATTCTCAGAATGCCTGTGGGGAGCTCAGAGGGCTTCGCTTCTAAGGTCTGGTTGATCAGTTTTACTTCTAAGATGTAATTGATCAACTCTCCATGCTTTGGGATGGGCGTCCTACTTTGGTTTCTGTTCCTGTGTTAAACAATACGACCAAAAGAAAACTGAAGAAGATGGGGTTTATTTTATCTTCCAGGTTACAGTGCATCATGGAGGGAAGCCAAGGCAGGAACTTGAGGCAGGAACCGGAGCAGAAACCACAGCCGAATGGCTTTCCTGGCTTGCTCTGTCTGACTTGCTCAAGCAGCTTTCTTATGTAGCCCAGGCCCACTTGCCTGGAGGTGGCACTGCCCACAGTTGGCTGCTGGGTCCTCCTTTTTCAGTTAGAAATTAAGAAAATACCTCACAGACATCCCCATGTCTGATCTGATCCTTTAGTTGAGGTTCTCTTTCCTAGATGACTCTAGGTTTTTAGCAAGTTGACAGCCAAGGCTAAAGATGAAAGGAGACTATATCGTAAATTGTCATACATGCATGCAAAGGGTTATTACCTATACATACTATTTTTCTAGATTATAGCACTTTGTTATTAAAAGGTAGTTTCCCTATCTTAATACAAAGCTTGTAAGTTTATTTGGGGAAATAATTTTCTTTGTGTGTTAGAAGAAAACATTCTCACCTATATTTCACAGCTTACTTATCAAATTAAACTGGGCTAATATTATAAAATAAAAATGTTACATAATTTATAGTTATTACATATTTATATATGATTATAAATTAGGCTAGAGCTGGGTAGTAGCAGTGCACATCTTTAATCCCAGCACTTAAGAGGCAGAGGCAGGCAGATCTCTGTGAGTTCAAGGCCAGCCTGGTCTAGACTGAGTTCCAGGACAGCCAGAGTTACAACAGAGAAACCCTGTCTCAGAAAAAAAAAAAAGCTAGAGATATAAGCTACGTTAGTACAAGGTAAAACTGTTCATAGTTTTGACCCAGGAATTTTATACTTAGGAATTTGCTTCCATAAAATAATCTAACAGAAGGAAGATCTATATGCATGAAGTAGTTTATGACAACCTCATTCATCACACTAAAGCAAAACATCCAATTGAAGAGAATGCTATAACAAATTATGTCAGCATACTAAGATGTCTTCTTTAACTATGTTAATTAAGAAATTACATAAAATATTGAAATCTTTTTATGGCATAATGTAAAACAGCACTTACCTAAATATCCAAATTATATGTAGAGATTCCTCCCCAAACATACTCAGTTTTATTCATATATACACACAGAACACATATCACCCCCTTCTTTTTTGTGCGTGAAGTAGAAAAAAAATTATTTTGAATCTTCATGTAATTTGTTCTTTTTGCCATAGAAGACATCCACCTCCCAGTAAAATGATCCTTCAGTGAGTCCTTTGTTCACACAATGCCAAATTGTCACCCAGACTCAAGAGGCTGACCCACATATGCTAAATAGCACGAATAAAGCCGTCCGGACTGAGCGCAAGGAGCATTGTGTGAAGGAAGAATTACATATTTGTGTTGCTATGATGGCATTGTCTCCGGGTGAGAAAGTGGTGGATTATTGGAAGGGTTGGGGAGAGTGCAGTGGGTGCTGATGGCACATGGCCATGACTGGGCTGGGGGAAGCCATGGAGCTAAAGCCAGTAAAGGGGCATGGCCGGTGGGCACAGCTTCTGGAGCAGTGATGGTTACATCCAGTGCTGTAATTTCTCTTGTTCTCCACTATAATTCCTTGGGTTATAATCAAGTCCTTATTTAAATGTTTTACATCATTATCCAAGTATTTTCTGTACTTTTGAGAATAAAAGGAAGGAACTATCATTCTTCTTAGGTAAGACCAGAACCTGGATTTCATAGAAAGGTGATAAAAATGACTTGGGTGGCCCAAGGGCTGTCTCTGAAGCAGTGGCTCAGAATGAGAATAACTAATGGTATAGTAGACATTATTTGTATTGCTAAGTATTTTATTTTTCCTTCATGGCTCATTCTTTTCTACTCAGCTGAGCCCAGGAAAGGCCATTTGACTAGAAGTGGATAATGAAACATAGGCAAGAAGAATCCTGGGTGGGGGCACCAAGAAGCACTATACTGTCCCCCTCTGTTCCCCCTTCTCACCATACTAGCCAGTGCTATGTTCTCCTGGCATGAGGTATGGACATGCCAGTTAATTTCATATGCCACTGGATTTGCTCACATCTTGGCTACATCTCCAGCTGTGTTTCATTTCTATGTATATTTGTGAGCACACATTTATGGATGACCTTAACATTGGAATGAGTGGCTCAGTAAATTAGACTACTTTTGCTGATTAAATGGCTATCATTGAGTCCATCCACTGAGGGTCCGAAGACAACAGAAAGTAGAGGAAGGAGAATTAGCTTCTTTGCACAGACACTATTTGCCTTCTCCTCTCAGACAGACACACCTTTGGTTCCACTTCTTCTCATGCCTTTGAATTCAGACTCAATGAGTTTTCTTGCGTCCCAGTTTGCACATGGCAGCTCTTGGGACTTCTCAGTTAGCATAGTCTAGTGAGCCATTTGCTTAGACTTTTCATGCAGATAACCAATAAAACCTTCTGACTCTTTCTCTAGAACATGCCAGGAAACGAATAAACCAGTGCAGTTGTGAAAACCTGATAGTTAGGGTCACTTTCTTCTGTGGTATAATTTGACCAGTCTTGATTTATACAGTAGGATTTACCAAAAATACAAAGAAATAGAATACAGGAGACTTAGTCCTTTGTTTGTTGATTTCCCCGGGTGTTCCAGCCTCTCCCCATCTGCTCTCCCTCCTTCATGTTGGAAGGAGGAAGGCGTGGCCTTGGACAGATGCCGGGGATCCAAATCTCAGCATAGAAAACTGCAATGAATCAAGCTGCAGGACTCTCTTTGGTGGAAGCAGAGATCACTTTAATGCAGTGTATAGATTACATATATAGGTCTACAAGCAGGGGAGGGTCTTTGGTACCCAGGATTGGGATCCATTGGCTCAGACAAGGATATTGGGGTAGCCTTATTTGCATGTAGGGCTCAAGTCTAAGCATCAAGGTCTTGCAAGGGCACCTTCTGCATAAGGTGTGGTCCCACAGGGAAAAAGAGGAAGGTACCTTATCAGTGAATGGACCCATCCCTAGGTTTCCAGCTATAGTGCAGACAAGCACCAACTAAGCCACATTCCTTTTGCTTCTGGGAAGTAGGCAATATTTAATATTTAGCTGGGTTCTGGCCAGGGCCAAAGTGAGGTGCAGCTGAATGCCTACCGTTCTCATCTCCTGGGATGACAGGGGTTCCAAGCCAGCTTCCACCCACTCTTAGCTCTATGACAGTCCCACATTTGTTGACTGACACCCAGCAGGAAGTTTCTTAAGATCTGTGGATCCTTTGGATTGTTAGACTTGCACTTGGGGGTTTCATGTTGATGCCAAATAGTGTATTCATATTCCTCTGAAATGTTACTTCTGCCATATAAATATTTGTTAACTCTCTCAACAGCTTCACTCTCAATTTTTGCCTCTTACTTTTTCAAACCATCATGCTCAGGGACTGTATTGCCAGCCTCCCTGGACACCTAATAAACACCAATTTAGAGAGTGCATCTGAGGATCTTTGGTGTGACTTTTACGCGGTTATCAAAAACTATCTTTGAGAGAAGAATCGTAGCCTTGATGAATCCTGAAAGCCTCCATCTTAGCTACTCCCCCAATTTTTACATCAGGAAGTTAATCTGCATATTATATTTTAAAAAGAAGATGTGACCATTTAAAATGCATTAAAAGCAATGCTCCCAGTTCCACAAGGCAGGGACCAGAGCAATTAGAAAAGCCTCATTAGTTTGCAGCAGACCTGGTGTTGATGGGCTTGAGCCACTGACAGATAACTAAACAGTTGCTGCAGGGGTGCGGGGGTCAGCCGGAAGAAGCTGTGCTTGAAAAGCAGCCTCCATAAATCCTCTATCTCTCCTTCTTCTGCCTCTTGGTAGAGGCAAGTAGAGGAAGCAAAGTAATTACTCAGATAATTAAAGAAAAACAAACTCGATGTGTGACAGGTAATGTGGAGAATGTCCTCTAAATTTTCCAGGCAACCATTTTCATTCTTTCCCTCTCGGTGTCAGTAGGAAATCTGATCTGGCTCACAGAAGCGACTTCAGCAAGTCAAATGCTCTCAGCTGGTGTGGACCGCTTCATAGGAATTCCCCGACTCATCAATCTAGACTTTGAAACAGCATTGTCAGATCTCACGGCCATGCTGTTCCCACTGGTTCATGGCGAAACCCCAGTAGTGCTACTGCTGTGAAATCATTAAGCTGTTTGTGGAACTAAAGGAAGCAGAGTCTAGCAGCTCAAACTTACGATGCTGGCTTAAGACGATGTGTGTGTGTGTCAATCATACCTATGATGCTGTGCTCTTACAGGCAAAGGAGATTTCAGTGGTGGCTGAGGACAAGGAAGAATGTTACCATGTGTCAGTGCCTATAGGAGATACTTGCTGCATCCTATGTAATGCATTCCTGAAAGGCAGGTCCCATGCCCATCCCCCGCCCACTACTTTGCCGATGAGAAGATGGGGCCTGAAGTTGATGATATATCTGGCCATGAAACATTTGGGTCAGAGGACGGGCTAGACAAAGAGATTCAGTAATTAAGGAAGGCAGAGGAAGGATGCTTAAATGTGGAGGGAATGGCATGGCACAGGGATAAGCCGAAACAATGTCAGCTGTGTAGTGCCCTGGCAGGAGGGACAAATCAGAAGCAACTCTGGATAGGAAAACTAGGTGAGGTATGAGCAGTCTCACCCTTAGGACAGTCTCACAGGTCTCAAATCTAGTTGCAGATCTGGCAGATGGATCTGCAGTGGTGACAAATCCCCTTTGTCATTCTATAAGACTTGGAGGGCAGTAGCTGGTCTGGCTGCTATCTTGAGAGATAACTTGTTAAATACTACAGCAGGGGTGAAGGGAAGGGAGGCTGAGAAGAGGCAACGAGTCTCATCATAGCAGGTCACAGTTTTAGTGGGAGAGAAAGCCCTGCATGAATAAGCTGATGGTTACAGATGGAAGGAGGCCTGACTCAGGCAGGGACATTCATAGCACACACAGATCTCACCAACTGAGAAGAACCATGGAGTTTGACAGCCCTGATCCCAGGTCATTGGGAGGATCAGTCTCTGGAACCACCAACCTGCCTTTTACCTCTGTGGACTTGGCATCGCTGGCTTCATCCCTCCCACAGGGTGACTGAGCAAGTCTTAGAATTAAAAATACAGGTCCTCTGTCTGTGCCAATCTCAGTTATCTTGCTGCTTTCCACGCTTCCAACCTATGGAAGAGACCTCTTTTCCCTCAGCAAAAAATTAGTTACCCTAAAGAAGTATGATGGGATGGGACTGCCTAGCCTAGGGACTGCAAAGCGAAGTATGAACAGCAGAGGGAGCTGGTGGGCAAAGATGGAAAATACCAAAATGAAGACAGTTGTGGCCAAAATCAACTTCTTCTCTGATAGAGCCTCAGCAATTGCAAAAGACCTACGAAACATGGGGTGTGTTTGTGGGCATTTCCAGAGAGGTAGCTTACAACTATCCATAACTCTAGTTTCAGGAGATCCAGTTCCCTCTCTGACCTCCTGACCTCCAAAGGGGCACCAGGTACACATGTGGTGTACACACATACATAAAGGTAAAACAATCATATACATAAAATTACATAAACTTAAGGTAACTAGAAATAACTAGACTATATAAAGAACTTCAAAAATTAAGCAAGAATCCCATTGATAAATGGACTAATTAATAGAGAGTTCTCAAAAGAGATACAAATGGCCAATAAATGCATACAATCTGATCAACATTATGGTCAACATTCTCCATCTACAGGAAAATGCAAATTAATACTGTATCGTGGTATCACCTCACCGCAGACATAATGGCTGTCATTAAGCACACACAGGAAGCAGATGTTGGCAAGGATGTGCTGAAAGAACAGCTAGTGGGAATGTAAACTGGTCAGCCACTGTGGAAATCAATGTGGAGGTTTCAGAAGCAAAAGCAACAATAGAACTACCACATGACTCAGCTAGATAACTCTTGGTATATACCTGAAAGTTTCTAAGTCAACATAGCACAGAGATACTTACACACCTGTGCTTATTGCTTCATTATTCACAATAGGTAGGCAATGGGCCCAACCTAGACGTCTGTAAACAGATGAATGGATGAAGAGCATGTGATACTTCTACAAATGGGATATTATTATGCAATGAAAAATGAAATCATGTCATTTATGGGAAAGTTGTTGCAACTGGATATCATGTTAAGTGAAACAAGCATGACTCAGACAAATACATCAGATTATTAGTCTCTTGTTAGGTCTCAGGTTTAAAATGATATGTATGTGTGTATCTGAGTTCAGGTTATGAAACTAGTAGGGAGTATGAGAAGGAAGGAAGAGATTTTAAGGACTTGTGGGGAGAGAAGGTAATGGAATAGATGTGACATGAAAACAAGGATGGGAACTCTTTAGGGGGAGGGAGGTAACTTCTGGAGAAGAGGGGAGTCAAGGTTCACCGGGAGGGCAGGGGAGAAGACGAATGAGCAAAACCATGATGACACGGAGTATGATGCCACAATGAAGTAATGAAGGCCATTACTTTACATGCTAACTTAGGTCCACGATGACCTTGAACTCTCCAGATACTCAGACTTTCAAAACATTGATTTGGATAATTCTTTTTTCTCTGGTGTCTGAATATTGAGGTATGTTAGATGGTCTGAAGGCATGACCATTTTTCAGAACCATCAACCTTATAGTGTCATTGGTATTGAACGCCTTGTGCATGGTGCCCCCTGGTGGAATATAAAAGAATATCACCATTTTCCTAAGTCACAGTTGATACTTTTACAGGATTTGTATCTTCCTCAAGACTACTTCATTCATATTAAACTAGCAAGCCCAGGGGCCAGGCCTACATACAAGTGAGAACTTACTTTCTGAGAGACCTTCCATCAGCAATACATAAGACCCAAGACCCTAACTTCATGAGCTAAGCAAAAGTGGGTGCTGATAGAAGTGTGTTTCTCGTGCTGAGACACTTACACATGTCTTTCTTATTAGTCTAATGTGTGAGTAGCCCCTGCTACACACACCCTCTATATGGTCTCAGCTATGCTGGCCATTCTTTCTCTGCCATGATGGACCAGAACTTCTGAATTTATGATCCCAAAGAAACCTATCCCTCTTTGCCTTGTTTCTGGGAGGTGTTTTGGTCACAGTGCCATATAGGTAACTTAAAAAGGCACTACTCATGTGATCCTATGATGGGTGAATTAGGAAGGAGTGTGTGGGAGATAGAGAAGATAAGGCGTACAGTATGAGCTTTGGAGGTAATGTAGGTTGTCAGGGATAAATGATTCCCAGCTGGTAAAGAAGGAACTGTGGACATGGGTCAGATTTCAGGGAGAAAAGCCATATTATTAGTTGATATGAGACCCACACTCCACTCCCTCTGTAGGTCATCTCCTTCTCAAGAGAGTTGTTTATACTGCTGTCTGTAGACAGATAGGGCCCAGAAATCAATTTATATGGGTCATGGGACAGCATTGAAAAAAACAGTATAAACCACCAATATGATATTACATATCATAAGTAAATTCTGCTTTTTGAAATTCTAATAGAGTACACTTGTCCATGCTGACAGGGACAAGTGTATCATATTTTTTATGGGTCTTGGTAGCAGGCATTTAGAAACCTTGAATCTTGGTGTTTTTGTTTGTTTGTTTGTTTTATCATGCTTGCTCTTGTCTGGCCTCTTGCTGGATGATTTTCTAAGCTGCCTTTTTTTTTTCTGTAAGTTTGTTCAGGCTTCTATTATTAAGTAACCTAAATGGAGTATCTTTAAGCAACAGGAACTCACTTCTCATAGTTCTAGAGGCTGGGAAGCCAAGATCAGGGGACAGTGTGGGTCAGTAGGGTCAGCTTCTGGATTGAGCCTATCTCTGGGTTGCAGACAGATGTTTCTTTATTATGTCTTCCTTCACTGATGTCTCTGCAAGGTCTGGAGTTTCTCCTTCTTCTTTATCTCCATTTTGGGTGTGATTTGGCTTGATGTTAATGCCCCATGTTGGTATACTATATGTAATAGCTCACTGCTGTGTAGGATCACCAAGGATGACAAAGAGGCATATTCGTAGTGCAAATTGTTCCAGATCTCAGCAGAGGGAACCACCATCGTGGCAGGTCCCATATGTGACAGTGGAACCTCAAGCGTCCAAGCTCAGGTGTTTTTATTGATACAGAACTCCTCAGGTGTCCTATTGGTAGCACATGCAGATCATGAGCAAACATTCCCTACATAAATCCAACACCTGTAGACAATACAAAATGCCAATACTTAGGCACCCCTTTTCCTAGTACTTCACAAAACAATTATCTTACACATAACTAAAAATGAAACTTCCACAACACATAACACTTGGTCAGCTCAGGTTCCTAGTTGCTGCCCGTCCAGTGGGTGCTGGGACTCAGGTCATATACTGCATGATTAGGATTGGGGTGTAGATTAAACAATGGGAATCATCTCTCTTATTTTCTAATTTTATCCATTTTAAACTTGATACAAATTATACTAGACTGTCTGGGAAGCTGTAAAGAGTGGACCTAAACAGATCTCCTTTGTCCTACTTTTTCTGAAGCTGAAGAAAAACGTGTCCTGGAATGTAAATCTGTACAAGATTGCCTTCCTATGTGCTCTGGGTTTACCACTGTGACCCCAGACCAGAGGACCACATCCTCTGTTGAAAATAAGTGTCTCCCAAATTTAGCATGGCAGATGTTTATTTGGTGAGTGTGTAGAAATTTTACTTTCTATCTACAAAATTCAATAATTTAAAGAATTAAAGAATTTTCTATTGAATATTGAAAGAACAAAAGGCCAATCAAGTTTGAGCTGGTTGCTCAGAGTCTGAGGAAGGAGGATTACAAGATCAAGGCCTGCCTAGTTTAAGAAGTATCTGAGCAACTTAGACCCTTCTCACATCATACACACACACACACACACACACACACACACGCACACACACCCATACATGCACACACACCCACATGCACACACCCCCACACACTTGCATGGCCACTCACATACTCACACATGCACACACGTATGTGTGTGTGTGTGTGTGTGTGTGTGTGTGTGTGTGCTTGGTGCACGCAGAGGATGCACAGGTGTGCACATGTATGCACACACATGGGCACACACACAGATATTTGTTTGATGCTTTTGGGATTTTGTCTGCTTGCTTGTTTTTAAGCTGAAATTTATGCTGGAAGTATGAAAAGGAGTGTGCCACATGAAGTATCAGGGACAGCATCCATACCCTGAAATGGCCCCAGATCCTCCCTCTTCACGGCATTTTGGCTGGGAGGTGGGGGAGCTCAGACACTGATGTATAGTGCATTTTTCTGAACTTAATAGAAAGTAAGTTGATTCCCTTCTTTATTCTGTCTCTCCCTGCTGTCAACATGGGCTGTCTCTGTCTTTCCTGGTCCTTCCCAACTCTTTGTGTTGATCCAGTCCCCTCTGCTTGGTTTGGATGCTAATCTCCCCTTGAGAATCCATCTTGAAACTTAACCCCCAACATAAGGTTGTCAGGAGCTGAGGACTTTAGGAGACTACTAGGATGTGTAAGCCCCAGTGATCCTTCCTGCAGTCTGCCAGGGTGCCTGGCATGGATCTACATCTTTGAGTTACAGCTCCCTGTGGATCTACTTGTCAAGGAAAGAGGGTCTCTGTCCCATCAGGAGCTCTTTACTTTGACTCCTTTCAGGTTCTCATGCACTCAGACAAAGCTTGACATGACTAACCCAGTGACTGGAGTGAATGTCAACATGTAAACAAAACTAAGTCTCAAACCCTCATTCGTGGCAACCACTAACTGTGAGCATCAACTTTCCCATTCTGAAGGGAGGTGACAGTAAGAATCCACATTTAACAACTATGTGCCTTGGGCACTATAATAAGATGGGTGACTGTCTGGCAACTGTGGCCAGACCATCGCCTACTGGCTGAATAGCAGAGGGGACAGGAACATGAATATGCTGGCTTCTGGACCATATTTGTTGGAAAACATTTTTGCTTGGTTCTCACAGTGATTTTGAATCTGTGCTGAGGTGCCTTTTACAGTAAGAGAGCTCTCTTGTTACCAGCCTCATTTTCTTCTATTCTTAGAGCTGGTGGGCTTTGCTTACTTGTTACCCTTTCTTGTGAAGACCATATGTGTGCTTAGGACTTTGCTACTCTTTTTCGTAAACTTGTGTTTGTTCAGGGACTATCGGCCTCAAATTTTCAGTTTGTCTCCACTTGTACAGGCCCTATCACAAGTGGGATGATGTGGACTGTCCTCTGGGTTTGGGGCAGTATGTCCACAGAGACAAGTACCTCCCTCTGAGTCTAAAAATTAGGGTATTTATTCTCACTTCCAATTCTGGCCAGCCAGAGATAGCAGCCATATATGCAGTGGGATGCCCCTCTTGTAGTCAATGGGATACTTCCAGCTTCCCCTGGCAATAACCTCCAGTAAGAGTGCATATAGGAGTCCCCATGCCCCCACTCTACAGCCACCACATGCCTGTGCTTACCCTGGAGTCACTACAGAACTAAGGGGATGCTGGCTGACTCCTTTGCAATGGCAAGGGCTACACACACTGTGCTTTTCCTCTCTCTGTTTATCTTTGTTTGCCTCCACAAAAATAATTCTGCTCCTATGCAGATAATCCAAGTAATAAAGGCCTTCAGTAAAATGGCAAAAATTAAGTGCAGTAAAAGTATAAGAGGGAGTAGGCAAGATGGCTCAGAGGAAAGGTACCAGCCAGAAAGCCTGATGACCTGAGTTCTCTCCCCAGGACTCTCATGACTGGGAAGAGAAAGCAGATGCCAGCAAGTTGTTCGCTGACTCTCACATGTGTGCAGTGACACACAACCACAGAAAGACACACATACATACATGCATGTATACATATGCACACACAC
Source organism: Cricetomys ansorgei (assembly GCA_026225945.1). Classification (NCBI taxonomy): domain Eukaryota; kingdom Metazoa; phylum Chordata; class Mammalia; order Rodentia; family Nesomyidae; genus Cricetomys; species Cricetomys ansorgei. The sequence continues at coordinate 30,096,848 of JAMJFZ010000199.1, forward strand.
TACACCTGGACAAAAAAAAAAAAAAGGTCAAGAGGGGTTGCTCTCCTTGAATCTCTTCTGTTAGCTATTTTTCCAGTTTTGACTGTTGCCATAGACATTTGTAATAAAACAACCCCCTTTAAAATCTTGAATTCTTGCTACTTTCCAACTGAAAACTTATTTCTGAAGCTTAAGGCAGTTATTTCTGCAAAAGATGGCTCATGGGTTTATTAATTAAATGGAATGTAGGGAGTGTTTGAAATATTATCATCTGGGTGACTTTCTTCTACACGTATAAATACTCTGCAGTCTCACCATAATTAAGATAATACGAGAAGAGTTTGAAATATGACGATAGCTTAAAACCTGAAAATAATTCTTTTTCAGTGTGAATCATTATCTCACTAGTTTTTATAACCTAATAAAAGTAAAAGTAAAAGAAAAACCCTGGGCATTTTAATTTGGCAAAATCATATGTATTCTGGAAATACACATTCCTGCTTAAGAAGTCTCATTCTCGACACCCTTTCCTTCAAAATGTTCCAAGGATGTGCACTCTTCCATGGCCTTAGCAGAAGGAGCTAGACAATCTAAAGTTCTATACAAGGAATGCTTGGTTTGGATTTAAAACAAGCAAAGGTTTACTTTACATTGGAACTGAGATAAATGGTAGAAATCCATAGTCTTTGAATGTTTTTTTTTAAAAATTTGTCTCTCTAAAGACCCTTCCTTTTCTCTCTAGATGTAAAGAAGGCACATGAAAGAGTGTTGTAGAAGCTGCCAGCCCTCCTACCTCTTCCAGAGTCATCTTCGAGTCTTCTATAGTGTCAGTCCTGCTCATGCATATTACCTCATGCTGTGATTCCAGGATTATGTCTTTCGGAGAACTCTCCAGATGTTCTGAGTGTTACCATTATATCTTGAAGAATCGTGTATTGGAATCATTTCATGAACACTTGCTGGCAAATTGGTGAAAAGCAAAATTAGACTCACTTTGGAGGATGAGTATGGTGAAACAGTCACTTAACACCCTTACCTTGTCGATGGATAATTCACATTGATTGTCTTTTGATTTCCTAGTGACTCTGTTCCCACCCTGAGTTAAATTAGAACATCTTTGTCTGTTCCATCCCAGCCTTTCAAGAGTTAAAAGGAATCACAGTGTAGCCTCAAACCTCATTTAATTCCACTGAATGTAGTATGAATTTTCTCCTTTTTTCATTAGAATTGTATGGTTAAAACATGGGGTGCTAGTCCCTGATCTGAATTTCTGATTCTGTAGGTATGAAGTGGGGCTTACAGAACGGGGCATATAGAATATGTTCCCAGGGGATGAGAATAATACTGGACTCAAGAACACATGCTCATATCTGCTGGTGTTGGTACATATGCAAATTAGTAAACGTGTGTGTGTGTGTGTGTGTGTGTGTGTGTGTGTGTGCGTGTGTGTTCATATACATGTGTATGTAGGGTTTGACCAAGATAATATTTCAAGTGTAAAACATTGTGAGAGAGGTGTGGAAGTTCTATTAAGGTCCCAGGTCCCAAAGGTGTAAAGGAGAGCTAAAGGAAGAAACAAGAACTGGTGTGTTTTGACAGCTGTACACTTCTCCCATTTGAATGCATTTGAAATGAAATTCAGGTAAGGCTTCGGCAGCCCATAGACGAGGCTTTTTAGCTGCCTCATGGTGCCCTGGTGTCTCTATGGTATGCTTTCAGATTGGGAACTAAATCTCACAGCTTGGTGGGATATGGTAGGTCGATATTTGTGCACTTGACTGCACACAGCTACTTGTTACTTATGTTTCACTGATCTTCCGTCTCAGGGAACCTATGTGAATCCAGTGGTGCAGTTGCTTCCTATGAAGTAATTGGCTGTGAATTTAAATCCCATCATAGTCATTCCCCTGCTGAAAGGTTGAAGTTTGGTAGATACTTGAGTGATTTGAGAAATGTGTTCTTTTCTCTGCCAAACGATAGAGACAGGAAGCCCTCACAGGTGGTTGGGTGGCTCAATTTATTATAAATCTGGGAACAGAGAATGTCAGTTCAGCCGAGTAGCAACACAATGACATTTGGAGCACTGTGTGTAATAGGAAGTTGAGGTTGATTTAAGCTTCTGAAAGGGCTGTGTATGCCCCGGGTCTCAAGTCTTAGAATTTAATGCCACACTGTCTTTTTCACTTGGTTTAATTTTTTTTTCAATTAATCATGTTTCCAAATATGTTTCTAAAATAACAGAAGAGTATGACACTGGTTGATGCCATCAGCCTCTCCCTCAAATTGTGTTTAGCCAGTCCACACTCACAGGTACACTAATGTGTCATCTGAGAACACTGCAGTACAACACTACAGATAAAGGCTTCAAAATAACATAATCACAATATTATAATCTGATAACATTCTTGCTTTAAATATGCTAGTCATTTATGTTTAAATTCCTTGATTTTATTAAAAATAGCACATGTATTCAAGTTAGGACCTCCAAATGTTTCTAATTGAATTTGGTTTATGTATTTTTTAATTCTTAAAAGTAATTATTTTTATAATTTTAAAAGCAAGGTTGAATTTTGATGGTGACCTATCTTTGAGTCTTACTATTTAACAGTTTCTCCTCCCTCTTTCTTCCTGAGCCATTTGTCTTGGTTACTTTTCTATCACCATGACAAAACACCATGGCCAGGGCAACTAACAAAAGAAGGCATTTAATTTGGGGGCTCACAGTTCCAGAGGGTTAGAGTCTGTGACCATCCTGCTGGGGGAGCATGGCAGCAGGCAGGCAGGCCTGGTGCTGGAGCAGTAGCTGAGAGCCTACATCTAATCCACATCTCCAGGCAGAGAGAGAGAGGGCAGGGAGGGAGAGAGAAAACTAACAGGGAATGGTTGTGGGCTTTCGCAACCTCAGAGCCCACATTCCATCACACACATTCTCCAACAAGGCCACACCTCCCAATCCTTCCCCAGACAGTTTCATTACCAAGGGTTCAAACACAGGAACCGATGGGAGCCATTCTCGTTCAAACCACCATTTATCTGCTTAACAGGTTGTTTTTCCTTTTTGATTTCCCACATCTTGACTCTGACTTTATCCTGTGATGTTATTTGACTTGTTTGTATTTATAGTTTTATTTGCGCGCACGCGTGTGAGTGTGTGTGTGTGTGTGTGTGTCTGCGCGTGCGCGCACTCATGCATGTATATGACAGAATCTTGCGATATATATACACTCTCTTGGTCTTGAGTTCACTATCCTCCTACATTGGTCTCTTCAGTTTTGGGATTATGGGAAGGCTCTACCATGTCTCAGCTTATGCTTTCCAGTTCTTATAAACTTGTAAGAAGCCTAGAAGCGTTATCAAATTTTGATTTATTTCTTATAAGAGTCAAAAATATTTCATGGTCAATACTGGATACTCACTGCTGAATCATATCATCAGCCATAGTTTTTGTGTTGTTGGGTAAAATTTGTTTGTTGGGTCTAATGTGATCAACACTATCTATTCATTTTAAGATTTACCACGTGTGATCACTGAGAACTATTACCTAGGTCCATTTGTTTTTTCCTCCATAGGGAGCTTGCAAGAGTAACTTTTTAATTCAATATTCTTTCTGAATTGATGGTAATTTTTGTATAGGAAAAAAACCTTTCTTCACATCTACTTGTTTAACCTGAAGCATGGCTTATAAAGGAGAGAAGATAAATGCAGGATTGTAAACTATACTCACTGAGTTTCAGAATGAGTCCAGAAATATCTAATTATGACCAACATGCTTTTAGTTTTTCAAAATACAATTCGAATGTAAAGTTTTATTTCTTCATTCTTTATTTTCTTTGTTAATATATTTAATATTTTATATTTACAGCATTTAAATATTACATCTTAATCAGTGAGTTTCAATAAAGCAACGCATTAAATTGTACGTTCAGTTTTTCTATCTCAATTTTGACATGATTATCTTAAGAATATGAATGGTTTCATTTAATAGATAGTGTTAAAATATAACCATACTTACATAGAAAATATATGGTATAAATGTAACACATAATGATGAAAATGGAAATCCTTTGTGCTCTTTGCCCTCCACAAATCTTGTTACATTTTCTTTCATTTCTTGCTCACATGTGCATTATTAAATGCTTTTACTGGGGCCTCCTCACACATGCTTCCTGGTGCCCTTCTCCCTCATTTTCCGATACGTGACTGATGAAATTTGAAGCTCTGTTTCTTCTGTTCCTACATGTGGATCTGAGTGGTTGACTATTACCAGAGACTAATGGAATTATTTCCTTCCTTTGATGCCCTAAAGCCTTAGGTGGACACCCACTGTGACCAAGAAACTCTTCAAAGAACACTTTTAACTGAAACATGAAAGCATGTAAGTTGTGAACGCGCTAGTAGGTGCCCTGCATGGCTTCACTCTGACGCTAGGCTCCTCCCCTTTGCCAGCTTTCCCTTGCTTTCTCTGGGACCATTTTGGTAACCATTTCTATTCCCCCAATCTGTCTCAGCACCTTCAAAAACAAGTCGCCTTTTTGTTTCCATGTCTGCCTGAAGGTCCCACATCTGGCTCAATTATCCGGTATTCCGGGTTTCTCAAAGGTTGCTGCTGTATCATTTCTGCATCTTTAATGAGACTGTTCTCTAACCCGCTTCTGCCTGGATCCCCCAAGTCTGAGTGACACTGCTTGTCTCAGGTTCACCGCAGCTCACAGAGCCACAGCAGTGTTTGCATCTTGGTCTTCCTCTTCCCCTTCAGCAGCGCTGGGCAGCTCTGGATTCATTTCCGGAACCTCTTGGCTGTCGTCAGGCTGTTCCTCAGCTCCCTCCTTCCGTTTGCTTTTCTACGGAGCTCCTCCTCCTCCCGGTAAGTGTTAGCATCCCATCTCGTTCAGTGTCCTCTTCTCTTTCCCTTTACTCTTTTTTTTTTTTCCCTTGAATGATTCCATTAATTCGCAACTTTTACAATATCACCGTGACTCAAGACTCCAACACAGACCTCCAACTCCGGAGAATTTTTTGAACACTGTTGCCAATTGACAGTTCAACCTCCACAAATCAATCATACCCTCATGCGCTTGGTTCTAATAAGTGGCACAGTTTCTTGCAGTTGTCCAATTTAGAAACCCGAGAGTCACATCTGGTTTTTCCTTTTTCCATAAAACCTTTCTCTCTGGCACTCAACGACTGCATTAGACTGTATTCCCAAGAATCTTGAGCCTATCACCTTTCTCTGTCTCCACTGCTAGCTAACCCTGACCTTGGCCCTTCCCTCACCTGACATGTGACAGCACCTCATGGATGTCTCCCAGCTCTCTGCCTGTTGATCTAGGACTCATTTTCCACCCAGTGCTTATAAGTGATCATCTTCTCTACACCGTTAAGGACATCACACTTTTAAACCTTCCGTGGCTTCTCATCATACTTATAATAAATCTAAACCTACAAAGGCTGGATTTGTCTCCGCATAGCTTTCTAACCTGAGGCTACACTAACCTCCCACTGTATTAGAGCCATTTTTGAAAACGCACTCAATCATGTACTCTTGCTTCAAGGTGTTGGTACAAGCTGTTCCCTGGATTTAGGATGCTTTCTCTCCAGCGCTGTTTCGTCTGACTGTCTGACTTCTTTAAAGTCAGCTTCAATATTGCCACAGTGGGGTATTTTCTGACCAACGTAACAAAAGAAGGCCTCTGCCAGTCCTTTTCTGTTTTATCTTCCTGCGATTATGTTCATAGACATTTTAGACTTCACAATTCTATGAATTTGTTCATTTCTGTCTCCCCGACTGAATGCATTCTTCACGACAGCAGAGAATATCTTGCTTACCTTGGAGGCCAGTGTACCTAGTTTTGCTACTCAATAGTTACTGTCTCAGTAAAAGAATTCTACACTGCTCTTTCTGGTGCTTTATATATATACATTGTAAGAAGCAGTTTCTACAGAGTCAAGCAAGGCTCTGGAGAATCTACTACCGAACAAAACCTGTTCCTATTTTCAGGGCTCTTACATCTATCAGAGGGTACCAGTGCACATGGAGAAAAATATAATTGAGCTATGCTTTTGCACAATGTGATTAGAAATAATACAATATGCTTAATTTTACAGAAGTGTATAGCACCTTTGGATAGAAAGGGACAATTTTGGAGGTCGGTAGTTATTTCTGTAAGCCTCCCTTGCCTGCCAGGCTTACTCCAGTTTCCTGTCAGTTTTTACATCCTTGTGGATGTGTTCTGTGTGTGACATACATGTAGTCTAGTGTGGGTTCTTGGAAAAGGCCTGGCTGGGTCAATGGGCAAGTATAATTTTGAGAATTTTGAATTTTATTGCTAAACTCCTGTTTTTGCCATTATGGGAGTGAGCCTTCCTATTTCAAAGTATCTTTGCAATTTCTTCATACCAAGATATTGCAAAATTTTATATAATTTGATGTTAGAAAAGTATCTCATTATTATTTTAATTTTAATTTCATTCATTATTACTCAAATAACATTTTTTCTTGAATCTGTACTTACCAGTTTGTTATTTTAAGATGAGCCCTTTAAGTCCTTAACCCATTTTATATGGAAGTACCGTATCTTTCTTTTTGATGTATAATATTTCTTTATATATTATGGAAATGAAGATATATATATAAATATATATAAAAATTATATAAATTTATATATATAATATATAAAGATATATAAATATATATGAATATAAATAAGTATATATATATCCAAAGTATAATTTCCCAGATCATCTTTTTGTTTAATCTTTGTTATCCTTATAGTTTTGATGTTGAAATTAAATTAATAAAAATTTTCTTAAATATAATTATGCCAAAGTTATTAAAAAATCTATAACATACTTGAAGTATTTGTTTTCATTTCTCTCATGGTTAAAATTGACTTCAATATAAAAAAAATGAAGTAGAAATGCAGGTTAGTAGGTTTTTATACTTTGCTTGCCCACAGGTGCCAAATTAAAAGCCCAGTGTCCGGTATAGGATATTTTCATTTTAGAAGTCTATACTATTCACATGAAGGGTATTTGGTTACCTTGACTCTGTCTATTCATAGTTACCAGATTTTCTCTCAAATGAATATCTTTAAGATGCCTTTTTGTCCCAAGGTGTAAAGATTCAAATGTTCTGTTCACCTTTTCTATTTATATGCTATCTACTTATTTTATGGACCATGGGGGAGTGAATCCTTTTATTTACATTCTTATGGGTTTAAAAACTCTCAAACATCCAAAATAGTTATTTTGATTATTGCTTTGCTTCTTACGCTGTGGCCTAGGCTAGCCTCCTCCTGCCTCAATTGCACAAATGCTGAGATTTACAGGCATGGGCTGTCACACCAGTCTAACATTTTTAGGCGATTTTCCCAACCCTGCCTCAAGGTTGTACTGCTCATCATCATCTCATTTTGGCTTTTTCCCCACTTTAAGAGTTTCTGCAATTTCCCCTTCATAAGATGTATTGGGTTTGTCATGGTGACATCTGCTTCATATGGCTCCTCTCTCCTGCTATTAATCTTTAAGTCTCTCCTCCAGCCGTTTCCAATGCCCATCATCTGTCTCTGGATAGCAGCTGTATTACTTTAAATTTTGAGTCTGAAATTTAATTCAATTTCTAACTTCAATCTCTTCTTTGGCTCAGTTCAGCCTATCTACATTGCAGGTTTTGTAGAAGCCAGGTATTCCTGTGATACTTTGAAAGCTACCCATTTCCTAATTCTTTTAGTAGGTAGTTTTAGAGGTGAGCTCTATTTCTGAGGCTATAGTTGATACTCTCCTTTCTCTTATTCTGATGTGTTTGAAAAAACCGAAGCTCTTGTTTTTATCCATAGTCATCAAGGAGAAAACCATTTAGACTGGAGTCTGCTGTAGACAAGAGGGAGTACTTTGTGTCTTCTGTGATATGTAGCTGAAGGCAGGTCTTTGTAGGTGGTGCCTGGTTAGTGTGTTTGCAACACTCATTGCTGGTGTACTGGTGTGCTGAAGTCACGTAGTTCTGTTCCTTCTGCTTGACTGGATGACCTTCTGAGAGTGGGATGCTAGAAACTGTTGTGTCTAGCATTTTCTGCCACTAAAATCTTCTCTGCCTTGCATTTCAATGCCTTATATACCGGAATCATGGTACCCAGGAGAATAAAAATAATTTCCTTTTTTCTTAGTTCTTATGGGGAATAATCAATTTTAAAAGCATCTAAGAAAATGGCAGCAGAGGAGAAGCATTCTGATAACATCAAAAATTAGTACCCGCTCTGTAGGGAAATAACAGCTTTGGGATCTGTTAGCTAAATGCCTATCATATTAGTTACTTTTCTGTTGCTGGGATAAAACACTATGACCAAAGCAACGTATAGGAGGAAGAGTTTATTTGGGCTTACAGTTTTGGGGGAGAAGCAAGATGGCATGCAGCAGCCACGGCAACAGGAACAGGAATTTGAGAGCTCACATCTCGAACTACAAGCCTGAAGTTAGAGAGATGAAACTGCAAGTATGCAAGGATTTTAATCCCAAAGCCCACTTCCCCTGCAGTGAATACTTCTTCCAGCACGGCTTTACCACCTAAATCTCACCAAACAGTGCCACTAACTGGGACCAAATATTCAAATGTCTGAGACTACAGGGGACATTTCTAATTCACACCACCACACCCTTCAAATAGGAAGTTTTCCATGATGTCATTTCTGGGCTAGCACATACACATATATAGTTAAGATTGGTTTTTGAATTTTCAAGGTTTTCCTGGTACTGTGCTCACTGCTTGATAGATATTATCTTACTTAATCTCAGTAATGGCCCTATGAAGTCAGTGTTTCCTGATCTACATTTATGAATGACATAGTCATATTGGAGACTTGGATAATCTGTCTAAGGTCACTGAACAAGGAGGCCACAGGTCAGGATCCTTAAGAAAGCCTTCTGGGAAGCTAGGAAGGAATTTCTAATGACTCTCTATTGCCATTAATTTTGGGTGAATGAGTCTTTGCTTTACTGTAATTTAAAAATATGCATTATTGGGCAGATGTCCCACTTATACTGTCTTTTAAAGAAAAGAAAAACCTTGATTTTATCATAGTATTATGGGAAAGTTCTTTTGTTCTAGACTCTACTGTAGCCTCTCACCCAAATGAAAACATCTAGGCACAAACACACATCTTCCCCTACTTCATTTCAGTTCCGTCACTTGCAAGTGAAGTGATCCAACTCTCCCTCACTGGTGAGTTGCTTCTTTTTAATCTTATCTCCTAGGAAAACAATTTCTTTCCCTTTTATAAATTCCAGTGATCTACTCTTAGGAAACACAAACAAACAAACAAACAAAAATACTGAATCTGATAACACCATCTTAGAAGTAGATTAGGATCACATCTAAATCTTGACCCAGTCTTTTGGAGTCAGCTTTTCCTTTCTGTATTATTTATTAGCAGGCAGACAGTAAATCAGAATAAATATACAAAGAGGAGGTGTAGGGCAACTCAATGTTTCTTTCATTTGGGGATGTGGAACTGGGAAGGAAAGGGAAAGACATTCTTTACCTACCTGCTCTCTGCCAAGTCTAGGTCGAACACCCTTTGCCAAAATGCTTGAGACTAGAAACAGTTTAGGTTTCCAAGATTTTAAATTTGCATAGACTTAATTGGTTGCATATCCTTTGTTGGAAAATCTGAAATCTGAAATGCTTCAAAATCTAGCACCTTCTGGCATTAGAAAGTTTTTAGATCAGATGGTATATTAATTTGTCTCTGCATAATTTCTATTCATTATCTTTCCTTTCCAGCCAAACAAACTGGCCAATCTCTTCCATAGGCACAGGAAGTTAGCCATCAAGGTAGATATCAGGTCAAGTCTTATTAAGGTGACTTTAGGCTTTATTTAAGTGTGACAAGATTGAGTGGTCACATCCTGCACCCAGAAGCCCATTTTATCACTTATTTTTCCTTATCTCTGAACTGGGTATGGATAGCTGAAATCATTTCACAGTCTCTTCCTTCTAGATAAAGACTTCTTTAGGCTTAAGAATAATTCTAACATTACTGTGTACAAAATCCCTACCATTTAAGTGTCCACAAGGCACACACACTTTATGTATGTTTTACTCCACACAAAATACATGGCTGACAAGTATTAGTTTGAATCATCCAAAATTGTCATTTTAATAGGTCTAATGGCTGTATATCAAAGTGATTTTATGGGTGGTCAAGAAAGACTTGAGAATGTTACAGACTTTGTTCCAGTCCCACATTTTTTCTTTTTCTTTTTCTTCTTTCTGTTTTTCTTTTCAGTTGGTTTGATGATCTCTACCATTCTGACACGGTAAGATGTAATCTCAAAGTTGTCTTGATTTTCATTTCTCTAATTGCTAGGGACAATGTACAGTTTTTGAGATGTTTCATAACTTCTTAAGAAGCTCAGTTGTTGAAGGTGACTAAGCCATTTTGCATCTACCAGCAGCTCACTGCATTTCTGCAGGGCTGGCCTAGAGCTGAGAAGGGGTCAAAGAGTGCTTAGAACCCCAGATTTCTTGCCTTGAGAGCCATAGGAGTTTGACTGCTCCTCCTTTTTCTCTCTGGAGCCAACAAGACCTCAGCAAGCATTAACAGCTGATAAATTTCCCTGGGGGGGGACCTGCCCACATGCATATAACCACTGACAAATCCCTACTTCTCCAAGGCCTTGAAGACTGGTTGCTGCTTATCTGACCACTGAAGCTGGAGGGTTCCCAGGTTGGACTTCCTCTCCCCTATATGACCTTATTAGGTCTCTTCTCCTGGCCCCAAGTAAAACCTCTGCTTATGCAAATAGAGCTTTCTTAATACTCTCACTGAGCCAAATGGCATATGACCAACCAGGCTGGGTTATGAGCCCCTGCATGCAAATGAAGCTTTCTTAGTACCTCTGCCCTGGGGAATAGCACACCACCACATACGTCATTCCCCTCTTTTCTCCTTTGACATATATATCACCCCCACTGCTTCATTAAAGTGAGCTGTTCTCTGATGCTGTCTCCCAGGTGTTCATTCCTGCCATACTCATGCCACTCAGGATCATCCTCTGGCCCCTACTGTGCTTGACCACCTTCTCCTGACCCTCATCATGCTGGGATGGAGCAGGGTTCCACCCAGCAATTTCCAGGTCCTCACATCCTCATCTGTCCATTACCACCTTTACCTCCCTCATAGCTAACATCCGACCTATCAGCAGATCCTGTTTCCCCAAACTTCCAAATGCATCCAGCATCTTACATCTCATACTGCTGCCTTTAAAGATTAGAACATTGTACATTTTGATCCAAATCACCCTCATATTTCTTTAGAAATAGCTTCCTGCTGTCACCTTTGTTTTCCTTCATGGTTTTCTCAACATGGGAGTCAAAATAAACCCATTTAATGCCCCCAGTCCCCTATCAGGTAAAATGTTGAGTTTCCTGCAGTGTCATCTGGCCCTGCTGATATAGCTATGTGTCAGTTTTCCCTTTTCCTCTCTCCTGCTTTTCTTTCCATTTCCCAGTCCGAACCACACCCTGTGCTATTCTTTGATCACACTGAGCATGCTCCTGTCTGGGGGTCTTTGTACAAACTCTCCAATGGCTTCCTTCCTTCACAGACATGAGATGTACTTCAGTTATACTTCATGAGTCTATCCTTGATTCTCTCTTCTGGAATTGTGTCCCTCCCTTCCTACTCCATTTTCCTACTTTATTTTTCATTGTCTACTTACCACCATTTGGAAAAGAGCATGTTTGTTGACTTTCTACCATGTGTCAATGACCACTCCAGGCATACCTACCATCTTGAATCAAGGTGTTTTTTTTGTTAATTTATCTTGTTCTTTGATTGTCTCCCTTCTAGGAGAATAAAAGTCTACCAGATAACTGGGATTTTGTCTGTTTTGTTTGGGGTACATGGATAATAAGGTCTTGAAGAATGCCTGGTAAATATAAATAATAGGCTCACAGCAAACAGCAGCTGTTCAGAGTTTTTCCTTTCCCTTCCTCCCTCCCTCCCTCCCTCCCTCCCTCCCTCCCTCCCTTCCTTCCTTCCTTCCTTCCTTCCTTCCTTCCTTCCTTCCTTCCTTCCTTCCTTCCTTCCTTCCTTCCTTCCCACCCTCCCTTTCTCCTTCCCTCCCTCCCTTCCTTTCTTCCTTTCTTTCTCAAAATAAAAAGGCAACCTCTGCTTCTAAGCTTCATTGACTTGGCTAGATTCCTGCAGTGCCCTCTGTTGGCCATGGGGGAAGCTGCAGCTTGCTAATTGGTGCCAGTTAAATTCTATGCTCCTCTAAGAAAGGGATTTTTAAATCATAAAGCAACATAAATTCAACTTTTTGAATACTTACCAAGCAGACTCTAGTCCTTCATGAACATCTTCTTCCAAGACCTATTGGTTTCTAAGCAGCAGCTGCCTAGTGCTAAGGGCTGACGCTGGCAACTCCAGTAATTGCCTCTTCTTTAGGACAGGCATTAACACTACTGTCTAGATGAGGGTTTCCCAAAGCATAGCCTTTGACTTCCACATTTGCCCTAATCCACTGAGTCAGTCTCTGAAGGCAGAGTCCTAGAATCTTCATTCTTCAACTCCCCTAAGGGGCCTGGTTAGCATTTGAGGCTTGCAGTAACTCACTTTACAGGATGTTTGAGTTAGAACACCTGGCTGCAGGAGTGTTGAATCCCAGCATAAAGGCAGTGTGTCAGCATTCTGTGAGTCTGTGAGTGAGATGTTTGGGTGGCGAGCAGAAGCTTGGATTAAAGCCCCAGCATCTTATGAAGTTGTATTTTCTATCTGCTAAAATATGAAGAAGTCCTAACCCACAGGGACTCAGACTATGACATGCTTTGGAAACAGGGGTAGTATGTACGTAATTGGTTAAGATGAGGTCATCCTGGAAGAGAGTGGTATCAACAAAAAGAGTTCTGTGTAGGAGACACAGAGGGAATGCCTTGGGTAGATGGACAGCCATAAGCCAAGGGCCAAAGACTGTCCAGCAGATCACCAGTAGCTAGGAAGATACGCGGTAGGGATTTGCTACAGACTTCAGAGGGACTGTGGCCTGGCTGACTCCTTGCATTTTGACTTCCAGGCTCCAGAACTGTGAGAATAAGTTGCTGTTGTTTGAATCCATCTAATTTATGGCATCTTGTTACTTCAGCCATAAGAAGTAACATCTTCTATGGCATCCCTCCCCTTTAGACTCCTCTAACAACCAGAACGAGAGTGTCGAAGGGGAATTATAGATGAAAGAAGAAACAAGATCAGCAGGTTCGGGGAATTTTAGATGTTGGCTTGACGTTCCCTGGATAATAGATGAGTAGGCCGGTGGAGGGATAGGAAGCTGATAACAATGTCTGCATCCACAAAGCTGATATACGACAGAATGACATCATTAGGTCAATGAGGAAGAGGTGGGGTGGGGTAGGTGACATAAAAGGAGTGGGGAAGCCAACTGCCCACATACAGAATTAAAATTTGATCCCTGCCTCGTGATGATGGTGATGAATATGACAATAGCATTAACAATCGCCTCAGTGAGCTCAGTAAATGTTCTAAGTCCCTTTGTGTATTCTACGTAGGATTTACCTCTGGCCTGAGTAGGAGTTATTACTATTACATCCATTTTTAGAGATGAACAAGGTATGTCCAAACAGGTTGGATGACAGACTAAAAAGTTGAGAAACTCAGCCTAGCTCCAGACTGCATGTTTATAGTCACTATCCCATGCTCCTTTGCACCATCTATGGAAACCACGCTAAGATCTGACTGTGAAATACTATACTGAGAAAAGGCAAACTTGAAACACTTAGAACATAAAAAACAAAAACAAAAACAAAAGACATTCTTCGTATTTCAGGATAAGTATTAAATAAAATAGGGAAATGCAAATTATTGTATGCATAGTATATACTATGGAAATATTTTGTTAATTAATGGGGTATAAAAGCATATCACAAGAGCAAAACCAGACAAATACTAATATGTGTAGTCAGTAGAGGATTACTATCCATTCTCCAAAAAAAGCTCTACACACCACGGGGGCGCGGGGAGCAAAGAGAGTGCGCTAAAAAAGAAAGATAGTGAGTTATCATAGACAAGAGAACAAAAATGGCTATTAGTCATTCAGTAGAATGTCTAATTCCATTGGTAGTTAGGAAGAAAATGAAATCAGGAGAAATCATGTCTCACTTATCATATGAGCAGAAATTGTGAAATCTAACAGCATGGAGCATTGGCAAGAATGTAAAGCTATGGCTGCCACTGTGCGGAACACACGTCTGTGTCCTGGTGTAGGCATTTTGAAATCAGTTTGCAATACTTGATACAGCTGAGTATTCACTGGGCATGCCAGGACTCAGCAAGTCCACTCCTCTAAACAACCCCTGGAAATCTTTCCCGAGTGGCTCAGGTAGCAAACTCTTAGAAAGAGCCTCTGTGCTCATCAGTAGCAAAGTGGAGTACCTCAGAGCCGTGTTTCACGTAGTGGAATATCATCCAGCCTACAGTTAATGACTCTGAGTTAAATATATTCATGAAAGAACTACATAAAGATAATAGTGCTTGAGAAAACAGCTTGCAGAAGAATACATAATTATTGAAAACACAAAATCGACTGTGTAAGGACTAAAAAGATAGAATTGTACATGAAGGCTAAATGTACATGCAGCATAAAATTATTTGGGGGTGCACTTTTTTTTTGTAGAGTAAAAGTATAAGTAAAATCTTAGGAGGTTGGCTGTTTTGGAACTGAAGCTGATGCTCAATTTGAGATGGGAAAACAAGGCTTTGAATATGATTGGTTAGTAATATCTCCTTAAACAAGATGAGGCAGACATAAAACATGTAGGTGACACTCCTCATTTCCTTTTCTGTGCCTCAAGCATTGCAGAGTATTTTTTGTTTCTTTTAGAAAGGGACTGTCTGGGATACACTGAGTTTTTTGGCAAGAGGCACACAGCTGAAAGCAGAATGTAAGGCTTAGGGCAGAAGAGGCTTGATGTGGCATGGTCTCTGGGCCCCGCCTTCCTTCCTCTCCCCTTTGCTATCCTAGAACAAAAGTGGGAATATGAAGCACCCTGAGGATCTTCATTGCTTTCTGTAGAGGTCAAAGTTCTTCCTGTGTATGTCTATCCTGTGGTCCATCCCTCCTCAGGCCTGTATTGGCCACAATGTCGCTAGCCAAGCTCTTTTCCTCAGACCTTCTTATAATTAGTGTTAGATTGTACATGGGAATCTTTTGTGTTTGCTAGATGATTTTTTTTTTTTTTTGAAGAAGGGTCTCATGTAGCTCAGGGTGGCCTTAAACTGTGTATGTAGCTGAAGGTGACCTTGACCTTCTGATTCTCGTGTTTCTACCTCCTGAGTTCTGGGCTTACAGGTATGCCCCCATGACATCTGGTTATATGTAGTGCTGGGCATTGAACACAGGGCTTTGTGCATGCTAGGCAAGCACTCTACCAACTGAGCTATAAACCCACCCTGCCAAGTCAGTCTTGATTCGGTGTTTCTATTAACCATTAAAAGTTAGTATTTGTGTGTGTGTGTGTGTGTGTGTGTGTGTGTGTGTATGTGTGTATTATAAGTGTGTGGGCACATGCATACCACAGTCCACTTGTGGAGGTTAGAGGACAACCTGTGGAAGTCAGTTCTCTCCCTCTACCATGTGGGTCCCAGGGATCCATCTCAGGTTGTCAGGCTTGGCCACAGGCACCTTTACTGGCTGAGCCATCTTGCTTGCTCTAGTATTCCTTTTATTTACATGTTTTTAGTACACCAAATCTCTTCACAAGTAATGTGCATCCGACAGATGATTGACAGTCACCTTCTTCAAACCAAAAGGTGGTCAAGATAAATATAAATATAAACGAAGGAGTGTGGTATTTGGTGCATTCCACTGGCTTTCAGCATACCTCTGGTGAAAGGTAAAACCTTTGCGGTTTTAACCAAAAAGAACAGCTGAACAGAGAGAAGTGTTTTTCACTCTGGTTAGTAAGCCATCTGGGAATTGCGTACACTCTCCCAGTATCACCAGAAACCACTGTGGAACTTGTCACTTACGTTTTTGCCACAGTGAGCTTTGCCCAGGATCTTAGTATGGTGGGTAGAACGAATCTGAGGGCAGATTATTACTTTTTTTTCTTTTAAATTTCAATGATGCCATCCTCTACCAGTACCTCTTGAATCAGACTCATTAATTCTCAAAGAAGCAGCATCAGTGGGAGGAATAAGGAGACTTCCATGCCTCTGTTTGCACATTTAGAAAGATCTGACAAGAAAACACTTTCAAAAATGAATCATGTTTCTTGCTTCAGAAAAAAAAAAAATCTGTATTTTATAAAAACAATTATTTTGGCCACAGTTGCAGATAAATGCTTTGTAGGCAATTAATTTTCTTTGTTGTGGCCTTTTGGGTTGTGTTGTTAATTGTTCATCATTTAAATTTGGTTCCTCTACTTGAATTGAATTTGGATACTGAAAAATGAAAAAGAAAAGTTAAAACAGATTGTTTTAAATGGCAAGAGGAGAGAGGTGTCACTCGGACTCAGTAGGATATCGTCCAGGGAAATAGTGCAGCAGGGTGACACCACCTGCCCTTCTCCTTTGTGCTGTGTAAGGAGCAGCACAGATGTGACTATTTGCTTCTGGAGTTCTGTTTATTATCCCAAGAGCTACATTAGACACTACTGGGAGCCTTTGTCTGGCTGCCCACATCGCTCCATCCTAGGTGATGAATTGTACCACTGGCTTGCAGCCTTTTAAAAGGATGCAGACTCTTTCACCAGCTAAGAAAGAGTCGCAGAGGTGAAGAGTTCATATCTTGCCATCTTTGAGACAGGAGTAAGTTCTGTGTTATTATTCACCCCATAAAAGCATATTTATTTTCCAGAATCGCTTGCATTAACACAAAAAAGGTGATAAAGTCCTTAGTAGATTCTCAAATGCATTCTGTTAAAAAAAAAAAAAAGTGTCCATCTTGCTCATGCTTCTCATTAACATGTAAAACAGTGACTGATGAGAGAGAGATGCTCGTTAACCATAGAAACAAGAATTAATAGATGAGTAGAAGCAAGACTGACATGAAGTATTAACTATCATGGTTTTCATATTCATGCTCCTAAAGTTTCAGAATATGGTTTTTCTATAACTGAAGCTTCTGGAAGATAAGAACAGCAGTGGGTGCCTAGAAAACAAGGGAGCAGCTGGGAAGCAAGCAGGCTGGGGCTCCTAATCATCTTCTGTTTTATACGTACAAGATTAAAGATTCCCTCTGAGTTTTGATTCAGGATGCATGGTTACAAGATTAAACACTGGCGAGTCAGATTAGAAAAGGTTTAACTCCAATCTTAGGATTCATCAGAGCTCTGCCTGTCAGCCCCTCCTCTCCATTAAGCTGTCTTTGCAACATGGGATTAGAGAGAAACCAACAGAGACTTTGTGTCCTCAGGAACACACAGTTACCTTTTCTATTTAACTGTCCTCATTCAGATCACAAGCAATTCTCTTGTCAAGAATCAAAGCTCATTTCCCCTCAAAGTTCCTGTTTATATCCATGTCTGAATTCATTCCTGCACCTCTACGCTTATTTATTTATTTTGGTGACCCGAGGGGTCCTATATCAGGAGCAACACACACTCCTGTCTTATGCATCATCACGAAACAGATTATAACTTAGTGCACTTGTCTGTTTCAGAGAAACACCTCCTTAGTCATTCCAATAATTATGCAAACTCTCCCACGAGGCTGACTATAAACATGTACTTCCCTTCTCTAGAAGCTTCTCACTGTCTTGCCTTGGAAGCCACACCAAAGGGAATATGGGCAGAATGTGCAATTAATAACTCCACTGAGGAGAGGTTAATATGGTCATCCTGCTTTTGAGACATAAAACTGTCATTGCTTTATTAAGGTTGTAATTCAGACATAGGCTTGCCTCATAACAATGTGGCAATTTTAAAAACATTAAGACAAGGACCAGGGGGAGAAAATATGTAATTTTAATTCTAGACTGGATCCCATATCCTGAAAATGTATTTGCTTTATTTTCATGTTTTGTGTGTGTGTGTGTGTGTTATGAGGGATTGAACGAGAGCTTCTTGTCTGGTAGGCTGGCACTCTGCCAACAAGATATATCCTCACACCTTTTAAGAATTCATTTTGCGAGAGGGCCTTTATGTAGCCTACATTGGCTTCATACTTTGTGGCCCAGGATAGCTTCTTACTTGTGATAGTCCTGCCTCTGCCTCTGCGTAGCTGGGACTATAGGTAGGTGCTGGTCACCAGGTCTGTTTTGCAAATGTACTTTCTTGACTGTTAAAGAACGAGAAAGGGCCAGGTGTGGTGGCAAAGGCCTTTAGTCTTTTAGCCGCACTCAGGAGGCAGAGGCAGTTGGATCTCTGAGTTCCAGGCCAGCCAGGGCTACATAGAGAGAACCATCTCAGAAAACAAACAATCAAAAACGAAGATAAGAACAAAGCGGCAACAACAAAGTATCGGAATAATACTGGTTACCAAATAAATACTGAAAACAAAGACAAAATAACAAGCATCAACAAAGCAACAACAACAACAACAAAGAAAGAGAAAGTCCATAGATCAGAGCTGAGCCGAAGGAGGAAGTTCAGAATTGGATATGGCTGAATAAAAGCTCCTTCTTGACATCCAACTCTGAGCTCCTGCTCTTAGATTAGGCCAGACCGCTGGTCTAGGAAAAAGCTGTGGTCTTTTAAAAATGAAATTCCTTTCTTTCATTTCTTCTTTCTATCTCCAGCTACTGGCTTTTCTAGGGTTGGGGCCTGTGGCAGCAGAGGTTAGGAAGAAAGGGATGAGGTTCTTTTCCTTGGCTTTGTTGTTTTTTTCTCTTGGCTATTGATCCATACTGCAGGCTTCCAGATGCTGGCTCCCTGTGTCTGTGCTTGGGATCTTGTGGGGAATGGTGTGGCAGGAGATGCAATACCACTGACCTCACCAAACTCTTTCTATACTAGGTCACTGTGACTGAATAATAGCTTATCACATTCCATGAAGATATCTCATGCCTGACCTCCCCGGGCTCACAGATCACATGGGAAGCATACACATATCCTTGTTATCCCAAACCCAGGCTGTTTGTCCAGCTCCATTGAACACTCATCTTCTGTATTCTCTGGTGGCAGGCAGAGACCAGGCTCTATAGTCACACATATTCCCCAATTCTAGTTCCTTTAAGTCAAACTCAGATGCTCATGACTGCACAGCAAAATAGTCTTAGCCACTGAGCCAGCTCCTTAGCTCTGCAATGTTAGCTCTGGAATTTGATATTCTCCGGGGAGCTAAGAATTCTTGAGCTTAACAAACCTTCATCTGAGGAGGGAAATACTTGGTGGCTAATTAAGTCCACTCCTTACCTCTGCAATTCATATCCTGCACACTTTAAAATGTTTCTATCAGGGTTTTTTTTTTTTTTTTTGTTGTTGTTGTCAGATCAATGAGAAAAACAATGAAGACAGTAGCTTTCATAGATGAATACAGATAACCATTTCCATTTGATTCCAGAGCCTCACTTCTGCCAACTGATGATTGTTAGGTCATTTCTTGGTTGCACTCTTTTGGATGGTTACTGTACTCAGTTTTGCAGCTTTACCCGGGAGTTGGAGAGCACAGGAAACAGTATATTCTATAACTGCTCGTAGACTTCCTAGATTTCTAAGTGATGCACCATGCCCTGTCAGTCTACCTGATTTCAGAACAGTGCCTCCATGTACCTCAGAGGATCCTCCACCAGGCCTGTGTGGGAAATCTCTCTGAAATGCTTTCTTCAGAGTTACAGAATTCTGTTTAGTTTTGTTTAGGCAGACCCAGACTTTCAGGGGAGTTTCAGGGGAGTTATTCTGAGAGTGCTCTCAGAAATAACCTCTAACAGAAGGATGATGGTGAGTAATGAAAGACATCCCAGACTCCCAATTCCTGGTCATTCTGAGGAGCATTTCACACAGGTGCCCTGAGCCTGTGCCCATCCAGTTCATTAACTTGCTAGTGATTGTCCTAGTTTGATTCCTGTGGCTGTACTAAAATCCTCTGGCAAAAGCAGCTTTAAAAGGGAAAGAATTTATTTACCTTCCAGATTATCCGTCATCTGTACCAGCAGGTCATGTCAGGAACTTGAAAGAGCTAGTCACACCCACATTGGGAGCAGAGAGAGAATGGATGCACGCATTCCCGCCATACAACTTACTTTCTCTGTGCTCATGCGATTCAGGGCCCAAACCTGAGGGATGGTGTCCAGACATACCCACAAGCCAACCTGTTTTAGACAGTCCCTGATAGGGACTCTATTCCAGGTAATTCTGGATTATGTCAAGTTGACAAAACCATCAAGGTTATCTTCTTTCCACCTTTTTATTGTACTTCTTCCGGTCCTTTTTTTTTTTTTTTCCTTTCTTTCTGATTTTGTAGATTCATTCCTGACTTAACTGCACTCAGATCCTATCTCAAGGCTTGTTTCTTGGACAGCTCACAGTGAGACACATTGTACTTTGACTGGAGTAGTAACTTTGCTTGCGTTTGAAGTAGTATATATTTCTAAGTTTCATTTTGTTTTAGATGGATTGATTGTTGCTTATTCTTTTTTCCCTTTCATTTAATTAAAAGATTGTGTGTGTACGTGATACAAACCTAAGACAGCACCCCAACTCTTAAAGAGTTTACAAATTGGGAAGTTTATAATACACAGAAATTCACTGTCACAGACATCACTGCAAACCAGAGTGCCTTGAAATTCTTTTGTAAAAGTTGGGGAACTTTATTTTTAGTATGTTTATAATTGTTTTGCACATTATTGGGGAAAGGGCTGCCTAAGCCTTGGCAGTTTGTATTATCTGCAGGTGTTGGCTTTATGTAAATATGTAAAAGATGGTTGCTTCCTCATGACTTGCACCTGCTCACTGTTCTCTGGCAGAGCCATTGTGGAAGAGCAAAGTTGCTGATGGATGAATTCTTGTAGTCCCTCTCCCACGATCTCAGGCAACAAGGAGAGATAACAACTTACCTTTGGCTTTGAGTTTCCACCCTGTAAAGCTGACATAGTTCAGCTGCTAAAGGATTGTGGGAAGAAACTAAGTCACAAATAGACTTTTGGATGAGACGGCAGAGTTTTTGTAACACCTGAGGAGCTTCTATATAAACAAAACCACCTGAGATCAGATGACTGGGCTTCTGCTGTCCAGGATGGCACTTGTCATATTCGGTTCCCTCTGCTAAGGTCTGGCAGGATTTTGCATCTATGAAAATGTCTCTTTCTTGCTGAGTTCACACAGTAACTATTGCTACATTCATACATTAGGAGGAAGGGCACGGGCACTAGATAGTTTCCTGTACAGTGAGACTGTGGGTAATTTGACATTGCCTTCCCCACTTCAGCTTCCCCACATATAAAACTTGTTTATCCTCTACTCTTATGCTATTTTTGAACTCCAGCTTGGGTCTAAGGGGCAATGCTCTCATGGTTACTGCTCTGGCTAGAATGTGTTTTTGTTTTGTTTTGAGGAGGAAGTCTACTTCTATGAGAGCAGACTCAGGAAGTGGACAAAGCTCATGCATGGAGGGTACTGTGTGGTTAAGAGTAGAGGGTTCAAATTCTGACCCTGCTGCCCTCTGGCTTTGTGATCTTGAGTTGTTTGACAGCATCTCTGGCTGTGGATTTACTTTATTAATGGGACTAGGTTTCCGTACCTGCTGGTGGAAGCTGTTAGGATCAGAAAAGACAGTGCATACAGAGTTTTTAGCAGAGTATCTGGGGCATGAATTAAAACTTAAGACACATTAGTAATTATTAATAATGGGTAGTAATGATGCAAAGGCATTTGGGCTTTCTGTGCGGTCCTAGAAATGAAGTAGCTGGTATTGGGGGGAATTGGGGAGATAGCTGAGAACAGAATACCTTATTTTAAATTTCTGTTAATTCTTTGGAAATTTCATCCACATATGGAATGGGTCTCTACCAGACTCACATTTTTTATACTCCCTCTTAGGTCCCCCAAAGGAGCTTCCATCACATCTCCTTCTCAACTTCAGCACCCTCCCAAATTCCTGTCTTCTTATTAATTAAATAATTAAACCCATTGAGTCCAATTAGTCACACCTACATGTGCACAGGAGCAGTTCTTATCAGGGAGAGTCCAGAAGAATTTGCTGGTCACTCAGTCCAATTGAGACTGAGCTGGGTCATTGGAAGAAATTGCAAAAAAGCCCCAGGACAGAGAACCCTTAAGTATTTAAGGTGGTACCTTGCCTAGGGCCTACCTTATTCCAGGACAGGTAGGAAGTATCAGTAAAACAGACATCCCCTGAGCCCTAAAGGAAAGGATGTAGCAATGGATTGATTTGCAGGCATTTCTGTCCTTGAACTCAGTAGCACCAACCCGCAGACATCAGACCTAGTCAGAGCTGAGACCTGAAGTCCATAGGTTTGGAGATTTGGACCAGAACTTGATTCTTAATTGACAAGGAATTCTCTGGGAGTGGGGCTCAGGGTTGTTCATGTCTGTTATTTTTATTCTACCCCTGCCCCTGTCTATTATGTGTATTTCTTTTTATCCTTCCAACTAAGACCCTGTGCTTGTGTTTGTTTCCATTTCAGTGGACAGGATTCTCCTGTGACTTTCAGGTGGTTAAGGAGAATTTTCTCTCTTTGCTTTTACGTATTTTCTCTTTTTTATTCCTGTAACTCTAGCTTTAAAGGATGTGAAAAGGGAAACATTGATTTCCATTTCAACTCACTGTAGTCTTCCTTTTGATTGTGAGCCTATCTTGAAATTACAATTTGGATGGCATTTGTTTCCAGACTTAAAATAATTTAGGATTATTTCAGATGAAAATGTGAAATCAATGCCTTTTTGATGAATAGAAACGTTGCATATGAATAATAAATAAGCTGTTCTTTGTTTTCATAAATAGCTGGAGAAAAATCATAGACCGTTGTTATCTCTTGTCATTAAACTCATCCTGGAGATGCACAGGGCCTCTTTTAGAAATACGTACAAAAATACGTTCATAAGCACACATTATCTGAAGAGAAAAATGAAGTATAAATATAGAGAGCATGAATAATTTATTTGTTATATAGAAAAGCAAGGGAGCTCACGGGACGTGAAGAAGGGACAGAGCTTCACGGTAATTACCAAACAGAAGATACTTCAATAAAGCTCTTAATCCTATATTTATCTCAGGTTAATTTTCCAACTGCCACATGGGTGGTCCATCTTCTTCTAGTGTTCATATGGAGAGTTTATATTAATTATAAGTGACACGTGCCTCTCAACGGCTACCTTCAATAATAGCTTTAATCACTATAAAGATAATATATCTGATTTGAATGTTACAGCCACAGTCACAAGTAGGCTCGTCAATAAAAGGTATATTTCACTGAAGTAGAGCCCTTCCAACCAAAGTTGGATTCTGCCTGATTTTAATTTTCTCATCTTTCCTGGAGGAAAGAGACATGTTGGTTGTCTTGGGGGTTATTTTCATTTAAGCAGCTTCTTTCTAGATCATTAATTCTAGCAGAGCATGGTTAACCTGCCATCTTCAAGTAGAGTCCTTCTGGTGAGATACAAGGGAATGGAATTTTGAATACTGATTATAGAATTACCATGTTGACATTGTAGGAGCTATGTAAAGTACAGGAAAGAAACAAAACTCAACTTTTGCTTCAGGTGTGGGCAGAGCTACACCAATAGAGTGTTTTTCTTTTTAGTCACTTCAGGCATGTAAGTATTCCTTTTCCATGGACTCATATGTTGTATATGGCTTATGCCATGAATGCTTTACTATATTGTTAGATACTATTTTAATTTTCTATTTTTAAATGATTACTGATTTACAGCTAGTAGACAGAAGTCCTATGCACCCTTCATCCTATTTATTTCCAAGGTAACATCTTGCACAATTAGAGTATAAGCCAGGAAACTCACAGCAAATGTGCACAAAGGAAGTCAGGAATAGATTTGTCAAATGCATCCCTACCAAAATGTATAACTATTCCATTCCACGAAGACGTCACTCATGTTAACCCTTAGCTGATATCACTGCCCATATTTCTCTCACCCTGGCAAGCACTCACTTGTTTTTTTCCATGCCTATAATATTGTCATTTTGAGAATGTTCCATAACTACAGTCATATTGTACCTTGGGGACTGGCATTTCCAGTCATGCTCCTGGGAGTCATACAAGTTGCTTCATGAGTCCATAACTTAGCCTTTTCACTGCTAACTAACATTTCACTGAATGCACAGTTTGACCATTCACTCACTGGAGGACATATGAGTGAGTTTGAGTTCTAAGGTGCCATGAACATTATATACAGTTTCAGAGGGTTGGCCCACAATCACTGTGGTGGGGAGTATGGCAGCAGGCAGGCAGGCATGGTGCTGAAGCAATAACTGAGACAGAGAGACAGAAAGAGAGCTAACTGGGAATGGTGTTGGATTTTGAAGCTTCAAAACCTACTCTAGTGACATACTTCCTCCAACAAGCCCAATTATTCCTAATGCAACAAGGCCACACTTCCTATTCTTTCTCAAACAGTTCATCAACTGGGACCAACCAGTTGAACGTATGAGCCTGTGGGAGTCATTCTCATTCAAACTACCACACTGGGTCATATGGTGAGTAAATATTTTTTTTTTAACCTGATAAACTGAAATGCCAGAATTGCTGCATTGTTTTGCATCTTACCAACAAGTATAAGAGCTGTACAGTGCACCCACCTAAGCATTTGTTGTTGTTACCTTTTCCAACGTATTTTTTGGTGTGTATGAATGTTTTTGTGGTGTATGCACTGGTGGTGGTTGGGGGCATGTGAGCCCGTGTGCATGCAGAAGCCAGAGTAAGATAGTGGGTGTCATGCTCTATCACATTCTACCATATTCCCCCAAGACAGGGTTGTTCAGCGAATTGGGAGTGAGGCTGGTGACTAGTAAGCCCCAGTGATCTCCCAAATGGTGGGTTACAGGCACACATGCAACCACACCTTGATTTTCGTGAGGATTCGGAGGATTTGAGCTCAGGTCTTATGCTTGCACAGCAAACACTTACTTGCTGAATCATCTCCCATCACTCTCTTTCTTTCTAACTGCTCTGGTAGCAATATATTAATATCTCACTGTGGTGTCAAAACTATTCCTTTAAAATATGACTTCATGTTGGTTGTATCCCATCAGCCTTTACTGGAGACCTACACAGATGAATTTCCTTCTACATCACCATAAGCAATGGCTAATTCGGTGAATGATCTGCCTTCAAGGATTCTATATTGGCTGTGCTCACTTATTGAGCTATTAAGTGGCTATGGAGAACAGCCTACACTTAGTCTTCTTTAGTTAAAGCAAATCACCTGTATTTTGCTTCTTGCTTCTGCAGAGAGAGGTGGGGGATGGAGATGCGCAGAGAGAGAGAGAGAGAGAGAGAGAGACAGACAGACAGACAGACAGACACACACACACACACACACACACACACACATGGGGGTGGGAAAGAGATTAGAGCCCAGGTATTGTATCCACACACATTCTTCACTGCTCCACATAATGAATTCTCGTAATCATTCATCAGATGTGAAGGTGTGGATCATCTGCTTTTACCCTTCAAGATGCTGCAGCATCTCATCATCCGCACTGCCTTTCTATGGGGAGGGCTTCAGAAAGGAATGCTCAGAGATGCTGAGTCAGGTGCCTTTCCATCAGTGATTAATTTAACTACGTGAAAAGTGTTTCTGTATGAGACCAAGTGCTGCTTCACGTATAGAAGACAATTGAAGAGGAGCATTCAGTGTATTTGTTAAGCAAGAGCAGATCAATAACATACTTTTGCAAAGCTCCCTTCCTAGGCAGAAACAAGGTGAACAAAACTAATGGCATGACAGTCAATTTGAAAAAGGATACCAGAGTTGAAGAAAATGCAATGGCCACTAAACTGTAGAAGTTGCAAAAGAAAGGCAAATAATTAGAGCATAAATCTGGCTGTGACAGCACATGGTCCTGGGGAGATGGGCTCACTGGCCTGGGGCTGAACTCAACAGCTGGGCAAACGGAACAGGGCACCTACTCCTGCTACTACAGATCATTCTCCTGATAAAGGGGACCTGTGTGTGACCTCACAAGGCTAGACTAGAGACTTAATGACATCATAAATTCCTGGGAGCCACACTTTCTAATTGATTACTTACTTAGCAAGATCATGTTTATTGAAGATGAGGTGTGTTTTTTGAAGTCAATTGCTAATTAATGACTCAGACAAGAAAACGATTATACAGTGCTGCCAGACTATAGGAGAAAGTATAGGAAAATAGGTAAATGCTACTGGATATAGAAAACAACTGATCTGAGTACTAAAAGCCAGCTATGGAGAATCCATGTAGGTCAGAAGCAGTGGCTTGGAAGATTGTTCCACTGTCACCTTCTCCATGAGCAGCCTCCCCTTTCTAGCATTCTCTGTGTTTACTCTGGAAGCTCCAACCTTCTTCATGTTCACCCTAGACATCCTCATCTTTTCCATGTCCAGTCTAGCCACCTTCAACTTTATGCTAAAACTCCCTTCAACAGAACCATCTGATCTGAGAGGGTGTGACGGAGGGTAGGCGGAGGTAGACATACTTTTTAGAGCAGTTTTAGGTTTACAGAAAATTGAACATACAGTTTTTTATAAACCACCCCTTTGTGCCTCAGTGGCCCTTATTAAAGCTTGCACTGTTGTAGTGCACCTATCACAATTGATGGCCTGATATTAGTACATGACATCCTGGTTAGATTTTTATCAACTTGACACATGCTAGTCATTTGAGAAGAGGGAACCTCATTGAGTAAATTTTCCCATCAGGTTGACCTATGAGCATGTCTGTGGAGGCATTTCTCTGATTAATAAATAATGCGGAAGGGCCCATCTCAGTGTAAGTGGTGCCACTCCAAGCAGATTGTCCTGAGTTAATAAGAAAGCAGGCTGAGCAATCCCATGAGCAGCCAGCCAGTAAGAGGCCCTCCTCCATGGCCTCTGCTTCAGTTCCTGCCTTCCAGACTCTTGCTTTGAGTTCCTGTACTAACTTTTCTTGAATATGTATTGTGATCTGCGAGGCAAAATAAACCCTTTCCTTCCCAATTGCTATTGGTCATGGTGTTTTATCACAGCAATAGAAATCCTAACTAAGGCACATGGATACTAACTTAAACCCCAAGTTTATACTAGGGGTCACTTTTTGTGAATGCTTTGAATGCTTTGTCCAATCTCATAGGTTTGGCAACTATGTGATATTCTCCAGCCGCCAGACTGTATCACAAAGAACATTTGCTCTGTTTTCATAATTGCCAGGTTTTTTTGAGGCAGAAGGGCATCTCAGCAATAGGAGGCCTAGGAAAATCTCAAAGTTACCATGCAACAGAATCCCATGTTAGAGATTTATTGAGGGTGGGGGTAGGGAGAGACACAAAACCACTGCCTCAGAGAGGGAATAGTTGGAGACTTCGCTGGGCTGGCCATAATGACACCCTTTAAAGTGGGGTATGGAGCATGCGCGGAGAAAACATGTCACCTTGGCCATTAACGATAACACTTTGTCCATTAGTGATAACGGGCCCAGTGCACTGTCACCAAAGACAGGATAGGGTGTGGGGGATAGGAGAGCTCTTCAGGCAGCTCTTGACAGGCACAACAATAATGCCCCATCTAACTAACTGCTCCTCTTTCTTCCCTTCTCCAAGGTTTCTGCCATCCACTGATCTTTTTCTGCCTCCTTTACTCTTTCATTTTTTTTTCTCTTTTAAACTCATATAACTCAAGCTGGCTTTGAACCCAGTATGTATCTGAGGATGACCTTGAACTTTCTGAACTGTCTGCCTCTACCTGCCAGATAGTTTTGCACTTTTCAGAATGTCATCAAATTGGAATCATACAGTCTGTGGCCTTTACAAATTGACTTCTTATGCTCAGCAAAATGCATGTAAGTTTCCTCCTTGTCTTTTTGTAGCTTGGTGGTACAATTTTCATAATTTATCATTAGTTTTTAGAAATGCATCGGCTGCTTTTCTCACTGCTGTGATGGAGCACCTTATTGAAGGACTTATTTATTTTGTTCCATACTCTCAGAAGTATTTGTCCATCATGGCAGAGGAGGCCTGGTCTATGCAGCCTTCACCATGGTTAACAGGAAAACAGATTAAAACAGGAAGGAGTCATGGACAGATACTCCCATAGTCCTACCCTCAGGGGTCCACCCACCTCCTCCATATAGGTCCCATCGTAGGCATCTAGTACAAGAGCCTCTGGAGAACATTTCATATGTAAGTTCTAGCAGGAGGCATGCCTAGAGTAGGTACTGGGAAGGGCCAGAAACAAATAAAACCTTCTTTGTTTGCATGGAATTCACATGAAAGAAGTGGAAGAAGATTATTGAACAGGGCAGTGCTGTGCAGAGGGGAGGAATTGAGAGCAGGTGGGTCCCACAGCTCCTGAAGAAAAAGTTATGAAGAAAAACTTGTGTCACTGCAGAAATTAGCACCCCCCAGGGGAATGGGAAAAACCGATGGAAGGCAAAGGGAGGATTTCTTTTGGTTACAGTGCTTCTGCCTGCCCACCTGGTATGAGTGTTGTTTCAAAGATTTCTCTTGAAATATGGAAGTTTACTTGAAACAAAGTTAATTCCTGTGCCCTTGATAACCTCAGTTTGGCTACACAGTGAGGATGGAGGCATTTTACAGTGGGGAGGGACCATCTGGCAGCAGCATAACTCGTTTATCATACAGATGATAAAAATTACTTTTCCAGGACAGAAGTGGGACCGGAAAGAAACTCCCCAAATTTTACTTCTGGTGGCCTTACTTTTACAGTCTTTGCAAAGACACAGAAAACATAGAAAAAAAACAATAAAGTTCAACAGCTGGTCATGAGTGCTTCTAGGAAAGAGAGGATGATAGATGAGCCTGAATTTTACTCAGGCCAGAGCTCGTCCATACGGCATGAGTATCACATGTACTGTGGTCTGAAGGACCTGAAGAGTAAGAACAGTTAATGTGGGGAAGGAAGAAAGGAGCAGAGGGGGAGGGGCAGAGGGAAACGTTTACAGGACACATGTAGGTCTGATCCCTGCTGGAGGAGGTGACCTGACTTTGGGGTAAAAGAAAATGAGTGTGGGCAATTTGGATATTCCATACAGCCTGAGGGACATCTAGAGATGACATCAGTTCAAATTCCTGTTGTCATTGTCTATGAAAGTCATAATTTGATTTTCCAGTTTGTTCCACAGATTGTTCCAGTTTGGTTCGTATTTCTCCAGTGTTCCATGTTTACCTTCCGTGCTCTTCTAAGGTACCTAGACATCCTACTGTGAGTGTTGTAGGAAACTGTATCTGCCATTGATAGCCCTGGCCAGCAGTCTGCAGAACAGGCCTCCTGGGAGGCTGTGTGTGACTCTACTATAAAACGCACTCTTTGAGGGATGGCTTAAATTGCTCTGTCAAACCATTGTGCTTCTATAACAAAATATTTGAGGCTGAGTATTTTATAAGACATTTACTTGGCTCTTCCCTTTAAAGATGTTGATTTATTTTTATTTTATGTATATGAATATTTTTGCCTGCATGTATATTTGTATACCACATGTGTGCAGTGTCTACAGAGGCCAGACAAGCATGTCAGATCCCCTGGAACTGTAGTTACAGATAGTTGTTAGCTGCCATGTGGGTGCTGGGGACAAAATCCAATGCTCTTAACCACCGAGACACCTTTTCAGCCCCTGGTCCTTTTTTTTTTGGTTTGACTTGCATGCTCAGACAATGTGGCCTTAGGCATTAAAATCCCTCATCCCTGGCATTAACATTCCAGTTAAAACACTATTAATTTTGTCACAATATATAGAGAAGGAGAAAGAGAAATGAGCCATGCATGTGGTCTCACCCCTTCCTTGCAAAGATGAACTCACACCTTTGAGGCCCAACCCACTCAGAGAAAAGCATCAAACATCACTCTGTTTCTGGTTCCTGGAGTGAGGCCCCATGTTCTGATTACCAACTTAACACTGCCATACCATGGAGTGAGCTTCTAGCAAATGAACCTCTGAAGAGTCAACCACACTCAGAACATAATGGTTTCTTTGTATACTTTACCTCTCTCTCTCCTAGACTGGGGATTCTGTCACTCCTGGGGATACTTGATACTATGGGAGTTGGGGTGGTAACAGGGAAAATAAAGCATTTTAAAATTAAAAGCTTAAGGGTGTCTCCATATTTTTTTCTGTGTTTTGATGACACATGGAACACAGTCTATGGATCTTTCTGCCCAGTGGCTGGATGAACACAAACATGAGGATGGACAAATGAAGAACAACAAAAAAGCTAACATTTCACAATATCATCCCTATGTATACATATGGTAATGTTGGTCTTGGTTAAAAAATGGTGGGATTTAGAATCACTGTGCCTACCTCTGGAAATGTCTGTGGGAGAGTTTCTAGTTTAGGTTAATTGAGATGAGAAGACTCACCTGTGGGTAGCACCATCCCATAGGCTGATGTGTTGGTTGGTTTTTGTCATCTTGGCACAAATTTTGGGAATAGGAATCCTCAATTGAGGAACAGCCTCCATTAGGTTGGCCTGTAGGCAAATGTGTGGGGGCATTTTCTCGGTTAAGGATGCACATGGCAGATCTCAGCTCACTCCGGGCAGTGCTCCTCCTGGACAGGTAGTTCTGGTTGTATACGAAAGCAAGCTATGGAGAGCAAGTTCCTTAGGCAGTGTTCTCTGTCGTCTCTAATTCAGTTCCTGCCTCCAGGGTTTTGCTTGAATTCCTGCCCTGACTTCCCTCAAGGTCCACTGTGACATGGAAGCATAAACTGAACAAACCCTTTTCTTCCCCACGTTGCTTTTGGTCATGATTGGTGTTTATCACTGCAACAGAAACTTAACTAGAACACCTGGGGTTCCAGGCTGAATACGAAGGAGGAGGTAAGCTAAGCACCACCATCTATCTCTCTGTGCTGCATGAATGTGGAACAGTGGGACCAGCCACCTCAAGGCCCTGCTGCCATGACTTCCCCATCATGATGGCCTGTACGCCTGAATTGTGAACCAAAATAATGCCACCTTTCCTTAAGATGATGCTGTTAGGTGGTCTGTCCCAGTGATGTGTAAAGTAACTTGTACATACACTCTTCTTAATTTCTGGAAAAACAAACAACAGCAACAACAACGAAAAACAAAAACAAAAACAAAAACCAGAAAACAAAACCAAACACCACTGAGAGCCAAACTTCACAATATTTTCAGATACATTGCCAATTTCAATTTTGTTCTGAGAGGAAGTTTATGACTTCTTTGTTGATGGAAGTTATTTGTATGCTAAAGCCTTTTAATTTAAACACAGTGAAATAATATCTTTTCTTGACCTTCAACTTCATCTTATCAATACATTTATCTGCATGTTATCAGAGCTAGATTCTCAGTCTTCAATTAAGGAAGTGACATTAGAAGGTATCAGGTTCCTCCACAGGGAGTAATTGAAATATGGATTGCTAGGCACCTGTCTTTGGCAGGGATCTTCATCTAGCAAATTGGGATGGGGCATAAACATGTATATGTTATTTATTAATTTCCCAGCTGATGCTTATGCTGCTGGGGCAGAATCACTGATTTATGGAGTAGCGTGTGTGGAAGAATTCTGTAAATATACACCATCGGATTACTATACTCAAATCTCCATGTGCACATGGCATAAACACCTAGCATAGACCCATCTAAAGTATGAACATAAGTGAGATAACATACATGAGGAGTGCAAGGAGAGTTCATTTGGGAATGGACACCATGGTCATATATACGGCTTAAGCTTCACCATAGCAATTTCAAATTATTTCTTTTCAGTAAGACCTAGACAGAACATATATAATTAAGCAGAATTTAACATTTGCCTTCTCAGCAGAGATTTTATATAAACACATTCACAGAACAATAAAAACCAAGTCTATCCTCATTCTTAGGCTCAGTCTTCAGGCAAGAAACACCATGTCTGTGACGGACATGTGAGAGGGGAACAGGGCAGTCTTGATGAAGGGGCCCCCTAGAAGGACATTCCAAGTGGCTACATGTGAAGTGGGCTTGGAGTGGTTATCAGAGTTTACAGTGAGCTTGTGTCTCTTGGGCTAGCAGAAATAGGAATGGCGGGAAAGGGAGACAAGGCAGTGAGGACCTCCACAGAGCAGGCTGCAACTCTGGCGCACACATGGCTTTTTGCATTCAAAACTAACTGTGGTTCATGAATCGATTTTTCTGACTTTCGAGACTGGGCACAGAATTCGCACTGTGGTTTACGCCGGCCTGAGACGAGTGGCGATCTTTCTGACTCAGAATTCCCAGTGCTGACAAGAGGCGTGTACCAACATGCTCATCTTGGCTTTTCTCCTTCTATCAGAGAAGCCTTGGCTAAGCCTCTGAGGACCTTCCTGCTGATTTAGCCAGGCCCACCCAAGCTCTCAGGATGATCTTCCTTAATTAAAGTCAACTGAGCGAGGACTTAAATTGAATCTGCCAAATCCTTTCAACGGCAGCACTCAGATCAGTGTTTGATTGAAAACACTGGGGGCAGTAGCTCAGCCAGGTTGTCGCAGCCAAGAGTCACTGCAGAGGGTCTGGCTCTCCTGACAGGAAGGCACAACAGCGGTTTTGAGGTTCAGAAGTATGAATCTGCCCCAGTTTTCAATTTGAGTCTACTGTGTACTCAAGAATTGTCTCTTAATAGGATTGGGGAGAAAAGGAAAGGGTAGATATCTTTAGTGGTGGTTTCTAAAAGTGTGGGCAGCTGGATGCAAGCAGAAAAAGTTGTTTCTAGGAACTGGGGGCTGGTTGACCTTTAGAAAAAAAGTGGGCTGCTTCTGACAGGGTAGAATTGGAGCTCCTGGTTGGCTGATCATTTGTTGGCTGTACATTTGATCAATGTATTGTTGAGCTGGCATTGAAGACTAAAGTTGACTTGGTTGGCAGGTGTGTGTGTGTGTGGGGGGGGGTGTGGCCTTCCATGGACATTGCTGTCTTTTGGTGTGTGAGCATGTGAAGGGAGATGGATCAGTGGATGGTGTTTTATTTAGCATAACTTGAAAATGGTGGTGAATCTGAAAGAAGTTCAATGGGTTAGTGATTAAAGATCCAGCCTTCATTTAAAATTCCAGGATCACCAGGGATTCCATCCTACAGCAACATCAGATATACTAATAAGAATGCAGGACAAAATTTGGTCTCTTTCGCAGAGTCAGGAAGTCTATGTGGTATTTGTGGGTACCAGAGTGGATTCTTCCACCCCAGCAGTCTGCTATGAGGGGAGTGGTTTACAGACAGGAGGAAACTCACTTATGTAGTGTTCATCTTTCAAATTGCCCGACAAAGAGTGGGAGTCTACATGACATCTGCCAGTCACAGTACATTTAAGAAATAACCCCTCAGGGATGGAGTCAGGGAAGCACAAGGCTTTACCCTCTCTTTCATCTGGTCCTTTACCACAGCACCTCCTCAAATCGCTTAGATGTCCTTTGGGTTCCTGAAGGGCCTTAAGTTTTACTCCTTAGGTTTTAGGTCATTTATCATTTCCTTCCCAGATTTTTTCTTTGGAAAGTGACCGGCTCTGTGATGAGTACTCTTAAAGCCTATTTTCAGATCTCAGCTTCTGAGGTGAGATCTGACAATGGTGCTCATGGAATGCTAATATCTAGCTCTGGCTTGGTAGGAGTATTAAGCTATATCCTCTCCATTTCTTAAGAACAAAGATGGGTTATAGATACTTTTTCACTTCTGGAACTGGGGAGACGACTTGGCTCATGCCTGCTGTGTGAGTGTGAGGACCTGAGTTCAGATCCCAGCACCAATATAAAAGCTGAGTGCAGCTGTGTGTAGTCCAGTATTGGTGTCAGGGGGTGTGGGAGCAGAATCAGATGGATACTTGGAGCATGTTGTCCAGCCAGTGCAGCTGAATCCATGAACTTCAGGCTTAATTAAATAAGAGACCTTATTTAAAAATGCAGTAGTGGAGACCAATAGAAAAGACACCCAATATCCACCTCTGATCTTCATTTGTACATATGTACATACCCACACTGCTGAGTACATACACCATACACACACACACACACACACACACACACACACACACACACGACTATCTCTCTCTCACAGAAAGAGAGAGAAAGGGAGAGAGAGAGAGAGAGAGAGAGAGAGAGAGAGAGAGAGAGAGAGAGATATGAGGGGAGGCAGGCATAAAGAACAAACTAACCAAATAAATAAACAGAAAGACATGTCACTTCCTGAGGAAAAAACAGCCATTCTTGGCTGCTAGTAGTGGAGTTTCATGGCTGTTGTAAAACAACCACTGTTGGTGTGTGTGTGTGTTTTCATTCCCATTACATTTATAACTAGGAGCTAGCTTAAAGGTCTGTTTTTGACATTTGAAGAATGATGCTAATGCCAAGGCTCATGACATTTATGTGAGTTTCCCAGGATCACACAGTCCTGAGAGACTTGATCTATACTATTTAGAAGTGTGAGGAGTGTGAGGAAATGAACCACTCCCAGCAGTGGGATGCATGGCTGTTGACTGCAGCTCCTGGGAAACCTTTCTGAAGTACAACAGCCGTCCTTCTCACCATAGACTTGCTACACAGAAGGAAAAGAAGGGTGCGCTACTCTCAGTACACAGATTCTATTTCACCAGTTTTTGAATTAGCCAATCCCTGCATGCTCAGTCAAGGTACAGGTCAACATAATTCTGCTCATCTGTACCCTCTTCAGTGAGTCACTTGGTTTGTATCAAGTCACATATAAAGGAGTTTAAGTGAAAACAAAACACCTTTCAAACCTAAAGAGCTATGATGGCCCTCTAGCACCTCATGGTTCAAGACATAGCTCAGTTAGTGTAGAGCCAGCTGCATAAGAACAGAGAACAGAGTTCTGTCCATATCACTCACAAAAAAGGTGAGTGTGGCATTATTTATGTGTCTGTAACCCTAGTGTTGGCGAGATAGAGATAGAGGACCCCTGGGTTCGCTGACCAGCTAGGCTAGCCAAATCAATGAGCGCCAGGTTCACCCAGAGACCACACACACACACATACACACACACACACACACACACACACACACACACACACACAATAAATAATGGAGCTGGAGCAATGGCTTAGTGGTTAGGAGCACTTCACTACTCTAGGAGGTGATTTGGGTTAAATTCTCAGCACTCACACGGTAGCTCGCAATTGTCTGTAACTCCAGTCTTAGGGATCTGACACTTTTTTTCTGGCTCCTTTCGGCCCCATAAACATGTGGGCAAAAGACTCAAACACATAAAATTAAAAAACTAAGTGAACCACAATTGAGGAAAACATCTGACTCTAATGTCTGGCTTCCACACATATGTACACACACACACACACACACACACACACACACACACACACACACAAATACACACACACATACACAGAGAGAGAGAGAGAGAGGCACATACATGAGTATGTATGTATGCAAAGTATATAACATCTGTGGGAAATAAGACTGAAGTTGGATGGTTTGCCTTTACTGGGGAAGTAACAAGTCAATGGTTATTATTTGTACCCTGGAAAGATTTGGCTATGTGAAAACCATGGGTACTCTTGACAATGATAGTTACTGTCTTGAATAGTGCTAATATTATCCCAGACAGAACCACAGCTCTTTGTCTTTTCTGGAATATTTGAATCATTTCACCAGAGCTTGTAATTCCACATCAAATCATGACTAACAATAAGTTGGAGTTCAGAGGATGAAGAATTATCCTAAGAGCAGAGGAAGAGATCTGTAGCAAATCCTCAAGTTAATGAGGTGCCTGACACAGGACTGTGCATCTCTGATGAAAACCATCTCTCAAATGGGTCTGATCCTGCACTCCAGTGATGAGGGCCCAGAGCCTTTCTAAAGCTGAACCCACCAGCGGATCAGGCACCAGCCCTGCCTATCTCTCAGATATGTGGTCGAACTTCTGCTCCAAGGGTGGTTGTTTATATTCCTGGGTGCATCCACCTCCCCAGGCTCTCCTTAGGCACATATCTGCCTTGACTTGTTCCCTCCATCCTGCTATGTTTGAGGCAGGCCTAACAACTTTCCTTTACTGTTGTTTGCCTGTATTGCTAAAGGCTGTGGGGAAAATATGTGGATTGACAAAAGTAATAAGACTCAGAGAAGGGATCTCAGAATCCACACACATGAGCATGCTTAGAATTCTCCAAACTAAGCAGGGCTCTGTGTACATTCGGGCAGGTTTCTTTGCAGACTTTAGGTGAATATTCTCTTGCTTCTTAGGTGGTGTTTTTTTCTTTTCCTACCAGTTCTATTTATGTTGAGAACTTGCTGAAAGCAAAACAGAAAAACAAAACAAAAGCTAAACCACCCTTATTCATAGAGAGACAAAGCATTAATTAGCAAGACCAGCCCCAGCAGTAGGTAAAGACCTTGTGGCCACTGAGTCATCTAGTAGCGGATTCAGGCTAGTGGCCTTCATTTCCTGTGTGGCAGAAGGGCCCTGTCTTCCTCTGTGGATTCTAAAGTATTTAAAGATTTGTGACTCTGTGTGTGTGTGTGTGCGCGTGCCTGTGTGTGTGCGTGTGTGTGTGCGTGCGTGTGTGAGTGTGTGTGTGTACACGCAGTTGTGTGACAGCAGGTTGTAGATATTGTTATAGATAAAAAAGAATGAGAAAGTGGAACTTTAGCTTGAAACACAGAAAATGGAACCCCGTCTTCCAATACACACACACACACACACACACACACACACACACACACACACACTCTATAAGCCTGGCACAGACTATGTCTTTATCTCTTGGTGAGGAAGTGTCCTAGGCCAAAGACTCATTCTCACAGGGCTGAGCATGGAGATTGCCTTAATCAGCATTTCTCCTTATGATTGTTCAGTTTGTGCCCCTCCCCCCGCCCCGCACAGGTCCAAAGCAATACACATTTAGTAGGAACTGGTTTTTGAATCTGAGTCTTTCACAAGGCTAGTGATATGCTTTTGAATCCTCTCTCATGATGCAGGGTGGTGCAGCTCGCTGAAGCTCTGTCAGCTTCACAGTAATGGGAGAGAAGTGATCAATATCTTACAGTGCTCTGTGTTGCTGACCCACAATGTTCACTAGGTAAGTTTTGTGTATGTGTGTGTGTGTGTCTTTTTGTGTACAGTGGCATTAGTAGGCAGGACTCCACAGTAAGTGAAGGAACTTTGGTATTTTCTCACCTTGCTTTTACTCCTCTATTCCTACCCATGATGCTTTTGTTTTCTCCAGTGTTAAAGATTAACGGTGGAGGATAATGGAAAGTGGGAGGGAGGGTACCATCTTCTTGGGACAATTGGTTGGACAGAGATGGCAGGTGTTTGTACTTGCCTCTTTTTCTTGGAAGAGATGTTTATGGATTCAATGCGTGTTTGTAACTGAAGACCATAGTTCCATTTTTCCAGCAAGGGGGCTTCCTCTACTGGCGGGATGTTTATATCTATCACAAGGAGGCACCATTCCTTGTATCTGATTTCTTTATTAACTTTTGTCCTACTTAACTCTAGATATCTATGCCAGTAAAATCTTGTGTTTGTGGTGCTGCTGCCTCTCAGAAGGTTAACCAGACTTCTCCCTTTGGATGTTCTGTGAGTGAAGCTTTTAGATTCTCTGAGATTTAAGGGCCCGTTGCTCTCTGACTGGCTCTCCTCAAAGCCAGCTGTCCTTTACTGCAGGCAGGCTAGAAAAGAGCCAGAGTTCAGAATGTCTGAAGAATTCTTTAGTGTCCACTCTCTGCAACCTCTTTGTGCTGGCCACTCACCACATATGTCTTCCCTTGAATTAACAATTTTGTCATGGGAAATAAATTCTATACAATTAGGTCCAAACAATGGCAAAGCTTTATGCTCAAAGATGTTCTTCTAATCTTCTTTAAATGTCCTCTAAGACGATGGAAAGAGATGACTAGCAGAGGCTGAGGTACTTGTAGACACCTCTTGGCAAGTCTTACAAAGATGCCACTCAGATATCATGAGAATGCTTCACAGGACACGTTCTTCCTTTAGGGTCTTGGCAGGGGGGCTTACATTTCAATATCTTTCTTATACCTGGATCCTCCCAAGACCTCTTTATTAAGTTTGTATCCTCTGCATTCTTACTAGCCTGATCTGAGTTTTTATGTCTCCGCAGTTGTCTAGAGGCAGTCTTCTGTCTTCTCTACCACATTGTCTGTTAATCCTGTGTTCCGAGTTCCTGGTTGTACTAAAAATGCCCCCCTCCCTACATAGATAGGTGCTTAGGCCAATCGTCATCAGAGAGGCTTCCTCCTGCAGCTGATATGAGAGAGGGAAGAGGATTTGCAGGTACCAGAGGGGTTGAGGACATCAGGAGAACATGTCCTCATAGACTCAACTGACCAGGACTCATAGGGACTCACAGAGACTGAAGCAGCAGGACACAGAGCCTGCATGGGTCTGTGCTAGGTCCCCTACATATATCTTACAGTTGTTTGACTTGTGTTCTTGTGTAGCTCCTAAAAGTTGGAGTGCAGGGATGGGGGATTGGGGCAATTATCCCTTTTACCTGCCCTTGGGTCCCCTTTCTTCTTGCAGGGTTGCCTAGTCCACACTTGATATAGGGGCTCCTGACTAGCCTTGTTCCATGTTGTTATGCCCTGTTTGATTGGTAACCTTGGGAGATCTGCTCTTTTCAGAGGAGAAGAAGAGTAGGGGACAGTAGATCTGAGAGGGAAGGAAGATGGGAGGGAGCTGGGAGGGAGCTGGAAGGAGTGGAAGGAGGGGAGGCTGGGTTCTGAATGTATTGTGCGAGAGAAGGAAAAAAGACACCCTTCTCTCTTTCTACTTTTGATCATACCTAGGGCTTGAACAAATATTTTATTTTATTTTATTTTATTTACTTTTATATTAGTGTTGATATCAAATTTGTTAAAATTAATGTTGACATAACAGGTTAT
Source organism: Cricetomys ansorgei (assembly GCA_026225945.1). Taxonomy (NCBI): domain Eukaryota; kingdom Metazoa; phylum Chordata; class Mammalia; order Rodentia; family Nesomyidae; genus Cricetomys; species Cricetomys ansorgei. The sequence continues at coordinate 30,135,804 of JAMJFZ010000199.1, forward strand.
TTTTATTTCTTTTTAATTTCTTTTTCTCTCATACAATACATCCTGACCATAGTTTCTTTTCCTCCACTCCTTCCAGTACCTCCCCACCACCCCAACTCCCCTCTTCCTTAGATCCATTCTTCCATTTCCCTTCAGAAAATAGCAGACCTCCCAGTGATATCAACTGGATGGGGCACAGCAAGCCACAATAAGACAAGGCACAAATGCTCATATCAAGGCTGGACAAGGCAACCCAGTAGGAATAAAAGTATCCTAAGAGCAGGCAAAAGAGTCAGAGACACCCCTACTTCCACTATTAGGAGTCCCACAAAAACATCAAGCTAACAACCATAACATATATGCAGACCTAGTGCAGACCCACGCTTTCGTTCTGGGAGCCCCTATGAGCCCTGCTTAGTTGATAATGTGGGCAGTGTTCTCCTGGTATCCTGGACCCCTATGGCTCCAGAGACCTTCTTCCCTCTCATCTGAGGGTTCCTCCAGCTCCGAAGGGAGGGACCAAATGGAGATCTCCAATTTGAGCTCTCTCTCCACCTAATGTTTGGCTGTGGATCTCTGTGTCTGTTCCCATTAGCTGTAAGAGGAAGAAGAGGCTCTTATTCCATATAGTTTATGATTTCTATAATTAATAATAAAGTCAGAACTTTCTTTTTTTACAAACCTTCTTCCACTGTGAATTTCCAAAATCTTATACATAGTAAGGCTATTTAGCAGTTAGGCTCAACTGAAGTGCTCAGGGACACCTTTTGAAACTGTCCTTTTGATTTTAGGAATTTATTCATGTGTTCAGTGAATGGCATTTTTAGCATCACAATGGGTTTTCTACGAAGCACTTTCTTCATATTGGACTTACAAATTGCAGAAGGAGCCTTTGTTTTATCCTGAGATACTTCATGTCTCAGGGAGAATTAGCACCACTTCTTTGGAAATAACTTGCTTTTTGCAAACATTAAAAAAAAAATCACTTCCCATTAAATAAATTAAATCATAACCTTTGGATGATATAGCTGCTGATCTGAAATATCTAGGAACGAAAAAAGTAAAAATAGCTAAAAAGTCATTTAAGGAAGAATATTAATGAGTGGTGAGAGACTGCACCACATAGGAAGCAGTGAGAGGTTAGAAGTCTTCGGCCAGCATGAGGCTGGCATAGGCCCTTCAGTGGAAGCTGACTGTGGATGAACGACGGAGAAGAAGGCACTGCAAGCAAATAAAGCAGTACTTAATAAATCATACTAGGACAACTGGCTTACAAAATAGATAACTTTGAACCATGCTATCATAATCCAAACGTTCTGAATGCATGAAATAAATTAATGTTAAAGCTGTAGAATTTAGAAGTTTAGAAGGCACCGATCCAACCTCTGGATGGAGGTAGAATTATGAGACTTCAAAAACCTAGTAATGGAGAGGTTTAGTGCTATGTGTGAACTCTCAGTTATTCCAACACTACCTATGAAGAGGTCCTTTCCTGAAGGTCTGTTTCTGGTGTTTTGTTCTGTAGGCTGAAGACTCTCTGGTTTGTTTCTGGGACTTTTATTCTGTTCCACTGGCCTATATATTTGTTTTTATGTCAGTACCCTACTTTTTCTTGTTAGGTGGCTTGGTAATTGTGGGGAGACTCCCACATTGTCCTTTCCCCAAAGATGCTTTGGCTCTTTGGGATCCTTTGTGCTTAAACATGTATTTTAGGACTTTTGCCTCATTTTAAGAATGAGTGACATTGGCATTTTGATGGGGAATTTGGTTGAGACTCTCATTTCAGGAAGTGTGGATGCTAGCAATATTTCCAATCCCTTCGATGTTTTCAGTTTCTCTCATCAGTGTTTTGGTATTTTCAATGCAGAGGTTTTCATTTCCTTGGCAAAGTTTGTTTTAGTTTTGTTTCATGATTTTTTTTCCCCCTCATCAATTATCATAGATGTATAGAAAGGCTTCTGAATTTATATGTTGATTTTGTATTCTGAAACTTTACTGGACACATTGACTGGTTCTAGTAGGTTTTTGTTTCTTGTGTTTTTTACATAGATAATATATAATTTATAAGTGATAATACATGTAAGTATTATCACTTATAAATTATATAAGTAAATAATGCATGTATGTATATATGCATAAAGAACAATGTGGGCCGAAGACCTAAGTGACCTAATACTCTTAAATTCCCTGAAGAAAACATGCTGGGAATGCTATAAGACATTAAGTACAGAAACAATTTTCTGGAATGGGACCCCAAAAGTAAAACCTGGTTACTGGAATTGCACTAAAGGAAAAGTTTCTGCATACAAAAGAATTGTTCAACAAAATGAACTAGACAGAGTACAGATTAGGAGAAAATATTTGCTAGCTATTCATCAAACAGGAGAACCAGTGATTTGTAGCAGGATGGCTAGAACTGAATGACGTGGTTATATCAAATCGCCTACACAGACAAACCAGCATTGCACGTTTCCTCCTGTATGCAGGAGCTGAAACAGCTGACCTGGAAATCGATGAGTGATTACGATCTTTTGGAAACGGTGAGAGGAGGTAGATGGAGAAAGGGAGGTTAGTGGTCATCAGTGCACGATGTGTGCATGCGTAGAAATGTCATACTGCAGGCCATTAATATGTACAGTTACTGTATATTAATTTTTAAAAAGGAATGATGGAGCAAAGACAGATTTAAATAATATAAGAATAAAAATTTCACTTAGAAGTTCAAAGGATACTTAGGAAACTTTTAGAATCAACTATGAATTATGCTTATATTCCTTATTATAAAAATGTAGAAATAAATAATATAAACTGAAAACCATATGAAGTAATAAGAAAAAATATTCTAAAAAAATCATAAAAGTTGAATGAAAAAATAAATGAATATATGGAACACACCTTTGATTCTGTAATGATAAAAGCCTTGCAAATACAGATTACAATAAAATGCTATTCCTTTCCAGAAAAATAACGAACGGTTTGTCTTTAATCAGGCTGCTTACTATTAGTAAGGATACAATGGAGTGATGGTGTCCATACATTGCAGGGAAATGTACAAACTGTGGCAAATCTGTTGAGAAAAAACAGACACTTGTATTAGGTAGCTTTACTTGTCAGTGTGACAGAAAACCTTACAGAAGACCTTTAAGAGTTGAGCCCATTACTTTGTCACACAGCCTAAAGGGGTAGTCCATCACGGGTGAAGGCTCTTGCCAGTGGTAAGGCTTACTTTGTTGGATCAGGAAGCAAAGGTAGCTAGAATGGGAGATGGGCTATAGCCTTTCATGCTTATGCCCACCAAGTCTACCTCATCTAAGGCTCCAGGATCTTTCAAAACAGCACTACCGACTGGGGCCAAGTATTTAAACACAAGATCCTATGAAGCACATTTAAGACCTGTGGTAGCTACTGGATCATGATGGCAGGAGAGAGAGGCCAGCTTCAGTGCTTGTGCTAGTCCGGTACCTTGACCCATAGCACATGTATGCGTGGCCCTTTAAATGGCGGATCCTGGTACACTAATTGAACAGTATTCACTTCCTCTGTCTATGGAAACTTTGTTAACCTATATTGGTTATTGGGCCTTTACTGACCTTTACCCATCCCGCTCTGATTAACAAGCTTTAGATAGGCTTTAGGTAGTGTCAAGTAAGCATAAACCAATGCTATTGGACCTCTCCTTCTGCACCACCCTGCTTTCTCCATAAAAACAAAACAAAACAACCCCCCCAAAACAAACAAATAAACAAAAAACAACGAAAAACATTTCCCTCCGCAATAAACAGACTTGCGCCGTGGGTTTGCACCATGGAAGCTTCACCCAGAGCCTGTTTCTTGGGTTAAGTGACTCTGCGCCACTCACCCCTCCTCCAGAACTCTGCACCCACGAAAAACCCAGAGACCCAAACCACAACAACAACATACTAAAAGTGTTCGAATATACGTCTTTGAACTAACTACTTCATTCTTGGGACCTGGTCCTAGAGAGTTAAATCCAAATAACAAAGATACCTTTTTCCTTTAGTCTTCTTTAAAGATCTTCATCTGTGTGTATGTCTGCATCATATGTTGTGAGTGCCCTTGGAGACTGGAAGAGGCATCAGATCCCCTGGAGCCGGAGTTACAGTGGTAGTGAGCCACCTGATCTGAGTGCCAGGAACCAAACTCAGGTCCTCTGGAAGGGCAGGAAATGCTGTACCTGCTGAGCTCCGTAGCCAACAAGGATACATTTTCTGCTTAAAGATAATTGTTTCCAGTTTTTAGTTTCAGCATATCATATTGTAGAGTAGTTAAGAAGGCGAGTTTTGCCACTTATTGAGATATAATTGTTTTAAAATGGTTTTCTGGGGAGGTAGAAATAATGTTTATGTTATATTTAAAAGTTTATTATTCCTTATATTTAGGGAGGTAGCACTGCATATGTGTCATGACACGTGTATATGGAGGTCAGAGGACAATTTGAGGGAGTGGGTTCTCTCACCACAGGGGTCTTGGGGATCAAACTCAGGTCACTGAGCTTAGGGAGGCAAGGGCTTTTACCTGCTGAGCCTGCTCACTAGCCCTCATACAAATATATGAACCTTCATATATATGAATAAATATATATACATGCCATATACAGAAATCACAATCCAGTAAAAACAAAAGTAAAAGAGAAGAAAATAAAACCCCAGATTCTATTTTGAGGAATGAAAAAGAAAATCAATTTTCCAAATGTTAACAATGATATTGTTTTGGTCAGTGGGAGTGTGTTTGATTTCTTTTTATTTTAGTCATTTTCCATACTAAAACATATATTGCTTCTAAAATGGACAAAATATATTTTTTTAAAAAAGTAGGGCACCCACACATAATGGTTCCTTTCTACTGATTTACATAAATGTGTGATTTTAAGCAGAAATCCATTTGTGCAAAATCCACTTCCTATTACGGTTTGTCACTCCAGGCGGTTATTAAGGAGCCTTCCCTCCTTCAAGAATATAAACCTATTTCTTTAGTTCTGCAGCCCGAGTTAAAAGGTGGAGTGAGTCCTAACATTTCTTTTCTAAGAAAGAACATCAATTTCAGTACAGACTCTCTACCCAGCGCTGAAAATGTCACAGGGAAACTGTAGTCCTTAACCTAAAAGCTTAAAATCTCAATTATATGGATGAATCAGTTCAGACTCATGAATAATATGAAAAGGTCTTTTAATCGTAAAAAGGCTGGACAATAAAATGAATCGTTTTGAGGTTTGCTCTTGCAGTAGAAGATGAAATCCTCCCTCCCCGGGATATTTGAAACAGATAGCATTGCAGTTGGAAAACTTTCAGACAGGGTGGGGGATGGGAGAGCTACAAACAGGATGAAGACCCAGTGAGCGGTGAGGAGATGAAGGGTCAGATTCTACACAGGAGAGGTGGCAAGCTGTTAGAGGAGGTCTGAGCACTCTACAGTGAATGCTCTCTACAGACATAGAGAAAGAGACCCTGGGGCACAAGGTACACTGAAGAGGTTTATAAGTTAGGGACTTTGGAAAGAAAGAATCCACCCTTTCCCAGGATGATAGCATAGCCATGAACAGTAGGAATCAATTCTTTTCACTCATGTTGTGGTCCAGTGGTTCTTAACTGGTGAGTTGTGACCTCTTTGGGGAGGTCGAATGACCCTTTCACAGGGGTTGCCTAAGACTATCTGCATATCAGATATTTATATTGCAATTCATAACACTAGCAAAATTACAGTTATGAAGTAGCAATGAAACTAATTTTATGTTTGGGGGTTACCACAACATGAGGAGCTGTGTTAAAGGGTTGCAGCTTTAGTAGGGTTGAGAACCGCTGTTGTAATCATTCATCTCAAAACAGAGGGTGCTTATAACTGTTATAACAGAGGGTGCTAGATAGTGATTAATGCAAAAGACAGGTACATTTAAAGTGGTCATCTAAAAGTACTAGGTTAAACAAACAAACAAAGCAACCAATCAGTCCTCATCTCCAAATCACAAACCATCTAATCACATCTTTTTGATTAGAGGTCTAGAAAAAAAACTCTTACACACAACATCCAGGCCTTAGAGCTGATGCTGCAACTTAGGTGTGTGGAGGAAAATAATTTTCTGACCACAGATTTTTCTCCCCTTAGAGAACTCATCTACTGGAAAGTGGTCTCAGTGTGCAGCCTTGTTTAAACCTCAGGTTAGTCTGATGTGCTGGACAGGCTACCTCAGCAGTGTGTTGAGCACAGTGTGATGCTTTCAAGGGTCTTATGAAGGTCTTCTCTCATAGAGCCTGCCCTGAGACTCAGTCCAGCCATCTGGGATCTTTGCAGCAGTGGTCAGGGTCCAGTCCAGTCCTCAATTCTGTCCTGGATGCTTTCTCTCTGCTGTCTTTTGATCAGATTTCCCTTTTCCTTCGAGTCTGTCTTTTTCACATGGCCACATTTGACCTGAGTGGAGAGAACTGATACTTTTTAGTGCTTAGGTAATGTGTTTTGGGAATGGTCCCAATTCCCCTTAACTCTCAACAGCACGAGGGAGAGTCATTGAATTATTTGTCCTTGAACTAAATTTCCATGTTCCTGCTTATGTGTATTTTGTATGTGAATATGTGCATGTGTATATGTGTGTATATGTTTGTACGTATGTGTCTGTTTTGTGGTGATAGGCAAGATGAGGAAAGAAAACAAGTTAATAAAATTCTTCAGCATCTACTTAGGCTTGTGTAGGCTTCATGATCATATTTAATCTTCATGGAATTCTTAGTGTTGTTATGATCACCTTTTATTGTTTTTTGAAAGATTTATTCTTATTATTTCTGATTATATGCATATGTATATGTCATGTGAGTACTTGTGAAGGCCAGAAGAGGTTGATGTCCAATGTCTTCTTTATTTGCTCTCTCAATGAACTTGATGCTACCCAGGTTGCTGTGGAGATTCCCTCTCTGCTCTGGGAGTGAACGCGGGCAGCAGGGGCACCATGCCCAAGCAGCTTTTACAAACTTCTGGTGATCTGAGTTCCAGTCCTCTTGCTTGTGTGGGGAGTACCTCACCTGCTGAGCCATCTCTCCAGCCCTCCTTTGTGATCAAGGAAGAAAGGCTGGAGCTTGATGTCAGGACCAGATCCCATGTGAGTTCACACCCATTCTCTTGTCTCTTGGAAGTTGTAAATACAGGAAAAAATGTAACTCTTGGGTTCATTTTTAATGTTGCCATAGCACCTGTAACAAATTATTCTCATTTCTTTTCAGAAGAGGTCTAGAATGATATTGGGTAATATCTTCATGTTGTTTCTAAAATGTTTTCAAGTTTGCAGGAGCATGTTGGTGTTAAGTTTGCTTTAATATTCTTGTCTTTGGTGTTTAGTACAAGTAAACATGCTTCCATATTTACTTTCATGTAGTTGGATTATTTCCTCATTCAGATTCCTATCTAATTTTGATTTTAGTGGTGGAGTATTGTTGCTATTTTTATACATCTTAGTGGGAGATAATATATTATAGGAAAAGTAATATTTGATAACAAAATATAGGCTGTGATACTCTCCTTTCCCCTACTTTTTCCCACACTCCCCAGACATTCTTTGTTTCTACTTGTATGATTTTTTCTTTTACCAGATTTTTTAAAAAAAATCTTCCTACTCCTCCACATTTGGACTTTAAATAGAAACTGTAATATTTTCAGAAGTTAACTTAGAGGGTTGGTGGGATCACTCAGTAGCCAAAGGTGCTTGCTGCCAAGCCTGAAAACCTGAGCTCAATCCTCAGGAGTCACACATTGTGGAAAGCAAGAACTGACTCCCATGCATTGTTCCCTGACATCCATATTCATACTGTGGCAGTGTACACACACACACACACACACACACACACACACACACACAAATAAACGTAATAAGTAAAATATTAACAAGCTAAAAAGCTAACTTGGAGGAAATATTTATCCAGTCTAAATTATACTTAATTTATTAAAGCTTCTCTTTATATTTCCCACTTAAAATTCTTGTTATGAAAGTTCTATGCAGCTTTTCCATGGATATTTTCAAATTTTATCTTACTGAGAATGGATCTCTCTTCTCATGCTTTAGCTAGTTACCTTTTATAGAATAAAAAAACTTCTATGGATTTTTAAAGTTATTTTATTACCTCTAGTACATTTTCGTTAATAGATTCATTTGGTTCTTTTGATTATGCAATTATTCTAGTTACTTATAATGGATATTTCAGTGCCTGATATTATCTTTTCATCTTATATGAATATTAGTAATATTTACTCCTACAGCTGTATTAGAAAAACAATTACAGAAGAGGAGTCGATTAATTTGCCTGTTTTGTGCAGCCTCTAGTCCTAATGGTTCCTTCCTAATGGCACACTATACGGACACTGCTGAGTGGATGAAAAACACAAGCACTTGCTCAAGGGAAGCCAGAGCGCTGAGAACAGATGGTACCTCCAAAGATGTAGACCAGGGTTTGCTTAGGAATATATCATAAACTTATTAATATATGATATATATAGATATAGATATCATACACACATACATATGTACATGTATATGTATTCACACATCTGTTACTGGATAGCATAATGGCCCTTTCTTACAGACCTGATTCTATAAGATATATTAAACTTAAATATATGCTTGCACCATGGCAGGATGGAGTGTTACCAACAGATGCTTTCTCTGGTTCTCCTGCATTGAAATCACGACTAAAGTAGTAGAATTGCGTACTTTCCCAGTGACACGGATAATACCATCCTAGAAATCAATTCAACCATCTCCACAACACATTATCACGTGCCTTACCTCACTTGGTCTTTTCCATCCAGATTTTTTTTAACATTAACAATTTTTAAAATTAGAAAGTTTAAATAAGAATGTTAGAAAAGTGTCATATATTTGATATTTAACACCAACTTTTTGATCATGATCTTCTTCATTTTCTAGCTTTACGTTTCGGTTTACCTGTGGCTTAGCTAGATTTTGCTGTCAATATAAAGATATCCATGGATGCTTTTAGCCCTTTGTGTAGTTTCTGGTGGAGATCTTCTGCTTGGTGCTTCTGTGTATCAGCATGCTTTTGATGAGAAAAACTCTACTGGAAGCCCACTCACCCGTTCTTTTCATTGGGCCCAAATTATTCCAGCATTCCTTAGTATGGTGGTTACAGCTAAAACCTGTGTCATCTTTCCTTCTTATGAGTAATTTGTGCTATTTGTTGGATGCCTGCATTTTATTCTTTTTGTTGTTGTTGTTTGCTTTTTTTTTTTTGAGACAGGGTTTCTCTGTTGTAACTCTAGCTGTCCTGGAACTCACTCTGTAGACCAGGCTGATCTCGAACTCACAGAGATTCGTCTGCCTCTGCCTCTCGAGTGCCGGGATTAAAGGTGTGCGCCACCACTGACCGGCTTCTTCTTAGTGTTTGGTAGTCTAAGACAGGTCTATCTGATGTGTTTAAGTCAAGGATTGCCTTAATACGCTCACACATCAGTTTATCTTTCAATTTGGGGCTATATTTTTCTTGAATTTAGCTTAAAGTATATTTTCTGATCTATTTGTTGGATTCTGTGTCTCAAGACATCAAATTCTTTAGAAGGCACATTGCTTTTTCCTCCCTGTAATTAATTTCCCCTTGAATTGCATGCATGCCCTTGAAACTCTACATCCACAGTCTTTCTTCTCAATCTCTTCTGTTGTTGACTTTCAGTTTTTCCGTTGTGAAATGATGCTGATCTCAGCATCGGCTGAGTGCCTCGGCTGTACGGTTCTGTTTTATTGTGTCACTGTGCTTCTTTTTTGTCCTTTGCTCGTCTTGTTTCTTATAGAAAAGCATTTTGTAGACTAGCACAGTGGAAAAGGAACTTCTGTCTCTTTGAGCCATTTTTCTTAGGCGTGTAACTGTATTCTTGATAGTCTGCTTCTTAGACCGCTCTCGCCCTTTCAGCTGTCACACGTCTGCATGCAGCTGTCTCCATCCTCTTCCTTCCCATCCTGCCCATGAGTTGGCAGGTCTGTGCTGATTCCGTCTTTGGTCTGACGTAGAGCTAGTGAGTTCCAAACACTTGTCCTGTCACATATGCGAAGAGCTGTTTCCTCTGTATTCTCCAGCTTGAGAGCCACATTTTTTTTTTTTTTTTGTTTCTGTCTACTCAAGGTTTACAGAGCCTGAGAAGAAAATAGAGCAGGAATGCCAACTGAGCAGCTTTTGCTTCGGATACCCGTTATGTATTTCACCTTCCAGATTTTATTTAAATGCATATTCATCGATCCAGCTATGGGAGTCGGCATATTCTTCCGAGGAGGTCAAACAGGCCTTAAACTTTATTTTTCAATAAAATTTATCTGGGGTGTTGGGGAGATGATTCAGTCAGTAAAGTGCTTGCTGCGCAAGTATAACAACCTGAGTTCAATCCCCGGCATTCAGATAAGAATCCATGTGTAATAGCACTTTTAATCCCAGTGCCATGGAGGCAGAGGCAGCCATACCCCAGGCTTGCTTGGCCTAATAGGGATCCTGGGTCCCAGTAAGAGGCCTTGTCTCAAGAAGCAAAGTAGATGGATTCTGGGAAACAAATTAAGTTGACATTGGACACTCCATCTCCTTCTGTTTAGGTTTGGTAGGGGGGCTTGGGGAAGACTACTCAGACTTCGCTCAGGAACACTCCTGGGATAGAGTGAAGCTCAGTAGGAGGAAAGGGCTTAAGAAACTATGCTACACCCTTCCCCAACTCTAGAGTATGCTGTCCTCTACCCTTACTTCCGCTGCCTGGCAAAATTCATATCCCTACTTGTTCTTTTCTGATTAGTGCTGGTTGCTGTTGCTCTTTGTTTACTCACTTGCTTTCATATCAGGGAAAGGCATTTTGTTTTATTAACTCAGAAACCTTGCTATACATGACAGAAAAGATGCTGGAGATGTGAGAAGAGGTTACATGGCGGGGAGTCAGGGATGGGGCAATGGTCAAGTCCCTCATTGTAGCATCACCTCCGTATTTTATAGACCATGGGAAAGGAAGCTGGTTAGGCCTTCCCTGATCCTCTCCGCTCACAGGTTCTTTAGAATCACTGTCAAACAGGAAGCTCCTGAACAAGCGCTTCAGTACCGTCTCCATGTGACTGATTTGTGACTTTCTGTGGATAAGATTCCATAGCTAAGGGCAAGGTAAGGGAAGACTGGCCCTATTGCACATGCCTACAGCTTCATGTCAGTACTATGGATAACTACTGATTATATAGCTTAATTATTGTAACTAGCTAAATAATCCCCAGCACCACCCATCACCATCTCTGAGTTCATAAAAGGTCATGCCTCAACTCTCCCCACATCCTCAGGCCTAGGGCCATATATATGCCTTTGCTTCCTCCTCTAAATGTGAAACCTACTCGGTGGCCTTGTGTGCCTGTCTGTAAATTATTTTTTGTTGACAAGAACAAGAGCCTGCACCAAGGCTTTGGCTTTGAGGGGGTCATCCTCTCCTATGATAGAAAAACCAGAAGAAAGAAGAAAGAGCATCTCTTTCTTTTCCAGACCATTGCTTTTTGGATGAGCTTCCTAAATTCAGTGTTAATTACCTCATTAAGTGTCTATCTATTTATTTGAGACAGGGTCTCTCTATGTAGTCCTGGCTGTTCTGGAGCTCACTATGTAGACCAGGCTGGTCTTGAACTCATAGAGGTCTGCCTGTCTCTGCCTCCTGAATGCTGGGAGTTAACTCATTAAATAAACAAACACCCACAGACATGAGCACACAGGAGCACACGTATATTGTTTGCTGTGTTTGATATGTTTTGAAGACTACAAGATGAAAGATATTTTGGAAAAGGGCTGTAAACATATTTCTTTTTGTTTAGCAGACATTCTTGGACAGCTGTGTATAAAATCACATTTTATAGATGGAATAGTATTTAAGATACTTATAGTATTCCAAATATTGACCTATGTATATTATGTTAATATATGATTTTCTTCAGGTAGAGTAAAATTTTACTAATTTAGTTTATAAAGTGTGTGCTGTATTTGATTTTTGAGTGAAGCACAGCCATGCTTAAACTTACTGAGTGGCTGGCTGGCTGGCTGTAAAGCCTCCTGTGGGGAGTGTTAAGCCAGAATGAAATGTCATCTTGCTGTGATAGTTTATTGGGACTCTGTGGACCTGGAAAATGGACTTGACAATACTGGTGTGTTCTATATCTACAAGTCCATTTGAAAGCTTATTTCTCAAGCTTTCCGAATTTCACTTTTCAGAGTAGCATTGCTCATTCTCTCCTATATTTACTCAGTTAATGCCTGTGGATTCTAGGTAAGAAAAATGGTCTTCCAAATACAGTGCCCTTGATCAGCTGAAAAGTGTGTGCCTTGTGTTGATGGAGTGCCCTGAGCTCCACACAGGGCATGGTACAATTCTCTTTTATTGTTGACAACCCTATTCTGCATTACGGATCTGTTCCCTCTCCTCAAGAGTCTTCTATAGATATTTTGTGTGCTTGTTTTCCCATTCTGCCGGGTACTGGACATTTATCTGTGAGACTACGACAAGCCTTAATGTCTTTGTTCTTGTATTTTTTCCCCTATTTAATGAGTTTTATTTTTGTTTCTTTTCTTGATGTATATTCTGCTATTCTGCTGTTCCTAGGTATGCTATGCAGTGTAGTAGTGTTAGCTCCTGAATCTCATTTCTGTATTCACTGTTTTCTTCTTCTAGTTCCATGATTCTTGCAGAATATTGTAAACAAATATTGATCAGTGACCCGCCATTATAACTTTTGACTCAAACGTCCATATGTGGGACTTAGAAATCTGCATTTTAAATCTCTCAACTAATTTCTAAGGAAGATAGTTTAATGACTGCACTTTTAGAATCACAACATAAGATCATTAATGAGTTGGGATCTGATCACTAAAGGGCATTTCCCCAGTCTGATTATCAGGATATAACTATTCCTCTTTTCACGGACATGAAATCTGACACAAGATGGTACTGTGTGCAATATGAAGAAAGGATGCAGAATTAATGATCTGTGATGTTAGAGTTAGATGTTTGAATGGTATTGTGGTTTAGATGTGGGATGTCACTATAGGGTATTGACTTTGAAAGCCTGCTCTCCAACTGGTAGCCCTGATTGGAAAGGTTGTGAAGCTTTCAGGAGGCAGAACCACACTGGAGGAAGTGAGTCGCTGGGAGGCAAGCTTTGAGGTTTTATAGTCTGGTCCCACTTCCTGCTCACTCTTAGCTTCCTGAAAGTGCAATGCCTTCCCTGCCATGATATTCCCTTGAACTGTAAGCCTAAAATAAGCCCTTCCTTGAGTTGTTTTGTCTAGTATTTTAGCATAGCAACTAGAAAAGTAAGCAATACAAGGATACATTTTTATCTCATTAACTCTTAATTTGCTAACTTGTGTTAGAAAGTAGGCAAAAGCGGATATTAGAAGCTTTTTTTGATTGAAAAGACCAAATTTGTTGTTGTTTCCTGTTCTGTCTGGACCCATAGAAGTTAGCTACCTTTGAAGAATTCAGCTACGGCTGATACACCACCATAATGCATGCAATGCGAGACAATCAGGTGCTCTCAGAGTCTTTCCAATAACTGGTAGTGCAGGGCTCCTTATGGTAAATTTGCATGTAATCTTTATTTTGTGCCCGTGTTTCTTTCTCCTTCTATTACATCTGGTAAATCAGAGGCAAAATTGAAGTTTTTCATTCCGACTCAGAGATTGGCAGTGTCTGTGAAGAACAATTCCTTTGTCGTCATCAGGGAATGTTCTCAGTCATTTCTTGAAGCTCACTTTTATCTGTATATTATGCTCCTACATGGACTTTACAAGATGGAGCTAGATATCTGTTCTGTAGTTACAGATAAAGACAGTTTGGCAATTTCCCCCATAATTCATCACTAGAAATACATTGTGGAAGGAGCTCATTTTTGCTCACTCCATTGGTTGCTGTGACCTCTGTTTTCCTTCCACATTTTGACTTATTAATATCATTTAGAAGCACTAGGAAGCCATGCTCTGCATATTCATCAGGTAATACAGGCTGTACATCCTCATAACCCAGCATAGAGCATCTCTAGTTTGCATTTAAGCTTGAGCGATTTTAATGATTAGTCCTAGTAGCTTAGCTTCTGATTTATAGATAGATCAGATAGATTATTAGGGCTGCACTGCAGGGGATTGCCCTTCTTTTTACTTCTGCCTTCCTAAAGTGGAAACAAACACTAAGGTGATCCTAAAGAAGAAAATGTATGTAAGCATACAATTTCTAATCCTGCCACCAAAGCCCTTTTTGATTGAGATTTATATTGTCAAGTGTTTGACTAACTTTCATTTATTTATCTCTGGAGATATGTAGGAAACTAGGAAAGAATGAATATACAATCAATATAAGGCAATTTGGGCAGCTAGTAGATTGGATGAAATTATATTTGTCAGGAGGAGGCTGCTATTTAAGTCACAGGCACAGATGCCCACATTCATCTGTGACACTGAATCCGTTCTTAATAAGTGCTGTCTTCCCTGAGGCTCTTCTTGTTAGTCTGGCCTCCTTGCTCAAATTTCAAAGTTGCCATCCTCAATTCTGGTGAAACTGATGCTTCTCGTGCCTCATCCAATAAAGGTAGGGTATGAGGGGCATGCATTATGGATCCAGCTTTATCAAGTATGCCTGGAAGAAAGTGTAAGGGTTTTATTTAACTTCATAGCCATCAGATACATTAAATCCCACGAGTCTTGGTAAATTATTAAACAGTTATTGATTTTGTTGTGGTGAACATAGAGATGTATTGAGTTTCACCTTAGTCAATAGTTTCTAACAGCATAATAAATCTTGATGTTTACTGAAACATGCATTTTAATCTCAGTATGTTGTATATATACATTCCAACGCACAGATACTTATTTTATGCTTCCTTTGAACATGGTTGCAAAGACCATTTCCCTCTGAAGATCCTATCAATTTGGGCTCATTTGTCCATCCTTATTCCTTTGTTTTTCTTTTTTAACTACTCAATCTCAGTTTTTTTTCTTTTCTTGCTTGATAATGGAGGATGATATTAAGGCCTTTGAAGAAATCCATTTGCCTTTAATGAGCAAATTGGGGATCTGTCTTCCTGATGAACTTGTGATTAATTGCAAAGTGTGACCTCCTGTCTCCATCTATGTTAAGCTTCAGTGGAGAAAGAAACTTGAAGCCTTTCACTCTCCAACTCTACTCTAAAATGCTTTATTCTAATATGTACCAGGCCAATACATGATGAGGGGCCATGTCTGAGAATCTGCTTCACTTGATTGTAATCATTTTTCAGTTATGTTGTAATATAACTAAATGGAAAGTCAAACTCATATTTGGACAAAATTAAATGATAGACTGCAGAATATAATACAATGGTTATAAATAAAGAAACTCTACTACTGTCCCTTTTGCTGGTTTATATTCTACTGATAATATAAGTATATTTGTGAAAGACACAAATTGTTTTTGTGCAACTTAGGATATCAGTTGATTCCCCAGTAACCATTCATTGACTTTGAACTGTATTCCTGGTTCTCTGCCACCCTCTTGAGTTGTCTGTGTATTTGACTTCTCTTTGTGCCTTCCGTTCTTACCTGTAATCCATCTTTCTTTAAGATAGCTGATGTTCCTCAAATACTGTGCACCCTGTGGCCAACTGGGTAACAGAGAGAACACCTGTGGGTTTCAATCAGTTGGATTTTTCTCTTTCAGTAGAAAAATGCATTTCATTTTTTTGGAAAAGACATTTCAATGACATGTGAGAAAGGTGAAAACAGAGGAAGAGACTTAAAGTAGAGCATCTTGCCATATTTTTCATGAGTATGTGCATGAACTCCCACACATGTGTATCTGAGGTGAAGCAGAAAGCTGTAATTTACAATGAAGCAATGTGGGAGGGCTGAAGTTCTCAGGGAGAATTGGGAGTCAGCCATTGACTGAGTAATAACTTGGCATTCCAATTCCAAAAGGAAAATGTGGTTAAGAAAACAGAAAGATATTGCAAACAGGGCAAAAAGTTAACTATTTTTCATAACAACAATTATAATACATGAACACATTCCCAGCATTCCCTGTGGTGTCAGGAGTGCCAGGCAGATAGTAAAGAAGAATGACAGTAACTCAAATATTTTTCAATGATGGTGATTGTGATCACCACCCGGAAGAGCATCTTAATTAAGCATCATCCAAATCCGATGGGCCCATATCTATAGGGGATTGTCCTGATTATATTAATTCATGTGGGAAGAGTTGGCCTACAAGTGAGTAGCACCATCCCTGTGTATAGGTCCTGAACTGTGTAAGTGTGGACAAGGTGAGCTGAGCGGTGGGCATGCTACTATCCACAGTGGGGTTGACCAGCTGCTTCAAGTTCCTGCCTTGCCTTCCCCACAATACTGGATGGTGACATAGAATTGTAAGCAGAATAGACCCTTTACCCCTTCAGATGCTTTTGTCAGGGTATTTTTTTTTTTCATGTCAACTAAAGGTGAGACTAGGCCATTGACTTTCAAATGCTTACACAGCATCTATGACACATATGGATAAGTAACAACTCCCACCCATTGATACATATTTAAAGCTAAGAACTTAAAAATGAGATTTTTATGTCAAGTTGCTTTTGTTTGTGTGTTTTGGATCAGTGTGAGTCTTTAAAAATGCACCAACATGACTTCTCAAACCCTACATGAGAATGACAGTAAAGTCATTCTGAACTTAAACATGCAGATTTTTATGTTTCTTATGTGGTCAAGGTGGCCTTTATGTGAAGTTTTGACTTCTAATATAAAGAGGAATTATGTTTAGAGAACTTTAGGTGGAAGGATAATATTGATCCTGCAGAATTTAGGAATAACTGGGAAATTTGTAATGTCTTTTTTTTCCATCCTATGTATAAATTTTGATGACAAAGTATATATGAACAAGGTCCATTTTGCTGTTGCTCAATGTCTATAAGGATCAGAGGAGAAGATGTGGCACTAAAATGGCTTTTTTTTTGCAAGAGCCCCACAAACTATTTTATTCAGAGTTAGAGACTTAAATTGACTTGAATCTTCAAGTACATTAGTGTTTTGTGGAAGGAGAAGGCATTTCTTACTTTCCAAGTTTCTGCTCATCATTAAGAAAAAGTCTCATCATGGGATTAATTGCCACTTCTTGTCATTATGTCTCTTCTGGCTCTCAGAAAATTGTGTAAGAAATGAAGGTTAAGACTGATACCCCAAATAGCAAATCGAGGATTCTTATTTCACTCCATATCTCAGTTTCTTCTTCCTGGGTGTCTAATGCTCCTACTTATTATGTAAATGTTACAATTATATGATAATCCATGTTATCTTATATTCTCATTGATTAAAAGAAAGATTTTGATTTAGGTAATATAAATATAAGCCAGTGTGTAGTTTTATGATTAAAACTATACTAATTATATATTTTATTGTGTGCTGAACTTGCTATACAGCTCAGGCTGGCTTTGAATACTTGATCCTCCTGCCTAATGTCATTGAGTGCTGGCATTATAGGCATTCACCATCATGTGTGAGTGGCACAGGAACTTTAAGTTACACAGAAGTGACCGGTTTCAACAGTCATTATGTCTTAGATATTCTTGCCTTGAGACTTCTAGAAAGGGTGTCACTGAGCCTTTTCTACTTTATGGACTATTTCTTTCATAAAGAATCTATATGGTAAGAACTTCATGTAGTAGAAAATACAGCAGCCTGTTATAGTATAGGACAGTGCCAGCAGTAAGGCATGGTGGAAATAACCTAGGGCTAGATGTGAGAAGATTTGGGTTCTTCTATGTGCTTAAGGATAGTTGTATGATTCTATGGTTTGTATATGGAGTACTCCCAAAAGGCTTCTGAAGCTCATTGAGAGGCTCTTGAGAGGTTACTGTATCAAAAAGGTGCCAACATTTATGATTTTATCCATCCATTATTTATTGATCCATTAAAGGATCAATCATCTAACAGCTTCAGAATTCAACGACATTATTGGGATACATTAGAAATTAGGCATTGAGACCTAGTGTAAAGAATTATGTCATTGAGGTCATGTCTTTAAGAGTATACCCTGTCTCTGGTCTCCTTATACCTTCAATCCTGGAGGCCAGGAGGCAAACAGTGTAAGGATATTTAAGTCTATCATAGACCTGAAAGCAGTATATCCAGCTGTCTCAGAACTTCTGAGACCATGAGCCAAACAATTCTATTCACCATTAGATTGTTTATGCCTGGTGTTTTTCTACAATGATGAAAAATTAACTCATGTGCATTTTTGATGAATAATATTATGTATCTGGACATCATTGTCTACATAATCATTGAATGATATTATGGGTGACCATGATGGGGGCGAAGGCAGAAACTAACACTTATGAAGCATTTACATATACCAGGTAGTGTTTCAGTGCTAAGAACAGTAAACACCCTTACTACTCTTCCTTTAGCCTAGTGGCTAATCTTTTTAAAGTCTAGATTTCTATTTTAGAGGAGGAACATTTGTGAAGAAATAGATGAAACACAGTTCTGAAATGATATGTTCCAGTATATTTCAAGGCCATTCAATAAACATGATCATAATTAAACAGTTTATGTATCAAAATGTTCTATCCAACCATCCGTTCATCATTCATTTTAAATGTATGCTCAGGAATAAATCTACCTAGGCTGCTCTCCAAATTTGGATGCCTAAGGGATGTCTGCTTACAGCAATGGGAGTTTTAACCAATTGTAAGCCACCACTGAGAGATATTCTATCTCATAATTTTCTCTTCGATTGTTGTTGATATATAATCTAAACTTTTATCTGAGGACAGAGAGGAAAAAACAAAGAAAAGAATGGCAGCATGTATTAGTTTCTTTCCTTGTTGCTATGATAAAATATTCTCCCTAAACCCTTAATAAAAGAGGATTTCTTTTCATTGTGGCTGGTAAATCATGGTGGTAGAATTAGAGATGGCTGGATGCATTTCGTTCAGTCAGTAAGTGAGGGGAGAAGAATGCTGGTGCTCAGTTTGCTCTCTCTTTATTTAGTCCAGAACTACAGCTCACAGAATGATACTAACCTTCTTTAATTTGAGTTTTCTCACCTTGGTTAATCTAATCTAGATAATCCCTCACAGACATACCAAGAGATTGGTTTCCATGGTGATTAGAAGTCCTACCACGTTTACAGTAAAGATCAATGACCACACATTTCAGTCAACTTACTAAAGTCCTGATGGCACACAATATTCTCATGATGGGTACATTCTCATGTTACCTTTGATTTGTCTTATCTGAGAAACTCTAGGTGCTGTATAGATTTGATCTTGCTCATTTTTATGTTGTATCTATTCCTGGTATACTATTTGCAGGTCTAATTTCACTTACTCTTCCAATGTCTCAGATGTAGGGCCTACCATTATTTATCTTGGTAATCACTTCTATGTGAACTCTCCACACACAGAGCCTTGCTGTATGTTGTCTCCCCATCTGTGTTTCTATAGCATTGTATGAGTCACATGTTTACCTTTAAAGATCAGGCATGTTGTTGAAATGTTCCCTTCTGGGAGTGGAGGACTCAGGTCCATGCAGAAAGGATTGCTGTAACAGCTAGCTCTGTTTTCTTTTCATGCTGCAGCTACAGACATAGTGAAGTCACTTCCTGATGCAATGGTTCCCTTCCAGTGTGCCTGGACCATCTCTGGAAAGTCCTTGCAAGGGAGAGGTCTGGACCTGATGGCTAAAACTCCTACTTTCAATGAACTGTGAACGTCACTTCATCTGGAGGTTGTAGTTAACTACTGGAAAACAAGCTAATAAACTTGAAATGATCATCTGTGTAAATGTATATATTTTGATAACAGTAGAAATTAAAAGCAGAAGCATGAGAGACTGACAAAGGAAGCAGTCACATAGGAAGAACTTGAGTCTATTGAAGAAGAAGATGGGCCCACAGTGCTTGGACAAGTGTTCCATGGTGTTTAGAGCTTTATTGGTCATTATGGTAACCACTAGTTACCTCTAGCCCTTTACATTTAACTTATTAAAATAAGAAGTAATTTGAAAATTAGTTTATTTCTGATGCCAGCCACAGTGGAAGTGAACAGTAACTACATATACTGAGTACCATGTTGAAGAAGGAAGATGAAGAACCTTATTTCAGAAAGTTTTCGAAGGTGGATTTGTTTTCAGTTGTAGCATTATCTGCTAGAAAATGAACCATTTCTAAACAATTAGGAAGTAAGGGGTCACCTGGGTCATGGATTCACTACTAAATGTCCCCACATCCTCACAGGCTCAGATGCTAAAGGTCTGGTTGGTCACTAGGCTGTGGTGTTACTGGAGTCTGTGGAACTCTAGGGGCAGAATAGAAGGAAGCTAAGTCATTGGGCCATGTTCTTGAAGGAGATGTTGGGAGTTGAACCTCTGACTCCCTCATTGCATTCTGGTGCCTGGAAGATGAACACCTTCCTCTAGCCACACACTCCTCTGTGATGTGTGGTGCTGCCGCGGACCCAAAGCCACTTAGACAGACTTAAGTCCCTGAAACCATCAGCTAAAATCAGAATTTCCTCCTTTCTTGGGTGTGTTGTTCCCATTACAGAAGCTGACTAACATAACCTGGACATAACCGAGATATTATTCTTTCTGGCATAACTGCTAACCTTTTTAGAGCAGTGGTAATGGGATATGACTCTAATATAATGTTTAAAGATTTGATTTCTTTCTTTGTCTTCTGAATTTTGGTTTAAAATGTTACCAATTTCTTTGGAGAGTCTATGTCTGACTCTAGGGATTGGTCTAGTGCTATATAGACCTCACCAGCAACCTCAGAGGCATATGCTTTAGACTTCCTTCTTGAATAAAAGCACCTTTGTAGATTTCCCTGTCTGCCTCTAGCTAAGTGTCACTTTCAGAAAGGGAATCTCCCTAATGACTTGTTTCACTATAGATAAGGATGGCCAGAGTTGCCCTATGGTGTGAAATGGTTGTTATATAAATATATAAAAAAGACTTCAAAGAGATGGAGGGGGCTGCCACAAGTATACATTCAAGTGCTCTTATGCAAAGAACATGGGATGGGCTTAAGTTATAGAAAGGAAGATGGGGAATGGATTTCTGGAAAGTTTGAATGGCTTGTAACATTTTTGCCTGAGGGAAGTTCTTCAAAGTTCCTTTGATAATTTCATACATATGTACAATACATTGTGATTATATTCAACCTCCTTTCCCTTTATCTTCTCCTCCTTCTTCTTAACTAGTCTCTCTCCTATTTCATTTTTTATTTTCTGTCTCTCTTTCTCTCTGTCTCTCTCTCTCTCTCTTCTTTCCCCTCCTCCACTTCTACACTGAGCTTAATTACAGCTGCTCATGTGTCTTGGTTATAGAATTACCCATTCTTATTCAGGCAAGTACCAGAGGTTGCACCACTTAAGAAAATGGTGCCCCTTTCCCTGGCACCTCTTACCCTGTCAAAAGCTCCTCATTGAGGATTGATGGCTCATGTGTGCCTTCCCAATCCATGATGGAGCATCAATACTTTTAGTGAGAAAAACTGGATACTTACTGAACAGCTCTCAGCTACTTATTGCTGACTACCTTTCAAATAGACTGTGTTTAGCACTGAGTCTAGTACAGAACTCTGGCCTGGATTTCTGGCTTCCAGAACTATGAGAGAACAGATTTTGGTAATTTATAACCATTAATTTTTTTGATAATTTGCTAGAGCAGCCACAAAAACTAATATAGACTTCCTCTGGCATATTCTCCAAGCCGTTTTAAGAAGGATCAGATAAGGTATTTATGTAAAATACAAAGCCCAAGTTACTTAGAAGAGTTTCCAAAGGCTTCTTGAAAGAATTTCCTTGTCTCTGCCTCTCCTTTTCTTACATGATCCTCTGGCATGCCCAACGTGTTTATCAAGACCACAATCCTTTACTTCCCCCATGTACTATCTGTTCCAGTCCATAGTTTCTTTGAAATGCAGCTGATGTTCTGTAATGTTCTGAAAGGCATTCCTATCACTGTAGCTTTTCATCACACGTGAACAGCCTGCCTTCCTCTGAGGACGGGTGAGCTGATATTACTGTCTCACTTCTCTGTTCTCATTTACAGTTTAACTTATATCCATTAAGACACAGTGCTTTTTCATCCCTATCCATTCAACAATAAAATTAAATTAAACTTAAGTTTTAATAGGCAATATATTTACCATGTTTCAAAACTGCAAACGATTCAAAAAAGGTGTTTGTTGTGGTTTAAGTGTGGAACGTTCGTGCGTTTGAACACCTGGTCTCCAGATGTTGTAGTGTTTGGGAAGGTTATGGAATCTTTAAGAGGTGGCGCCTTGTTGGAGGAAACGAGTCACTGCGGGGTGGGCCTTGAGGTTTTATAGTCTGAGCCCACTCTATGCTTGCTCTCCGTTTCCTGACTGCTGATGCAGTGTGACCAACCGGCTTCTCTCTCTTGCCTCCATGTCTTCCCCACCATGGTGAACTGTATCCCTTCAAACTAAAAGTAGAATAAACCTGCTTCCTTTAAATTACTACTTGTCAGCTACTTTGTTACAGCAATGAGAAAAGTGACAACACTCGTGGAGAGATCTTTTCCCCATTCAGATTCATTCCTTACAGGTATGCATTTATAAAAGTAAAAAAAAAAAAAAAAAAAAAAAAAAAGGTTTCATTGTTTCTTTTTGAAAATAAAGACATTTTCTTGTGCAAAGCCAACACCCATCTGTATCTACCTATTTACCATCGATCATTTGATTGTAGTCATGAGATTCTGAGCCGAGGAACCAGTTAAACTATGGTTAGCATCCTGACAATTGGAACTCAAAGATGATAAATGCTTGCTGCTTAAAACTATTAATCTCATGATAGTTATACAGGAATAGGAAATTAAAACAGAAATCAATCATAATGGTAAAAATACAAATATGCAACAGTGTGTAAAAATTTTCCTTGTGAGATATCCACTCACAGTTATGAAATATACTTTGTTATATTTTTCTTTTAAATTTCTAGATTTCCTTCAGTGAGTGTCCCTCTGCTGTTGTAAGAATGACATATATTTTCTTCCAATTTTTCCTTATTGTGCTTGCTAGTTTATGTCAACTTGACCCAAGTTAGAGTTATCTGAAAGGAGGGAATCTTAAGTGGGAAAATGACTCCATAAGATCTGACTACAGGCCATTTTCTTAATTAGTGACTGATAGGGGAACGGCCAGCCCACTGTAGGTGGTGCCATCTCACAGTGGGCTGGTGGTCCTGGGTTCTATGAGAAAGCAGACTGACCAAGCTGCAAGGAGCAAGTCAATAAGCAGCACCCTTCCATGGCCCCTGCGTCACCTCTTGCCTCCAGTTCCTTCCCTGACTTCCTTCAGTGATGGACTACAATACGGAGGTATAAGCCAAATAAATCCTTTCCTCTCCAACTTGCTTTTGGTTATGGTGTTTTCATTGCAGCAATAGAAAGTCTAACTAAGACACTTATGGTGTTTTTAATGCAAAGTTTATCAATCTTATATGACTTAATCCAACAATCCTTTTAGCAGCTTCTCATTTCTGAGTTTTGCTATTGAGATCTCTTCTAAGTTAATAAAAGGATTCAGCCATATTCTTATTTCCTTTACATCTGAATCCTAAATCCATTTAGAATTTCTCTTTGAAATGGTGTATGAGTCCAAAAAATAACTTTTTTCACATGACTCTTCAGTTATCCCTACATTATATAACAAAATTTATATTTAAACAACATATCCTCAGATATCACCTTTATCATTTAACAAATTGCCATGGAATTTATCTTTTTTTAGTATTATATATGTTATCCAAAGATTATACTGTTTTAATTCTCAAAGTGTATAATACCCATATTGGTTTATAACATCTACTTTAATAGTCCAGTTAGTATTTTTAGTAAGTTATTATTAGTTAAGTTTAAAACTAGCCTATACATTTTAAAACCAATTATTTCTTTTTCAGTTCTCTCATTGGGATTGTGTATGAACGAGTTTATGAAGTTGCTTAAGGAGAATTGGTGTCTTCATTGTACTTTTTGTAACTGGCAAACACAGCATATCTTTTCATTTATTCAATGACTTTGGGTTATTCAGAAATATATACACCTTTTCCCCTCACTTGTTTTGAACACTCATTAATAGGTTTATTTCTGGATATTTTATCCCTTTTAGAATTGTTATTTCCATTATAAACAGGTCTTCTCCATTATACTTCTATAATAGTGTTACTTATTGACATGAGAAATATTATTTTCTGTACATTTTATGTACGTGCATATTACCATCTAGAGTACTGTGGATATCTACTATACAATGAGCTTCTGAACCATCAGTGAGGTCGCAGTCACAGGGTTTGCCTCAGTGAGATGATGGCTTAGTAGAGAACCAAAAAGTAAATATGGAAACACAACATGTAATTGCTTTTTATAATAAAGGCTCTGAAGCATGTTCAGTAGCATAGCATCATTATTTACATATGTCTGTCTCTCCAAATTATGGACACCCCCAAAGCTTAAAAATGTCATGCCTTATTTATGTACAGGTCCCCAGAGTCAAGCAAATGCCCAGGAAGCAGAGGCCCTAAATATTTGCTGAACTGAATAGAACCGAATTTTTGTGAGCTTCGGACTGACATTTGTCACTGTGACTATGCAACCTGTAATTTTCTTTTTGAGATATTTTGTCTGCATGTATGTAAATGCACTGCCTGCATGCAGTGCCTGAAGAAGACGGAAGAGGGCATTGGGTCCCATCAACCATCAAACTTGAATCATTAAAAGCTGTAAGCTGCTGCATGGGTGCTGGCAATCAAACCTGGGTCCTCTGAAAGAGCTGTGATTTTAACAACTAATCCACTTGAATCAGGCCATATTTTTTCAATCGACTTAAATGTTCTATTTGTTATTGATATACTATCCAATGCTGGCCTGAGAAGTGTCTGGAAAATGGCAGTCACGGCTTTCATCCAGAGCATCCTCACATGTCTCAACCCATAAACGAGGTGAGCTTCTGGTGCTCTGGCAGCTCCGAGGATACTGGTGAATTGAATCAGTGCCTCCTTCTTAAAATCTTGCTAAAGTGCCAAAGTTAAACGTAGGTTATTAGGCCTAGTTTCAGCTTGCGTTCTTCTAGGGGTGAGTGTTAAGATTTACCTATTTAATAACACCAGGAAAGCAAGAGGACACCATAATGGGAAAATTCTGTGTACAGGATTTTTAGCAAAAGTTAAATAAAGAATCGAGGGTTTATTCTGTTTCTACATATTTATAGCCTATGTAGCTCTGGAGAGAGCTTAGATCCATTTATAGGAATATATAATACGCAGCAAAGGCATAAACCGTAGAAGAGGGTAGGTGGAGACAGCACATAGCAAAGCTGGAGTCAGTGACAGACTGCGGTGGGGAGCCCAGGTTTAGTCTCCCATCCATCATAAAACATGTTGAATATGACTATACTTTGCAGTACAAGAGTTTTAAAAGTTCTGACAATGGCACATATATATTTCATGCTCATTCTGTTGCAGGAATCTACTTAAACTTCAATTTAATCTTTGCAACAACCCGGTAAGATGGGTAGTGGTGCTATTCGATTTTATAGAACAGCTATTGCTAATGTCGAGACACCAAGACAAATTACTCAGAGGATTCCTTTAAAGATAATGCTGTGCCATGGGATAAAGAGACTTTTGGGGATATAGAGAGAGGATACTGCAATGGATTTCACATGCCTTATGTTTTGCATCATCTACAGATCTGATGGCCCCATGCCAAGCTCAGAATGATTCTACCAGGTCAATACCACAAAGAGCTATGCTGGCATAGCATTGTTTGGGGTGGATAAGAGAAGAATATAAAATTTGAAAACCTTTAGAAAACTAAAACAAATAAACAACAACAACAACAACAAACCTTCACCCCTTCTAATAGCAACTGTTGACTTGGGGATAATTTCACACTTTGAGTTAGAAAGAATGGCCAATGTGCTGATTCTAAGTCAGGGAGCTTTTACCACATAAGAATACTTACTAACTTCCTTTTCATGCAATGATAGTCCTCGATGGATGAACTGAGGTTTGTGGGTCAGGTTGTGCTATGATGTGCTCTGGAAACAATTAAGACCCTGAACTGCATTGACTTTGCATTTCCTCCAAATGATTTTTCATTTTCATTTAAAGGCTGACATTTCTGACAGTGGTTCTCCATTATGTAGACATGGCCTGGGCAAGAGACTTCCAAGGTCAGTAGCAAGGAAAATAACAATTTTGGTAGTGGAAAAACCTACATCTCTCAAATGAGAATGGAGAATGGACATATTGTTCCTGCTCATGTTGTGTGGATAGGAATCAGTCATAAATACTTACTGAGCACTGACCATCTATGCTCCACAGAGAATATATTCTCTCTGTTTTTACTGGAAAAATTTCTCCTTCTATCTTTTCTCTTTTCTTTTTATTCTTTCAGACATTTTAGCTCCTAAAATTGTATCTTTCTTATACCAAGTTACCCCTCTTTAGGCAACACTCAGTCTTCACTATGGGAGTCTTCTCTGAGAGTAAGCGAGGGGTGAAACAGAAGGAAAGCACAGAGAGGGCACAGCTTCTGGACCGCCACTTCTCACTTATCTGCCACTAGCTCACTGTCCCCCCACTTCTCTCTCTCTCTCTCTCACCTCAGACATGGCTGGAGGTTGCAAATGAGAAATAAACTAGAGGGTAGAGAAGTAATCTATTTTACTGCTCCTAGGGGATGCCTGCACTTCCTCCTCCATCGATAGCTTTTCCTCTCTCTTTATTTAGCAAAGTCATGTTAGAAAACTGTGCGTCCATCATGAGCAGACTTTGGTCCCTAGAAATGCAAACCGTAATGGCATTTTTACTTTGAGGTGCACTGATGAACACCAAAGACTGTAATGTGATAGAGAGAGTACGGAATGCGGAAATAAAAGGGAAAGTGAACATCAAGATGAGTGATTCAAAGCTTCAGTAAACTGAGAGCTCAGGTTTCCTCTCACGTAAAGAGAGGAGGATCCCGGAATGTACAGGCTGGCTTTCTCAGGGCAGGGGTGAGTTCTATGGTTGGGATCTTAAGGTTCTATGGTTGGAATCCGAAATCTCCCAAAGGCCGTGTGTGCAAGGCTTGATTGGCAGCCTGTGGATGCTATCGGTGATTGATGTACCCATCATGCAGTGAGGTCTAACTGGGGGAGGTAGGTCATTGAGGTAATTGAGAGGTATCTTGTACCCTGACCTTTCTTCTTCCTTTCTTTGTATACTTCGTGCCAGATATGTTGAGCAGCTTTTTTTCTTTTTCTTTCAGTCACTCTTACCTGCTGTGATGCTCTGCTTCACCACAGGTCCAGAAACAATGGATCTGTTATTACGAAACCTCTGAAGTCATGAGCTCAAATAAATATTTCATTCCTTAAGTTGTTTGTCTCAGGTATTTTGTCACAGACACAGAGAGCTGACCAACACAAAGGTAAACAAACAAACAAACAAACAAACAAAAAACAAATGAAAGAGAGGGGATACAGAAGTTAGAATTCTCACCACCCCATCTATATAGTACCTCTCCCTCCCCTGTCCTAAACATTGAGTATCTCTTTCATCCCTTGCAATACAAATATTGATCCTATTCTTTACAGCCTTTAAAAAAAAAACTTTTTTAGCCCTCTTGTGCCAGCACACAGAGTGAAGGTGTGGAACATTCTTAATTGAGGTCTGTGGCTACAGGAGGTATGTCTATGTAGTTGGCCACCCAAGTTGGTATTAGTTTATAACCCCATTTTTTCCAGAGACATAATGGAGTTGGGAAATACCGTGCTTCTATGTGCTTAGTACATGTTGGAAGCTTCATATGTAAACACAATTTTGTAGTGTACTCTGGAGGCTTAATCTTCTTCTAACATTATTTACAGAGAAAGAATGATACAAGGCATGATTAAATCTCAGGTCAGCTGTTGATCTAAATCATCACTGAGCCTCTTTCCAACCCACAGCTTTTATGATCCTGCTGAAATATTTGCTCTAAATTTTAAACAGATGACTCCAAAATGGGCTTTTGGAAGATCTCTTTGAGCAAGGAATTGCCTGTGATGTGGCAGACATGAACTACTTTCATCTCTCTTCATTCTGAAAATTTCACCTCTAATTTATTCTAATATCTACCCCACTCTCTGCATACTAACACAGGCGTCTCCTGCAATACCCCATTGCTGGTTTTTTTTTCATTATAAGTAGTTAATGAGTCTTCATTCATTATTACACAAGTCTAAATAAATATCTATAACTCTAATAGGACAGAACGTATTTCTCAATGGGTGACAAGGGAATGTTTTATCAATTTGCTTTTAAATCACTGCAATCCTGTCCATTTGAATGTCTGATTCATTTTCCCAATAAAATGAGAAATGATTGTTAAATTCTTTTTATGTCTCCTGTAAATAAGTTGCAACATCCTAATGGATGTACAGCCAGAATTAATCTCAAACAGAAACCATCAGTGGCATACAAAGAAGATTCTGCAAGTTTCCCACAGCATTTTGTCAAGAAGTACATTTTCATGAAGACAGTTTACGCTTGCATTCAATTGCTTTGGTGCTCTCTGCAAGACATTTTTATTCTTAAAAAAATAAATAAGTAAGCAAAGACAACTTGTATGCCACTTGGGCATAATAGCATCATATAGAATGAGACTTGCAGAAGCCATTCAAGTCACCCTCTGCTTCCTCCTGGGCATATAAGAATTCATCTTGCGATTTCATCCACTCAAGGGCACGAGCTTCCAAATCTCCTTTGGTAACTAATTTTAATACCTGATAATACTTTCTGTCATGATGTTTTTTTTTTTTCCTCTTACAAACAATGGAACTGAGCTGCCTCTTGTCTTCTTTTCCCCATAAACCTCAAGGAACAAGGTAAACAATCAGTTACAGTTCTTCATAAAAGCATCAGCCTTTTACAAAACTCATCAAACTGAGGGTGTCTTTGTTCGTTTTGTTTAGAGCCAACATACTTAAAAGGATCCTCTCTCATTTCATCAGATTTTTCAGCCAGGGCCAAATTTATTGTCTCCCATATTTAGAAAAAATATTTTTTGCAAAGAGACAAATGTAAAATAGCATGTGTTTTAAACCAGGGTCTTCAAGGGAATTTCTAGGGAGTGGGTTGAGGAAAGAGACCATTTGTCATGGCTATTAATAGCTGTGGTTACAAAGAAGGTGAGTAATTGATCCAGGGTCCAAGCAAATAAAGAGGAAAAGGACCAAAGAGGATAACTGAGCAATCAAATGAATCTCAAGATTAATGTCATTCAGAAAGGTTGTATATTAAAAGTGGATTTTGTATAAAAATGAAAACCACTTTGAGCAAAGAGAAGTGTGTAGAGTCAAAGCCATACTGCCTGCAGCCTGACAGATCAGGCTGACAGATTGATGACCTATCTCTTGGATGAGCTGAAAGAGGGGCAGGTGTAAGTGGGCTCCCAAGAATCCTTGGAATGAGCTGAATTTACGGTACCACTCAAAGGTAGGATGGTTATTAGTAAGTTACAGGGCTTGTGGGGTAAATGATCTGATCGCTAGTCTATAATCAATCAGAGGTTGATTTCTGTGTACAGTTCTTCTGGGAGATTGTTAGAAGGAAAACACAGCTAAGGCCTGCCACTGGCTCATCTCGGGCCCATTAATGGCTTGCAGGGGGCAGGTATTCTATTTCTGTACACAAAGATATTCTGTTTACTAGAAAAAAGCAATGAGAAATGACTGAGAGATCCACATCTTTTTCTTGTGCTCTTTTTTTTTTTAAAAATAAATCCAATACATTTCTGAGGCAAACCTCATTTAACTGCAAATAACCAGAAGAGAAACTAATAGATAGTATAGGATTCATTTATCAATGGTTTTGATGATATGTGTTGCCAAATGCATAAGTAGACTCCAACTTCTATGTATTTTTCAGAGAGACTCAAAGCATGGAAAACTCTGACTCAGACCTTATGTGTAGATGTGTTGTATAGCTCATTTGTCAGTATATTAAGAAATACTTAAAACATAATTTTTTTTCCTACCTGGCCCTGAAGCCTCAGAATTTAGTATATTTTACTACCTTATGGTGGTGATTTCAGTTTTGTGTTTTCATGTAAAATTAAAGGTTCTGTATCCAGTAGGAAGTTAACTTAAGCTAAGTTCTTTTTGTGAAAAGAATTATTTTAATTATGTGTATGTACATGTGTTGTGTGTGTGTGTGTGTGTGTGTGTGTGTGTGTGGGCATGTGGGTATAGATACCTGAGGAGGCCAGAGGAGGGTGTCAGATCCCCCCAGTCTGGAGCTATAGAGGGTTGTAAGCTATTGGATGTGGGTGCAGGGAAATGAACTTAGGCCCTCTGCAAAAGCAGCATGTACTCTAAAATTTTGAACCATCTGTCCAACATGAGGCTAAGTTTATAAATATTGTTTTCTTTGAATGAAATAAGTCTGTTTTGTTACATTATACTCAATTGAAGTAACCTGGCGTTTTTCCTGTTGGCGTTTCCATAGCTTCTATTCACTTTATAGGCTAGCATATACAATAGTATGGGATTCAGGACACACTGGCCAGCTTAGCAGCTTTGATCAGGCCCTGTTGTTGGAAGACCTGATCTGTCAGTGAGAGCACAAAATGTGCTGTATTTTCTCTGACTAGTGGAGGCAGGAGGGAACCGATTTGTCATATGAAAGCTGATTTAGTGGGACTGGTATAATAACCAAAGCAAAGCTTAAGGCAAAGTCCCAGGAGTATAAGGCTGAGTCCTCAACCCTATGAAACTGGGTTATTCAGGGCTCACTGTGAAAACAAAATAAACCAAATCAAACCAACTGAATAGAAAATCCCCCGCTTCTATAACGTGCCCCTTTCTCCTTCTCATTTGAAGATTTGTAACTCAGAGTTATTAGTGTGTTCTTAATTATTATGTTATCTGGCACTTGGCCACACCTCCCTCCCCTTTCTTTGTCACACTTAAATAATCAGCAGGGGTGTGAAAAGGCACAAGAGACAACCCAGCATCCCCTTTCTGTCAGATGACAGCATCCTCATTCAAGGTTATTTGCAAGTGAAGTCTCTGCTAAACTGACTACCCTGTCTTTCCAGCAGGGGTCCACATGGGATGGAGATGCAATGAAGAATGGCCAGACTTTGAGCAATGTTCTGGGGCCAAGGGTTTTTATTGTTTAGCTTCATGCCTGACAGGACTTGAAGCTATTTGTATGCATAATCATTGTTTAAATATTTATGTTTTGCAATGTTTCTTTCCAATGTAAGAATGTAATCCCATCACAAAAACCAACTATGAGGGCATGCCCTCACTAGCTAATGAGTTACACTCACTCATTCCATACACTATTCTATACTGTGAAATACCACACCGCACCTGATAGAGTTTTATAATGCTGTTAACTTAAAAAGCAAAAAACAAATATCTTCTTTGAAACGCCTATATGCTGAGGCTGGTGAATTGGAAGGATGAAGACTGGGTGCCTTGGCTGCCATAGCTGAGCACCTGGAGTCTCCATGTCTGGATTGTTTGGGGAAGATCACAGGGTATCGTCATTAATCAGCTCTGCAGCTACTTGCCAGGAAATCTTACACACATTGGGTAGGACAAGCAAGCTGCTCTGACCACAGCATGGCTGTAATTAAAGATGGCACATTACATTTTTGAATAATGTAAAGTGTGTCGCTGAGTCTATATAGAGACTCTTAAACCTACTGCATCTCTGCTGCACAGTGTTGCTAGTGCTGTGGTATTCTAGACAACAAGATGGTACTCAACTGTAAGTAGTGGGAGAGGAGAAGAAAGAGCCTTTCACACCTGTCAAGATAGTAGACAAGGGGAGAGGAGAATGACAGGCAGTCCTTCCCCCATGAGTCTGTATGCTTTCATCAAGGAAGAAGCACCTCTCCAGGACCGCTTTTAGCTGCCACAGTGACATGACTGGACCTGACTACAAACTTCACAAGAGAGACCTGAGCAAGAAGTGTGTGAACAGAATTGGAGGTTTGTTAATTACTGTGACTTGATCACTCCATGGTGGAGACCTGCATCGATGCACCATCTCATGCCCTGCCTTTATATATACAGTCTCTATACATACAGTCTATATTTACAGTACGCCCCTGGCATTTGATACCTTGACTTCTAATTGATGTGCAAAAATGATGCACTGGTGGTGGAAACGACATCTTCAAGCTTTGAATTCTGAGCTATTCCTAGCAATGTGCCATGTGACTTTTGTGAAGCTGGGTGATGAAGGTGAGTTTCTGCTCCTAGTTAGTCACATGACCACAAGCAAAAGAAGCCAATGCTATAGAGGTGGTGTCAGTCTTGATGCGGTTTCACTGTTTTTCAACTATCTGATGGTGTGAAGGTGATGTACTGCGCTTTAATCTGCAGTAACCATGTGCTAATGGTGAGCGTAGAGACTTAATACAAAACGTTTTATGTAGTAGTCAATAATGTACTCTGAGGTAGTCAACATTTTTATATTGTAAACTAGCCTTTGAATTAGGTGATTTGCAGTCGCAGGCTCTGCAAGTGAGCTGGACTGAACTGTTTGATGGCTTAGATGTGTTAAGCATATCTTTGATTTAAGAAACTTTCAAGTTGTGATTGGTGTTTTGAGACATAAGTATGTATGTAAGACATAAGTATGTAAATTGAGAGAGACAAGTATATGTAACTGCTGTCTGTCAAATAAATAAAACTAAAAGAAATCCTTAAAGCTCAAGTGTAGTAGTATGCTGCTATGTAGGCTCACCAAGGAGACAAGGAGGTATTTTCATAGAGGGAAGCCCTGCTTCCTCAGCAGAGGAAACCATCTTCATGGTCAGCACTATACTTGATTGACAGTGGAACCCTGAGCTCTCAGCTCAAGTGTTTTTATTATTTCAGAACTCCTGCAGTATTTTACTGATAGCAAATGCAGATCATTAGCAATTAAGCAACCCTCACAGAGATCCAACACCTGCAAACAATACAGAATGCCCTAGACTTAGGATAGACCCTCACCCAACAGTGCATGAAACAATTTCAAACATAACTAATAATAAATTTCCCCAACACTTCTCCTTTTCTGTATAAGCCAATCAAAAAATTGCTTCTTATCTCTAGAGATGTGTCTTATCAGGACCTCTTGTAGACAGGTTTGCAGAAAAAAAAGAAAAAACAAACAAACAAAACACCTGTTCACTTTAATTAAGTGGCTTTTTGGCTCTAAGCTAGGCTTCCACAACATTAGGGGGTCCTGGCCCAGTGGGAAGAATATCAGGGAGAAACATTCTGATGGTTTGGTGGTCTTTCTCACCACCGCTATGGATAAACATACAACCCCTTCTGTAGATCTCAAACATAACATCATGAGCTTCATACACATACAATGCAGCTATCAGAAAACTCAGTTTGTGAAACAGTATACTACTACCAGTGGCAGGAAGGAGCTTGGCTCCATGATCAGGAAAAGCAGTAAGAACCTTGTTTTTTTTCCTGTTCCCCTCAGCTGAATTCTTTATCTCAAAAGGCCTCTGTTCTGTGGCTCTTACCTTGGAGCTTTTCTCCTCATTTATTTATTAATTTCACAGTCTTTTCTATTCATAGAGGCTTATTTCCTTTTCTCACTCTTCTTCCTTCAGGATCCTTCAATTAATACCTTAATCTCTATACTCTGGTAGCTTCCCTGAGTGTACTTTACCAGACTCTCTGAGGTCTGGAGTTTTTTTTTTTTTCCTCTTCTTCTTTGTCTCCATGTTGGATTCACTGGTGTGATGTCCTGCCCCATGTTGCATGCACCATTTGTAGTAGTTCGCTTATGTGGTGGCTCACCAGGGACAACAAGGAGGTATTTTTCAGAGGTGCAAGCCTTGCCAGACCACAGCAGAGGTAAACACCATCCTGGCCAGAGCCTAACTGGACAGTGGAACTCTGAGCTCTCAGTTCAAGTGTTTTTATTCTTTCAGAATTCCTATGGTATTTTGCTGATAGCAAATGCAGATCATTAGCAATTAAACAGAAATCCAGCACCTGTAAACAATACAGAACACCCTACACTTAGGATAGCCCATCATCCAGCAGTGCATAAAACAATTTCAAACATAACTAAAAATAATCTTGCCCAACAATGAAGTTTTGTCCTATTAAAATGCCAGCTAATTTAAAAACAATCAATCAAAGAAAGGAAGAAAGAAACAAACTAATTATGATCAGTCTAACCAATAATACCTCTCTGCAAACTACACAAGAGAGCAGAGCTGGCAGTATATGAAGAGCATGGAGGTCTGCTAATTGCTGTGACTCGACCAGTCTGCAGTGGACACTTGGATCATGTAAATATATAGCATGTCTCTTACATTGGATGGTTGACCTTCTAACACTTCACAGAAGGATACCGTGAGTATTACAGATCTACTCTCCTATTTTCTGCTGGTCAGGGCAGCTTGCTGATCCTGCCAGTGTGATCTAGGTCCCTTGAAATTGCTATAGCTATTGCATGACAAGGAGCTGGCCACCATGACCTTTCTATTCCACTGGATTGTCCCAGACACACCTTGACAATGTTTCTTGGACACTGATGCTCAGAGACTTCCTTAATGTCACTATGTCAAGAGATGTTACAAGGTTCCCAGGTACTAGAAGTTTGGGAGAGAAGGCTAACCCATGACTCTGATTGGCAAACATGCTTATCTCTCCTTTTATTGGTAACACTGT
The DNA here is from genome assembly GCA_026225945.1 of Cricetomys ansorgei. Classification (NCBI taxonomy): domain Eukaryota; kingdom Metazoa; phylum Chordata; class Mammalia; order Rodentia; family Nesomyidae; genus Cricetomys; species Cricetomys ansorgei. Next base: position 30,170,514 of record JAMJFZ010000199.1, read on the forward strand.
CCTGGGGGCAGAGAATTATAAGGTCTCTCTGGGCACAATTGAGAGATAACCAGGCATCTATGTTAGGTGCTGAGCAAGATCTGGCTTGGCCATGTCCCAGTGTTGACCCCATTTCCTTTCCGTTGTACACAGCTTTATTTCTTCCCATCTTCTTGGGACTAATTTCCTTAGTAAAATAGCAGCACATGAACTCTTGCCTTGGGTTGTGTTTAATAGTTTGACTCCATGTTTGATGTCTGCCTGATGACATCTTTTAGATCTCACATCTTCTGTATATGAATAGGGACTCCACATTCCGGTCCCATCCTCTGCCCACCATAAAAACCACTACCCTGTCTTTTTTCTCTCTCTCTTCAGCCATTTTCTCCAGGAGGTACATTATTCTTCCTAGAGGCCTCATATGTGAACAGTAAACGAACACATTTCCTCTCGATGTATATGCATGTTGCCAGAAGTCTTTGTATTAGAACCAAATGTTGGAGGGCATCCATTCTACCATTACAGAGCAACTGCAGCACCATGGCACCAGACAGTGTCTGTACTTTGGGTCTGGGCCTGCTGCCACTACAGGAAGCCATCAGCACTCATTCCATGAAGATGGAGTGGGAAGAATGGGCAGTGTCTATGGGCTAGGCCACAGCGTCCAGAGCAGATGTCCCAAACCCTAGAGATAACACTTAGACAATGTCTACACAGATCTCTAAAGGTTATAGGGGAAGAGATGCTTTAGGGATTTCATGGAGTGAATTGAAAAGATGAGAGGGGCTGTCTGGGCAGTCAATCTTCATATAGAAGCGAGAATCTTAAGGCTGGCCTCTGCCTCTTTGTCTTAGGACAATGAATGCCCAGGTGTTGTTTCTCAGGAGCCATCTGTTGCATGTGCTTCTTCTAGCATCTTGTCCAAGAAGGATACCTAAACAGGTATCCTTAGAGAAAGCTTTAGGTAGGGGTGCATCCCTGAGTCTTAAGAAAGTGTAACAAAATCAGCTAGGATAACATGCACTCACCAGGTCTCTCAGTCACTTTGGGCTCTCATTACGGACTGTTATAGACTGGGTAGCTGAAACAATATAAATTTATGTTCTACCACTTCTGGAGGCTAAGAGCTCAGAGCTGAGTGCTAGTGAGATTGTCCTTTTCATCCACAGAAGATACCCAGCTTCTCTCCGTATCTTCATATGGCTATTCGTTGCTGTGTGTATGCAAGGAGGCAAGTGGTGTTGGTGTCTTTGTATAAGGACTGGGATCTCACCCCACCATCGTGATTATAGCCAACCCTAATTACCTCCTGAACATCCATCTCTAAAGAGCATCACACTGAGGGTTAGGACTTTTATCTAGGAATTCTGAGGTGACAGAGTTAGCCCACAGCACCCAATCTGAGAAAACACAGGCGGAGATCTTCACAGGAGCTGTGTCTTCAGAAAACACACAGACACCAAGAACTGAGACTACTGACTGGGGTTTTGCTACTTCCATCACCCTCCTGGAATCTCAGCTGTGGAGGGTTCAGAAATAGAAGCTGGTTAGCTGGAAAGAATTCTAAATTCCAGCCAGCGATAGAGAGAGCACTTCCTTCTTCCTCTAGCAACCAGCTTCCTGCTGGATCCTGGTCCTGTCAGGCTGAAGTTCTGACAGGCATACAACAGAATTTGATGCCCAGGAAACATTGAGACCCTGAATGTTTATCCTAGAGGAGAGGAAGAAATAGCATCACTGAATATATTTTAAGAGAGTGAGAGAAGGAACATAAAGTTAAATGGTATGAGATAGGCTCATTCAACCTACTCATTATGTCTATTTTTAATCTAATACAACATTAAGGGGAAATTTTATTTTTTCCAGAGTGACTTTTGATGAGTAAATTAACGAGGGATCCCCGGACACAATATAGATTTGACAGTTTTCATGGCTTGTCTTCTCAGGGCTAATACCTGGATTTAAAATGTTGGAGGATGCTGTAATGCCTAAAGTGGTCGCTTGGTGGCAGCCGACCACGAGCGCTGAGGAGTTCTTGCATGGAGGCCCAGACGCTTTGTCTAAGAAGCATTTTTATTCAACTTCCCAGGACACCGCTCATTCCTGTTAAGGTGGAAGATCTGTTTTCCCCAACAGTGTTTGGCCTTATTGGTTCCGCGAGGCCAACTTTCGCGATGCTTTCCTAATATGATACACCCTAGCTCTCTTCGTATTAAAGCAGTTAGGTCTCTGACGGTGTGCAGGGTCTACCCTCCTTCCGTGGTCCCTCCTTCTTGCCCCTGCTTTCATTCCCTTATTTCTTATTTCCTTCCTTCCCTCCTCTTGTTTCATTTAAACACTGACCCATGGAGGATGAATAACTTTCCTTACTTTTCCCTGGATACATTTTTTGCAATAATGCAGATTTCCTAAAAATTCTTACACACATCAGAGAGAGAATATGATGTCTTCCACCCTTAAGTGTCTACATATATCATATTCATGATTACCTATGTCATTAGCAGGGTGAGTTCTCTCTCAATTTTTATCAGATTGTGCTTTTGTTTTTTGTATTGGAACGAGAATGAAAGTTTGTTTCATTAAAATCTCCAAACAAATCTTTTGTAATGGGTCCATTTCTTTAAAATTTCACTATGAGGACTCTATAATGCTTAAGAAAAATTATGATCTTGTTAGTTCTATGTGGTTCTTATGTTTATTTGTATGTGCCTGTGCATGCATGCATGTGTGCATGTGTGTGTTTGTGCATGTGTGTGTGTGTGTGTGTGTGTGTGTGTGTTTGTCTGTGCACATGCTGCAATGGACCTGTGTAGGTCTAAGGACAATTTGTGAGTGTTAGTTCTTTCCTTTCACCATGTGGGCTTAGGGTTAACCTCAGGCTTGGTGGCAAGCATCTTTACCCAGAGCCATGACCCTGTCCCTTCTCTTTGGTTCACTAGAGATGAACATTAGCTATCATGTGGGTGGATACTGAGCTGTAGATTTGGAAATCGTGGTGCTGGATTGAGCAGGGCCTGATAATTGTGGGAAAGCCTGCTTTGTGTCCTCAGGGTGAGCGACAATTAGACTTGTTGTGAGTCTTAGAAGATTTGCTTGTTCAGGCTGAGAGTGTTGTATACATGACTGGCACTGCGCTGGACTAGCTGCGTGATGTGATGAGTGTCACCAAATACGGTCCCTGCATTTGCGTCATGTTCAGACATATTGCACAAGTGTGACTTCAAACACAACATCCAAAGGAACATATGCAGATCGTGCGGATGCTTGTAGGGAAAAGCACACCTTTAGATGGGATAATTAAAACCATCTGATGTGAAGGGCTGGCTAGGTCAGGTCACATGAAGAAGAATGCACATACAATGAGAAGTGAAGAATGAGCTGGTGTTAACTAGGGAAAGAGTAGAAAGGTGGCAGGCTATATGCCAGGCAATATGTTGTGGTGGCTAAGCTTAATCGACAACTTGACATAGTTACAATTGCTTAGGAAGAGATCTCAAGGACGGTTTGCCTAGATCACATTAGCCTATAGGGGACTGTCTTTATCATGTTAATGAAGAAAGACCTAGCCTAGAAGTGGATGGCACTCTTTCCTGGGTTTGGGTCTTGAATTGCTTAAGAGGAGAGAGCTACAGCAGACAAGCTGTGCTTGTGGACCACATCAGGATGCAGAACTGTCAGCAATGCATGTCTGTGATGGCGTGAACGTGTGTCTCTGTGGAAACAGCCATGGAGCATGGAAGGGGTGTCCTGAGTCCCACAGAAGCAGGAGGGCAGCAGTGCCAAGCTCTGGCCATAGGAATCTTGGGAGAAGTGGTCAAACTTAAGAGACAGTGTAGCACTAACAACTGCTATCTTCAGGAGACTAGCTTTGTTTCTGAGATAGGGGTCGGGAGGGTCATTGGACCCTTGTTTGAGTATCCAGTCACTCCACCAGGACAATTGTATGGAGGTCTGCCATAATTGCGCATGGCCTTTGGGTTTGAGGGAGGGTTTAGAGTACATAGGTTGGTGATGCATAGAGGAAGGGGGTTCAGCTGTGTGGCCATGGGGAAGTCGTCATCCCCATGCTTTGTGCAGACTTTCCAGTGTGGCTGTGTTAGGGTCACTCAGGCTCCTGTCAGTAGTCCCTAACCCATACTCCGTAAGCCAGTCTAGTAAAGTCATTGGTTCCCGAGGGAAACTTCAGTGGGATCAAACTTTGGTTCGTTACTGGAACCTTAGAAGGATAGTGGAAGTTGCACTGTCTCCCTACCATTCCCATTCTGGAAGAAAATTCTCATAATAGACCTCAAATGAACTGCACCTGGAGGTTGGGCATGAGGGCTGATATAGGGAAGGGAACATCTTGGATCTTTTTGTTTCCTGTGTGAGTACATGCTTGTAAATGTAACATGTGAGTGCATGCATGTGGAGGGAGAGTCCAACACCAGGGTGTTTTCTTCAATGGCTTCTCCACATCATCTATTTATCATCTATGTATCTCTCTATATCTATCTATCCATCTATCTCTATCTATCTATCTCTATCTATCTATCTATCTATCTATCTATCTATCTATCTATCTATCTATCTATCTATCATCTATCTGTCTATCTATCATCTATCTATTATCTATCTATCTATCTATCTATCTATCTATCTATCTATCTATCTATCTATCTATCTATCTATTTATCTATCTATCATATATCTATCTTAAGCAAAAGTCTGTAAGGTAAAAAAAAAAATGCCCAGATAAAGCATTGTGAGACAAAAACCTCCAAAATTACCAGGGAGTTCATATTGTGCTGGCCCTCTACTGCTGGACACTGAGCCTGCCCTTAAGTGTGGTTTGTAACCCAGTGAGACTCTGTTGGAGAAAATTAATTTTCTTTTGCAAGCAGTTATCTATTGGAGGTAGATTCAGGGTTGTAGATGGAGCTTGTTCTACTTCTTTTGACACTGGGACCCCATCTGGCTTAGACCTGTGTAGACACTATGCATGCTGCCTCAGTCTCTGCATTCATATCTGCATCAATCTTGTTTTGTCTAGAAACTCTATTTCCTTGCTGTCTTCCATTCCCTTCGTTCTTACTAATAAGAGTGTTCCAAGGTCTCTCACTCTCTGTACATTGTCCAGATGTGGGTTTCTGTCTTTATTCCCATCCCCTTCCCAAGAGGAATCTTCTCTGATGATGTCTAAACAAGACATTGGTCTATGAGGTAGAAGAACGTTAGGAGTTATTTTTATTGTTATGTTCCTTTAGCAGAATAATAGCATTTGCTTTTGCTCTAGGTCCATGGTCTTTCTAGTCTCAGGTTCTTAGCAATGTGGGCAGTGTGTGGCACAATTCAATCTCATAGAGTGGACCCTAATTCCAATTAGACAATGGTTGATTACTTCTATAACTTTTTTGCTACTACTGTACCAGTGTATCTGGAATGCAGGTCCACTTATAGATCACAGAGTTTGTAGCTAGATCAATGTTTACCTTTCTCCTCTGGTAGTATTCAGAGTACCATCCAGTACCATGGGAATTAGTCAGTAGAGGTGAAGGCTCCAGGTAGGCACCTGCTCAACTTCTCTATGTTCAGTGAATGATGAAGGTGTTTTACAGCAATAGTACCCTACCACCAGTTAGTCCCCACCTTATTTTTTTGAGAAAGAATCTCTCACTGAATCTGGATCTCTTTGTTTCTGCTAGACTGTCTAGCCAGCATGCCTTTGGGTATCTACATGTCCTCTCCCAGCGCTGAAGTTACAGAAGCGTATCACCACAACTTTTTATAGGGTTCTGAACCCAGTCTTCATGCTTATACAGCAAGTACTTTACCAAGAGAACCATCTCTCTAACCAATGGGCCCTTCTGTCTTTGTACTTGTTTTAACTATTAATAAGAGAACTTTGTTCAGAATTTTTTTTTTTTTGAGACAGAGTTTCTCTGTTGTATCTCTGGTTGTCCTGGAACTCATTCTTTAGACCAGGCTGGCCTCAAACTCACAGAGAACTTCCTTCCTCTGCCTCCCAAGTGCTGGGATTAAAGGCATGCACCACCACCACCTGCCTAACATTCAGAATTTTCATTGGTTCTTCATTATGTAGATTTGATTGACTGGTGACCTACACAGTTGATCTCAATATCCAGGTAAAATGATACTATGTGATTCAAAGCCTACGTGCCCAAATCTCATGGATGCTCCTATTAGGATTATCAGAGGATCAAAATGGATGGATGAATGCATATTATAAAAGATTGGCTTAGGTAACAGGGGATAAGCAGTTCAACATTAGCTATCAGCATGCTTGAGAGTCTGAGAACTTGGGAGCTGTTCAGTCCATTGTACTCAGTCATTCCAATCTGATCAAGAAGGCATAGAAGATTCCTGGAATACTGCTGGTCTTCAGTCTTCATTGAAATGCTGACAAAGTTGGGTTCTGGTGTCACCAAAGGATAGCATCAGCAGCAACAGGAAAGTTGTACTCACTAGCAAGAAGTAAAGGGAGACAAGCAAGCAGTACTAGTTTTCCTTGGATCTCTTTGTTTCTGAGTATGTTGTAACAATTGCCTGGGGATCTTTTAAAGGCCCAGACACTTCTAAAAGGTGCCTCATTAAAACTCAGGAAGGGTGTAATGGGAGGCTTGTTAAGACTCTAGGAATAAACAACTAAGAAGTCTCAGAAAGTACCTGAAGTTTACCAGATGCACAAGATCCTTTGTTCTCCACGGTTTACTTTATTTTATCATTATTTTTTATAAGCAGAAAGGACTGTTAAGGACTTACACCAGTCAAACTTTCTGAAAAGTGGAGACTCTCAGCCCTGTCAAGCCACCTAAAAATCTTGCAGAGAGCTCTAGTGTGCCTGCTTTCATGAATTGTCACCCATGATAGGGTAGGCTTTATGTGGTACAGTTGCCTTTGAGTCATCCCTGCTCCTGTAAGTGACTTTAATAAACTCTGGTTCACCAGGTTGGAGTTTTGTGGTATTGTTATTTTGGTCTGTTGTTGGTTCCCTGTCTAGAGGAAAGAGGCATTTGTTCATGTATCCTCAGGATTGGTGTCAGACAACACTGAGCCACTTTATAGAAGGTGCTTCTCACACTGGAGGAGAGTCTTGGTGAGTCCTTCCTGGAAATGTCCTCATAGACCCAACAAGACACATGCTTCTTAGTTGACTCCAAATCTAATCAAGTTGATAATCCAAATTAACTACCACAATTCCATCCTTTGACAAGTTGACAACTTGATGAGTTGACAACTCATTCTATTTGGTTTAATTTCCAAATGAAGAAAATTAAGGCCACAATTTCACCTACCATGATGTAATTCTCCCATGTACAACTGAAAATGCATAGCTTCTTTCTGAAAATAGATGACAAAAGTCTCCTGAGGGATGTTTAGACTTTTAAAATTCCATAACTTAAGTAAGGTAATGTATATCTAACAATATTTAACTGCTGATATTATCTCAATTGCTATTATATTGCATGACAAAAAAGTAAAGGGAATAAAACGCACGTAGGGATCAGTGTTGACTAAAGGTGATTGACGGTCCCTTCACTGGGTGAGGGAACACAGGCTGAAAATAACCTTACCCCCTAAATGCAGCATTAGAGAAATCTTGAAGTCTTGTCCAGTGAGTGCAATGTGAATGAAGGACAAGACCAAGGAATTTAGGGCACTAATAAGTCATGCTCAGGAAATGCTCTCCATGACAAGCTGTTGATGGTCATTCCCATTCCTTCCATGCTTTCTCTCTTTTTCCTGCCTCTCCCTCCCTCATGATTTCTCAGTCTATGCCTTACTCTCTTCTAGTCTTTCCTCCTTTGCAATAGTTCATTTAAATTCACTTTCTATGATTTGGATACAGTTCTGTACCCTCCATGCTTATGTGTTGGTATTGGGTGAGAAAGTCTTTAAGAGCAGAGGCCTTGGGAAAGATAGCTAGTCAAAGGGGCTTCTCTCAAGAGAATGGGGCAGAGCTGGTAGGTAAACGTGAGTTCCCTTGAAACAATCCCTTCGGCATGTGATAGGTTTCTTTGCTTGATTTTCCTCCACACTGTGATGTGGCTATGGACCACTTGCCTAGAATGCTGATGACCTGCTATTTGAACATTCCAGTCATCAGGCTGTGAGCCTATCAAACGTCTGTACTTTATCACCTAGCATCCAGAATTTTGTAACAGCAGTACAAGATATGCCACAACATAGATCATGATGAGTTAATGCTAGTCTAGTTTTCTTCTATCTACGACTTTTCCCTGACAGTTCACAAAGGGTTGACACAGATTTTGGTGAAAGAATCTACCTGGACTAGTTGATAATCTGCTACAACTTGGAGCTATTTTTGATTTCTTTTGCTCCACATTCTTGTATTTTTAACATCACAAAATTCATGGTGTCACTTTGGGTGATGTGGTGTAACTATCGTTTGCTTCCCAATTTGAAAAAAAATATAATTTTATGTATAATAATGTGTTGCTCTGCAGATGAAATAAGTTAAAAGCTTATAAAGTGAATCATAAGAAATTTGTAAATCCTAGTATTTGTGTAACTATTATTATGGGATGGACATAAATTTAGACAGTGAGACCCACCATAGAGCTAGAACTTAGGCAGTAGAGGGTATAATTATACTGGTTACTCACCGGATGAAGCTAAGTGTTCCCTGGGGTTTATGGCACTATTTGCACTGTACACAGGGTGTCTTTGTGGAACAGTAGGTAAAAAGTACGGAGTGGGTGTTGATGCTTATACAGTGAGGTGAAAGAATAACGCAGCTCCTTTCATCTCCTTGAATGGTCCTTCCCCACACCACAGGAGGCATGTTTATATAACTTAATAACAGCAATAAAGACTGATATTGAATTCTGCCATAGTACTTACTAGGTGGGAGCTGGCCCTTACCAGCTTTTCACACATGCTAATCTCTTAGGCTCCATGTGGGTCTGATAGCAGGTGTTGTCTACTTCCCCCTCCACCTGAGCCACATGAAGACTGAGACTATGATGTGACACACTGGAGCTGCCAGTCACTAAGTGGCAAAGCTGCGGTTGGAATCTGGCATTCTACCCTCAGACCACAAATAGCTCTGATTTCCAAGTCACACTTGCACTTTCAGAACTCCCCCAAATATCTAACATTACAATGTTATTAGGAAGGCAATGAGGAAGCATTTTGCTCCCTCTTGCTTTGAAAAGGAGAGTGTAAGCAGTGAAGTTGCACGTAGGTTGAAACCACTCATGAGGCTACTCCTCATCCTGATGGTCTGTAATTGTCTGAGTGAAGATTGATGAATTTGAAGAAACTGGTAGCTGTGGGGATAATGCATACAGGTGTACAATGAAGCCACTGCCACCAGTGTCTGTTCAATAGGAGTAGGGAGGATGTCTAGTAAAGACAGAGAAGCCAGACTTCTATGTTTCCCAGTTTCACATTCACTCAATAGGAACTTGTTAAACACCGGCAGCAGGCTAGACATTGTGTTGTTACTGGTTTGACATCCTTTTCCTCCAAATCTTACAGCTTCCTAAAGGAGAGATGTTGGAAGAAGACTAAGCACACTGATGACAGAGTTTTTATAGAAAAGACTAAAGGTGTAAGGGGTGTGGGAACAGATTTCAGGCCTGGGGAAGTCCAGTTAATAAAAAATGAGCAAGCCAATAGTGCAGAGGATACAAGAAGGTGCAGGTGAGTTTGGTAGGTAAACAGAAAACATGGATACAGAGGAAACAGTTTCTAGCTGAGAATAAAGAGGACAGTTTTGAAGGGAAAGAAGAGGGGAGTGGAGTGATCATCCTTACCATATTGGATTAGAGTGCAGAGCTGGGATTCTTCTCTCTCGGAACTGCTGAGACTCAGTAGGTATGGGATCATGGCAGACAACCTGAAACAGACGCTCTCTTGTACTACCAAACATAAGTACTGATTAATCGAAGGTAGACGCATGAAGTTAGAAGGTTACTTCTTGCTCCAGTAATTATTTCCAATTCTATCTTGGTCTTGACAGCATTTCATTTGTCATTTTGGTCACTGCGGTGCTCCTGTGTGGAGAGGCCATATACATGCTTGTATGTGTATGTTGTGGTTAGAAATACAATACCAGGCTTAGATCTCTGCCCACAGGAGGGAACTTAGACACATGTCATGCTCAAATACAAGAACTGAAATGATGTTGAAGCCTAGTAATTCCTTCGGAAAAATTTTCTTTATTTTGCCATGCTTTTTTGGCTACATGGGTTTATATTTGACCATTGTCTATATAAAACCCAGGACTTTGTCTTCCATCTATCAACATTTCTAAAGATGGGCCTGTTGTTGAGCAATGCCTAGGTTTGTATGCTCTGGCTTGGTTTCTGAGATAGGTCTTTGGAGTCAGCTGCTGTGGGACATGTTAAAGGTGCTTGGTTGATAATGAGACAACAACTCTAATTAGATCAGCCTGCAGAAGCAATTATCTCTGTCCACAAAGCAGGTTACCTTTGCCATCTTTGGAAGGACCTGGCAGATGGTAATTTCTGGGAGGGTCCAGAGTAATTGACTTTGGAGCCTTAAGTTTGTAGAAAGTGAAGAGTTACTTTTACTGTGTTGGTTTCAGTGTCTAATAGCTGGCAGACTTCACGGTTCATCTGGAGAAGTGGTAGGAGAAGGTGCTACATATGAGGGGTGATGTACTCTCTCATTACCAAATTCATATACTCCCTTGACAACGTTGATGTTCTCATGCTCACAGTTCCACCCCTTTGTCCTGAGAGGAAAGAATATTTTCCTTAAGTGACAGTCTCTAGCTTCCTCTTGTTACCCCTGGGATGTGTGTCCATTTCTCTCTCTTCCAGATGTCCTTTCCTTTAGTCAGTGTTGAATCTGACGGTTTTGTGGGACACAGAGAAAGACACTATGCAAAATTCAAGATCTGGACCTCTGGATGTCATGATCCTTTTATGCTCTCATTAGTATTCCAGCAACATTTTAGAACACCACCCACAAAGCACAACAAAAAACAAAACATATATGTTGACAACCCTTTGAACCTGCTTGGTATCTGGCTAATACATAAGTACGAAAACAGATAAAATAAACCAGCCTGCTTTCAGGCAGGAGTTTGGTTCATTGTCAAATAAATAAAGTCAAATAGCTTTAATAATCTCCTGGAATAAATTGATTTTCTTACCCTGTAGCAAGTGACGGTGTATATAGCTGCCTAAATATGGAACAGCCATGTGATAGGCCGCTGGCTGGAGGCACCAGCATTATTGTTTCCTCAAACTCCTTTGTTGAACTGACATACAAGAAAGAAAATGTAATAGAAGCTTCAAAGCTAGTCTAATGAGGGTGACCTAGTTGGAAAAATGCTAAAGTATCTCCAATGTAAAACCTTTTTTTAATTCTCACCAATGATAAGACGAGTCATTTGGAGTTCTGAGCACTTCCAATTAGCAGGCGAGAGACTCTGATTAAAGAAAGAATCAGACCCGCTGCCTAGAAGAGTGTGCTTTGGCATTTTATTTTGATAAGTGGTTTTAAGTATTTATTATAATAATCCACAGTCTGTAGACTAATGGGTTGCAGTGTGTCTTTTAACTGTGATAAAGTCTTCGGGAAATGAGACCTCGTCATAAGCACTTGCCGTTAAATCTTGGTTGGGAGGTAAAATGAAGCCACATTCTGATCGCAATGTTCCTGTTTTCTGATTCATGAAGTGAAAAATAGATCATTTTACTATATAGAAATTACAATACCCTGCACACAGTGCGATGCACAGACATTAATAGCTATTAATGGTTCTGATATCTATCCCAAAGCATCACAGGATTTTTTTTCCCCACTTGCCTTATCAAGTATTTGGATTTTTCTCTCATTATGGAAGAACACTTTCTTACATTTTACGGCTAGGTCTCCTAGCATCAGAACTGCAGTTCGGTTCTCAGTGCTGCTTCTCGGCTGCCTCCTTTTGTGATGCTGCCGAATCACCTGCTATTTACTCCCTTGACTTCCTTTCTTCCAAGCTCACAGCTGGCTGAATGTTGTGTTTGTTGGGACAGCATGCTGGCATGTTCATAATTTTGTCCCAATAATCATTTTATTTTATTTTGTATGCATTTCTCTCTCTCTCTCTCTCTCTCTCTCTCTCTCTCTCTCTGTGTTGCATTAAAAATACCCCCACCCCCCCACACTGCCCAAGGCCTCCCTGTTCTGTGAGGCAGCTGCAGCTGCTCCCCAGACAGGAAGGTGTGTATGTGTGTGTGTGTGTGTGTGTGTGTGTGTGTTTCTTACTATGGACCCATCCCATCTTTGATTGGAGACCAGTGAGCCAGTGAGTCTTGGGAAACATTGCCAGAGGAATGGCTCTCTCCATTTAATGGCTCTCTTGCCATTTAATGGCAAGGGTCATTACATTTCCAGGGTAGAGGTGAAGGAGGGTATTTGGTTCCCAGGGATGGGAGCCTTTGGGTTAAGACAGGGATACTGGAATAGACACATTTACATTCTGGGATGTTCTAAGGGTCAAAGTCCTGCAAGGGCACCCTCTGCAATGTGTAGTCCCACAGGGAAAAGAGGAAGAGACCTTAGTAAATGGGCTCAGCACTAGGCTTCCAGATACAGCACAGATAAGCACCAACAAAGCCACATTCCTTTGCTTGTGACCTACTATGAAGCAGGCAGTATTTAATATTTAGCTGGATTCTGGCCAGGGCTAAGAAAAGTGGGGAGCAACTGAACTCCTAAATCTCTTAGGGTGAGAAAATCTGGGGTTCAAGTCATGCTTTGACTCATTCTTATCTCTAGGATAGTGCCACATGTGTGTATGGTGGAAACATGCGTGCGCAAATGTGTATATAGGGTACATGCCTGTGTGAACAAATGTGTGTGTACACATGCCCATATGCACGCAGGCATTACGTAGAGGAGGACATTGGGTGCCTTCCTGTACCATTCTCTGCATAATTCCTTTGAAACATTCTCTTACCAAACATGAAGCTCACTGTTTTGTCTAGGCTGGCTCAACAGCACACTCACAGAATTCCATCCTTGCCCCTTGGCTATGCCTGGAGTTTACATGGGTAGTAGGGATCTAAATTCAGGTCATCATGCTTGCACAGGAAGTCATCTAATTTGTCTCCTTAGACCTGAGTAGTGTTGCTTCAGCCAGACTTATTTCATCTGTCACCTTGGCATCAGCTGACTATAGCTTCTGGATGGCAGGTGCTGGAGAACTCCTTGGTGGATGGCAGCAATCTGCTAATGACTTACTTAATTTGTAGACACCAGCAAAACAAACAGAGGCAGATATCTTGGCCTTCATGTGTCTGCTTGGACTGTGTGAGAGCCTTTGTAATTGATGTTATTAGTTTCTTGTCTAGAACCACACAACAGTTAAATATCTCAAGTTCACCTTCAAGGGTGCGAGGCCATTTTGGATGCAGAAAGCTTCTCAATGACATTCTGCTATTCATCTAGGCTATGAAGGTTCTTACCAGACTTTTTTTTTGAGTCTTCATAAATTCCCATGGGCTCTGCAAGATCTGAAAGCTGGTTTTATTAAGGGACTTTTGCTGACAGCTGTCTAGAATAGTGATGCTGTCATTAGGCACAGCTTAGGTTTTGAATGTAAACTGTCTCCTTGGTTTCAGTCTCTCTGAACACTTCATACTCTTCTTGATTTGGTGGGTCTCTGGGACAACTTGCCAACTCTGGCTGCTGTGCTTAACTTTACTGTTTTTGTAGCCCTCCATCTTTGCAGTTGCCTGTGATTATTCTGAGTCTTCCCGGGTGAGACTCATCTCTATCCACACTTTCCCAGAGATATTCTTTGGGGCATCTTATCAAACACAGCCAACTTCCCTTCTTTGACTCTTACCTTGTCCTATAGCTTCTAGGAATTTGATCCAACAGACAATATTTGTTGCTGATATGGCTTTACTTTGATTATCGTTTTTGTTCCATTGAGAGTCATTTTATCTGTCACCTTCACATTGACAGTACAGCTGGTAGTGAAAATATTCTAGTATTAGGGGCTTAAGGACTCCTAAGTGAATTCTAATAATCTGATAACGACATACTCAATATTTAGAACCAAGTGAAATAGATTTCTTCCCCAGGTCTCTATTATACTCTTAACTAGTGTACAGTACCATGCCATGCACAAAGATAAGTGGCCCCTCTGTGATATCCTCATAACTCAGACAGAATGCAGCCCAAGCATTTGTCCTTTGCACCCATGCTTCTGAGTCTTCTGGGCTGGGGAATTTTGAGTTCGTAATTCTAACCACACTATATTGTAAAACTCCTGAGGAACACGATTCAGGAAGGATCTTAAGAAAGCCATTGATTCTTAGAAACTCATGTCTATGACCCTTGCCTATGGTTTGTTAATAGTGCTGTAGGTTGGTGGCCAAAGTTCTACTTCATACCTTGAGTTTTCCTGTCCAAGCAAACTTTCTAACAAATATGCTGTTATTCTTGTGATTTGATCTTTTTTCTCCCTGTCATATAGATGGTTATACCTCTAGTCGTTTCCATTCATTCTTGGCATTCACAATTTGCCTTTAAAACTTGACTAACTAGTAATTAGAGTGTTGTGCCTGCCCCTAAAACAGAGATGTAGAATCCTGACCTTGGCTACATTAGAACAGGACTCATCAGTAGAACTGTGTAGCAAATCTTTCACTCTCAATTTAGGGAAAGAGAAAGGAAGGACAGAAAGAACTCTTCACTACTTTTACAAGCAGCCTTGATATAGAATGAGAGAAAGATAGAAATCTTCACAGCCTCTTTTAGGCTGTCCTAAGTTTAAAGAGGACTAGCTGACAGTGAGTCAGACTAGTGTCTCAGCTCATGGTCTGTAAACTCAATCACTCTAACCTTTGTTCTTTTAAGAATTAACACGCTAACAACAGCAACCCAACCAATGAACCACCAACCAACACCCACACACCAACTCTCGGGGGACTTCAGACTTTTTATGACCTAAGCCAAAAGTTTCCATAAACCCATGCAGCACAGAATTCCAAAAATAGGCTACAGGTGCCAGAACGACTACACCTAATCAAATTATAGTCACCTGCATCGAGCATTCCAAACCTAACTCATAAACAACCGTACCACAGTTGGGGTGGGCACACAAACCTAATCCAAATGTCATTTTGCTTTTTTAAAGAAACTAAAATAACAAAAACTTCTTCCAAATGTTCCACTACAGAACTGCCCAACGTATATTCTATACAAATATCCACATGAATGTGTATGCATGTATATACAAATCCAAATACAGCAAAGTTTTCTAAGATCTGGAATAGGAAAGCAAACACATTTGATGGCCAATGAAACCAGGATTTCAAGTGCTCCTCATTACATATTTTCTGACATCCAACTTTACTTTCTAGAGATGTGTATAAACCCTGAGGCAGGAAAGAAGTATGAATGATTTTTTTCCTTCTGATTTATATAAATGAAAGATTCTAAAACTGTGCTCTTACCGGTCTCACATGCAAATGGTCCATTGTGACAGATCTAGAATATGTCTCCAATAGCAGGTGCTGGAGGACACTGGCCTTTTTAGTTCAATGGATAAGAATCTCTTCACACTTACCGTCCCCTTTATGCCTCATGCCCTGAGAGCAGCATCGTATCTGCCTTGGAATCTTTTGGAAAGATTTATTTCAATTTCAGTAATAGGATATTTTAAATTTCTTTACTGTTCCTTTCAGGAGCTTTGTAGGAGGTTTCAAATATACCTTGGAACAGTGATAACAGATTATATAGAGAGCTATACTATAGCTGTATAGACTTATACTATACATAGTATAGCAGTATAGAGTTATTATAACTTATTATATTTTTAATAAAAATATTTTTAGCCACACTTGCTTTATTTTTGTTAGAAAGTTACTAATTGTTATAGGGTTTTATTTTCTAAATAAAAGCAAAGAAAACCAAACACAAATGCTTGAATAGATTTTCGTATCATTAGACCATGTCTCTCTTCCCACCAATAACCACCAACTGGAACCTTGTCCATCTTATTCAATGTCATTTCCTCATGTTAGCTTTCCGCTACATGAAAATGTGTAGACAAATTAACAGACAATTTGCTTTTCCTTTACAAAATACTTCATACAGTTGCCCAGCGTAAGACTGTGCTGCGGCTGTGGTGATTAGCAGGCAGGATGGATAAAGCTCAGAACATTATTCAATGCCTGAATCAAGGTCACATTCTCAGAGCTGGTTTAAGTGTGCATGCAAATGACAGCTATTGCCTTAGTCTTTCACTTTCACACAGAAAAAGGCTTTGTTAAATATGGTAATCAGACAGCTGGGAAGGTAACATTTCCCGGCGAGTAGTATTGAAATCTTCTAAAGATTTGTTAAGGAAAGAGTCCACCGTCACTCAACGAAGTGGTGTTTATCTGAAACGAAATGAAACAATCATAGCAATGAATGCAAAGAAATAGGCACGATTTATTTTTATTAATAATAATGAAGGCTCCACTTTATTGAATTTCCCTGTTTAACCCAGAAATAGCTTTGAGGTTTCAACATTTATGGTAATATATTTATTTCCGTGAAAGAATATATTAGGAGCAACGAATTGTGAAGTGGGGGGGAAGTGGTTGGAATTTTAGCAGTGTGGTTCTTTATTCATGCACAATGAGGAGTCTCCTTGTCAACATATGGGCAGTTATCCTAAAGTCATCTTGGGGACGTTGTACACAGCATGAAGTTGCTCTATATTTGAAAAATAAAATTCAGTCAGACAGTCAAACTGATTTCATGTCACTAGTGACAGAGGGCAAATCTCTTACAGGAAGCTGGGTGGGTTTTATTTGTTCAAAAAGCTGACATGATGTTTTCTGTTTGTTTGGCTTATATGAGCACTCTCTTAGAAAGTTTAATCAACTGAATTGTATTTAAGGTAATCCTCTGGGACACATTCCTATTTACTCTTTATTAAAAATGTAAAAACATCTGGAAGTTATTTATTCTATACTTATATACTGATTAGAGTGAATTAAATCTTTGCACAATACCTCATACTTCCCCCAAACAAACCCACAAACACCGCAGAACTATTAAACTAAAGGCCAACAAAGTGAAATGAAGTCTGAAATATCTCACAGATTGGAGATGTGTGCTGAGTGCTTATTGTAAGCGTGCATATTATAAGCTTCACGAATGATGGAATTCCAGGAGGAGTCTAAGGGCAGAGGACGAGAGATCTCAGAGTATCATGAATGGACACCAACTGCTCACTCTAAAGTGGAGACAACAGGATCTCCTTCACAGAATGTTGTGATGAACACATACAGAGCTTACGTATTCATGGGACCTAGTAGAGGCTGTGGAGGTGTTACCTGTTATTGTAGCCATCTGTGATGGCTTGAATTAGAATGGTCTCCCAAAGCTCATATATTTGAATACTAGGTTCCCAGTAGATATAACTGTTTGGGGAAGAGCAGGTGGGGCCTTGTTGGAGGAGGTGTGTCACACGGGCCAATTTTGATGCTCATGGCATTTCCACTGAGTCCTACTACCTCCTGCTTGTGGAGGTTTGAGATATGAGCACTCCATTGCTTTTGCCACCATGCCTTCACTTCGCCACCAGGGACTCTAACCCTCTGAAACTATAAAGCCAACTAAATGTTTTATTTTATAAGTTGCCTTAGTTATGGTGTTTCATTACAGAAATAGAAAAGTAATACATCATGCGAAGTGGGAAAAGTTAACCCAACTGAAAGGCTTAGAAAGGAAAGCATGCAATTTTTATCATTACGTTAACAAGATAGATTCTGCCATAATTTGACTTTCCTGGCCATGGGCAGATACCTTTTGTCATGGAAGACTTCCAACTCCATAAAAATGGTGAATAAATGTGGTATTTTAATGACCGTATTAGTATAAGGATGAACACATTTAGGCTACTTCTATTTCACGGGTATATTGTTTTTATATTCAGACTTTTGATTAAAAAATAAAAATTTGAGCATTTGTCTGGACTCCTAGAAGTTTTGTGACTCTAAGGCACCACATAGTGTCTCTAATGGGTAACTGAGCCTTGGGATCTTGTGTGAGAGATGAGGTAAGGGTGCGGGAGAAAGAGGTAGATCAAGAAGACTGGTCTTTTAGCCTGTCAAGATATGCTCCTTGGTGTAGTAGTAGTATGAATGTTATGGGGGTATCACCATTTTATTACTGGGTTTAAAGCCTTTTCCACAGGGAGAAACTCATGCCTATTACTGCAAACTGGATGAAGAACCCATAGCTGGGGAGAATATAGGCCCTAGAGAAGCATCTACTTCTATTATTTTGCTGAGTTACCTTCTAAATACTTTGCTTGATACCCATAGATTTTTTTTCATCTCTCAACCCTCATCAGAGAAGCTTCTCTTTGTAGTAGATGATGGTTAGAACAGAGATACACATTTGGTCAAAGTATAGAGAATAAATGACTGTGTAGCTCTCAGTTCTAAATGAGACATCTGTATCTCATCTTCTCCCTTTGCAAGGCTCAGAGATCAAGGTGGAAGATAAGGCAGAAAGATTGTAAGAGCCAGAAGTTGAGAAGGATTGCTGTATAATAGTGTTTTCCAGACATGACAGGGCTGTCACCCTTATGAACTTAATGCTGTTACTTCATTGACAAGAGCAGCACATGATCAAGTTATTAAAATTTCAGCATGGATAAAGGATGCGCTCACTAGTCCCCGCATCTAGCTGAGGAATTATTGTCAGTTGATGACTGCTTGGGGAGGGATGCCCACTCTTCTGCAAGGATGTGTTCCCTCCATGAATTAGTAGGTGGTCCTCCATCCATGTACATGCCAGCGTTATCAATTGGACTCAGTGGGCTAAAAGAAAAGGACTTAAGACTGGGAGGAAGAAGTGATGGGGGTTCTGGAAGGAGTTGGAAGGAAGTAATGGGGATAGCTGAGATAAAAATGCATGTGCACCCGACCAAAACTCTCAAAGAATAAATAAGATGTATTTTAAAAGGAAGACAATAATTTTGTTCTATGCAAATGCTTAGAATATACCTTTGGGTTAAGTTCTACCATCCGCCACTTACCAACTTTATGACTTTGGGTTTAATCTCTAGGCTTTCCTCATGTATAGAACTGAGTAAGTTATTCATAACTGCTCAGAATGGCTTATCTGATTAGAATGAGATTGAGAGTGATATTTAAGGAACTTGGTGTAGTTACAGGCATGCAGTGAACTTTCAAAGATAGTAGGCTGTAACGCTTTCAGATTTATGGCTGTCAGTCTCTTTCCACTCTGTCCTCATGCACTTCTTCTAGAGTTAACTTTCAGACTCCTGTGGATTCAGAGGCATGGCCAGGTTTCCTATACATTAGCAATGATTCTGGAATTCTTTTAAGCCATTATTATAGAGGTTTTTGAAGGTTGATTTTGATGGTTCAAAGTGGCTGGTGGTTTTGATTCCCAAGCTCAAAGTGCTTAAATCTCTTTCTGGGGGTTCTCTACCTCTTCGTCTTTGCATATCATCCATCTACCATCCACAGAATTCTGCCTTGAGATTATATCCAGAGGGCGACTGATCAGTGTTTGCTGGTTTAAAGAGAACTGGGTAGGAGAACCTTTAAAAATACAGAAAGAACACAGTGTTAGGCAGTGTTCATGCCTGCAATCCCAGCATCAGGGAGGTTAAAGCATGAGAATCACCATGAATTTGAAACCAGTCTGTCTACAAAGTGAATTTTAGGCCTGTTTTGGATCTCAATCAACAAAAAAATGAAGGCTGGAGAGATGACTTAGTAGCTAAGACCAGTTCCATTTCTTAAGAAGATCCAGGTTCAGTTCCCAGCACACACATTGTATCTTACAACCATGTGTAACCCCTGATCCAGGAGATCTGACATCCTTTTCTGGTTTCTGTGGACACTAGGCATGCACTTGGTTGTGCATATACATGCATGCAGGCAAGCACTCATACACATACAATAAAGTGACTAAAAATATAAAAACAAAAGGCAACAAACAAAGAGAATATAATTTTGCTTTCCAAAGTTTAATGTCAAAATATAGGGTAGCATTCTTGATCACTCTGGGAAGAACCTATCCAGAAATAATATTTTGGTCTTAGGGTCTCATATGATCAAGATGGTCTTGAACTTGCTTATATAGCTAATGATAACCTTGAATTTTGGATATTCTTGATTCTATGTCTTATGTTCTGGGATTACATACATGCAGACCACACCCAGTTTATGGGGTTGTAGTTGTCAGATCCAAGGTTTCCACATGCTAGACAAACACTCTGTTAATTGAGCTATGTCCCTAGCCCACAGTTTGGTACTTCTTATTAAAATGCAACTGAGAGAGAACAGAGCAAAAGAAGCAGAATATTCACAAACCAATGAATCAATTTCTTCTTTTATGTCTTCAATGACCAAGGCTCTCTCTTCCATTCCCTGTATTCTGTTGGTGAAACTTTCCCCTGAGGTTTGCTTGAGTTCCTAAATTTTTTTTTTCAAATTTCCCTCAGTTTGGATTTCCTTTATTGATTCTGTTTCCACTTTCAAGTCTTGAATTCTTTTATTCACTTCTTTCCACTCTTTGTGTTTCACAGCTTTTTTTAATAGATTTATTGATTTCTTCATTAAGGACCTCTAACATAATCATAAAGGCAATTATTAAGTCCTTTTCTTTTGCTTCAGCCATGTTGCAATTCTCAGGCCTACTGTAGTATGGTTGCTCGGCTCAAGTGGAGCCATATTTTTCTGGTTGTTATTGAATGTGCTTTTACATTGGCATCTAGGTATCTGGGTTTGGGAAGATTGTAATTCTAGGTGCTGATATCTGGTCTTGTTTTTGTTGGGTGTTTTGTTCCTTGGTTTCTGTTGCTTTCTTTGGTGGTGGAGAGTGTGGTGGCTGTGTGTTGCCTGGTAGGAAATGATTACAGAATCCTGCCAAGTGTGGCCACTGGGGGTTCTGGGTATAATGTGCTTCTAGGTGTTAACAGCTGACACTTAGGAATGGGAATGGCCTGGAGAGTGGTTGAAGGGGTCACTGGAGGGAGGAAAGCAGAGTGTTCCATTAGTCTTTGCTTCGTTCCCTGGTAATGGAGGCAGAGAAAAAAAGAGGCCTTAGCAGGTAGTGTGCTACAGAGTTTGGGATGAAAATAGGGGATTGTATTTTGAGGAGGAAAGGGAAAGTGAAGTCTGAAGCTGGATTTGGAGGAGTACAGAGAGAGGTGAAGATTTGCAGTTAGCCTATCTGCTTCCCTGGCTAGCCTGGCCTGTGTGTTCCCTGGGAATGACCATTTTTATCTTTAGGACTTTAAACAAACCCTGCTATATAGGAATAACTCAGTAAATGTATGATCTGAGCAGAAGGTTAAATGAGTGCATAATGGAGAGATGTTTGGATGGAGTTTTGGGAGAAGCATTTGGAAAACTAAGCACAAGGCCACCTGTATGTTGACATAATGTTGATTTATTTCTTCAGTTTAATCAATGTCAAAATAACGATTTTTATTTAGGACAAAACATAAGTAAAGAAATGATTGCAGGCAAGTAAGTTGTAGTGGAATGAACGTTTGACACTGTCAGGAGACCTGGGATCCAATGCCTCACACTGGTGATGGTCTTGGCTAAGCTACACAGTTTCTTATACTTGGTGGTTGTAAGTGCTGATAACAATAATTGACACTTTAGTACCTGAAGTAAAACAGCGATTTCATCAGATCCTTAAAAATAAAGATAATATATGTTAAAATTTCCATGGAGTGAGTCAGTCTCAGCTACAGTGTCTCTTTGTGTTCCAGGCTATGAAGGGAAGTGGGGCTGCCTGCCTTTCTTAGGCCAGCATTTTTCTGACTGTGGGTTTTTGATCCTCTTCATCTTTCAAGTGCGCAAGAGATAACTCATTGTAAACAGATTTCTGGAAGTCTTCTGAAGATCTAAATTAGAATTCTCCACAGTAGGTTCGAGTCAAGTAAACGTCAATCTCTCTCTTACTTCTTGTCTCTCTCTTCCTTTCTTTTCTTTTCCCTCCACCCTGTCACCTTCTCTCTCTCTCCCACATCTCTTCCCCTATCTCTCTGTCTCTTTCCATCTCTCTCCCTCTTTTTTCTATCTTTCTATATCTGTTTCTCTCTGTGTCCCTTTTGTTCTCTTCTTTTCTGTGCCTGTCTTCTCTTTCCTGCTCTGTCTTTCCTGTCCTCCCTTTCTTCTCTTCACCATAGTGCAATGCGAGAACCACTGTCTGCCTTCCTTCATGCTGTCTCCTTTTACTTGAGAATCCCTGTTTGCCTCTGTCAAGGGATCTCTCCTTGTGAGGCTCATCTTACATCACCCCGTCCTTGAAGCTGGTATAGGTTATTGCAGAAGTCCCCATTGAACTTCCTTTTGATGATATTTTAAGGCACTATAAATTCATGAAAGTTACCACTTAACTGTAGGCACTGGTAGGTTTTAAGAACTGTATCCTGTGCTAGGCTTCCTTCTTCAAATAGATTTCAAGTTCCCTGATCTGCAGAAATCTGGCTTATTTCATTGCCAAAGCCTCCGGTGTCTGATGAATGTCGAGCTCAGAGTAGATGAATGAGGAGAGGGGTATGGAAAGGACAGACATTTCAGGAGATGGAGCATCTGTAAAAAAAAAGTTCTTGTTCATTCTCCTTTTGGAGGTTGTCCTTGTTTTCATAGACATTTATTTCATTAGACTTTCCCATTATACCAAAAACTCCCCACTTAGCTTTTGTAAACCCAATGAAATGCTCAACAGCACATAAACGTGGCTGCTGGTGGAGGGTCTCCAAATGCAGATTGATGGTCCATTGGATGCCTTTCAGGAGCTTTAGCAGAAGGTACCACATGTTGGGCATTAGTTTTGGATAGTGACTTTAAAAGCCGTTTTCTGGTTGTGATTTTTTAATCTTACCTTCAGAAGAATGTGTTCATTTCTGACAGTCTGTGTGTTGTAGAATAGTCACATCCTGGTGTTATTCTTCATCAATTCTGAGCTATTTAAAAAAAAACATATTGAAAAGTTTAAAAAGAAAACGTGATTCATACAATTTGAGGAACAGATGAAAGGATATCTTCAAAAGTCTGTTCATAAAGGACTGTTGTAAGAAGACAAAGGGCTGGGGAGACTGACCAGTGGCTAAAGTGCTTGCTCTGCATACCCCCAAACCCATGGAGAAAGCAGGGCATAGTAGTCTGGCCCTGTATTCCTAGCACTAGGAGAGAATGGATGGAGGGAGAACGATTCTGAGAATTGAATGGTGCAAAGACTAGCAGAATCAAACTGTCAAGATTCAGATTCTGTGAGAGACTTTGCTTCATAATAAAATGGAGGTGAAGGAAGAGGAAGACAATCCATGTTGACCTTTGGCTTTCACCTGGCACATGCATGTGCCACACAGACACACACACTAATAATAATAATAAATAATAATTAATAATAATAATAATAATAATAATAATAATAATAATAATAATAATGATAAAAGACAAAAAGCCTTCCTGCTGCCAAGATACTGTGGTTAGGACTGGTGCAGTAAATCATGAATATTCAGGGACATCTGTGGACTTTGTGTGAAGATATGTGAGCTTGTTGAAAGGGAGGAACAGAGACTGGAACCAGGAAGGCTGGTAATCGATAACAGTCAACTGCCACAGTCACTTGTTATTTGGCTGTTAAGAAATCCCCTACCTGTGAAAGCTGCTTATTAAAATTTTAATTAGAAATTTTCTATGCACCTGAGTGGCCAGTCAGAGTTTGCAGTCCAAAAACATAGCTCTCACAGAAACCATTTTGAGTTAAAGAGTGATTGTTCTACTCCTAGTTTCTAGAATTTCGATTATGGTTTTCTCTCTCTCTCTTCCTTCCCTCTCTCCCCCCTCTTTCTTTCTTTCTTTCTTTCTTTCTTTCTTTCTTTCTTTCTTTCTTTCTTTCTTTCTTTCTTTCTTTCTTTCTTTCTTTCTTTCTTCTGATTCCTTTTTGTTTTAATCAGCATAACAGCCACACAAAGCACATAGGTAAGCATTGCCAACCCTGGGAACCATACCCTACTCTGACTTTCATAGACTTCCAGGGGACTCACCTCATAGTGTAGCATCAGGACCGATCTTTCTTTCCTCTGCCTGCCTGGAAATTTTGGAAATGTTTGTGAAGTCGCACATCTTCTTAACAACACTTTATTCTATTTTAAAGTTCGTTACTGTAAAAGAATGCATTTTACGTACATCAAGTTTAGTTTGAGGTCTCCACTGCCAGTTTTGGGGAAAATTTATTCTAATGTAGCCTGCCATTTATTCATCTAGGAAACTTAAAGGGTTCTCTTCAGAATGATTCAAGGTGATGCCATCTCTGTCTTTATAAGTGATGCTATAACTGCCTTTGATAGAGAGGAAGAGAGAGTAATATCATACAGAACACCCAGTTAAAGCAGTGTGATGACTATGTGTTCAATTAGGATTCTCAGGGAACCTTTGTTTGTATACCCACTCAATACTACCCAGAAAGTGCCAGGGTGGTAATGCTCTATGAGGCTATCCTCTTGTTGTTATAGAGTGCTGGGAACCAGCCATCTTAGTTTGGATTATTGGTCTCTCAAACACACTCTGAGTATCTCCTCTGCCCTTGGAGGCTGCATGCTCTGTTTTCTGGATCTTGAGACCAAGCTTTACCTGGGATCTACTATTTTTCTGGCATTGTCAGCTGGGGTTCCAAGTACTTGTGCTGAGCTATGAGAAAGATGGAAGGCGAGGGAGAGTCTGCATCCATGGCTGCTTAGTCACATGTTTTCTTTAAATCTGCAGAATTATTTCATCATCCCTTTTCAGGGCTTCATGCATTGTCCCCCTTCACCTTCTCCAGTCCTCATTTAGACTTGCTATCTCAGTTCAGTGTGTTCTTGCACTCTAACTGTGACCTTAGCTAATGAGTGACTTTATGTAGGTCCCCCTAAAGCCAAAATTTATGCTTTAACCATAGCCTAGTAAGCACGCTTCTGTTTTAAGAAGAATGCTTATAATATGGGACAAAGTGTCGTGACTGGGGAACAAAGGAAGAACATGGCAAAAGGGGAGAATGTTGTTAGGAGTTTTCATGATGGGAAGAATTCAAATCCATTTTTGCTCAAGTGAAGAGCCTAAAGGCAGAGACTTGATGTCACACGGAATGCTGAATGAGGCGGTGTGGGAAGAGTTAGTAATCTTTATGTTCAGCATTTAAACATAAATCGGAAAATCAGATCTTAAAATTCTTCTCTGTGATGGATTCTTTTGCTTGTTGACAGGCAAGTAGAGTGATCTGGGCTATAATATGTGGGGGAAGAGAAAAAGTCAATTAATTTTGAGTAAATCATGTAATTTCTAATTATTGTTTATATGTTTATCAGGAAGAAACCCAGGAAATACAGTATTTGAGCTCAAGGAATACCAATAAATTGGTTTTCAGTAGATATTTACTGTTTCCTGATCACATTATTTAGGAACCATGCATGTGTGGATCCAGAAGTTAGGTGATACTTGCTCTCCTGGTTTCTTTTTGTCTATCCTGTCTGTTAGGCAGAATCAATGGGGTAAGATGCTGTGGATTCTGGGTTAGAATAAGGCTTCATTAATTTCCTACAGTGGCCAAAATTTACTACATATTTGATGATTTAGGACAACAGAAATGTGTTTTCTCATGGTTCCAGAGACCAGAAGTCCTAAACCAAGGTCTCTTCAAGAACACAGCTCTCCAAGGATCCCAGAGCAGAATCCTTCTTGTCTCCCAGTTTCTGGTGGATTTTGGTGTGTGGCAACATCCCTCCAATGCTTACCATCACCTTCACAGTGCCTTCTCCCTTTCATATCCAAAGTAATTCCCTCCCCTTCCTCCTAAAATAACAACATTTATTGAGTTTAGGATCCACTCTAAATCCAAGATGTTTTTATTCTAAGATCTTAAACTCAATTAGATTTTCAGAGCTACATGGGAGTTATTTCCAAATAAGATCACAGTATGCAGTTCTAAAGGTTACAACTTGGGGTTTGTCACCTTACAGGACACCACTTACTACAGTTCCATTCTATTGCGGGGATAAGCTATTCAGACAGAAAGCAACTTTGAGGAGAAAGGGTTTATTCTAGCTCATGGATCATTACCATCCATTATTGCAGAGAAGTCAAGTCAACAAGAACCTGAAGCAGCTAGTCCACATCACTTCACAGTCAATATCAGAGGGAGAATACATGTATTTATGCTTAGTGCTCAGTTAGCTTTCTCTACTTTTATACAGTCTAGGGACCAAACACAGGGAAGATGCCACTCACATTCAGGGTGGGTGTTTCTACCTTAATTAGCATATTTGAGTTAAGAAAATCCTTCACAGGCATGGCCATACATCTACCTGATCTAGACACCTCTTTATCAAGACTCTTAAGGCAATTCTAGGTTGTGGCAAGTTGACAGTTATGCTAACCATCACACCATTCATTCCAATGTAGTGGAAAAAAGATTTGGAAAATAAATAATATAGGAATATGCAAGGGAGAGGTAGCATATGTGTCCCATTCCTTTTCTAGATTGTGACAGAGCCAATTATCCATCTTAAAAAGAGACTAGAGTAGGTTAACTAAAATCTCAAGGCCTATCCTGGTAGATTTTTATTGTCAACTGACATAACCAAGAGTCACTTGGGAAGAGGGAATCTTAGTCGAAGAACCACCTGGATCAAATTGGCCTCTGGGCATGTCTGTGGGCATTGCCTTGATTGCTAATTATTATAGGAGAATGTAGTCCACTGTGAGCAGCACTAACCTGGGCAGTTGGTCTAGGATATATAAGAAAGCTAGATATGCATGGGTAGAGGAATAGCCATGTGTGAAATCTAGGGGCTATATTCCAGGGGCTACATTTGAAGGCCTGTGTGGTCTGGATGGAATGTAGACACATCTTTAATCCAGTATTCAGAAGGCAGTATTAGCAAGCACTTTTAATCTCAGTATTCAGAAGGCAATGGTGGCTTGCACCTTTGCCTTCAATACCTAGAAAAAACAGTGGAAGCAGACACAGGAAACATAATTCAAAAGGAGTCAGTGTCACACAGGAAGGGATGTCTGAGATGAGTCAGAGTGAATGGCAGACAAAGTGACTAATCAGAGGAAGAGTTAACAGAGTAAGGACATGCCCAACTCTTATGAGAAAAGGTGGGCTCTCTGCTAATTAAAGAGAGTTACGTAGGAGTTAGAGTTAGTTAACAGGAACAGTCAGAAGAGTCAGTTGAAGCAGTCAGTTAAGGAGGAGGCTGAAGAGTCAGGAGAGGAGAGTTAACAGAATAAGTTGAAGAGTGAGTTACAGAGGCTGTAGTGAGACTGGATTGGGTTAGTTGAATGAAAAGAATAATAGTAAGAGTTCAGCTAGTCAGAGTGGCTCAGTCAGCAGTAGGTCCCAGAATACTAAGGCTGAAGCCTTCTTGGTCTGGGATAGCAGTTTAAATGTTCTAGTTAATATGAAGGCTGAAGCCTTCCAGTTCAAGGACTAAGGCTAGAGGCCGAAATGCTCTAAGGCATCAGGGCTCTGGCCTAGAACTGGTGATTTAATTAGGAAAAGAATAAACTATCCTCTTCCCTGAACCAACATCTATATCCAGTGAATCAACATCCATATCAACAACTACATACATGAACCAACCAGTGAGCAAGCCAGTAAGCAGTGCTTATCCATGGTTTCTGCTCTAGTTCTTGCTTGAGTTTCTGCCCTCAATAATGGATTGAAACCTAGAAGTGCAAGACAAATTAGTCCTTTCTTTTCCCAAGTTTTGTTTGATCTCAGTGTTTATCAAATTAGAACAAGGCCCTTTTTTATGAACTTGAACGCAAGTAGAACAGCTTTGGGGTGATGTAAACTATCGTTCTAGGATCATTTAGACAGTATAGAACCTCAGAATGGTTACCAGGTAAGAAATGTGTTAACAGATTTGAAGCAGGGTAGACCTATGATCTCTGTTCTCTCAGCAGGTCTAGAAGGCAGGGGGCAATCCATTCTCAAGATACCTTTATCCACACAGGTTCTCAATAGCATGTAAGACTGAAAGAGAAGTTCAAGAGCAAATTTCATCTCAGTAACATATGAAAAAAGTACTTAGGAGATTTTGGAGAGTGTGTATCGATGTTGTCATTAAGTTGACAGGAACTAAAATCTATTATCGTTGTTGACGTTAATAAACCTTGTCCTATACTGCTTAAGAGGATCTACTCTTAAAGTTCTAAGAAAACATGAAGATCTATCTTCATAGTGTGTGAAGAAACCTGCATTAATGCTGCTCACTTGTGAGCTTAAAGCTACAGATTGCCTCATTTAGAAAGCAACCTTTGGAAGCGTTGTGAAAGATGGTCCCAACTTAATGTTAGGAGCTCTGGAGACTGAAGTGGGTAGGAGAATTAGAGGGAATAGTTAGAGGAAGGAACAGAAGTGGAAAAGGAAAACAGAAAATAGTCTTTTAGAGATAATAACAGTACATGATCTAACAGAGGCACTGAGTGCAAGCCAATGTGCTAATGAATTGCTGTGGGACATGAGAAGGAAATACTTCATGGTACTGTGCACCTTGGGCTGCTATTCAGTAAGAGGAAAGAGCACGAGTTTATGGCTCACTAGCAGGCTTTGCCACCGCAGGGTTCTTCTCAAGGCTATGAGGAGGGGGCAGTGCTTGTAGGGAAAACCTTCTGCAATAGGCATCAGTACCCACTATGGGCACTCAGTCTTCAATCAGGGTATTGTGCTCTGTCCTACTTTGTGTCTTCAGCATCCTCTCTTCTGAAGGTTTCATTCCTCCATCCCTGCTGTGAGCTGTGACACCTATACTTCTGGTTTTATTCCTTACTCCTTTATTTTTTTCAAGCAGGAAAGAGACAAAGAAGTCATTGACTCATTCAGTTGAAAAAATAGAAAACACCAGCACAGCATTCTTTTATTTTTACCCTGCTGTCACTTTATAGGAGACATGAACGAGAGGTCTGTAGGTCTTAGGAGAGGTTGTTGTTGGAGTTTAGAAAAATGTTTGCCCCTGGGGCCTTGAGAAATTGGCTTGGTTGCTTGTTAATGACCTCTGTTCATACAGAAGGAAAAAAGGTCAGCCAGTGTCATGCACCCACAGCTAGTTCTTCATGGCATATGGGGTTCCCATACATACAGTCTCTGCTTTACTCCCAATGCAGTTTGTTGGGTTCAGAAATTGCTTTTTAAGTAGTGGAGAGTGAATGGACATTGATAGGTCAAAGGAAAAGTTCTCGGGAATAAATGATGCCTGAGAGCCCTGCAGAGAGCAGACAGGGCTTTCCTGGGCAACTGTGGGCCATCATACTTCCCAGTTCTACTCTAGAAGGAAGGAGGCGGAACCTGATTCAAAAGAGAGAGAGGAAGGTACAGCAGAATCGAAGGGTCACTACAGCCAGGAGGTTTGGATAGATTTGTCATCTTTGTCTTTGCAGCTGCCTCTGGTATCTTTTGCAGGCTCCACAGTGATGCCAGGAAACCTCAGTTCCAGTACCCAGGTTGCTGTCATGGTAACCTATGTACAGGACATCTCCTTCACTTGATATTGAGCTATTCCAGTTCAAGGCTGTATTATTTAACTTTGTGTCCCCAGTTCCAAACACAGTTATAGCCACAAATATGTAGCTTAAAAATATTTATACATAAAAGTCTTTAGGTCAAATAATATATTTAGGAAGGTGGCTTTAGGTAATATTTAACTTTGGGAAAAAAGCAATAAGAAATTAGCTGCATGTTAAGCCACAGACTATTTAATTTACTTTGGTGCCATCCAATACAGAACCAGTACTAACTGCACATGCTGCAGAGAACACTGGCAGGTAGCTTGAGATTCTCTGTGTGTCTAAGACAACATTTGCACAGCATCTGATGTTTTCCACACAATTCATGTTTCTTTTTATATTTTAATCATCAACAGTAATCATCAATAGTTCCAATATGAATGTAAGTTCTTTGGTTCTTCATTCTTCACAGACAAACCTGGGCTCTCAGTTTAAATTCTTCCTTGCTTTTTCCCCTTTAGCTTGCTTTCCTGAGAAGATTCCATTGGCACAGGACAGGAATATGTTCTGTCTCCCTTGTCATTTGTAGTGAGAACCCTCCTGTATATCACTGCCGCATGCCTTAAATCCATGTCCTTTTTGAGGGATGAAATTGATAGGCTCCCCCTCCCTCAACTAAAACCAGTTCATCATTCTTTTATCACTATTTTTATTTGTTTAATCTGGAGTCATATTTAGTAGCATAGAGATGCTATTCATGTAAATCCTATTCAAAACCACAGATAAATAGCTCCTTATGCGAGGGGTGCAGGTAGAGATTCCTTTGAAGACTTAATGTCTTCAAAGTAGAAAAATAATGGGTAAGTTATACAATACATTCCTTTTATTAAGCAAATAGCAAAAGTAAAATTAGACTGAATGTTCATAATAGCCTTTTCCAGTGTGCTGAAAGGGAGGGCCTTGAGCATTTCCCAAGCTCTTGACAAGTATCCCGCGTTTAGGCTTTCTTTGTTAGTCATTTAGTATGTCTATTTATATAGATCTTTATTTTTTGCTTTGCAGTCCGACAACTAGCACCACCAAAGAGTATTTTCTTCGGGACACCAGCTGGTTCCTTTTCTCCTAAATGGTCACAGTGTTCCAGAAGATGAGACATCTAGCATGGAAGTGTGCCCTCTTTCTTTGTGAAGACTGTCTAAAATTGAAAATAACTTTTTTTTCAAGTAGCAATTTGTCATAGCAGGGGCTATGGCTCACCAACACTTACAGAGGATTGCGAATAGGGAAAAAGTATGAGGTATTATTTTCTGAAGAGACCAGAAGATGGAAAAACTTTCAGAGATTGGTGATACTCTTTCTCTTATTTTCAAAGGGAAAATGCAATCTTAGTGGATGAAAGACGGTAATACTGTAACTTTTGTGTCTGTGTATGTCCTGTTCCACTTCTGTGTGATTTTTCAGTGAGCACTTCTCAGCTTCACAGAGTTACTTTAGAGTAGATTTATCCCCTTTACGAGCAGATCTATGCTGAAAATATTCTACATGTGACATAGACTCATAGAACAGGAGTGTAATACAATTAACATGTAGCTCAAAGACAGAATAACCCTTTGGTAATCTAGACAGAAATTTCATAATAATTTCATAATAGTTTCATTTTGTAATAATTAATAATAATAATTAATAATTATATATAATAATAGTTAATAATTCAGAAAGTGTAGGCCCCAGAGTGGGGTGGCCGAAGGAGAAGGGAATCTTCCTGATTCTTTAGATAGGCCATCACCCTTTTAGGGTAGACATTGCTAGCAATTTTAGTTCTTGGAGGTTAAAAACCTGAAACTCTTGGAGTTGAATGCCTTCTTATCTGAGGGTGGGCCACTTATCTCTTTAAACAGAGAACTATTTGTTACATATGAATCTTGGGAAAATCCCTTCATTTGAACTTGTTGCCTTTAGATTCTGCTGTTTGTTCCTATAAATGGATACTTCTTTATGGTCTGTATTACAAAGGAGTCTTTTAATGGTTGTCTTCTCCCAATTATCTTATTTATTTATTTCTTCTGATATGGTAATATGAATGGTTTAGTAACCTACACGTTAGTGGGGAAGGGGTTTAGGAGGGAAGGCAGGGCTAAAAAATGAAATAGTAAAATAGCAATGAAGACAGCATACTTGAGTGGTTGAATGTCTTGTCTGAGATCAAGTATTTGCCTTAAGGAGATCATGCCCTCGGAGTTCTCAAGGCTGCTTTTCTGAACCTTTTTAGGTCCTTTGAGAACATTAAGAGGAACTGTATCTAAGCTTAGAGAAACATACTGAGGAAATTGTGGTTTTCAGCTCAGCATGTTTTAAAACCCCATCCTCTTCCTGCCCATCACCAAAATAAACAGGCGTTGATTTGGAAATGCTCATTTTGAGCCACATGTGGGGTTTCTGTATATGTATGTGTAAATGGTTAGTATATGTTCACATAACTATGTGTATGTGTTCAAATGTATGTATGCATATATATATATATATATATATATATATGGGTATTTGTCTAGATACATAAGTGTATACTATATTAAAATACCTAAGTATGTGTATATATGCATATATATATATATGAATATGTATATATTGCCACAAAGTAAGATCAATTTCCTAAGGTGATCCATAACATGCCCTTCCAAACACACACACACACACACACACACACACACACTCACTCACCTTACTCATATGTTCGTATATATATACACTTAGCACACATGCACAGACACACACACACACACACACACAGTCACTCAACTCACACATATGAGTAAGTAAGGTGAGTGAGTGTATGTAAGGTGAGTGAGTGTGTGTGTGTGTGCTAAGTATATATATATATATGTATATATATATATATACACACAAACATATGAGTAGGGTGAGTGTGTGTATGTGTGTGTGGGTGTGTGTGTGTTTGGAAGGGCATGTTATGGGTCACCTTGGGAAATTGATCTTACTTTCTGGCAGCATCATTGTAAAAGGACCTGTTAGATTATATCAACCAGAATAATTATTTCTTGGGAATATATGGGAAGGAGCAACTTTCCAAATTTCATTGAAGTTTAAAAATCCACTGATGTTTTGAGCTCCAGCTATAACCAGGTTGCACAGATATAGACATGCGAGAGAAGGGAATTTAAAAGTATAGTTGATTTGGGCTCTAGAAGTAAACGGTGATGACTTGAAATTAATAAGCTTTCTGTGGGCCTAAATTCCTGGAAGATAGAGTATATTTAGGAAAACATTTGGGGACATAATACCAATTTTGTTTGCTTATTTTTTTCCCCTCTTATTTCATTTTTTCCCTTACTGCCTGTAATTCAATCATAACCTTGGACCTGGGCGTATTGCCTAAGGGGAGAGAAGAGCAAGTAAGTGTTTCAAAAGTCTAAACCTTAGGGAAATGCAGAGGATCTGAGGCGAAGAAAATGTTATGAGAAAACACTTTCAGTTAGCCTTTGCCGCATGACAAACTTCTCTAGATTTTCACAGCTAACACAAGCACCATTTACTGTTGCCTGAACTCTGCTGATCTGAAAAAGCCTAGGATGACTGTGCCTAGGATAGATTCTGCATTGGTAGTCAGCTTACACAGGGCTACATGGCCTCGATCCATGTCTAAGGACTGGCTGGTAGATGAGGATGATGAGAATGTCTTTGGGTCTCCATCATTATGCATTCTGGTCTCGCTTTCTCCACATCTTAACAGTGGAAATCCTCCCACCTGTCAATCACCTGCCTCCTCAGGCCTGTTCCAGAGCTGCCACGGAATCTCTTTCATTGGCCAGAGAAAGGCACAATGGTATTCTGGATTTAAGGAATAGAAAGACAGCTTCCATTCTGTTAGGAGGAGTCAGTAAGATCCTTCACAAGGGGGATGCTCCTGGGAAGGGAGGAGAATTGCAGCCACCTGTCCAATCAGCTACATGTATCACAAAAGGCTGGAATGCCTAGAAATTGAGAGTTGGCTGAAAGTATTGTCTGCAGCTGCTGACAGGGGATAAAAACAAAACAAAACATAGGTGTTCCTTTTTCCATTTGGGGAAAAGTGAGAAGCCAGACTATGAGTGTCGGTGATGATGCTTGTAACAATGCTTTTGGGAAAGAGTTGTGAAAAATATGTAGAATGCCACTTAAGTGTGTGGAATCAGAGAGAGAGAGAGAGAGAGAGAGAGAGAGAGAGAGAGAGAGAGAGAGAGGTGCCCATGAGATCCAGACGATCCTAAAGAGATGATAATGAAATTTGCAGAGAAGCAAATGGACCACAGAGAACATAACAGAACTCCTCTCTCCCAGTCAGCCATGACCAGTTATGGTTAGTCTGAGCCACTGAAGCTGAATGAGGCCATGTGTGACCAGGCATGGATCCCATCAAGAAAGCCTTTGAGGGTAAACACTTGTCATGTAAGCATAAGGACCTTGGTTTAATTCCAAGATCTCAGTTAAAAAGCCAGGTGTGGTGGTAAGCATTTGGAGGCCCAGTGCTGTGAAGGTAAAGATAGGTGGATCTCAGGGGCTCACTGGCCATCTAGCACAGCCTAAGCTCACTGGCCATCTAGCCGAGGTCCCAGTGAGAAAGCTGAGGTTGACCTCTGGTCTCTACACACACATGCAAGTGTGTTCTCGCATAAACATATGCACTCACAATGTGGACATGCACTGCTTCCTCCACAACACACAGTTCTTGAGTGGATTGGCTACTAGAGACAGAGACATCTGTGCTCTTGTCATTTTAGTACTTTAGCACAAGAAAGCCATACATATGACAAAGAAACATTTGTAGGCATGGACCATTGATGAGTAAAGATGTTCCAAGATTATATTTTTGCCATCCTGGCAGAATAAAGCTTGCATAATGGTAGCTGAGTTTCAGCCTATCTCCTATTGAAGGTAAGAGAACACACATAAAAGATCCCATTTTTTTGTTTGATTCTATTATTCTGTTTAAGATACCATGTGAGGGCAGTATATAGGAACCATCTTCTCTGGGGTTTGGGCAGTTACGGTGGACAGTTATAATAGGGCCAATTTCTTTGGCTTCAAGTCTGATCATTCTCCTACATGTCAATATTATAGTTCCTATAAGGCAGTCTTCCTTATCTTAGAAATATCCAATGCTGAGAACGTTGTGTTGCTGCTCTATCCTTCTAATGAGATCTTTGAAGCAGAGCTAGAGCTGACTGTAGCCAGAGGGAAGGAGTATCAAGTACCAAGCGGGATAGGAGAAGTCTATGAGGAGTCTCAGAAAGGCCATGCTGGAAGTGATTTGTATTCAACATGAGCAATACTTCTGACACCGAGGCCAAGTAGTTGCAGAATGTAGAACCACCATTGGGAATGTCGGGAATTTCTCGTTATTTTTCATTATGAAGGAGCCAAAGTGTCTGTACTCATGTAGAATCTAAGACACTGTTGCTGGAGACGGGAGGAAATGAAGCAGCGCATCAAACATTATTCCGATGCACGCAAAGAAGGTGAAAGGTGGGGGAGCACTAAGAGAAATGTACGGTGTGGAGACCACGTTCTGTAAATGCTTCCAGTTACAGTCTGGCAAGATAGGAGCTGGAGCGATGAATTGAGTAAGTGAGATTTACTGGGCTGAAAGCAGGCTGTTTTATCCATGGGAAAATGTAAAGCTTTGGTGAATAATAAAGGTCCTCAATTACAGCCCCGAGGGAATGAAAAGAGCCAGACCCTTGGGCAAGGGGCTGGCTGAGGAAAAGACCAAGGAAGGATGCTTATAGGAGTGGAACAAACCACCCCGTGGGAAGGGTTTGTAGACATAATGAAAAGCAGCTTCCGGTTCTCATTTGTCAACCTTGAATTTCTTAACCTCTCGTCTTATCCCCCCCCCCCCCATTTTCATTCTGTGTAAAATGGATGTAAATAATAGTACAAACACCCAGCTCCCTGTTTGTCTCTGCTGTCTGCCTGGAAGGCTGCTCTTCTTAGGTCGGGTCTTGAAAGAAGGAGGCAGAATTAAAGAGGAGATTATATTGAAACGGTATGTATGGCTAGACCTGCTGTAAGTATAGTACTTAATGTGGTCCACCATGAGGGGAATAAGGAACTTACCTCCAGCACAACATGAAAGGGCTGCTCAAAACTCAGACTTCAAGGCAAATACTATTTTAGTGTAATTTTTAACAGAAGAAAAATCTGCAAAAAACCTGCAGGATGAACAAGCTGCCTAAGCTTTAAGTAAAGATGGGATCATGAGAAGTACCATGCTGAGCTATGCTGGAGCCTGAGTCAGAAGAAAAGCCAATACAAGTGACTTTTCTTTATTTAAAATTTTGATATTTTATTCAGTGGGGCTTTTTATACAATAGTGATTTTTTTAAAAAAAGTGTATGCATCTGTTATTTTCTTTGCTCACTGAGTTTGCATATCTGCTAAAATTTTAAACCCTCATTTGATTTCCCTAGTCTTGCTGCTTTAAAATTTTAATTTTTTTCTAACTTAAATCAATTGCTCTCAAATCCACCTTGTCAGGTCATACTGTAAGCTACATTTTCATATCTGAAAATACCTAGGCCTGGGAAGAATATGTATTTGTTTTGTATGGCTGCTATAACAGATAGACACAAACTTGAGAGTTAAAAATAGCTCATATTTACTCTTGCAGTTATAGAAGTCATAAATCTCAAGGCAGTTTCCCTGGGCTAGAATCTGGGCATGGACAGGGTGATGTTCACTTGGGAATTTTTGAGAGAGTGCCCTTTCCTGCCTTTCTAAGCATCTAGATCTGTATCCAGTGCTTCCCTTGGCTTTGCACTCCTTTCAGTGTCAAAGCCTTTGTGGTCACATTGTCTTCTGTGGTCATCATCGCTCCCTCTGTATTTCTTTGACAGGAATAAGCATGCTTATATTTAGGAGTTTCTCAGTCCAGAGTAATCTTCCCACCTCAGCATATGTACTGATAAAATTTAATTTTATCAGTAAAATCTCCTTTGCCACGTATAGTGCAGGCTCTGGTGACCGTGATTTAGATGGCTTTGTGGACTGTTGATCCTGTCCTCATCAACTGGGCCATACAGGTGAGATTACACTGATGTAGACCAACTTCTGTGCCTTGTTGCTGGTGACTACTGATATCGTCTTAGGAGCAGAAGGTAGGAGAGGAGGAGGTGGCAGCAAGGAACATGAATTTCCACTTTCTTTATGGGCTCACCTAATACTATGGTTAGCATCAGGGGCAAAATAGGGGTGAGGGATGCTAATTGTCATCCTTGTCCTTCATACAGAGCAGTGCTTGGAAGGTGAACCAGAATAAAGCCTCATGCCCTGTGTTTGGGAGACATATGTACCTGACTTTTCCAAACCGAAGCTCTCATAACAGCAGCCACATGTATGGTACAGATACCATAAGGTTGATTAACTGATTAAAACTTTGTGATTGTGGATAATTGGAATGTTGCAGAAATAGAGCCAAATTATTTTGGGCTTAGCACTCTCAATAACCATTCATTTCCTACTTCTATGTCTGACCTAACATTCTTGTGACCATTGAGTAAACTATTTTGAATGTGTTAGTAGACCAATCACTCCCACCAACCCAAGCGCTAAGATTGGCATCAGATAAGATCTGAGATTTACAGCAGAGACTTACCTAATTTTCTGTAATACACCAATACATTTGAAAAGTGCCTTGATTTATGACTTTTTTTTTTATCTGTAACTATAAAAACTCCACAAACTGTTTCCACAATGGAATGTGTTATTTGGGGCAAACTTACTAGATGAGAATCCTGCAAAGCAAAAATAACTGTCCTGGAATGATACGCCCACGGTGAAGTAGTGACATATGCCTAGCACCATTGTTGGGATCAACAATCTGTGGCTTCAGTGAAAACCTTCTCTTATTATTCTACTAAACCAACATAGTATTAAATCAACTTGAAGCGACTTGTCACTATACCCATAGATTGGTACATCTCTCAATCCTCATCAGAGAAGCTTCTTACAGTTGATAGTACACATACCTGCAACTGGTCAGCATTCAGAGAATAAGAGACTTCAGAATGCTCAGCCTTAAATGGTATATC
Organism: Cricetomys ansorgei; assembly: GCA_026225945.1. NCBI lineage: Eukaryota > Metazoa > Chordata > Mammalia > Rodentia > Nesomyidae > Cricetomys > Cricetomys ansorgei. The sequence goes on from JAMJFZ010000199.1 coordinate 30,208,072, forward strand.
TATGTTAAAGAATTATTATATAATAACTCCAGTGGGCTTTAATAAAGACACGAGAACTTTCTGAGATGGAAAACATGGATAGCAAAGGCAGAGGGTCTTGCCTCACAAGCTGATTCACAGTCCTCAGCTTCCCATGGTTCTAACCTGTTTCTCCTGTACCATGCCTCTCCTCCAACAGACCCCCAGCACATGACCTTTAGGTATTGTATTGAAAGGAAGCACTGCCCACCATTACACAGGTGTTAATGCTCAATGAATAGAACTTTTACAGTGCATCAACCCTCAACTTCAGCTGGCTGATAGGATACCATTTTACTGGCCAGCCAAGTCCCTGGGCATGGTCTTTCCTGCATAGTGGTAAAGCTGATGGAGAACCCTGTAAAGTTTCTCCATTAGCATTAATACAATCAGATGCTTTTAACGCAAATATCTCAGTAGGCAGAGTCAACATTAGAACAATTGTTCCAACCAAGGGCCATTGAGTAGACAATTGCTAGTGCTCCAAATTACCATGCTTTCTGCATTCCAGAGGCCACTCCTAAGAAGCTGGTTGCAATTGCTAAGGAAAGTCCAAATAGACCTCAACATATCTCTATCATACCTCTTCCTCCAAAGGCTAGGGATCATTGTGGAAGAAAGGGCAGAAAGATTATGAGAGCCAGAGGGCATGGAAGAGTACAATGAAACTGTTTTCCTGACAGGTCTGTATATGGGCTCGTATCAGTTGTGAAAAACATGCACAAGACTTGTACAAGATCAAACTTATCAAAAATTCTAGCATAGGGAAGGGAGCAGGTCATGAATCCCCATCTCTAGCTGAGAAGCTATTGGCAATTGATGATGGCTCTTGGGAGAGAGCAGTCAATTTTTTTCAGATATTCAGGCTGCCAAGAGGCTATGTGTTCTCCATACCTAAACACACAATGGCAGTGCTGAGGCTGAGTGGATTCAGTGAGAAAAAATTATAAATATGAAGAACATATGAAGTTGGCAATAATAACAGTGAAGGTGATGAGGGAAGAATTTGGATGTAGGGAATGGGAAGTGGATATTGTCAAAACATGCACATTCTCCAGGGAGACCATGTTGGCTTCTATGAAATACTGATATATTTGTTGTTCAGTCTTGACTTATATAGTGAGGGTTATGTTTACTGTTCCTTTCAGGGCTGTACCACTTAGGGCAATGCACAGTCTGTAAGGGGAGAGATGTTTTCTCAGGCTTTGCAGGCCACACAATCTCTGTTGCAATGCATATCAGTTCTGTTGTATAACATAGTTATAAATAATATATAACTAAGTATGTAAATATATAACAATATAGAAATAAGCCTAACTACACTCTAATAAAACTTGACTGACACAGACTTCTCATTTTACATATTTTGCATATGTAATAAAATATTTTTAACATTTTTCAATAATTTGTAAATGTTAACATGTAGAGTATATCAACCATTTTTACTATGTTCGATATATATGGACAGGTGGGCTGTGTCCACTGGCCCTGGACTTGCTAAATGCTCATGTTTTATAGCTTATTCCAGGATGGTATCTTGAGGACAGAATGAGATAAGATGACACAGTTATGCTATTTGGAGAATGTGTGTGTGTGTGTGTGTGTGTGTTTGTGTGTATGTATACATGTATGCATATGTAGTGTCTTACTGGTAACCTCATCTAATCTATCCCAAAATCTTTGAATGACTCTAAGAGAAATTGCTGAGATTAGACATTAACAAAGCTTGATGGCCTTGAAATCTTTGTTAGGCTCTGAAACATCCATCCTGGCCTTGAACTGTCCCTCCCTCCTTTATCCTTTTATTTCCCCATACTTTCATACATTCAATTATGTGTGTATTTCTCCCAACAGAATGTAAATTTCTTGCTCCTTGTTGGCTCTCTAGCATTTTCCCACAGTGGTCCTTAGAGTTCAATGGGTGTTTTTACACATAAATAGCTGACTAAAATTACACATAAAAATTAAATACATTTAAACAATAGAGATATAGTATGATCTACTATACTTTCACATATCATATACTTTTGATCCAATTAATGATAAGAAGGAGAAGCCAGAATGTCTGCATTAGAAGGTACTGCTTTTGGGGAATAAGTCTTTCCTTTCTCATCCATCATGTAGGCTCTATACTCTGCTAATCTGAAAATAAAGCAAAACAAAACATCATGGCCTGGAGACAAAACAGAGGATGAGCAAGACTGTGTCAGTGACCAGGCAAAGGTGAGCACCTCAGGCTGAGCCACACACAGGTAAATCAATGGCATCTTTGTCTTCTGATTGCAAAGTGCAACTTCTAAAGAGATTCCTCTTGATAAAACACTGTTTTATCTTTCACTGAAGAGAAAATAAGATCTCAGAATATTTAAAATGAACTTCTCCTTTTTTAAAGAATATATATATATATATATATATATATTTTTTTTTTTTTTTTCTGAACTGCTGATTCTTAACATCAGCAAAATAAAGAATTTATTCAGAAGTGTGGAAGGATTTGGAATTTCTCAAGTGCCCCTTCCATTCTATTCAAGGTGGGAGTCCCGGTTCTAAATAATCTCTATCAGTTACATTGTCATGGGAGAAACTAACAGGATGTAAGAGAATTGCTATGGCTTTGAGAGACCCAGATGTCATCAACATTTGGTTTGGATGATAGTGGCAGTGGGACATGTACACAAAATACTGTGTTGATGTTAGGCCAATGATATCAATGAAGGATTGAGCAACTTGGCTTCTGCATCAAGGGGAGGCACTCCTGCTGGGCAAGCAGTAGTGCATGAAGGCTGGGAAATTAAAAGGCCTAACCACAGGTCCACAACCATCCAAGCTACTTTATTTTTCAAGTGAAGTGGAACGCAAATACAAATAGCCAGGAGGGTGAAATTTAAATTAAACTTCAGAATCGTTTTGTGTTTGAACCATCTATGGAGTTTCTAAGCCTGCTGATAATGCTGCTTTATTTTATTTTTTTGAAGCCTAGAAAAATAACCCAATACAAGAATCTCCCTTGGCACTTTAGACTACATTTACATGCTGTGCACACATTCATTTGGAAACACAAATGTGTGATGTAATGTTCTACAAATAGTTTCTAAGCTTGGATAGTCACATATGAGCTTCTCTATGGTGCTGAGCTGATATGCACTATGATCCAAGGCAAGGGTAGCTTGACTTTCTCCCTCCCTCCCTCCCTCTTTCTTTTCCTTCCTTCCTTCCTTCCTTTCTTTCTTTCTTTCTAAAGATTTACGTATTTATTTTTATGTGTATGAGTGCATTATCTTCATGCACAACAGAAGGAGGAATCAAAATCTCATTACAGATGGCCGTGAGCCTCCATGCCATTGTTGAGATTAGAACTCAAGACCTCTAGAAGAGCAGTCAGTACTCTTGACTGCTGAGCCATATCTCCAGCCCCAGCTTGGGATTTATTATTAGGTAACTTCACTTAGAAATGCCACATTAAAAAACTCAGTATGTTGGCAGGTGCTTGTAATTCTAGTGCTGGCGAGAAGGAGCCAGGCAGATCCCTGGGTATTGCTGGCCCACAAGCCTAGCCTACTTGGGGGAGTTCCAGTTCAAGGGAGAGACTTTGTCTCAAACAAGAACAATCAAAGGAACACATGGACAGGACAAAATGACTTGTGGGATGGCATGATGGGTAGGCATCCTGTTGGCTGTATCCTGCTTTGTGTGTTTTATAGATAAGCATCATAGACTGTCTTTCCTTGAGTTGGGTCTACTGTTCTTCTGTTAGGAGATGAACTTGAAAGAGAAAAATATTTCTTGGAACAACGCAGATTAAAATCTCTGAGAATGTCTTGATTCTTTGAGACATAGACCATGTATAGAAATTTTGCTTTTAAGAGTTGGAGTCTACTCTGGTGCCATGCAAGCAAGATTCTCTCTGCTTGGGTAATTATGAGTTTTTTCTCTGAGGCCAAGATTCTTTCTGTCTAATTTCTGGTTAAGCTGAGGAAACTAAATGTAAAATACTGAGTAAAATACATTAAAAATCATTTTCTCATGGGAAGAAATGTCACCAATGTCTTAAGGTGGGAAGTAAAAGTCTCAAGTTATTTGTCCCCATTAGTCTCTATCAAGTCACATTTTTTTAAAATAAATATATCAGGTTTGCTATGTGGACATATTTTATTTCTTTAAGAGGATTTAAGAAAGATATTGAAGCAATTCCACACAGAGGGCTTGAACTAGGGGAACAAATAGGAAAAAAAGAAGAGAGTAGAATCTGGGCTTTAAGAACAGTTTCTGTTCCTTCAAGCAATTCCAGGGGCAGGGACTGCTTAGACCCCTTCAGAGAGCACAGGTCCACCAAATGCTTCACCCACAGCAGGTGGCAGCTCTAGGTTGCTCAAAACTTATTCTTGGGCCACTTGAAATTTCCATGTTTGAGCCTAGGACTTTGAGTTTTTATCTTGAAAGAAAAATTCTCTGTGTTTATTTCTTGTGATCAGAAATTATTTTCTCCCCAGACAGAAGCAAATTGAAAAAAAAAAAAAGGTCTTATTCCCAGTCAGGAGAGACAGGAAGGACTTTCTAGATGCTGCTCATCATCTATGGTGATTTTAAAATCTTTTTATAAATATTTAAATATCCCTCCCATTGTGAATGGTTTCCCAATTCTAAGTATGAGCTGAATTTATGTTTGGTTAATGAATAGACGGGAACAGAGTTCTGCTGAATGACTTTCAAGTGTTGGCCAAGCAGTACTGTGTGGTTGCAGGGTATCCACTATGGGAGTCATTCAAGGAGTCTTTGGCCCCAGGACTAGAAGTCTGTCTACTCTTAAATAATGTGCCTAGACATTGGGTATAAGTGTCAAAAATCTGTGTCTTCCAAAAAATAGCTTTAGTTCCAGACAGGGAACCTTCGAATACTTGAAATACATTGTATACTAAGTATGTCTTCCTTTACTCAAAGCTATGGGCTGTGTCATAGTTAATGTATCAATGTGACTTTTAGCAGAGACTTTGAGATGTGGTACTCACTTGATTTCTGGAGAGATTGGAGAGCTGAAGTCAGCCACATGGGTGGTCTACCATGTTTACTTGACTGGATCCTCCCCACCCCCAGTAGAAATGCAGGATTTTAGTGTTTGGGTAAATGTCATTTGTTGGTAATTCTTGATACATATTGCAAAAATACTGTTGCTAGCAGAATTGAGCACTGTCTGTATGATTGGGAGAGGTCAAGTAGAAACATTTACTTGGTACCTGTGGGATCTTGACTGTACACATTTTCCATTGCTGGTATAAGCCTTTATTCTTTGCTGACATATAATGACTATGGGTACCATATCTTGCTTGACTGAACCTCAGGATGAGTTTGAACATCAGTTAACAAAATCAGAAAGGAGAGCATTAAGGATAGAAGAGGGAGAGGGATTAGTATCCAACCTTCTTTCTTTGATAATCAGCAATGCTCCTGCTTTTGTCTGGGTCTTGTATATAACTAGTTCCAGACCTACAGATGAAGAAGCCTCCATGATGAGCTCAGCGACAGCAACTGTTTAATTTCAAGTACATGAGGGATTTTGAGTGACAGCTACCTAGCTGAGCCCAGCCATCCCCAGATTTGTGAGCAAAATAAATGATTGCTATTTTGGGTCACCGCTTAGGCATAATTTGTCACTCAGCAATTGATATCCAGAACAGGACCAGGAATGGAAAGGTATATATAGCCTTATCTTTGAAAAGATGACTAGCAGAAGCTTGATGGCCCTTGAGGGCCTGTTTGGTGATGACACAAAGGACACAAAGGACAGCTGTTGGATGTAGGAGGAAAAGAGACATTGTGCAGTGAAGTTTGCAAACACATTTGCCTAATGAATCTAGTGAGCTCACAGATTTGAGTAAGCTAGATTTCTACGTAGGTTATCGAAACTATCAGATTTTGGCAGATGAGGATAAAGAGAAATGAGTCACAAATGTACATGTTCAGTTTTTCAATCAAAATTTAGAGATCTAGTGAAAGGATCAGGTCTTTCATATTTGAAAATAAAACAGTTTCTATTCATCAGAGGACAAAGGATTCTAAAATTAAGATACAAATTCAGACCAAAGATTATTTTCAGAATGAGTCTTTAAATTCTTTGTAAGGCCACGTACAGCAGAAAATCTTTTATGCCAACAAAGGGCTTCTAAAGATCTTAAGGCTGCCCCTTAGATCTTCTCTATTCAAATGAAGAACTTTGAAGAATCTTAAGGGTATTGTCTCACAATGGTCTCATAGATAATCTAGGATGGAGAAGTTCTACTCTGAGGAAAGATATGTGTTTAGTGACTTTTATCTCACGGTATGAATGCCAATAAGATCATAAGAAACACACAGAATTTTCAAAGAGAGTTTTGCTGATAGGAATACTGTCAGCTTGCAATAAAAAGGAAAGAAGTAGTGAAAAATATCAGCACATGTTTTCTTGTGCTCCTTTGCAGTTACTGCACTGTAGGAGATCAAACCCAGAAGCCAAGATTACAGTGTGCAAGTGCCCTGACACTGACTTGTATCTTTGACTCTTTAAATAGTTCAAAATGAAAAGAACCTTCATCCCTCTAAGCGGAGTGAGGGCATTTATCAATTGCAAACAATGACTTATGGAAAAGGAAAGCGCAGTCGCCATGAAGAACTAAGAGTAAGGAGCAGGAAGGATTGGCGTAGTAAAGGAAGACTGCATTTTAGCTTAGAGATTGACACTGGTGCCAATCTGGATGTCAGAACTTCTGTGGCCAATTGTCTTCTGTGTGCAAGACATTTTTGTCTTCTGACTGAGTCTATTGGGACCTCTGTCCTATACTTGTTTCAGAACTATATATTGAATATAGGGTGAGGAATTTGAGAATTTGTTTCTGCAGTTCAAAGATGTTCCTATTGGGAGAAATAGTAGTCAGTATATTGTTCCCAAGGACACATATCCTTTGGTAGTCTTACGTGTGATTCTGTCTAGGATTTTGAGATCCTGAACCTTGAAACTGAATGTAAAGGACATGAGGATTCTGAGGGTGCTGTAAGGAGGTGAACGCATTTTGAACAGGCAGAGGATACCTGAAGTTTTCCTTAGTTGAATTTTTTAAGATGGTGATGAAGATAACTGAGTGAGAGTACTGATTATATATTATACATAAAATATACACATACATATGCATACATATGCATATACACAATACATATATATATACACACATATATCCATATATATATATATGTGTGTATACACACACACACACACACACACACATACAAATGGTTAGATATATAGCAGGCTAGCCTTAAACAATCTATGTAGCTGAGGATGACCTTCTGATCTTCTGCCTCTTCCTCCTGAATCCAGGACTGTAAGCATTTGCTGTCATGATTTCTATCTGTGGTATTGGGAATCCGATCCAGGGCCTTTTGCATTCAGGCAAACACAATCCTAACTGAAGTACATCCATAGTTCACAATCAGATAATATCCAACTTGAAAAATAAAAATTATATGTAGTGTATAACATGATGTTTTAAAATTTGAATGCACTAGACTATAATAGTTTAATTTATCTAATTAGGACATGGATTACTTCACGTACTGATTGTGCTTTGTGGTGGAAACAAGGAAAATCCTCGTTCTTCGTCTTTTTCCAAACACAACACATTGCTGTTGGCCATAGTAACCATGTCATACAGTAGATCTCTTAGACTTGTTCTTTCATCTAGATGGAATTTTACCTTTGACAGCTGGCCACATGTCTTGTCAACTTGACACTTCTTTCCTTCTTGCTTCCTTTGTCTTCTCCCTCACTACTCGTTTCTATTCTATGAGATTGGTTACTGTTAGACACAAATATTCTCTAACTTAGGCTTTCTTTCCTAGTGGTAAGTCTAAGAAAGGACACTTGTCTTACCACTAAGAAAGTGGTAAGATGGTTGAGACATCTGGGGGTGGAGGTGGAGATTAAACCTCCAATAGTACTCTCCTGCTCACCCACGCGCCTTCACGCTTTCATTTGTAGAAGCTTCTGGGCTTGCCTCAATATACTATTGAACAGATTGACTACTTAGTTCTTGGGGGGAATTTTGCTTGTAATTTTTGGGGCTTTGGAGATGTTGACACTGATGCCCAAGTCTTTCTGCTGGTGTTTGAAAGTAAGAGGCTTGTGTCGGGCAAGGTATGGAGAAAATATATCAAAACTACCTGCTGTTTAATTGGCTCCTGTTGTAGGTCAGGTTTCTGAGGAAGATGACCATGAAGACCAGTGTGAAGTTTATCAGGGAGCATGCTTCAGATCACCTATGAAAGGAAAGGGAAGAGCTGAGTCAGGTGTAAAGTACACCATGTGGTTAAATTGCCATGAGTTATTTGAGCTCATTGAGAAGATAGCTCTGGATGTGTGGTTGAGCTCCATTTACCAGACCTAAGTATGTTTGTCTCAAAGTGTCCTGGAAGGCTCCTTTTCTGGTGCTGGTATGGATTTTCCACCTCAACTCTGAGACTGAGAAGACCAGCCAATCAGCCTAAGAGTAAAAACGTCCTTAAAGAGAGCCAGAAGGTGAACCATTTCCAGTAGTTGCTGCTATTATTCATCCTGTGATATAAAGGTGCCTTCAGTTGGTCATCCTGTGATATAAAGGTGCCTTCAGTTGGAAAGGGTTGCAGGTATCTACTGTGTCTTTCCTGAGATAGAAAGTAAGAATGAAATCTTCACTTCCCCTGCAAATAGCCTTGATAGAGAGAAAGAGAGAAAGGAAGAAATATTCACAGCCCTTTTTGTCTGTTTGAAGGTTTGGAGAGCAGATAGTGAGCTGGACCCATGACTCAGCTCAATATCCTTGAACCTAATTTCTCCAAGCAATATTCCTCTAGGCATTAACCAACCACCCAACCTACAAAACAATCCACAAATGACCAACCAATCAACAACCAACCAACCTCTGCTCTTGGGTCCTCAACCCTTATATACTCTAAGCAAATTTCCCAGAAGTCCAAGCAGTACACAATCACAAGGACAAGCTACATGTGGCAAAACAGCTGCACATAACCAAATTATAGCCACTTGCAACACAAACACATTATCATCCACTACACCTGGGATGGGAACAAAGACATAATCCAAACACCATTTTGGTTTTTAAAGACACCAAAATAACAAAACTCCTCCCAAGCATCCTGCTACAGGAAAGAGGGGCAGAAGTTCAGTCATGGGAAGGTCATCCAGGGAGAGAAAGCTCAGTTAGGAACTCCAGCTGATGCCTCAGCTACCCAAGTTGTTTTCTGATGGATGCCATGTGTCTTAATCTATTAATGTTATTTCTACTGGTCACTATTTGTTCCTTGACTTGAGAGATCATCAGAGGGGACCAAGTGCTATGCCTAGGAGTGTTGCTCTTGGGAACCTCAATTGGCTGCTTCAGTGAGGCTTCCTTAGTCAACTTTTGCTGGATGTTTTGAATATCTCATTTGATGTTTTGTGCTCTCTCTCCTCTCTTGTCTTTTACTTTGGCTTGCAATATTCTTAGTAATCTCACTCACTCAAAGAAAAAGATATGACTCTCGTAGATGATTCTCTGAACAATACAGAACGCAAGGAGAGAAAGCAGCTGTAGCACAGTGGGAGCTGTCTTGCTCAGATGGCTTTTTAGAGGTGGCCTTAGTCGGGATGAAGAGGCTGAACTTTTATACACTATTTGGTCATTGGATGAAGTCATTCTTTCTTTACTTGAAGCAATTTCTAAAGGACTACCGAGAGCTGAGGCTATCAGTGCTCCTAACAGTTGTGGAAGTAAATCATTCAGTCTTAAAGGGAGATGCAAGTAACATACCACAGTATCCACCACAGGTGCACTGGATGGCAGCTAGCACAGGAAGATTCCCTTTCAGGGTGAAGTAGGAGATGAACCTGGTTGGATGTGCAGGGAATAGAACCTCTATTTGCTAATGGAAATAGGAAGGACCAGCCCACTTTGGGTAGTACCATCCCTAGACAGGTGGGTGTGAGCTATATAAGAAACATTGCTGAATGTGAGTCTGGAAGCAAGCAAGTTCCTTCTTGGTTTTTGCTTCAGGCTCCTTTGTTGGCTTCCTTTGATGATGGTCGGTACCATGTAAGATGAAATAAGCCTTTTCCAGTTAAGGTTGCTTTTGGTCACAGTGCTACAGCAACAGAGAGCAAATTTTTGAACGCTATCACTATTCTTTTCTGACACATTCCATTTTGGATTTGTCTGTCAAGGGATGCCTGGCCACATTAGACTGTTCTCAAAGAATAGCTTGAGCTCCAGAAGGAAGGATTCATATTGTCTATAAGAGGCCGAGAACTGCTTTGGCAAGTAAGTGTGTTTGTCAGTGATGGGGAGAGGTTTATTGTTAGAGAGATAAATGCACAGGGAGACATTTCGTAGACTGACAATTTCCTCAACTCCTCTTTCCTCTTTCTACAAAATATAAAGCTTCCCGTATAAATTAGGAATCTAATCAAAACGGTAGGCTCCACTCAACTGGGAAGGTTTAATTGGGAAATCCGCTTAATCAGGACATCTCCCAGGGAACTGATTTAAGCCCGATGATACATAATGGCTATGACTGCAGCTGTAAAGGAGGTGGTAATTCTCTTTAATTGAACACTTTTGGGTAATTTAGTGCTAGGTGTATACAAGTGTGTATGCACATGTGGCCTCTCTGGTTTGTTTTGTTTTCTTCTTTAGTGTATATACACTGACCTCTGGCACTGATTCACATTTCCAAGATAAAGGGACTTAAGTCCTTGTCAAAGACCCATCTGCTCCTTTCAGCAATCTGGAATTCGGCTGTAACAACCCATTTCACAGTATAGTTCTGGAATGCTTAGTGTTGCTTTAAAGAAATGTTTCACTTAGCAGAAGAGATCTCATTTGTGATCTTCTATTCTTGACCCTCCTTAACTTCTCCGTGAACTTCTGCTAGGACCTGATGTCACATATTCTAAGTTGACCTAATTTCTGAGAATTGAGCCTCATATCAGAAGGACCGATTACAGTGCACTGATAAATACATCATGTTTTTGAGATAGCAATTTGTCAGAGAAGGAAATTCAAATGAGGAAACAGATGATTGATGCTCTCAACATTGACCATAGTTGTCTCTATTCTGTTCTATGCCTTTAGGAAGTACAATTCTGTGCTTTTATGGGTATACAATTGATCATAGTTCTTACTTCATGTTACACTGTTGATCAAGGCATGCCACTCTCCAAATTTATTTTTTACTTCTTCAGTCACAAGTTTATTCTCATCTCATATCCACTGTCAGTATCTTCGTTCTGCCATTATAATTAGAATGTTTAATGTATGCAATGTTTAGCATTGATTGTCACCCTGATGTGTTCAGTACTGGATGCATCAATGTTTGTTCCGTGTCAGTGCTGGGAAACAAAGCCAGGACCACTACCAGGAAAGTGCTATTTGCTGAAGTCTCATAAAAGCCACAAATGCATGTTTTAAGGTACAAGCAATGAGCCATTCTGCAGTTATATTTGGACTCATCTTCAATTAATATGTATCTCAAATGTTTTAGTGGAGAAACCAAGAAACATGAAGCCTAGCTCAGCATGTTTTGAACTATCTATTAGAGAAGTGAAATATTAATGAGCTTCAAACTGCTCTTTGACCCAAAGGCTTGGTCAGTTCTAAGACACCTTCTCTCTGTCTCTCTATCTCTCTCTCCAACTCTCTGTTCATTCCTTCTCCTTTTTTGTTGAGGCAGGATCTCACTATGTAGTCTTGGCTGGCTTAGAACTCCCTATGTAGATCAGGATGGCCTTGAACTTGCAGAGATATGCCTGTCTTTACCTTCTGAGTGCTGGGATTAATGATATGTGTCCTGCAGATTCTGCACCTTTCATTCTTGTGTCTTCTCTCAAGATCAGACTGTAATTATCCTGGTTTCAATATGCCCTACATTGTTTTCTTTAGAATAACTTTGTATAGGGGTCCTAGTTTTAACTTGATTATGAAGAACTGTATCTGGGTTCTCCGTAATCTCTCTAGATGCAGTCTGTATATCTGTTTTCTATGTCTCCTAGAAGGAGGTGGTTTCTTTTCCTGTACCACTACCTCGGGATCCCTGGACCTGTGTCTTCTAGATGGATGTGCCCAACAGGAAGCCAAACTGAATAGCATTTCACAGTATGTCCCTTTTCCTGCTCACAAAGGTGACAACAGAGGATATGTTTCTCTACTTGAAGCCACAGCTCCCAGTTGGTAGTTTCTTTCCTATAATATATGTCTTCCCTTTGTTTTGGTGATATTTTTATTTCCTGCTGCTCCCTTTGGGTGATACATGATAATGCCAGCCTTTTTGGCTTTTTCCCACATTTCCCCTCACCTCTGTAAACACTCTTTTCAGTAAATCCTTTCTAATGTCTAGGGTGTGATACTTGTTTAATGTCAAGACCATGGCTGATAAACTTGCTAATGGTCCATCTAGATCCTACCTACTAATATGTTTTGGAACTTAAGGCAGGACCTTCCTACTGTTTAGAATGTGGATTCAGATTATTTGGCTTTGACTCATCTCAGAGCTGAATGTTACAATTTAAAGACAACAGTGAACAAACATGAGGAATCCCTGTGAGAGCTTGTAGAAGGGAGTACTGCTTTATGATCCTGGGGGTGTGTCTGAACACGTCAACTAAACTGAATCACATATGAGAATCTCAAATGTACCATGGTATTTTTCTAGGGTTTGTTTTTAAACCAGGTGAGAACTATTTAGTGGAGTTCCATTCCCTATATCTTAACCTCAGACTTAACTCCACCCTGGATTTATCTAAACCCACGTCCTGAACTTGAAGATACTTTTTTCCCCCTTCAATTCTAGAATTCCTATATTGAGTTTATTTCAGCTTTTCCCCCTGGAAAGAGCTTATAACACTAGGGTTTCCACAGGAGCTAAAGTAGATTTCAAATGACACATGAGACTTTAGTTTCCATAATATTCTAGTCTTGAAAGATGCTTACTGCATACTTATCCACATAAATTCTAATAACATTGTTAGATATTACATAAGATATTCTGTCTTCACCTCCAAATCTATTTTTTTACTGTGTTCTAGGAAAGTGACCTTCTAAGTGATGATTACTGGGACAATGGCCAAATACAGCTCTGGTTAGTTTGAGCCAATGTTAGGCATATGCAGAGATCAGCAAGTTAGCAAAGAGCAAAATCCATAGTCCAGTTACATTTGTCTCCTCTGAGCCTGATGTTTACAGTGAATGAGTTTCCCCTCTTAGGGCTGAAGCTCCTTAGAAGGCCTCCCATGCAGGAGCCTGAAGAATCTGGTAACTGTCTCTTTCCCTTCTTCCTTTGAGTCTAGAAGGCAGTTACCTTGTTGCCCTCCTTGATCCTACTCACTGCTTAAGGCTAAGCCTCCATATAACTCTCTCCTCCTCCATTTGACTGCATCACTGAGATTCTGCCATGAATCTTAGGTCAGAAGATATTATGATCTGATTGGAGTTGAGCAATGAACACATGAGATCATAAAAACTACACTAAAGAATTATCCTTGGCTTTCTAAAGTAAGACTGGAGAATCTGTCCAGCCTGAAAGAAAGAGGTCCATTGAGAGGAATAAAGGCAAAATCATATATGTGGTGCCCTAGTCAGCTTCCAAAATATTTGCTGTCTGGTCTGCTAAAAGTCACAGAGCCAAACCAACAGCTCTGGAAACATACATACAGGAAACATTATACAGATGGAATAGGTCATATTTAGGAATATACGTACATGCATATACATATATACATTTAATAACAATTAGTGTGTAAAAAGCCATGTATTTGAAGGAGAGTGGGGAGGGGTATATAGGAGGATTTGGAGGGAGGAAAGAGAAAGAAGAAATGTAATTATATCATAATATCAAAAAAGAGTTGCTGAGAACCTCCACAATGAGCTCACTGGGGACTCTTGGACATTCTAAAATGGTCACCTGTAAAGTTGACACCAAACTGTACTCATAGGAGTAGAGTTTTAATGCTATTTTGATGATAAATCAATGAGACCTGTTCTCATAAAAAGTCTCTAATGGTGCAGTTACAGTAAAACAAGAAAGGATACATTCATTTATCATTGGCATAGTAAAGATATCTCATTTTCATAAGTTATGGCTGCACAAAATAATTGTTAACAGAAAAAAAACCTAGTAAGATTTGAATTGAAGATTTTAGATCATAGCTCAATAGTAGTAAAAAGCCTTTTGCCTTGGAGCCATATTTTTGTCTCTGCAACAAACATGAGGTGGGATATGCTACTATAGCTTACTTTGATGCTATGATTAGAGGTAAGAATGTGTACTTCAAGTGATGTAAGTAAGAATAATATCACAAAAATGATGGAAGAATGCACTCCTGATGAACTCTAGCAGTTTCTACTGATTAAGTCATACACCATTCCTATCACAGCTCACGATACCCAGGGGTAAGAGTGACAGTCCCAAGTCATTCCTTCTGTAGTCTTCTACCTCATTAATTAAACTGAGATCATCTCAGCTAGTTTCCCCAGAAGTACCCAATGGATGAGTGCAATGTCAGTTCAGTCTTACCTGATGGCTTCCCATTCTCTCAAGTGGATTTGTTTGGTATTTCCAATGTATGATGCATGACAGTAATGAGGAATACATTTCCCCTTCACCCACAGAGAAAAGGAGCAAGCTTCCAGCTTCCAACAAACTTATAATCTGTCTTTGGGGTTGTGTCTGAGGCGGGTCACTGCTTTCATAGGTTGGAAGGTTGGAAAGGGCAGCAAAGGTACAATTGCAGTGATGAGAAGCCTGAATAGTCAATCAGTCTGTGTGTTTTGTGGCATTTGGAAAGATGGATGATGATTCCTTTTTCTGCTTTTAACTCTAGTGCTAATTCAGTGGTAAAGGGAACAATTGTATTTGATGGTTTTTAAAATGGCTTTTGATATAACATAGAGAAATAAACCTGGCTGGGTGTTTAGCACATCTCATAGTTCATCATTTTAAAGAAAGACAATGTCTAAACCATCCCAGACAAATTGGAACTCATTAAATCCTTTCAAACTACAGAGCTCCTATTCATTGGTAATAGATGTCTGAATTTTCATCACGATTATCAAGAATATTCTACATGGTTACAACCAATCTCCTTCAGGTTACAACAAATTCCTTTCTTCAGTGGAGGGATAAGTCACCTGTGTATCTAACAGAATCCATTATTCTTATAACTATGAAAATTGCTGTTCTACAGCTGAGCTCATGAGCCTATGCTGCCTGCTTTCCAGTCTCTGTTCTCTCCTTTCCTTTCTCCTCTTTGCCCTTCCTTTCTATCATCATTCATTCCCCTTTTAATTGATTACTTTAAAGCTTTTGAATAAATGCATCTAGTAGGTTTGTAGTTGTGTTAATATAGTAACATGTTTAATAATTTTAGGGTCTATGTGTTCCATTTTTTTAATCAATGACTATGCATATTTCTAATGGAATTATCAACTGTTCCACCAAGAAGGAGTCTCTAGATATAAAATCTTACTTCAAAGATCTGATGACTCAAGTAGGTTGTATATATACAACAATAGTAATTAAAGAAAATATCATGAATTTGAAAGAAGATAAGGGACATGGAGGAGAGATGGGATGGAGAAAGGAGATAGAAATGATGTAAATATAGTATTCATGTATGATATTCTCAAAATTTTAGGTAAAAGTTTACAAAATATGCATTATGCAAGCAATCTGATATACTTTGTGAGTTTTGTGGAACTTAGTCTGTTGTCTAATTGGAGAAGAAAAATATGATTTAGAAAACACAAAGAAGGTAGTGAGGGAAAATATGATGAATGCATGGTCTGTCCAGGATAGTTTCACAATAAAGTTCTGCATTTGGGAAGGTAATTCATTAAACTTACTTGAAATCAATTGACTATTTAACAGGTATAAACTCTTCACTGTGGGACTTTACCAATGAGAGTAGTACAAGAGAGGCTGACTGCAACATGAAAGGAAAAGGTTACACAAGTTAATACCAGGAGTCAAATAACTTTAAGATTATACTATTTAAGAGGAGAAAGAAAAATGGATGAACCAAGGAAAGCTTCACATAACCGTTGTCATTTGACTTTGTCTGTTATTACTTTTGAGATCAAGTTTTGCTATGTAGCCCAGGTGGACCACCAACTTGTAATCATCTGCCCTGGCTTTGCAATTATAGGGGTGTGTCATCACACATGGTGACCCTAGGTCTTTAAATTAGTTCCTGATTTGATGAGTTGGAGAAGGAGGGATGTAGGAAGAAAGGCAGAAAGAAAGAGAGGGTGGGGGGTACTAGATATAGTTGCAGATGTTGACTGGTTGTGGTTTGATGAGATAGATTAGCCTGGTTCATGGCCTCTGATGGCATTATTTTTAGTAGGAAGTCAGAAAGAAATCATCCAGGAAATCTGTGTGATGAGATCATTAAACATTTCAGTGAAAGATACCCTTGCAATTAATTTCATTTGCACCATGCATGCTTATGAATCGCTATATTTGTTGGGATGTTGTGAAAAGGTCAAAACTAATTATATATTTGTTATGATGAGCTGAGAATTCTAGCTGTCATCTGTTATTTTGGTTCCCTGGAGACAATGTAGATGCTATTCCATCTCTGCATTGGAATTTTGAGCGTGAGTTCTGAAAGCTTTAATGAAAATGTTTCTTTCATCACTGCAGTTTGGTTTATTATGCTTAATGTCACCAAATTACTTTTAAATCTTAGTATGACTTTATTAAAAATGGACTCATTTAAATTTGTTGCTCTAGGTAAAGCACGAAGACAAGGAAAATCTGCTTTTTCAGAGATACTTTAGAAGTTCTGATAGACCACAAGTATGGAAGGTGTTAACAAATTCAATGCTCTCTCTGAGGTTGGTTGCTTGAAAAAAAATTATTTTGTGTGTGTTTTCTCTTTGAGAAATTACCATCCAGACTCTTGCTGAGGAATTTGCCTGTGTGTATTTATCATAGGCATATGGAGATGCAAATTTAGGGAAAATTCAACAGTGTCCACAATTATGCTCTATAAAAATTAAGTGTCTCAGTAAAACTTCACCTTGAAGATGTGATTTATGTGATTTTCTCAAGAAGGACACCATGTGACACACTGAAGAGATTCATTCATTAGCTTATGTTTGCTTATTACACACTGTATGAAAGTGGATGAACAACTTAGGTGAAGTGGCTGAAAGTGAAAATAGATATTCATATCCACAAGCGGAGGAGGGGTTTCTGTTCAGCAGGGAGTTTACAATCTCATTCATTACATGAGATGCCCGTAAAAGGGGCGAGGCCTGAGATCATGCCATCTGTATGCTTTAAGTATGACTTGAATGGCATATGTTAGGAATGAAAATACTCAAAGAGTAAGTTGAAAGCAGTAATAGTAGTTTGCAGGCCGTTTGATGGGAAGTGGATTTTCTTAAATATTAAAGCTTAGAAGTGACCTTTTACTGTTTAAATGTCTGGGCAATGCATGGCTATACTTAAATGTTGCTTCAGGGTAACACCAATATCTATCTATCTATCTATCTATCTATCTATCTATCTATCATCTATCTGTCATCTATCTGTCATCTATCTAATTACTATCATCTACCTATCATATTACTCTCTTTCTCTCCATGTATCTATTTATCTATATGTGTCTGTCTGTCTGTTTATCTATTCAATTAAGAGATAGTGGGAAAGAACTAATTACTCCATGAATAGTTCTTTAAAAACTGAATATAAATTTGGACTTAAGTAAAAAGCTAAAATTGCCTTTTCTTAATGCCCAGGATTTAGACTCTGAAAAATTGAAGCGAGAGCCACGGTTCTTCTCAATAAGAAGTCCAGGCTTATAAGATACTTAGCCTCTTGTATTTTTCTGTGATGGTAGGTGTAACTTGTCCTAGCTTCATGTGTAGAGGCTGAACAGGCACATGAAAATGTGCATACTGGGGACAAATTTGGACTTTGTAGATGACACTTGGTCTCTAGGAGTTAGATGTGAACAGGATATGGTTTTGGTGATGGGGTGAGCAGGGAAGCATTGTATTGTTTACCAATTTATACAAAAAAAAATAGACGTGGGGCAAATTATCTCCTCTCTGTACATGTTTGATACTTCTTTCTTTGGATATCATAGACCAATTAATATCTGCCTTCTTTGCATTGCTATAGGCTAGAGGAATAAATGATTAATGAGTTGGGGAAAGTACATGGTAACTTCTGCCTCTTTTAGCTCATGTTCTAACTTGGTTCCAATCATTCTGGAGAGAATCTGATGCTGCATGTGCTTTGAAACTAGTAGACTTAATGTGTCTTTAAAGAGTCACCCTGCATTGGGTAGCTGCCAGGTGGCTCTTTCACTGAATGGACACTGTTACTACATTCTTTATTCCACACAGAATCTCCTGAAAAAGACCATCTTATAGCCATTTTTGTAAGCCAGAGTTAAATTAAAGCTGAATCTCTTGAGGTAGAAAATAAAATGCTGGTCAAATCAACTCTATCTTTATTTTGTTTTCTTTAACTGGCCCTCCTTACTTTCACCTTCTTTTACACTTTAGGGCGAGAAGTCAGAGCTGCAGGTGCATGTCCAGTCCACAGGGGAAGATAGCCATCGCTTTTCCTTTTCTCCTACCATCAGGGCCAGGTGTGAGATATGAATGGAAAATAAAACTTACCTGTGAACATCATCATTTTTTCAACCCTGACCTTGTTCTCTCTCCTCAAATCTCTAACCTGAGCAATCTAATTCTTTTAGCATCAAGAAACTGCCGAAGGAAGAAGTGTAAGATCTAGTTTTTAATTAACTTTGCCATTGATTTGTACATAACTCTGTATGAGTCACTGTTCTGTAATGAATCGGATGAAAATCTCAGAGATTAATGATTGTTCTTGGGATTTTTTTTTTCTGGACTAGGTTCCAGATTCTCTGTAGTTTCTTCTGGTTTCTGAACTTTTTAGCTTATACCATTCTTCACTGAATAACACACAGGTCACAAAGAATCAGGCATATACCTAGGAACTAATATTTTTTTTTTATGGATGACAATATTAGGAATGAAAGTAATTGTGCACTGCATTTATAGTTGGTTTAAAATATTCTCTTCCACAGTTTTACCCTCTTTAATATATTTTGAACATAATTTCAGATAGCCAACTTTATATGTTTTGAAATGAAATTCAGTTATTGGATTGAGAGGGCAAAGGTTGTCTTAGCTTCAGCTGTCAATTTGACCCTGCATTAGAGTCACCTGAGAAGGAGTTTCATCTGCGGGTTAATTGGTCTGTGAGAATGTCTGTGTGGATTGTCTTGACTGTTGATTGATGTAGGAGGGCCCAGCCAACTGTGGGTGCCACCATTCCCTGGGCAGGTGGTCCTGGGTGGTATAAGAAATCTAGCTAAGCAGGAGCCTGCAAGCAAGCTAGCAAACAGTATTCCTCCATGATTTCTTCTCCAAGATCTTGCTTGAATCTGACTTCCCTAAATGGTGGATCTTGAAATGCAAGCCAGATAAACTCTTTCTTTCCCTAGGTTGATTTTTTTTTTCATAGTGTTTTAACATAACAACAACAACAAAAAAAATGAAAGTAGAAGACCAATGATTGGGCCTTTGAGTATCTATAAACTATTAGCATTCTCTCTCTCTCTCTCTCTCTCTCTCTCTATATATATATATATATATATATATATATAGGCATTTGGGACTGATTTTATTCAGGCTTCTCACAGTGGTTAGAGCCACTCTGTCTTGAGAACAATCACAGCACAGGATATGCATCACCCAGACTCCCCAGAGAAGTCTGAGCATCTGAATCTTATTGCTTAAAATACGCATATTCACAGTAACTGACGGATCCTGATGTGCTTCCCACAGGAATGTGTTAGTGGCTGCAAGTTTGACTGTAGCACCAAACCCTCTGCCTACCCCCTCCTCCCATTTACCTGGAAACCCAACTCAGTCAAGTCTCCCTGCCTCTCTAACTCACTAGTGTCTGGTGCTCTCACCCTGAGCACCAGGGTGTCCTCAAGCAGCAGGCCCCAGATCATGGCTAGGTCAACATGGGGGATGCTTCAGTGAAGCCAGTCAGCACTCAGGCAAGCTCCCCACTCTGCCAGGGGAAAGAAACTTGAGAGGGTCACACCATATCATCAGTTGACTAAAGAGGGGGTCATTTTAGAAAAAACTTAGTCTCCTCTGAGACACTTCAGTGAGTTATCTAGGACAACATCTTTTAAATACTAGAATTTTATATATTTCCTTTCTCTCAAATTACTACAATAAGATAAATATTTTCAAAATGAAAAAAAGACTCAAAGAAAGAAAATTATTGAATGCGCAAAACCAATAATTCAGATATATTTTGTTAGATCTTTGTAAAGTGAATAAACTGCACTTTTCTTTCCAAAATATTATCGTTCTAAACCATCATTGACAAACAGGGGTTAATATGATAAGGTAAACAGCAATTTATGATGTTTCATCCAGGTTTCCCAAAGTTACAAGAAATTTGACTAACACTTTGCTGTGAAAACATGAATGATCATATTTCTAACTTCTGTAACTTCTTAATGTTACATTTTTTTTAAATTACAAATTCTTTTTCATTACAAGAAAGAAGTTTGTTTTGTTTTGTTTTGTTTTTTTTAAAGACATTTAATGGAAAAATTGTTACTGGCTAATTTTATTTTATTTTTTGTCTCCCCACTTTTATTAAAAATAGATTATTATCTTGATTACAGTTCCTTTACTCCTCCCATTTCCTCCCTCCTCCCCTTCTATCTGGATTCAGTATTGCAACATAATGTGATTTTTTTCACCCATTTTCTTATATTTGATATCAATAAAAATTCTGTTTAATTTTAATTCTGAGTATTGGTTACTGTCGAGCAAAATAATCTTTCAGTATCTATATTACTATTTTCAAGGTCTTTTCTTGGGAGGGGAGTTATCTCATGTAGCACAGTATGGCCTCAAACTTTCTATGTACTGGAAGTGAAAGGGAAATTTGCCTTGGGTTCCTGACCCTTCTACCTCTACTTCTCCAGTGTTGGGATTATAGATGTGTACTGCTGTGTCTGGCTTGGTATTTCATCTTTTTTTTAGTCTGGAAATATATTTGTATTTAAATTCTAGCTTAGAGTTTCTCGAACTTAGAAAATAACCATACAGAAAACATGGAAATTCATGTAAATAAAATTTTGAATTAATGTCATCTTTTCCTTATTTTCCAGTGAGATGAATGACAGCAGTTCCCCACTAGCTAAGAGGCATTTCCAATCAGGCTATTTACCTGTCCCACTCTTCCTTCATGACTCTTGCCAAATTGCTGTCTCTGAGTTGTGCAGAGGTGACCCCCATTGTCCTGTGCTTTCTCTGCCTGGCTCTGGTTCAGACTTGACATCCTTTTGGATCATGGAAGAACTTTCTGGTGTCATCTCCCTTTCTCTTTCTTCCAGTCCTCTTTCCTTGTTTCCCCTTTGCTAGAGTGATGGCTGCCTGTTGGGCTCATCACACCTTGCATTTTACATTGTAAATGTACTAAACTCTTTTTCCCACCTAACATTACAACCCAGTTGTTTCTTATGTCAGTGCCTTTGAACATGGTGCTTCTGCTGCCTGGGACTCTCATGACTTCCATCTTTGTACTCCCATATCACTTGGTGATGCCTGTGTCCTTCTACAAATCCAAACCTTAGTGTTTCCCTGCAGGTGGCTTTTAGTGTCTCAGACCCAGATAGCTGTCTCTGCATGCCTGTTCACCTTCTGATATCAACATTCTGATCCTGCTTCCAGCAATAGACATTTTCCTCTTGTTTGTGTGAGGACAAATAACACATCTATTTTTGTAACATGATAGCAACATTATGCCCTAGACTGTGGTGAACACTTAGCTTTCTAGTGTACCTCTCTTTAAAAAAAAACATTCTTTTATAATTTACTTACTAATGTCCAAGTAATATTTAAACCATGTATAAAATTAAATTCTAGGACACACAGATGAATGGCTTCCCTTTCTGCAGTAAGTAGGTGTCCTCTATAAACTGAAGTCATTATTTTTCAACTCAGCTTAAAATGATTGTGTCTCTTGACAGATTCCTTAGAACATCAAATTCTATAGTTAGTGACACTCAACACTCAGAGCTGGGAATGAGGAGAGAAAACGGGGACAAACAAAGGCTCAAACTTGTTATGAAAAACAAAAACCACTTGTTTATTATTATTTAGAAAGCACACACAGCAATTTATTTGGGGGGGAAAGAGAAAATGCAAAATAAGTGTGCATACAAATTCATCTGAAAAGAATCAGTGTCACTTCCCAAGTACTATCTATGTGAGCTTTAAAAATTGTGCATTTCTTCCGCCTCTATCCGTGATTGGAGTAATGGATAAAGATATGTGGATACACGTCTCATACTCCTCAAAAATCCTTCCTCCAAATACATGTAGTATTTGTAGTATTTTACTCTTGGAAAATTCTGACAGATATGTTCTTGGATCATGCCACAGTCTCTTTTCTCTGAGTTCGTCTCTGATGACAAGTAAGGATACTTGTGAAAGAAGATTTGCCCTTAGTTCTTGACTTTTTCTTTAATTTTTTCTGATTCTTGAGTGAGATTCCCAGCTCTTCCATGATGGCATTGAAAGAGAGACACTAGAGAGCACAAAATAAGAAAGTGTCAATGTCCTGGGACCCATGGCCAACTTGCATTGACTTGTATCTCTTGCCTACCATTTGATGAACTTAAGTTACTGTTTTCAAGGCAGGTACATAACTAATGGCCAACTCCCATCACCTCCTCCTCCACCCAATGGCCGCCTTTGTTTTATACTCAAGGAAACTGAGACAGTAAGTTAGCTCAGCAAACTCTGCTTTTATTCACAAACACACCAGTATAGAATTTCCCAGCTCAGGAAAAACACAAAAACAAAAACAAAAACAAGCCAAAGCAAACCAACAAAACTCAAGGCTTTCAAAATAGACAACTTACCTTTGCTGAGACAGCAAAATAGAGTTAAATTAAGGCATTTCCCCCACTGAGATGATCCAAACATTGATAGTGTTATCAAGGCATACGACACTTCAGTAATGCTATAGAAAATGAACAAACCTTCTCTACACCAAGGCTTTCTTTTTTGCTCCCATGAAACCTTACTTTGTTCCTAAAATAAAATCTAAGTCTTGATGACTTTCCTTTCTGATAAAAAAAAAGAAAAAAACAATTTTAAATTGTATATTTTCTCCAAAAAAACCAGAGATTCTGGCAGCAGCAATGATGCAACTGGGGTTGACATGGAAAATAATGACATTGAACTGCACAGCAAAAAATAATGGTACTACACAAAGGAAGATGGAATAGTGGTAGAACAATGTTATGCATATGCAGAAAAATATAGATATATAGATATCTCTAATACAATATGCTATGTCTATTTACATGCACACCCTATGAACATTTTTTCTGTCATTTCTTCTATCCTAGATAATATCTTTAGATACATTTCTGCTTAGAGGAATCTACAGCTTTATTTTTTGATGAGATTATTCTGAAAATGTTCTCCAGCGAGACAAGGCTGCCCAGAAGGACAAAGACTGCAGGAACTACTTATATGAAGTATCTGAAATTGTCCGACCCACAGAAACACAAAGTAGAATAGTCATGGCATTGCCAGGGGCTGGCGAGGGGAAATGAGACAGTTGCTATTCATTGGCTGAAAAGTGTCCATTAGGAGAATAAATCATTTCCAAAGATCTGCTGTAAGTCTTTGCTCATGGTGAACAATACTGTATTGTGCATTTCAGTTTGGCTTAGTGTGTATAGTTCTCAAGTTCTGTGCTATTGCATTAAAAAGGCAAACCAGAGGGATTTAAAACCTTTGGAACAGATGGTAAGTGTGCAGACACCTGTGAGATTAGCTCACAGCACAGGTCAGCTGCCTGCATACAGCCAGATGTTTTCTGCCTCACAGGAAGACATTGACTTCCTAAGTTAGGAAAGGTCTCAGTAACCGCATTCGATTAGTACTCTAGAAAATTAGTCTAAAAAGGACTTGATGTAGCTAGATAAATAGCAGTTGTAAGCTCTACTTGTTTTGAAAGTCCAATATGCAAATTTAGGCCTTAGATACAAACTTTTTGAAAAGTCCAGTGATTTGTGAGAGACTTTTATCTCTGAAACATGTATTTATACTATTTGATTTTCATTTTCATTTGTTCTGGGGCTAAAACCAAGAAATCCAGGTGACACTGTCTAGTTCCCTGTCAGGTGGTACGCTGTGGCCACAGGAGTACTTTCCTGTGTATTTCAAGAAGACTGCAACAATTGTGTCACAAATGAAATATAATTATTTGTAGCATTATGCTATATCAAACTTATGTGCCTCTACCAAGGTCAGATAAACTTCCATAGCACCATTATAGTAGATTGCTTTTTTTATCAAAAATTTAATTACAAGTTTTACTTATTTATCTTGGTATTGGGCAGCTCTGATTTCAGGATGATGATATAAAAGGAGGGGAAAAGATGATGAAAAATAAAAAGTGTCAGAGATTTTATACACATCGTTATAAATAAACCTTACTCTACCCATTAGGTAGAGGGGCACAAATTACTATTGGGGAAACTTACTCAAAACAAAGAGGAAGTACTGTCTACTAACTCCATTTATATGGACTGCTAACCTCCAATTGACTTCACTGGAAATCATCTATGTTTAGATATTTGCTTTTAATCACTGTAAGATTTTTTTTTTGTAAACTTTTCCCCCATGAAAACATCTTACAAAATTATAGTTTTGGTTTTATTTTAACTTGAATGGATTTAAATTGGATTATTTATGCCATTTTGAGTTCAAACAGTAAAAATGAACTAAAGCATGCAGCTTGCATGGGAACACAGTGAGGAACATGTTGATCAAACGCTCCCTTCATTATTTTGTGTGGAGAGGTGGTAATAGATATTTATCCCAACTTTCAATTACGATTTTCTTTAAAAGACCATCCTCTTCCAAATTTTAGACTGCCTTAAAATATATCAGTCTTTATTGTCTGATCACCAGGAAGTGTTTACTCCTTGATCTCAGTATGAAAATCAGCAAACCTCATTTTATAGGTGATCTGGTATCTCTGTCTTTGGTCACAAACTTTTTGACTTTCACTTTGTCTCTGACTGTCAAAAAGAAAATGGCAAGATCTTGGAGCTGACCTTTTTGCTTCCAAAATTTTTCTGTAGTCACAAGGAAAGATGACCTTTAAGGTCCCTGTTGGCCTGAGAGCAAGTAAATGATAGGCCTTCACATTCACAAGGAATGAACCAGTGAAGGTCATTGCTCAGCCCAGAGTGGCATGTCAGGGCAGCATGCGAAGGGCTCGTATCCATCAGATTCTCAGCCTTGTGTATCTCTGAATCTGCACTAGCTGTAGTTTCTGTTTCTGGATCTGTGATTTTTAAGATCTCTCCCTATTCATAGTGTCATGGAAACCTTATTATTATTTTTAACGTTGTGGCTTAAATTTCTAGATGTTGCTTTTGACAGAAAGTACTAAACATTCAGCTAACTATCTTTCTCTAGCGTCAGTGTGATTAGAGGCAGAGAATCCGAGTAGCTGTCCTCCAATACTTTGTGTAGCAAGGGATGCTGCCACACTTCCAGCTCTAGGCTTGTTTATTACTGGTGGATAGTGTTCAAGTTTCTAATGTATCTCCATGTACCTTAAAGTTTGGAATTAGCCACTAGCATCAGAATGCTGGAGTTGAAACTTAGTAGTTAGTTGCACTGGCAAGAAAATTTCTCTTTTACTCAATTTTCTTGTTTATAAAATGGCACTATAGCAATGTCTTTTCCCTAGAGCTCTGATGAGAACTCAGTGAGCTTGTGTGTGTGTGTGTGTGTGTGTGTGTGTGTATGTGTGTGTGTGTAAGAGAGGGAGGGGAGAGAGAGAGAGAGAGAGAGGAAGGAGATAATGTAGTACCTGGCACATTGTAAATTTCTTATAATACCACTGTATCACTGCAGTGAAGATATTACAACTCTGACAGTCACTGACTATTTGAAGAGAAGAGCAAAGTGAAAAAGTGGTTGCTTCTTTGAGTCAAGTCATTGCATGCCCTTCAATGCAACAATTCTTTCCAGTTGTTTAGACCATGTTTTAGTGAAAATAGGTCCTGTGCATATTTAAACCAGAAAATTTCAATAACTGTTATTACTATTCTTTTTCTAGTTCATAACATGTCTCAGGGCTTGTGTCAGAAGTAGCCCTGTGAAAACTGTGTTGAAGGAAGAATAAGTTCTTAGACAGAAGACAGGCATGAAGGCTGAGTATAGTCGCTCGCCACTTAGGACCATGTTATGACAGATTTGTGTGATGGGGAGATTGGAGGAGAATCCATTTGTAAATGAACTTGTAACAAAATTATGTTGCCATTTGTGCTGTTCCCAACAATGTTCAGAGATAAATGAGGTGTGTGTGTGTGTGTGTGTGTGTGTACCTTCTCTTATAGAGAAAAGAAAACTGAGCAGCAGATTAGTCTAGCTGCGATCCAAATAGACATATCATCTATAGCTGCAGGTCTCCCCATTTTTAAAGGGAGAATGACATGCTTGGGGATTTGGTGTCCTGAGGACACTCCTCTTTGTTTCTTCTCCATATTTGGGTCCTTTCTCCCTCATCTTCTTACCTTCTCTTTCCTGCCCTCTAGTTTCTCTTTCCTTCCTCTTTGGAGAATTTCTTTTTATAGCTGCTGATTTCATGGTGCCTCCTTTAGCTTAACCCCAAGATGTTCGATTTTATGGTGCTAGCTAGTGTGAGCTCAAACAAACAAGCAAACAAACAAACAAACAAACAAAAAATGGTCCAGAAGAGACTTTCCCCTCAAAACATCAAGCAAAGTTCTGTATTAGAATGCAATGTGAGTTCACAATAGTTTAGGACCTATATTTTCTCAGTTGAACTTCATACTGGTTATTAACTGACATAGATTGTGAATGGAAGCTTGACTTCTTGTAAACTTCGCATCTATACATTTAGATGTTTCTTCACTTTTACATTTAGGCAAATGTTTAGGCAAACTATTTTCATCTTCATAACTTTATGATTTTTTTTCTCTAACAACTTTCTAAAGGAGCTGTAGCCAGTAGTATAAGAAGCCAAGCCAGTAATACAGTAACCTTTTATATTGGGCTAGATTTTTCCATTAACTCAAATACGTTAAGAGCTCTGTGACACTGACATTGTTAATAAATTTTCATGTTAAGTATTGATGAGAGAGATGTTAGTAATATTGTCATTTTACAAATGCAAAATTATTCACTGTACTTGTAGACTTTCTATAATTTAAAAACAAACGATTTGAAGTTTTTTTTAAAGATCATTCTCAGTAAAATTTGAGACATAAGAGCAATAGATTTCTAAGAAATAAGGGGATTATTATTAGTAGAAGTAGCTTTGTCATGGTGTGGTCAAATTATTGTCTTGCTCCAGTGGGCTTTTTTTTTTTTTTTTTTTTTTAACAAAATAAGAAAGTCTGAACATTCATGATCTGAGCATTGGTTTTATTTTGAAGTCTGCTGGTCAGCAAACAGCAAACTATTCTATATGGTATGAGCTTAAAGACATGAAACCTTTAAAAGAACTAGAACCAAATAACCCCAAGTACATGTGTCCTATCACCAGGGTGTGGAGGACTGGTCGCCTACTTGTATGACCAAGCCTTCATTTTGTCACAGGATTGTTGATCTAAAAGCAGAGTGCAAACTGGAACCCCTTACCCCCATGTAGTAAAGGGAGGCACGTGAGGGTCATTTTGGGGGGTAGTTATGTATGCACTGTCTCATGTAAGTTTCTTGCGTTTCATAATATATTAGGAATCATTTGCCTTGACATTATTATTTTTCTGAGTTCATTCAGTGCCAATGGGTTACCCTTCATGTACCTGCTCTTGCATTAGAGAGGCCGAATGTTGATCATGTTCTTAGTTTCTGGAACAGTGGTAATAGAATGACTTGTGCCTGAAAGCTAGTGAAGGAGCTGATTCTCATCCATACTGAAAATGCTGGAGTAGAGGAAACGTAGTCACTGAAAAGCCATTTCATAGAGCAGCCACTGACCCTTATACTGTCTCTGAACACAGAGATTCTCTTAGTCCAGACCATTTCTCTGCACCTTTGATGTTGTTTTGAACTGGCCTCTGGTAGGTAATTAAAGCTCTGGCATGTACACTAACCAGAGTGCCTGTGGTTACTTACTACTCCTATAGTATCACATCTCACCACCTCTATGCCCCCCATTTTCTTCTTTTCTCATACTTGCTCCCCTTTTTCCAGGACTTGAAATCAGGACCATTGCCTTCTCAGATCCTAGACTTAAGGTTCTCCACCTGCAGGAATTCTTTCCTTAAAATTCCCAGCTGTTCTGTCCAGGCTGTCAAACTGGAAATGCGAACCTGAAGCATACACAAAACTGCCCAACAACCTGTGAAACAACTGACCTTCTTTCTAGTTTGTCTTTATTTAAAGGATGATATTAGAAACTTATTTTGCCACCTTTCTTAATCTACATGGGATTGGAAGTTTTAAGCACCTAAGTTACCTGCCAGAGCTATGAATCCCATAAATAAGGCAGGTAGGGGCCAGTAATTTCACTCTGCTTTAACACCAGGGGTGATTTCATGAGAGCCTTTGAGGAATGGGGATAACACTGAGGCAATGCAGTAATTTGATATTAATTCATGTGTTCCTTATCTATTTTTCTGAATCTCAATTTTTTCCAACTTTTAAAGTTGTAGCATTTGTAAACATTTTCCTAGAGGTAGGAATGCTAGGTGTATATATAGAGAAATTGGACCTTTACATTCTTAAATATACTTTGTAGAGTTATTAGAAGATACTCTAGTCTTTGAAACCATTAGTTATAAAAGCTATGTGTTTGTAAGAAGGGGAGAAAACCAAATGATTTGAATTGTAGAAGTTTGACATTAGAGATCCAGCTTTTAGCTTTAAGGACACAGCACACAGTAGAACAGAGACTGGTTCATGAAAGTACAGTTGTTTTGTGTCTGCTTTTAGAAGAGTATAGTTCAGCCAGGCGATGAGAGAAGCTGGTCGTAGGTGTTAGGAATTGAGAAGTAATTGAAAAGAAATCTGTTACCTTTTACCCCTCACCATGCTTCCAACAAATATCCATGGCCTTTGAAGGGCACTTTAGGGTAAATAGAACTTTTCTTGCCCCAGAAATGACACAAAAGCTACTGATGAGTATAGAGAGAAGGATGTAGAATGATCTATTCCAGCCTTGTAACTAGAGGCAAAGAATTTTTCTGCAACAGTGATGGAATTTGTTCAGACCTTGTATACAGAGGTCAGCAGCTCTCCTTGCTTGACAGCAGCAGGAATGTGAACTTGCACTCCAATACAGTAACTTTCTTGTCTCTGGAGTCACTGTCAGATGCCTGTATAGC
This sequence comes from Cricetomys ansorgei, assembly GCA_026225945.1. NCBI lineage: Eukaryota > Metazoa > Chordata > Mammalia > Rodentia > Nesomyidae > Cricetomys > Cricetomys ansorgei. The sequence goes on from JAMJFZ010000199.1 coordinate 30,237,560, forward strand.
TGGTTCCCTATCCCTTTGGCTTCTTGCATTAAATGAGATAATCTTATAGTTATTGCCTTATGAGGGGGGCCTGTTTTATTTTTTATTGTTTTTTTTAAAGCTTTTCAGAGATGAAGTATGGCCATAAAATACATTTTCAAAAGTATTTTCTTCCTCCAGAGAATAGCTAGCTCTACCATTGATCCTGAAGTAGGGTTTTAATTGTTCACAGTGCTTATTCAGGATGTCTTCAGTTTTGAAGCACCAACATATATCCTCTGTAGTGGATATGCATTTTCCTAAGCTATTAGCTAATATATTAAAATATTTTTAAAAATATGATTCCATTAAAAAAAAAACCAAAACAGAACTCTGGCCTGGAGAGATGGCTCAGTGGTTAAGAGCACTGGCTGCTCTTCAGAGGACCCAGATTTAATGCCCAGCACCCACATGGCAGCACACAACTGTCTATAACTCCTGTTCCAGGGGTCCTGTTACACTCACACAGGCATATATGCAGGCAAAACAATAATGTACATAAAATAAAAATAAATAAAATATTTTTAAAAAATCCAGAACTCAGCTTGTTGGTTCTATATTCACTCTTTTGGATGTTGAAGATCAAGAAATCAAGAAAATTCATTTCTGGTTGGAATAGTTTTCTTTTGGTTAATGGATCCAGAAACTCAGGCCTGTCTTTTTATCCTTCCCCTCCAGCTTTTCTTTCTAAAGGCCATCTGGAATTAGGAGAGGTGTTTGAAGGAGGCCTTGGGAGCCACTGTTCTCTGACCACTATCTGTTTCTTTGGCTTTCACTGGTGTAACATCTATCAGTTCATTAGCATTGATCTATTTCTGCTAAGTCACTGAGATACCCATGGTTCCCATGGTCTCCCAATGCTCTCTGTGTTATGTGTCCTTTCATTTAATCTCATTTTTACCACCCTGCTCTGATTCTATAAACCCTTCCACAAGCTTTTTTTTTTTTTTTGTCTGATAGAGAGCATGGGCTTTTTGTATATTGCCTTTGGTGTGAGTTTGAGAAAGACTTTTTGAAGTCCTCCATAGGCTCATTGCCTACATACTGTTTTTCTGACATTCCAGAGACAGTTAGATGGAGATTTCTCTGCAAATCTTACTGCTTCCTGAGCTTTCCCTACTGAAGCCAATGAGGGTATCTTTTTTACTATTCCCTTATTCCTTTTCTGAGATTTCCATTTTTCTGCACTCTTGACCTGGGAGTGGACTCTGGAATGGTCTTTATAAAGTCAAGTAGCATCTAAGCACTTGTAGTTTCTTTTCAATGTTCTCTTTCTTTTCTAGTGGTAAAAAATTGGGTATGGATAGCAAAATGTGATAGGAAAACATCATTGTCTATTTTTCCCAAGCTCTTGGTTTGGGTTCTTGCTATTTATAAACTATTTGAATTGAGACATTTGATTTATTCAATGAAACATCTGGATCCTGCAGTCAAAAGAGTTCTGTGTGTGTTACAAATTTGAAAAGTCATCTTGGTACTCAAATGCTGAAAGTTTGGCTCATCTCATCTTGATAAAGAAAATATGAGGAGGGTAAACTAATGGAAAACAAATGCATGCTACCCATTTCTTCTATCTTTCCTAGCATTCCTAGAAAGGTTCTGTTTCCAGACATGGGTCTTATCATGTACTCAGTCCTGTTTATTTTCCATTTCCCAATTCTATGCTTCTAAGAACTTTCTATGTACATGCCTCATTGTTGCTGTGTGTGTGTGCGTGTGTGTGTGTGTGTGTGTGTGTGTGTGTGTATGTGTTGATTTAATCTGTAGGTTCACCAAAGTTGAGAGTGATCCCAGTTCTGCAATAAACACTGTTTGGAACAATTTGCACATGATTGATTGTGTGGGCATCCCCTCACACCTTGATGTTGTATTGGCTGATTGGATTATTTTCTCTATCCACAGGAAAACTTTCTTTGAAGTACTGGCAGGGCAATGTAATTCTGTTTATCACATTAAATATTTAACATGTTCAACACACACACACACACACACTGCCATCTTAAAATTCATACTATTTTTATTTTATTTTCTTCCTACTTTCTAATATATTTAAAAATCACTGTGGTAAGATTGGAACCGCTAATTCTATCTGTCTAAAGTTGAGGAAATAGAGGCTGAGGGAAGCAAATCCACTTGCTCAGAGTCATATGGCCATTTAGCAACAGTATGGAGGGCTGAGCAGTTTTAATTCTCAAAATCAGTGTCTATTGGGTCACACAGAAGTTTTAGAGCTGGGCTTATAAGACAGCGACATTTGTACATTGAATAAGGTATTGCCACATGAATAGTAAATGTCTCCTCACTTCTCTGATAATAATGTTTGGGTCTCTAGGAAAAGGCAGTCTTCCTAACAATACAAAAAAGAAAAAAAAAAGCAAGCTTCTATGCACCATTTGCTAAAAAGTCTATCAGACAAAAAACAAAAATAAAAAAAAAAAACCCAAACAATAAACAAAACAAAACAAAAGAACCAGGTTGAAGACACTTAGAAGTAAATGGAAAGGAGCCAGATATGAGTAGACTCTTTGTGGACAGTAGTTGCTTTGCTCCTGTGGTTGTAAAAGAGTCAGGGGTCAGATCAGGGAAGCCTTCGGTCTAAAGCTGATAATTTTACTTTTGAATATTTAAATTTGAAAATGTCACTCAATTGAGAAATTGGGAAGGAAGACAATTCTGGTTAAGTTGACTGGACTGCCTTAATTGTTGGGGGAAGTAGAATACTTCAGTGCACCTCACGTTATTATTTTTGCTGTCTGAACATTGTGAGGACTATGTCTATTGCTACGTAGTGTAGGCCATTAGCTGAACTGGGGCTGACATCAATGAAGTTCAAGCTCGGCAAGGTGTTAAACTTTTGCATGTTTGGCAGCTGTGCAACTTCACTGTTGACTTGCTATTCCCAGAAAGCTCTAATGCTTGTAAAAAGAATGAAAATTTTAAGGAATAGGATCTTCTTGTCCACATTACCAGTTGCTATGGGAGGAATTTTGAAAGCTGAAATGATTTTAATGTTCCTGTGTATCTGGATATAAATTCCAGAAATGTGAGCAGTGCAGGGAGATAGTTCGTACAGGTGAGCTAAAATGTCATCAGCAAGCAAGGGTGCTCTATCTGTAAGGGGTTAATTAATGATGCTCTTTGGAACAGCTAGGTGTACAGAAAGCATTACAGAAAGAGAAAGTGATTTCCTCTTGCTTTTGCATGTTGTTCAGGTTTATTAGTAGACAGACCTTGTAGTATAGATACCATGTGCTTGGAAACTTGATTGCACTTCATTGTGGTATTGCACTATGGCTCATAAAAAATATAATATAATGCTTGTCAAGTACAGTGAGGATTTTTGGAAATGATTTTCCTTGGATACGTTTGTAATCATATGAATCCATTTCTTATGTAGTTTTGCTGGAAAAATATTAAGATCCAATTTATAATTTTAGTCTAAAATAGCAAAATACAATATAAAGCTTTATTTTTTTCCCTCATTGGATTTGGTGACTGACAGACTTATGAAGAAACAAATTAACATAATATTGTTATTTTTATTGATGCCTTTGTTCAATTCCTTAATACCTTTCTGCCTCTCCGCCCGACTTTAAGAGAATTTTTAAAAATATAACCCAAAACCTGCTACTGTTTGCTACAGTAGCTACAATTCATGCTTACCATCTAATTTAACAAAACTGCTGTGTTCAAGGTAGTTTTTATAACAGTCCTTGATTACTGTGCTTTAAAGAAGTAAAGCAACTGTACTCAGGATTATTGCAAAAAAAAATCATGTAACAAAAACTATCAAAAACAAAAAAGAGAAAACAAAAAACCTTAATATTCAAGATAGGTCAAGACTCATGTGTGTGACCAAATTTTGGAGAAAATTGCTATATTTAAGCTAATTTTAATGAAAACTAATGTATAGAACTATTTTTAAATATTCTCATTCAGGTTTTATTAAACATGCAGATTCCTGGCTGTGTCCATCAAAGTGAGCATATGGAGCTCAAGTACAAGCCACAAATCATCCCCCAGATGATTGTGATTTACACTAAATTCTCTGAACTAATGATGTAAATGCAGTCAGGTGGTTTCATTCTAAATTTCACTTGGAATGCAATGGACCCTGCAGAGGTCAATGTGATCTTAGCAGTTATTTCCATGACAACAAGAACATGTCTAACAGTTAGACAAAAGAAGAGAAGTGAAAGAAAAGCCTATGAAGGCCTGAATCAACAAACTAGTTATTCGATAATTTTGAGTAGGGCTCTTTCTATGTTTGGCCAGCAAATGTGGAGATTGTCAACTGAATATCATGAAGTTTCTGTCTTAAAGATGTGCAATTTCTTTTTGAAGTCTCCTCATAAAGGGACCATTGAATATAAAATGTTAAATATGTAATTATCTATCTATCTATCTATCTATCTATCTATCTATCTATCTATCTATCATCTATCTATCATCCCTATCATTTGGAATTAGTGGCTCTATATTTAGCCTGGGTCAATTCATAAAAAGCAATTATTTTTTGGGTTCCAGTTATGTAAAAAAACTAGTGCTTAAATTATTGAATCTTAACACTTTTTGACTATTAGAATCAACTTAGCTTCTCAAATGACTACATTTGCCTTGTCCTAACTTCAGACTAATTAAAATAGGATGTCTGGAGAGAAGGCCCAGACCTCCTACTGTACATCCTCATATCTTACCAAGTCAGACCCTTCTCTTTAGTCTTGTGACTTTGCTATTCGTTTTAAATGTGTGTTCAGTAAAAATTGGACAGTCTAAATCTCTAATTCAGTAATCCTGTTTCCTAAGTCTGGGTTTGCTTTAAGATGGTGAATTAATTTTCTTATTTCTCATGTTACTAAAGAGAAATATTTAATGTTTCTATAGAATGCAATATTTGTTAGCTTGTATTTATCATCAAGACTTCATAAGTGGCTTTATTTTCTATGCCATGATATGATTGCATTTAATTCTCATGATAGATGTAGAAAAATCATCATTTCTGTTCTATAATTAAAGCTCAGAGAAGCTGAAACTTGATTCCAAATGATGATTAATTGTTGAATGGTTTATAGACCATACACAGTCTAAACTATCCTTCACATCATCATAGGGGGATATTGATATCACCATACCTGTGTTCCCTAGAGAGTCATCTGAGTGACACTGATCTTGCCAGGTGCTTTATAGAAAAGACACTATGATCTAACATCTTGGGAGATACTGAATAGGTTGAAAATTCTCATTTGTGATAACATACTACATACATTAAAATACCATGTGGTAAGGAGTGTTGAGTGTGGTTCCCTTTGGACTATCTACCCATTGAAACTTCATTTGGGAAACACTTGTCAATGGCATCTATTTTGAAAAATATTTCCTCAAAGCAATCTTGTCTTCTAGAAATGACTTTTCAGTGTTAGATGTTAGAAAACTGAAGCTAGAAAATATTTAGTTACTGACCCACAGTGATTCTGCATGTGGCTGTGCTTTAATCTGAGTTTGGCTAATTTATAAAATTCTCTTTTAACTTTAATGTCATAACTCAAGGTTCCTGACTCTAATATCTGTTATTTTTGATAATAAAGCTGAATTAAAATTGCTGGAAGTATCAAATGTAATGTTGTATGTGTAAACATTTTGAAAAACATACAATACTATGTGACTATCAGAATTAGATAGTGTACAGTCTAAAACAGTACCCAAATACCGTATTTGTTTATTTTATTTTATTTTATTTTTTTTGAGATAGGGTCTCATGTAGCCAAGGCTTCCCTCAAACTCAATATGTATCTTGAATTTTTGATCCTTCTGCCTCTTCTTGAGTGCTGGGATTACAGGTTTGTGCGTCCACCCATGGTTTTATGCACGATTGGGACTGTACACATGCCTTAGTGAAACTAGATAAGCACCCTGACCACTGAGCTGTATCTAAAGCTCCTAATGTTAACTTTTGAAGGGAATTAGTTCTATATTCATCTCTGAATCAAACTTTTTAAGGATGGTCTGTGCAGAAAGGGGGATTTTGCTAGCTACTGCCATCCTGGGTTTTCTTTCTTATCAACACTGAGCAAATTTTTGTATTTTAAAATTTGGTATTTTAAATAGTTTTAGGGAACTATACTTAAGTAGTTTGTAGATTCCATATGCTCAATCAATAAGTCATGAATCTAAGAGTAGTGTAACCCTTTTCTTGCCTGATATTTCAGAACTTTATTGATTCTGAAAATGTGAATTCTGATTGGTGCCAAATAGTAGGTTGTTTCCACTTTGATAACAGTAAATAAATGGGAGTATAATTTTTAGATATTTTAATAAGAGCTCATTTATTTAAAGAACAAGGCTGAGACACAATCACTGCAGGAGTCAAATTTTCTGATCATGCTTTACTTAGGAACTATAAAGTTGATTAGAAAGAGTTGTGACTAAAATTCTGGAATCCATTTAAAGCCAAGCAAGAAGGTCATGCAACACAGATGTCAAAACTCTCCTTCTCTGCTCTGTATTCTAAGGGATCGCTTGCTTGATGCATCAAGAGGTAAAGTCCTGGCAGAGAACAATGACCAACTGATTCCATGTTGAGGGGAGATGGAAGGCAAATCAATTCCCCCACTCTCTGCAAAGGGGAGATGAGCTCAGAGCAAACAGCAGACATGCTCTGTCACACCAAATTAACCGTGCCATTGGCTTTCTATGTCACCAAGCTGAGTTAGTGTAGGGATTATTCACAGCACTTTGAATGCAGGTAGAAAATAAATGCAGAGATCTGTAACTAATGCATATGGAAATTCTCTCCGGTATTTATTTTCTCTACCTTGTCCTTTTCCACAACACACTTGATGTGAACTGTTAATGGTGAAGGGTCCAAGGAAATGAGTGGGGATTTGGCAAGGCCCAGAAAAGATGGCTTTGAGAACTACTACTCTATAATAGGTGAGTGGGAAGGAAATGCAATAACGTCTCAGGAGAAGATGTTCATCATTGCAAAGAGTGTGGGTGAGCAGCAAGCAGAAGATGCCATGAATTAGTCCATAGTTGAGGACTCTGCTTGGCTCTTCAAAGAAATAATATGTGGTGTGAAAGCAAATCAGATCCTTAGTGGCTCTACACCTACAGACGACTGCTAACTGTTCTTTAAAAGTCTGATATTGCTGAGTTTCTGTCTGTATATCATTCTTGACTGAGCCTCACATCCCTGAGTGAGACTCAGCTTGGGTAATCCCCCTTTGCCTTGACACCAGAGGTTTTAGTTCAACCATTTGTCTTTCAGAGATGGTTTCTGAATCTTTTTAGGAGCCAAGACACCTTTGAGATTTTGGGTAAATAATACATTTAAAATCTTGGAGCCAATTTAATCAAAAATTAGCAATGTTATAGAGTTACTTGTACACGTATGGAAAAGATAGCTACAGGAAGTTTGAAATAGGAAGGTACAGCGAACACATGAGTCAGGGAGAGGGAAACAGGAAGGGGGAAAGTTCACAAAGATGAAAAGACGTGTGCAGAATTAACAGTTTCACATGCTTTGCCCTGCTGTGTGTCTCAATTTTTGTTTATGAAGAAAGTGTCATTTATTTTTTAATGCATAAAGAAAGCACAAAGATGACAATTTTGGACAGAATGGTTTTCTGTATATACATATATTCAGGAGTCTACTGTGTAAGTATACAGTACATGTCTGTTCCAGAGGCCTGGCCCCTGACCCGAATGGTTAGAGTGGTGTATGTACATTTTGCTAACATAAAGGGAAAGGGCACGATGTCTCCTTCTGCTTAGAGTGGATGTGGGCACAAACAACACTGATTACAAACAATTCTACTGGGAACACTTTTTAAAAACCTCAATTATACAGTATGGACTGAGGACTGTGTCCGAATCCCTTTTTCCTCTGGTAATAATTTGCCACATTCTACATCTGTAGATAAAGTAGTCCCAGAAGTGGAGTTGGTCGGATAAGTTTGTTTACACTGCAATCCATGAAAGAAACAAAAGGCCTTGCATGCAAAAGAAATGGAAAACAAATAAAGAAAATGAATAGATAAAAGGCAAGAATGAATGTCTAAATGAAAAATTAAATCAAATGAAGCCAGCAGTTATGAAGCAGCACATTAAAGCATAATATATACAAGCTTTTATTTTTCAAATTAGTAGCATAAAACAAGACACCTCAAGAGCAAATTTAGAGTTAAAGCAGATCAATCCATTTCTATTAAGTAAGACAGTTTTCTATAATGAGGTCCAGAAAAGGGGTGCTCCATAGTCTCACAATTGCTTTTTAATTCTGAGTAGAGTTTCCAGAAAGAAACAAGGTTATAATAAATCATTCCCAGTGTTAGGTGCTCAAAATATGGTTTGCATGTAAAGAAAGTGGATCTAATATCTGGTTATTAATCAAAACCAGCAATACAGTTTGCAGAACTGTGCGGAATTAATGTGTGAAAACTTATGTTGAAAACTATTAAGAGTTTCACGATACTGTCAGTAGAGCATTCCACTGGCTGTTTTATCAATGTCCCTCAGTTCTGCGATTCTAATGGCATTTTAAAATCAAACTAGTGGGTTAATATACTACAATGTCTTAGAGCTCTATATTATATTTATTTTAGTGAGGAATTCTCTTAAATCATAGCCAATTGTGGGTCCCCCCACAAAGCATCTAAGATCTAGGTGTGAACTCCTTTAAAAATAAAATAGGTAAAAGTGGCCTGACTACTGAAATCACCCCATCATCCTAGATGCAATTTTGAAAAATCAAAGTCTCAAATATATTTTATTGTTGTTTTGTGTTATCATATTCATAGCAAAATTGTATGAATTATCTCTCTTCGTGTCATATCTCAATGAAAGAAAATACCCAATTTAAAAATATTGCTTTGTATTTTTATAGAACTTGTTCTGCAAGAGCACATGTGCTCAGAATGTACACCAAAGGGCTGGTAACACTTCTTACAAGTGTCCTTTGTGATTTTGAGTTCATCCCTCGCTTGCTCTCTCTATAGTTTCTATTGTAAGAGCAAATGGCTGCTGGAGAAATTAACAGAGTTTGGAATTTCTGCACTGTCATTTCAAATAGTGCTAATTGGATTTAGTATACGACTCTTCCATCTTCTCATTAATAAATGATAGAGCTACAGTGCCCGTAGCACCTGGCAAGGATTCAATGCTCTTTACTCTAACTCAGATATAGCTCTTCTGGGCATCTAATTCAATAGACTGTTACAAAAAAAAAAGGGAAAGCATCTTTACAATTCTCAAATTTAAGACAGCAGTTTCAAAGTAGAAACTACCCAGTCTTAGAAACAGATGACTCACCTGCTCAATATCATTGTTCTTCCGAGATTTGTATATAAACTCTCCAATGGCTACAAACACAGAAAGGACGAGCCCCGCAGCCAGAACAATGAAGATGCCCCCAATGTTTTCCACACCTAGAGCACTGGCCTCTTTACTGTCTTCTTCAGGGCAGCCATTTCCCCGCCACCATTTCTCCTTCATCATATGCAGCTTCCCTTCTTCTTGTAGTTGAAGAATGGCAATTGTGATTTTATCCCGGTAAGGAGAGCCTGAAAGTTGGGGGTGATTTGGATGTTGGTCACCAAAGGGATAAGAAGATATCAAGACCTTAGTGATAAATCACATTACTATCATACTATCACATTAGTGATAAATACTCCAGAGTATTGCTGTGAACTCTCAGTGTGCAAATCTATTAGCCGAAGTCCAGAATATCCAACCTTATACCTTGAAGGTTCTAAGTAATTAGACAAGGGAGAGGTGCCTCCTGTGAGGTCCACTCCTGCAAGGCTCTTTCTCATCCTAAATATAGAAACATTAAGTAGGAATTCTATGACATTCTGCTTCTGCTGAGTTCTTCACCAAACTTTTCACATTCAATGGGTTTATTGCTTAGACTCTACCCTTTCTGGCCTCTTGGGGATCTCTTATTGTGGCCGAGTTTGGCCATTCTTCCTTCTATTTCCTTATCTCCACTAGAGTTCAATTATGACCTCATTTCTGGCCAAGGGGAGCTAAAGTATTGGATGACATTTCTAGTCTTGTGTCATACATCTTCCCAGCATGCTCTGCTTGCTCTCCTTCCCCAAATACACTGCACAAATGAAACACTTTCAAGTCACTAGTAATGGAGGAGCCACAGAGTAGAGGGATTTGGCTTCTAGGGTCACTGCATGAAGCAGTTCCTCTCTCAACCCAGACTGAGCTATGACAATCAAGGAATGTTTACTGTGCAAGACATTGAAATTTTCCAGATGTTGTTTACAACAGTTCATCCATAATGATTCATGTACCAATTAAGATAAGGTAGGTTTTGAATAATTTTGAGGTGTTATAATAGTCTGTGGCAAGAACTTGGTAATATTTATGGTCTTTTTTCTGGTAATACCATTTAAACTTTAATTATGAAAGATTGGAAAGTGCCAACATGTATACATGGACAAATGTCTTAATTCTGAATGTCTATGTTAATCAATTCAAAAGAGATAAAGCAAGATTCCCTAACTCATTTTTCCCCTTTTGATAGTATTTCTTCTACTCAGTAGTAGAAAACTCCCTTTATTTACAAAATTTAAAGCCATTCCTGGTGGAGGCAAATTGAAAAGTCTAGTATCTTAAAGACAAGAAAAATCTTAAGAATGATAAATTCAACACCATTTATTAAATAGGTTTAAAGAAATTTAAAATATGAAAGTATGATTGAGAACAAAGAATCAAAGGCAGTTCTCTTTATTTCTTATGTCTCAGTGCTATTTCAGTGAATGTGCTCCTGGCCGCCCTCCCATTCCCTATAGATGACTTATGTCCTATGACATGGCTTAAGTTCCGTAAGCTCAGGTTCAATATTTTTGTCATTTATTCCCTCATAAGACTTAAAATATAATTGTTAATACTCAAAAGCGGACCTTAAAATAAGAGTGAATTGTTTTAGAGGGAGACTATAGCTTGTCAATTCAGCATGTGGATTTTGGGTAAGAAAATGGATTTTGAAACTCAGAATAAAAAATATCAGCTATTTGCCTAAACTTTCAGAGAACGATAGGTAGAGAAAAAAATTAGCAGCATTAACATCCCAAGAGTGTGCAAGCAAATGAGAGAACCTGGAGTTACTTTGCTTTAAGGTACATGGAAGTGGTTTGACAAGCACAAGAGCAATACTCCTGGTCATAGCTGCACAGTAGTCATAGTGATATACACAATGGGCACTCAATAAATGCTTACTGCCACTCTCCTCCTGCCTTCAGGCTGCACGAGACCTAACACATTACAGACAGATGGTGATCCAATCTCTGCTTAATGCTGGTCTCTAAGGAAGGTAATTTCCAGCCTTCCAGTAACCTGTTTAAATCTTAACTGCTCTCATTCTCTTGCAGTTTTGTTTTAAACCCCTCCGGAGGCACATTTCTAGAGCCTCTGTCCTGAGAGTCTCTAAGCAGCACTTTTCAATTTTAGCTTGTGATGGAGCCAACTTTGCCAATATTCTATTATGGGAGAGACTTCAGAGCCTCTGGGGACTCGGGGCAAGCATAGACATGGTGGAGACCTTTTCACATCTGCATATTTTTTAGCTTCAGTCTTTGTCACTGCTTAGGTGGTTTGACTGACATCAGAAGTGACTTCTTGCAAATCATTTAAAAAAAAACAAACAACCAATGGTATGTACACATGGATTTTCTTGAATAGCAACTGATCTTTCTTAAAGAATAAATTCATCATAAGAGAAACATCTCTCAAATATTCCCAGCAGCTGTATTCCCCATGGATGAGTTTGCTTTGAGTCCCACCATCTGTTCCAATTATTCCCTCATTGTTCCTGCTTTAAAGGCATGACAGGTTTATCACCACTATGAAAAATTCCTAGAGTATATTTCTTTTCATCTAGGAAGGGGAGATGAAGTCTCTTTAACATTAGCATATAGGTAAACTTGGCAAAAAGGGAGACTGAATGAATATGTTCAGTCTCTTCATGTAACAGATATCATAATATACACATGTAGATAGACTCATCACAGAGCCAGCTTCCTTCGCAGGAGGGCAGAAGGCAATCCACAGACTGCTATGTTCATTTAGCGGAGTGTCAGAAAGGATCCTGCCTCACACCACCACCTCACTGTCAGAAATTATAGATTTCAAGTATTCCATTCTTTTTTAAAAATTTCTTTTCAGTTAAGGACCAAACTCAGGGCCTCACATTTGCTGAGCAAATATTTTACCACTGAGCTCAATCCTCAACCTCCTAGTATTCGACTCTTTAATTGAAATTCTCATGTTCTTGTGCAGCTGCTCTCAGAAAGTGTGATGCACATTTATATTTCCTGTCATTTTTACTGGGCAGGAAATTTGGTGTCAGAATGTGCTGAAGGGATAGGATGGGCTGTATGGTAGAAGTTGGAACGAGAAAAGTTTAATGGAAGATAATCTCGTTTAAAAATGGCGGAATTAAGAAACTCGAGTTGCTACTCAAGAGGACCTCATGAGTCACAATCAATCCTGTGGTCCAAATTCTGCAAGGATTCAGGCAAAGGCATCCATTTCTGGTGGTAGGTTGTTTTTTTCTTTTGGGTGGACTTATATGCCATTTACTAAAGACAGCTGTGAGAAAACAAAAAGAACATTGGGTGTTTAATAACCATGTTTGATGTCAAATCTAGTAAGGGTTGTCATAGTTTAGATTCTATTCCTGTGATAAATACCATGACCAAAAGCAACTTGACAAGGAAATGGTTTATCTCATCTTATAGTTTACAGTCCATCAATGAAAGAAGTCAGGACAGGAACTCAAGGTAGGTACTGGAAGCAGGAACTGAAGCAGATACCAAGGAGGAATAGTGATGACTGGTTTGTTTTACCTGCTTTCTTGTGACACTCAGGATCACAATCCCAGTGGTGTGGCACCACCCATCATGGTCTAAGCCCGTCCACATCAATAACCATACAGGCTTACAAAGGCATTTTTTTTTTTCCGAGACAGAGTTTGTCTGTTGTAACTCTGGCTGTCCTGGAACTCACAATGTAGACCAGGCTGGAGACAAGGCTGGCCTCAAATCACAGAGATTCACCTCTGCCTCCTGAGTGCTGGGATTAAAGGTGTGTGCCACCACTGCCTGGCTGAAGGTATTTTCTTAATTGAGGATCCATTTTCCAAGATGAACCTAGCTTGTGTCAAGTTGACAAAAGTACTAACCATCACAAGGATTAAGGGGCTACAAGAACAGTCAATATTTTTTTGCGACACCTCTGAAAAGGCCCTACATTTTGGTAAGTCCCCTGTTCTCTTAATCAGAGAGGCCATGGAGACCCTACACGTTGAACTCTAGCCACTTGGCCCTCTGTAAAGAGAAAGGTCATCGCAGGAAAGTCCTCACTGCATCCGAAGGAAGTAGTATGACCAGCAAGACTTTGACCTAACCTGGTGCATGATGCATAACTGGGAGAAGACTAAAAGAGACAACACATTCTTCCCGTATCTCTAAGAGCATTCTTATGGAAGCTTAACTGACAATAACAGAAAGAGACTAACTTGTTGCCATCTACATGGTCTAATCAGTCAGTGGAGAAAGTGTAACCAAAGAGTAAAATAATCATACTTTAAGCCAATTTTAGTAGTACCAGAAGGACTTTCATCCTAACCTAGTTCTTCCAGGAACAAGGTATTTCTAAAAACCCACAAAGGTAGTCATTCAGGTAAACTGGCTTTGCTCAGTTAAAAAGGACACATAGAACATTATTAGGCAACTATACACCAGTTGACCATGTCTAAGTCTATCTTCTATCTTGATTTTCTTTTGCCTCATGGGGATGTCTAGAATCCCCAGCTCTCTGTCTCTATATTATAACAGTTTTTTTTGTCTTTTTTGCTACCTTTCAAATGCATAAATTTTTTCTTTGTGGCAGGCATATATTGTTCAGTTTTTATTTTGCTTTGTTTTGTCCATGGTGGTTAGCTTTGCTTCTCAACTGGACACTACCTAGAATCACCTAGGAAGAGATGCGCAATGGGAGACTGCAAACATTGGGTTGGCCTGTGGGCATGTCTGTGGGGAGGGTTGTCTTAAAATTAAGTTAATTGATAAGGGGAAACTCAGACTGTGGGCAGCACTATCCCTAAGCAGGGGCCTTTAATTGTATTAAGAATGGAGAAATCCAGCTGAACACAAATAAGCAATTAAACATGTCTGCACTCATTTTTCTCTGTTGTTGAATGTGGATGTAACCAGGTGCTTCCAGCTATAGCTACTGTGATTGCCCTGCTACGATGGATGGTAGCCTGGAATTAGAATTGGAATAAGGCCCTCTCTATATAAGTTGCTTTTTGTCAGTGTATTTTAATACACAGCAATAGAAATGAAACCAGAATACTGCCCAGAGACTATTCATAAAACTCACTAATCAAATAACTACATTAGCCCAAATTAAAAAAATAACATTGGAATAATTATTTTCACTTGTAACAGTTCAGTCATGCCTCAAAACTGCCGAGTCCTAGATATGCCAATCATTGTTTAAGAGGTCATGTTAAGTGTCATGTGTGTTAAAGGTAGAGGCTCTTTTCATGTAACAAATATAGTGCAACACAGTCTTAAATATTACCAAATGTGACTGTAGTTTTCAGGAGCAAGTATCCCAAGGAGGACTTGACTATGAGTTTTTAAAACCAGGGGCAGGTCTTGGTTACCTTGGCTACATATCTTTCTGGGAACACTTGGAACCATATGCTTAGTTTTTCTATTTGGTCCCTGAATTTTAACCTGATCATCAAGTTTGTATCTTCTGGAGTTGGATAGTTCCACCTACCGATGATGCTTCTACAATATTTTAAACCTTGCCATACAAATATCTGTTTTCTATAAAATCTTTAGACCTACCAGGCAACAAGGACCTTCTACCTAAACCACTCATAAATAGGATTTTTCTTTTTTTGTGAGGCATTTCATGAAATTTCTGCCAGAATAATGGATGATAGGGCCAAAGTACCTTGCCCTTGCTCAGCTCAAAGCAGCCATAAGAAGAGATATGACAAATCTACCGAGGCTGGATTGGTTGCTCTGTCTGGGGAGAACCTGGTACAAAGGCCGTTAGCCACAGCTCCTTAAAATGCAGAGAACAAATGACTCAAATGACCACAGTATGTGCCCATCCATCTACAACACAGCATCTGTACACAAGTCTCGGAACATTGTGAAACATGGGGGAATTGTAAGAGCCAGAGGAGCAGGATGTCTTCTGTAAGTCGGTGGCATCTAACTATGACAGGGAAGCTACACCTATGAAATTTCAAAATGGCTGCATGGACAAAACCTAAAAAATTCCAACCCAGTTGACATTCTAACGTATAAATGGGGCTTCACCTCTAAATGAAGAGCTACAAGCAATTAATAGCTGCTAAGAGGAGAAGGATTTGTTTTTCTCAGGGAGAAGTTCCCATTGGTATTTCAGTACCAAGTGGTCATCCCTAGAATCATGCACACAGATAACACCCAATGGGACTCAACAGGCTAAAATTTTACATTTACTCATTTGTATGTATAGGTAACAGCAATGGTGAAAGAAAAGGAGGTGGTGAATTTGCGGGGAGGCAGACATGGAAAGAGGTAGAAAAGGGAGAGGAAAATGATGTAATATATTTTTATTAATTTTTTTAATTAAAAAGAAAAGACCATAAACTGGAGCCAGTCTCCTATTACATATCTTTACAAGCATGGTCTATGAACCCCAGATTATTCATGGAATGCTGTAAGCATACTGTACAGAGCTGAAGTCTTGTGTTCTATGACTGGACCCTTTAACCTGTATTGTTCTTATTTGAATGTCACAGATGGCACAACTGAGGATTAGGAAAATAGTGGCCCACGCTAACTTCCCAGAACTGTACACTTAGTAATCTTCCTTTGAATGGAACAAATTAAGTGCAGAAAACTGTTCATGAGAAGCTCAGCCTAACCATAAAAGTGTATCTCCCAAATGGAGACGCCCCCAGCAGCCCATTGCCCTGTGGCTTCTATACTGGTTGCCACTCATCCTGGTATTCTCTTGAAGTATAAGGAGGCAACCTCTTCTGAGTATACTCAAGTACACCCAGTAAACTGTTCTTTAGAAAGAATTAATAGAGGGCCAAGAAGGTAGTTACAGACTCCCCAGTGCAATTGTTCTCCTGAGACTTAGAGGGCAATGGTGATAATGAAGTTAATTTCTCATAGAATATGTTAATATTTCTAACAAGGAAATAGTGGGATCCAAATTGGTTGTGCAAATTAAGTGCTTTATTTAGTTAATGAATATTAATATGGTGAATATTGTTGAATATTAAGTTGAATATGGGTTAAATGCAGTTTTTAAAATAAAGTTAATTAGTTGTCTAATTATTAACATTAGGAAATTTATTTCACCTTAATTACAACTTCGTTCTTTGTTAGGAAAATGAAATATCAGACCATACTTGTTCTTGAAGTCCTATGGATCTACAGCTGACTGATGGGAAAGGCCTCCTTTAGACAAGTGGTCCCTAACAGTCTGCAGCATTCCCTAATTCCACAAGCAAAGAAACAGCTTGCTGGTCTCTGCTTGGCTTCTGCAAGCATTGAAGTTTATGATCCCTGCCTGATATTGATGGTCACACTGCATAATCTCTGTCAAACACAGCAACAAAATACAGACAAGTAAATCAAGTTTACCTTGGGCTCTTAGTTATCTCTCTTGGGTGCCACTCCAGGTCCTTCCTATTAGATTGGCCCACAGATGGCCTATTTTTCTCCTTTTGATCATCAGACTTCATCTGAGAGGAACAGGCTGCCTTTGTGGCAGAACCTCCTAAGTACACTTTTCCATAGAGTGAGACAATAGGGAAGGAGTTTTCTATGTAGCAAGGGTCAGTCATTGTCTCCTGAACATGGACATCTGTTCTGTTTTCTCCTGTTTGTGTCATAGGAGAGGATAGTATATGGGTATGTAATTTTTCTAGGCAATAGGGTCCTGAGGGAGCACCGTGCTATTGAACTGAACAAACAGAAATATGTGGAAGTTTTAGTTATGGTCTGACTCTAGCTTATTGTTTGAGAAAAGTCTATATTTTAATTTCTGCTCTTTTCTTTTGATATATATGGGGTTATTTTTTCACTTATTTGCTGGAACAATAGCCCTCTATGTGAATTAGTTTCATCAATATGTAGAATTAATTTCCTTATGTTCTAATATAACTTAAGGTAAAAAACTATGTACATACAGATATTCCAGATAATGGCATATAAAGGTTAATTAAGAAAATATGTTATTCAGAATAGTGGGGGGTAAAAAATAAAATCTATAGAAATCTTAAACAGCTACATTGAGTTAAGATATAAAATAAATAGTAGTTGAAAATTCATTAGGTTAAGTATCTGATATTTCTCAATTTAAACCATAGCTAATTTTTTTATGGACATCTGTCTTTATTGTTAGTCTGCTAAAGACATTGTAGACTTCTTAACATGTTGAGTACTTGCAATCAACATTGCCCAACTTAGTCTTGGCTAATGCTTTGCTCCTCTTACCGATAGGCGTTCCCACTCCATAACCTTTGGAGTCTATGAGGTTCCCAATCTGAGTGAGGTTGCAGTTCCTCTGTGTCACATATTCAATGCTGGTGGATTCCATCAACAGGGCATAGTCAGTGGTGAGCACCCTTTGGATCCCTTCGTCGCTGTTTTTAACAAGTGCGCTCTGCTGTCTACTGCTCATAAAAGCCCACATTTTCTCATAGGTGGATATCTTTGATTTCTGCAGAGAGAGAAAAAAAGCACACCCACCAGCAGAAGAGTGCTGAAAAAAATACGGCCTAAAGCTATTTCACCATCCTAGTGGTTCAAATAATAGAGGAGAAACTCCTTTTCTATAGGTGGGTAGCTGGACTGATGATATTGGGATTTCAGCCTTACAGGTAGCTGAGAATGACACAATTCAGTAAAGAAGGGAATTTGGAAATACTGAGATCACTACGGGAGCAAAGGAGACCTTGACAGATGGAAGTCATGGGTCAAGGCCCTCTTCTTGATTTTGGTTAGGGATGAAAGACCATGAGTATCAAAAATAGTGCTTGTGTAATGAACTGTTGACATTTGAGAACAGAGCACTGCAGTCCACTGGGCCGAGCTGAGACCCTCTCCCTCCAGGACTCTACTCATTTACTCTACTTCCCTTCAATCACCGGACTTCAGTGGTCGATTCATTGTTTCCAGGCATGGATGCTTCAATACCTGGCCAGCACTACTTTGCTGGGGAGAGCTTGGGATAGGCTACTTGCATTCTCTGCTTAATTTGTGAAAGAAGTGCATCCATGGCTAGATTTTTCTACAAAATAAGGGATGTAAAATGCTCTTTTCTAGTTAATATTCAAATCAGAAGACTCTCTACTTTTTAATGTATATAATTTCTCATTGCAATCATTTTAGATAACAAGGGCTGCATATTTCATTTTAAAGGGTTCTATGATTTTCTTGTCTTTTATTCAGATTTTTGGTAGAGTCAATAATAGGCTATATATGTAATATATTATATATGCATCTATACATAGGCACCATTACATCATTATCTTCTTTTCTTTGTTAAAACACACCGCCTGCATTTCCATATTGCTTAGATATGAATTTCCATTCTTCTGAATAGTGATCTATGATTAGGCATTTTGCATTTTTGCTCTGTAATTTCCATAATGTTTCAAGTTTTTCCCCTGAGTTTGTCTTCATTTGCATCAGTACACTCTTCCATTTATTTCAAAGATCAATGTCATCATGGGAATTACTGATGTTTTCAAGCTAAAGCTGGTTCTGACACATGTAGATTCCTTCTCAGGGCTAGGGCATATCAACTTAGGGATGTAGAGAAGTGTAACATGAGACTAGGGGGATGGAGACACTGAATGACATACCTCTGGAATTGGCTCCAGTGGCTTGTTCATGCTCAAGTGTGACTCCTAAGCCTATTTAAGACCTGAGTTAACGGAGTAGGCTTCATGAGTTAGGGAGGAGAGATGCCTTTGGTTTGGACTGTTAGGCATTTGAATAGCCCCATGAGAAAGATCTGATGAGACAGATAACAATTCAACACACATACCTTGTACATAGTGATGTTTTATAGGACCGTTCTGTCATGATGAAGCCCCAGGGACTTACTCCACAGCCCCAGGAGATCTGCAAATTGGAATTCATGTCTCCACAACAAAGGTATGTGCTGGGTGCCAGGGCTGATGCTTCAGTTGTTGTTCTAAATTTTTCATGATGAGCTACTTTTTATACAAAAGCAGGGAGGTTACTCTTTTTTTTTGTATCAAATGGATGGCTGGGAAAATTATTCCTTCATCAGGAAACTACCTTAAGGGGAAATTATTCTCTTTTAAGTATGAAATTTTAAAATTGTCAGAGGCTTTAGAGATAGATTCACTTAAGTTATTACTTTATAGACGACGAACTTTTGGTACAGTCTTTTTGGAGACTTCAGAAAGTGACAGTGACAGTTAATATCAGAAATAATCCAAGACCTTAGGAACTCCCAAATCTCACCCATCTTCCTTCCATTGCCCCATGCTGATTTGGGTAAAGTCGGTGTCCACATTACCAAAATTCTTTTGACAATAACTTTAATCTTACTTTACCTACATGTGAAAACACAGCATTTATTAAAAGACTGGCTTCCTCCATAGGCCTTTTGCTAGTTGGTCTTATGTTACATAGACATTAGCTACCATATAAAAAGTTCATGAAACATTTATCTATTTGTTTACTTTTGTTATTTTTAATTGTATTAAATTGAAAGTTGTTAGAAAAGTGGAATTTTGCTCTGTAGAAGTAGAAACAAAAAAGTAATAAATTGCCATTTTTTCCCCATAGTAAATGGACAGTGTGAGGAGGCCTTTGAATCATATAGTCACTTGAGAGAGTGAGCTTTTCATCACTGTATATGTATCAAGAGAAATGCATTCTGGGAAGGCCCATTAAGGATCCTTCAATCCCATGGGTCTGTTCTCCAGGTCAGGCCCTTCATACACAGTCCTAGGAGAAGTGGCACACAGAGGTCACAGTTGGTAGGTAGATGAGCCACTAGTAAACAGAGGGCTTTCCTGCTTAGCCCTGAGTTCTGTCCATTATAACGCTGTGCTAAGTAAGGTTTATATTTTATAAGGCCCCAAGATAGCATTTTCAGGGTAAATTTGGTGTATTCTCTTTAGCAGATAATTAAATTAATTAATTAATTAATGCTTCTTAAATTTACAAGTATACTTTGCCAAAAATTACTGTAAATGTTAAAAGACCAAATCAACTGTTTGAGAGACAGCCTGGGTGTTCTTCCTCTTCCACATCGGCTCCAGCCTGAGTCAGTCTCCAAAATCACTGTAGATAATTCACAGCATATTAAAACATAGGACAGTGATTGCCTCTCATTTCACTGAATATGTCAAACGTCAGTTACAGCACTAGTATCCTTAGAGGACACAGGCTTAGATGAATCCCTTGGGCTGGTCTAACCTAATTCTATGTCTGTCTTCATGCTGATAAACACGGTTGACAAATAATGAGCATTTTTCATCAGATATCTGTTAGAAGACAGAGTTGCTATAGCAACATTGATGATTACTTATTTTTTACTTTTCACTTTATAATGCATGTGGCTGTGTACTCCCTGGGCGGAGACTTAAAATATATCTGTGGGCAGCTAAAAGTTTCTTGCTGAGAACACTGATAAGAATGAGCACGGGTGATGTTTCTGTGTATCATGCCCCACTCTGAGCATGTTGCGTGCACTTGTACCACTAGGATTTCTGCTCTACAGAAGTAGAAATAAAACACCACATTGAAAAGTGACAAATCCAGGGTCTCATCCCAGTTCTTTAGTTCCAGCATCTAGGTTATTAATCAAAGGGAATGAATTATTTGTTTGAATGCAAAACCTATTAAACTCATGGCTCTGTGAGTATTTCAGCCAACCTAAATCATCTTCTAAAACAGTCATTCTCAACTTGTGGGTCATGACCCCTTTGGAAGCTTGAATAATCCTTCACAGGGGTCACCTAATACCATCAGCATATCAGATATTTACACATGGATTCATAACAGTAGCAAAATGACCGTTACGAAGTAGCAATAAAAATAATTTTATGGTTGAGAGTCACCACAACATGAAGAGCTGTATTAAAGGGTTGCAGCATCAGGAAGGTTAAGAACCCTCACTGTACTCGAGAAATCACCTAAGTGTTTGTAAGCAGTTTTCTGTTGTAGGAGGAATTCTTTTTTAACTCTTGTACTTAGCATATCATTTATGGAGAATATTTAGTGACTTTAAAGAGATTCTATTCATTTAGACAAAAATTCAGTGTTTCAAGATGAGCAACAGCTGGAATGTGGAAGATGACGTAGACATAGTTTGTATTTTTCTTTGCCCTTTGTGGCATTTTTTTTCTCTACAGTTCTGTTTTTAGGTACTGGGCTCACGGCAGGATGTGACGATGGTAAGGGCTCTGCAGCATAGTATGCTTTTACGATTGTTAGAACCTCCATGTCATAGAAACATCTTTCCAGTGTTTCATTTCTCTTGAGATAAGCATTGCTTATTACAGTATTTCCACAGCCAAATTATAGGGCATCCACAGGGAAGATATACGAACCCATTATTCAGTAGAATCAATGCCTGTGAAATCCTGCGTCGGGCCAGAGTGTTGAAAGGCCTTATTCATAGATCCATGTTTATACATGTTTCCTGTTACTTATTTTCAGAAAGCCTACCCACATACACATTAGAAATAAATTATTGATATTTTCTCTTCTGCCTTGTGTCAAAAATGATCTTATAACTGTGGTATGTGTCATATAGAACAAATCAATAAAGTAATTCTATATTGAGTCTTTCCAGTAGACTATTGAGAAATTCTAGTCTTAAAAAAAATACTCTTAAATATCAGCAAAAGACATTGACAATTCAGAACCCAAGCTTATGAAGCTGACATAGAGAGAAGAATGCCTACTCGAACAACAACTGTGTCATTTAATATAATGAAATTTCATTAAATGATAATATCTCACACCATGTAAGAACATGATTTAATTTAACTATAGTCATTTGAAGGAAGACTACTAGAAGAGATCATCTGTGGTACAGTGGGGGGCTCTACATTTCCAGACATGATCATAGTGTCGGGCTACACTCTTACCTTGAATCAATAGAAAGTTATGACATTTGAAGATTCTCTGAGGCTTTACAATTTTATTGGTTTCCTTCAGGGAATTCTCACAGTAAGAGTTAAACATCTTTGCTAAAATATGTCTCACATTTTTCTCCTGTCTCCAGTTAAAGATTGGTACATTACGAGCAATATACCAGACTTTTTAAAAGGTTAAGTTAAATTGAACTTATTGATATTTCTTTCCAAGCAAATGCATTTTTATCTTCTGACACTAGCAGTAAAGGAACTTGCATTTTCAAATGACAAGACCTTACAGGAAGAATGTCTTCCTATGTGGAAAAGTTTGAGGAATTTCTCTCATCTTTTGTTTCCTGGTGGTTTTGTCTGAACTCTGTGTCCCCACAAAAGCTTCAGTTCTATAGGTGCTGGGCTCAATGACTTCCTTGAAATAGCTTTTGCTTTGCTGATGCCACTAACCACTCACTGCAAAGAGATTATAGAGGTTACAGCTCCTAATTCCCATAGCTGGTCCAAAGTCCCTAGACCATGAAAGTCCAAAATGACAAGTCTGTGATGATTTTTTAAAACCCATTTTATCCAAGTCATTTTAGACAGAATCCAGATCTTATCTCTTTAATCCTCTGGCTGGAGTCTGGGAGGACAGTGATTTGTTACAAGTCAAGATTCTACTGAGAAATACTTCTTACATGACTATTTCATAGCCAATTTGGCCCATAGGAATTCATTTGTTCACCCTACTTCCTGTCTGTGCAATGTGAGCTGTACTGTATTTAACAGGTTGTACATGGCACATATCTCTATTGTAATTCATATCTCCGAGTCTAACACAAGGTTTTAAACTTTTGCCCTTCCAACTTCTACCATGACAGCCTCAATACATCTGGGAGACACTGGAAAAAATATTGAGCTGAGTTAAATTAAACTGCCTTGCTGAATTCTAAGGGCAGCCTCTCCTCCTGCTGCTCACCAACCATGTGGGAAATGGCTCCTCTGCAGATGCAATGCATATACTCAGGAAAGGTTTCCAAATACTGGGCTTCTGTTTGGCAAGGCCACTGGATGGCCTTCAGATCCTGGGCCCTGGCACTGGGATCTAATGGGAGGCATACATTCTAGGAATTACGGAGCCAAGAGGCTGAACAAAGATCACAGCAGAGTGATTTAAATCTACTGAGACTGAAACATAAAGGACTTTTAGAGTTAAAAATTGATGATAATGGTGATAGCTTTTAAATTGCTTGCCATTTGCTATGGAATTGTGTAAGCATATTACCTCCATTAGGTCATGTAACCTGAAAATAATCTCATGGTTTAGATGTTAACTCTAATTTACAGGCGGGGAAGTTAAGGAATGGAAAATTGAAGTAACTTGTGAAGGTCTTCAGAGCGAACTAGCTAGACTCAAGATTTAAATCCAAGCTGTATGGCTCCAGGTTCTGCAGTATCAGTAATTCCATGGAGGTTTTATTTATATCCTAGCTTTTGATATTAGTCAAAATCCTGAAATGACCCATAGTATTCTTTATGTGTGAAGCATGAATTAAAACCAACGCCCTCCTGGAATGTGGTTCACAAAAGCATTGGGAAATAATTGTTTTAGTCCTCAACTGTCTCTTAGACCTTTGCATAAAGAGTATTTTGGGAGAAATGTCACTTAGTACAGTCACTGTGACAGGAAAGTTAGATCCATTCTTCTATTTAATAAGGCAATTAGTAGAGTTGCAGGGAGGAGAAAGAATAACTTTGTGCTTGTGTATCTTTTCTAGTTTCTATGAGAGACAGAAAAATAGTAATACTTTAGTACACTATTTATAGAAGGAAAGGTTGTAATTGGATGTCATGACTATCAGTTCTCTTTGGTGGAATGTGAAGAAACAGATCAAGTGGGTTCTAGGGAAGTTACAGCTGAGCCGTGTCCACCGACCTTAACCTGTGTACTGGCTGTTCTTGGATTCTGCCTCCTCTGATGTTAATGGCAGCCCCAGGAAGTCAGAAGAGCAGCGGAAGCCTTACCTGTTCAAAGTCTTGCAGTGACTAAAAGGAATAAGCCAGCTACTGGTGGAACAAGAGCAAACAGCATGATAGCTAATACTGGGGCTATTAACTAGCTTCGTCCTGAGTACTAATAAAAAAGTTTGTTGAAAATTTCTGCTGAGGTCTGTTGACCTGAATTAGGAATTTTCTTACTTACAAACTTCTGTTTATAAATAGAGTCTTGATAAAGATAACACAGCAGTTCT
Organism: Cricetomys ansorgei; assembly: GCA_026225945.1. Classification (NCBI taxonomy): domain Eukaryota; kingdom Metazoa; phylum Chordata; class Mammalia; order Rodentia; family Nesomyidae; genus Cricetomys; species Cricetomys ansorgei. The sequence continues at coordinate 30,261,995 of JAMJFZ010000199.1, forward strand.
CTGATGTCCAAATTTCCACACCCTTCTCAACAGTAAGGGGATGGCTGATGAAGTACCTGGCCTTTCCCTAACCATGGCTTTTTAATTGTCCTTGCGATAAATGACACACTTGATCAAATGGACTATTATATGGTCCATGGTGATTAAAACTTTAAGACCCAAAGTGTGATAAGCATCATTAGTTTCCTGACCTTGGCCAAAAAGTGCAGTTGTTATTTTCCTTATGGGCAATGTCAGCTAGAATTTCCGGATGTCTGTTAAAGTCTTCTGAAAATTTGTGCAATGTAAGTTGTGCTTCAATCTCTGTATCTCTGTGTCTCCCTGCCTCTGTCTCCCTATGTTTCTCTCAGTGCCTCTTCTCCATGCCTGTCTCTGTCTGTGTACTGTATCTCTTTCTCAGGTGAATAGTCTTTGATGATCAATATGTTTCCACACACAAATTACTCAGTGAAAGGAAAGTGTAGAAGCCTCCTTCATCTCAGATGTTGAGTCGCCATGACCCAGTTTTCACATAAAAATGTCAGCTAGGGGGCTGAAGTTAGAGCCCTTATTGCTCATCCAGAGAACCTCAGTTCAGTCCCCAGCACTCACATTGGGCAACTCACAACTGCCTGTTACTCTAGTTTCAGAGGATCTCATTCCTTCTTCTTGCCTATATGGGCACTTGTACTCATGCACGCACACATGCACACTCACACACACACATTCACACTCACACTCACACACTACATCTTCAAAAAGTCAGCTCATCCTCTCCACTCTACTTGAATCCAGGTGATAGAAAAGGGCAACTCACTTAGGCTATTTTAAAAGCATAAATTTTGTTGATTTTGAAAAATGCAGGTATTGTAGAACTAAGCCGCCATGCTGTGTGTAAGAATGACAAAGTCTAGAAGAAAACGTCAATGGGTTTTGATTTTTGCAAGGGATTCTCAACCACACTTTGGTGACAACACTTTAGTAAAAGCATTCCTTGAAAACAGTGCTTGGCAGAAACGCTACGTAGAGGGATTGTGTTGCCAGATTGTGGTAAGTTGTTTTATTTTAAATTGCTATTGGAGAAGTAGAGTCATTCTGTGTTAGTGAGATGGTTCAGAGGCTACTAGCGAACAAGACTGACAATCTGAGTTCAGTCCCTGAGGCCCACATGGTGGAAGAAAGAGCCAACTCCTAAAGCGTGACCTCCGCATGCTGCATAGTGTGCATGCATGTATGTGTAACACACACACACACACACACACACACACACTCACAATAAATGAATATAAAGAAAACCCCCAAAACCAAAAACCTACCAAAACCCTTGTTTATAGACTGGAGAGCAAATTTGAGGGATCTGTGTACTTTGTTTGACTGCAGATTTTGGTGATAACTGAGGACCCTACAAATGCCCATCCTTTAATTGTGGAATGATTTGAACCCATCTTGGAGATAAAGGGGCAGGTTATTACTACTGGGGTGTTGCAGAGGCCTATTCTCTTCTGGGAAAAAGCCATTCATTATGCTGTGAACAATGTGAAAACGTATTGTTCATAACTGAGTGCAGCTGTGGCCCCTCAGCTTCCGCTCTAATCATCAGCTTGAATGTGCTATGTTAGACCAAACCCTACACTCAGGAGAGGTTCTTGCTTTCACTTAAGAGGTAAAGGGAGGGAGGATAGGAGGCCAGGAGGCACAGCAAGGGCTGACATTAATGGGCAGCCCTAACAGGACTGAGTCCTTGTGTTTGTAACTGCTGTCACTCAGTGACCTAACTCTCTGGATGAGACTATCCCAAAAGCTAAAAGGCTAGAATGTTTCTTTCCCTTGTAGAACAGTCTAGATTAGGAACTCTTGGATATGCACCTTCTGAGGCTTTCCGACAGCTTGCTTCCCTCAAGAGAAAACAGAATTAGATTCAGTCCTTGTTTTCTTTTTGCAAATAAATTCTTTCTTGATAAACAGTTTCTGGGCCACAGGCTGATGCGTATAGTAAGGAACTTGGCAAACAGGGACTCTTCTTCTCTAGGTCTGTGTTTCTAGTCACCTCCCCTTCCCCCTTTCTGTATGTGTGTCTGTCTGCCTGTTTGTCTGTTGTCTCTGTCTCTCATTTCTTTTGGAGAACTTATTTACACGTTTACTCATTTACTATGAACATATTTTCTTGGTACCTACCATGTACCAGTCACTACTTTGGATTCTGGCGATATAATAGTAAAACAGAAGACTAGGTCTCCACCCTTGTGGAACAAACTTCCTAGAGCTCTGAAGTTTGACAGCTACACAGGCTTTCTGTGCCCTATTTGTCTTATTATTATGAGAGGTCTGTGGTAGTAATTACCTCAAATGTCCTTCTGGGGTCAAAATGAGACAGGGAGTGTGAGATGTTTAGGAAGGGAGCCTGAGGGTGGGGTTGAGAACACCTGTGCTGGCTGCTGTTTACAGTGAAACTGTCTGGGATTTCGTCAGGCTTCCTCGCAGGGGCACTTGCTGTCTCATCATTTGTCTGATGACCTGAAAGGCCACGAGCCCTCCTGCCCCACTTTCTCCAGGCACATCTTAATGAGTTACCCCAGGGGTACAAGAACAGGGCAAGGTGGATATAAGGGACACTAGTGCACAGGACATCTGCACAGCAGCAGGGTCAGGTCTACTCTTCATAGCAACCCTTCTCTGCCATTGGGACTGTGCATTTGAAAGTACTTCTGCTTCCCTCTGTTCATTGTCTTCAGTTTTCTTTCTTGGTGGCAGCCAAGATTGTAGTGAGATGGGCAGAGTAGTCCATTACCCTAGACTTCAAGATTCCTTGCTAATGTTGAGCAACATAAATAGTTTTGTATAGTTCTTTCAGACACACATATTTTACTTTTTTCTTTATCTCATGAGCCTGGCCAGTGCCTTCCCTCATTTTTGACAAGAACCTTAATGAAAGTTTGCTTTGATAAACTTGTGCCTCTTCACAGTAATAATTTTAGGAAGATAACAAGCCTTTTAAAAACTTGGGAAATCTTTATTCATATCTAATCATCACTCTTAAAATATCACTATTGAGGAGAGACATAATCATTGTGATACATACATTTACTAAAATGAAGATATTGTTTAAAAATGTTTTTCCTAACATACAAGAAAAGTACATACTAATTTTTTATGGTAGCTTGCTCTTTAATAAATCTTTAGGTGTGCTTACTCAATATAACTTTCTGTTTTTATTTCAATTATTGCTGAAATTCATCACTTAGGTAATGGACAGATGCTGCTATACAACGAAGTACCCATTTTGTCCTCCTTCTCCAGGTAATTTTTGTGTCTAAGTTAGTAAACCTCACAGGTCCACTCAGCCCTGGGCTGACAATTTCATTTCTAGGAATCCAAGTGTGAACTTTGCAAAGGTACTTTAGTGTTTATTCTGGTTACAAATGTTGTTTTCTGTTTTCTCATAAGCCCATTTCGCTACACCAATAATCTTTCTTTTTTTATTTTTTTAAATAAAATTAGTTGCATGAAAACTATTAACTTTCATCCTGAAAATATATTTAGTTGGTTCACTTACCTCTTCTCCCCTGTCTCCCAAACCCCTTTAATCCTTTCACCCCCAGATTCCTTCCACTTTTATGTCACTATGTCCCAGTGCTGTAGCAGTACATTGCTGTGTGGCTCACCAAGAAGCCAGATCTTGGCAGAGGGAACCACTGTCCTGGCCAGCACCATACTAGATCTACAGACGAACCTCGAGCATTTGAGCTCAGGTGTTTTTTATTGATTCAGAACTCCTCAGGTGCACATCATAAGCAATCAAACATCCCCCATGGAAATCCAACACCTGCAGATAATATAAAATGCCAAGGCCTAGGCATCCCTTTTACCAACAGTACACAAAAACAATTATTTTAAACACAACTAAAAATAAACTTCCACAACATTTCCCCTTTTCTGTATAAGCTAATCAAAAAATCCTTTATCTCTACAACACAGTTTAACACTACAACAGCAAAACTATTTACAAGAGAGACAATCCCAAGGACAGGGATATCCCAATTATCAAGCTTTTCACAACGGCTTTGGATAGCAACAATGCCCCATTATCTGGAATTCAGTCACAATTTTCTGGGCTCCTCCAAAGGGTTTGGATCACTTCTCTGGTTCTGTGCTCTGGAGCACATACAGTTTGTCCTCCAGGCTCTAGCTGGCTTTACTTCACTGCTGCTGCTGTTCTTGGCAGTTATCCTATAGTACTTACATCTGCAAAACACTGGGGTCCCTTGCTGTAACTAGGCTGCACTTCACCAATAGCCTCTCTTGGACTCTTTTCATAATGACAAGCCTCAACTTCTTTTCATTACCCCTTCAATCTGGGCCTTCAACTACTACAGAGGTTGTACCCTCACCAATGGCCTCCTCTGGCCTCTCACAGTGCTAAGCCTCAGTTGCTCTCCAATGACCCTTTCATGATTTCAAAACCAGTAACACTTGGGTGACTCTTACAGTATCAAGTTCGGCTGCCAGAATAAAATACAACCTTGACCAGTTCTGGAAGACAGCTTCTATGTGCTGACCCTGAGGAAACACTTTCCTGATTTTAAGATAGAGTCTGGTTTGCTGTAAAAATAGCTAGTCCTTGTCTGTAGGAAGAGTTCTCTCATGTTGTGGAGTTACCGCTTGTAGATAGGTTTGCAGGAAAAAAAAAAAAAAAAACAAACTGTTCAGTTTAACCAAGTGGCTTTTTGACTTTAAGCTGTGACTTCCACAACAGGGGTCCTGGGCCTATAGGAAGAATCTTCGATTGAAACATTCTAGCCATTTGGTGTTCTTTTTTAGTACCACTAAGGTGAAACATATACTCTTCTACGTAGACCTCAAACACAACATCTTGAGCTTCACACATCCAATGCAGCTATCCGAAAATCAGGTTGTGAAACAGTATTCTACCACCAGCAGGCTCCATCATCAGGAAAAACAGTAAGGACCTTCCTTTTTCCTGCTCCCAGCTGAATTCTTTATCACTGTCACTTTATTACTCCATTCTGTGGCTCTCACCTTGAGCTTTTTTCTTCACTTATTTATTAATTTCACAGCCTTTTCTCTTCATGGAGCCTTATTTCCTTCCTCACTCTCCTCTTCCTTCAGGAGACTTCTACTCATTATTTTTGCACATATATAATCTTTGTCCTCTAGGAGCTGCCCAGAGTGTTCTTTCCCAGACTCTGTGAGGTCTGCAGTTTCTTCCTCTTTTTCCTTATCTCCATGTTGGATAAGCTGGCGTGATGTCCTGCTCCATGTTAGGTACCATTTCTAGCAGTACGTTGCTGTGTGGTTCACCAAGGACAACAAGGAGGCATTCTCATACATGCAAACTCTGCCAGACCTCAGCAGAGGGAACCACTGTCCTGGCAAGTGCCATACTAGATCGACAGTTGAACCCTGAGCATCTGAGCTTAGTTGTTTTTAATTGATTTAGAATGCCTCAGGTGCACATCATAAGCAATCAAACATCCCCCATGGAAATCCAACACCTGCAGACCATACAAAATGCCAAGGCCTAGGCATCCCTTTTACCAACAGTGCACAAAAACAATTATTTTAAACACAACTAAAAACTAGCTTCCACAACATCAAGTCTTCCCTCACTTCCTTGACACGTCCCTCTAGTCTCCTGATCTCCATTCTAGTTTCGTAGCCCACTCATATAGACATTCTGAGCTAGGGGCATATGAGAGACAATATTCCATTGCTGTCTTCCTGAATCTGTCTCCTCACTTTCCAGCTCTATCCCTTTCCCCATATATGTAATGATTTTGTTTTTCTTAACAGATGAATGAAATTCCATTTCACTATCCATTCATCTATTGGTGGATATCCAGGCTGGGCCGTTTCCTCACTATTGTGACTAGATCTATCATGACCATGGATACACAGATACATCTGTGGTAGGACATAGTAGGAAATTTGAGTAAGTACCTAGTGGATGCATATGGCATTTCTATGTTTAATTTTTGAGACCCCTCGGTATTGATTTTCATAATGGCTCTCCTGTGTTACGTTCTCATGTGGAGTGAATAAAGTTTCCTCTTTTCCCACATCTTTGACACTTACTGTCATCTTGTTTCTTTCTTGGCAGCAGTAATTCTGACCATGGTAAGAAGGGATGCTAGAGCGGTTTAAACTTGCATTTCTGTGTTCATCAGTATTTATTAATAGAAGGTTTCAGCCCCATTGCTGGAAAGGACCAGGCATGTGACTATGCAAGGAGTTCAGCTCCTGGAACTTCTGTCTTTTTCATTCATAAAGTGAAGGGACACCCTTCATGATTACTAAACCTACTGGGTCTATTAGAATTCATTTTATTGGAATTATAATGCCTGAGATTTTGTAATAAAAGTTCTAAGGCTAACTCCATAAGCAATGCAAAAATCAGTTTCATTATTGTTAGTCACTAAGTAAAAAGACCCGGACAATGAAATGAATTTGATCGTAAAACTCAGCCCAGTTTAACATCATTCTCCTTTGGTGCTCATAAAGCATTTATGGCTCCTGGAGAGCATCAAACATGGATAGGTCCCTGGGATACTCTTTGTTTTAATGCTATAGCTTATACCAGTGCATACCAGCATATTTTGTTTTTATGGTCACATACTTCTATCTTATAAGTACAGAACAAAAAACAAAATAATATGATTTCAATCTTCATTTTGTAGAAGCATGATTAGATTGCATTCAAGGAGATTCATTATTTGAATATAAAGATCAGAGATGGGCAGTGACATGGGCTGGGTAAGGGAATATGCTGCCAAGACTGATGACTGGAGTTCAAACTCTGAGACCCATAAAACTAAGGAAATGAACCCCCACAAGTTTTCCTCTGACTGCCACATGTGTGCTCTGGTGTGTGTATGCCGTCACATGCACAATAAATAAATAGGTGTAAAAATATTTAAGGCCAGAAAGAACACTAATCTGAGTGCACTAAATTGGCAATCAGGGTGAGTGTGGCATCCCATGTCTATAATTCTAACATTTGAGAGGTGAAGGCAGGAGGATCATGAGTTCAAAGCTGGGCTCAGCTACATACTGAGTTTGAGGCCACCCTGGACTTACATGAAACTCTGTTTCAGGAAACAAAAACAAATAAGTAAACTGGCAAATAAAAAAAATAGGGATAGAAGAAGTGCCAGAAGGTCCTTATGGTGAGGACATAGTCCTTATAATGGGATTATGGCATTAAAATTCATTTCATTAGAAATGTTGCCCGGAATCTTTTCTCTATCTGCGGAGGCATTTATTTTCCCCACCATCGCCCCAGCGTGGCATAACCACTAAGAAGTCTTTGCCAGGTTCTTACCTTGAAGAAGGTCATTGTGGAGCCGTCTCTGACTGCCCCATATTCTATCTTGGTTTGTTTGGCCAGATCATCTGCGGAATCGATGGGGGATTCCATCCTCTCTACTGTCAGGAAGGCAGCCAGGTTGGCAGTGTAGGATGAAATGATGATTAGAGTGAAAAACCACCATATTCCTCCAACTATTCTTGTCGATAGAGCTTTGGGCATCAGCTCTGATCCTGTGACAGCATCATCAGAGTCAGGGTGTTAAATTGAGTCACAAGCAAAAGGAGACTTAAACGCTGGTCATTATTCTAAGGGGAGAAACTCTTCAGAGACTATCTTGTATGAAGATGAGATGAATGTATTTTCTAGAAATGGAACAAAATCCAAGTGATTCCTTCTTTAATCCTTTAATTATGACTTTCGCTTACAACACAAGTAGTCAGAATTGTTGGCCTTAATATGCTCTAAGCCCCAAGATAGACTGTCTACAATGTATTTAGTTGCTTAAAAGTAAAGAGTTAAATCTAAGAATCCTGACCATATTACTGCCTAATGCATTATTTACAGTGAAATAAAATATTCTAGTTTTTTATATAAAGATGAAAAACTTTAAATTGGTAACTTATTCTTATTTAAGGTTAAACAGTGTGAGGAACTTTCAAAATGTTACAGATTATTCCAGTTATAACATGCATTTTACGAAAATGATTGGAAATTTTTAGATAATGTGAAATGAAAATCAGACACACTACTGTTAGTGAGTCTTGTATTGCTTCATGTTACTCTTAAGGAGACAGTCTATATTTTCCTCTAATTCACAGTCTCATTTGGCTGAAATAGAATATGTCCTTTGGAAGGCACATTTTTGTCCTTAAATATAGAATTGGTTCAAAATTGGCTGTTTCCCAGATGGAGAGATGTTGTGCCTGATGAGAATACTCATTCTAGTTACCATTCAGATCACGGTTGCTTTTAAAGGTAACATGCAGATACTTAATATGTGTTTACCAAGAAAAAATGTCCTCTCTCAATTAGAGAGAGGTTCTGCTGGTTAAATATCCTAAAGTAGTCCAGTTCAACTTTGGTCTGTAGATGTCAACAGCTCCAGCAGTCAAATTGGAAAAGATTAGAAGTACATTTGCATTCACTTCAGTTGAATTGGTTCATGAATGCATTTAAGTTAGTCCATTTGCCTGAAACCAACTATTGGTGATGTACTTAGTATAACTTCCATCTGCCTGAAGTCATGGCAGAATTTATGTGTCCAGTTAAAGTGGACATGGGACATTGAAGATCCCATTGAAGATCTCAGAGTCTAAATTGGAAGTATAACATTGGATGTAGGGTTTTGCGGATTCTTTCTTTACACTAATTGGATGTTTTGAAATAATTTAGGCACTAATAGTGTGAGATGGAAAGAAAAATTGGAATTTACTAGTCTGAAAATAAATGAGTTTATGCTCAGGTTTAATCTGCAAGCAGACACGTGCATTACTCATGGAATCGAATCCAGCTCAAAGCCAGTGATAAGCAGGTGCAAGCTGCCAGAGTATCTGGGCCTTGAATACAGAAATATTCTTTTAATACTCTTAGGTGTCTCTGTGATTGGCTCCCTTTGATGAGATAAATGGTTTGATGGTAGTTTGTATTCCCTTCTTTTGTTTGTTTGAATTTCAGTGTGTAACATTACACAAACTTGTAACCGTTTCCATTAAATTGCCTCCAAGGATTTAGCAGAATAATCTGTTGCTGTTGTTTTCATCTTTGGTTTAATAGGATTTATATGCCTATGGGGTGTGTGTGCTTAAAGCCCAAGGTTGCCTTGTATTTCGAGCTTAATTGATCTAGCAGCCTTGAGGCAATGCAATATTATTTTAGATCTTTAGTTAGCTACCATTAAAATACCATTTATTTTATAAAACAGCTATGGGAGATAAATATCACATTAAATATACATTTTTCTTGGCTGATAGGAACAGATTTTCTGTATCAGTTTCTCCTTATGTTATTTTTTACATTTATGAGAAATAGGTTCACCTTATTTATAAACACACATAAGTATTGTATGACAGTTGAAATGGACTTACAGATGAATAACCATTTGTCATGCAAATATAAATTTGTATCTTCATAACTTTAAAATAAATATTTTTAGAAGAAATTCTTGGTAATGTAGGGGAAAATGTAGCAATCTAATTAAATTGCATTTTAAATTCACATTAAATAGTATTAATGAAATTTCTCAATGTTCTTTTGCATTGTTTTAAAATTTTCATACAGCTCTGTGAATTCTTTAATTCTTAATGTTATCTGATGTATTTCAAAATGGCCTCCCTCAAAAAGAGATGATTTGTGTATGTTCGGTACCCTAGAGATGGAGTCATGGAAACAGTAATAGTATAGAGTAAAACACCACTGGAAAATACTCAGGATGAGACAATACTTGCTGAAGTCTCTTTAGTGCCTTTTTATGGCAGACATGACAGCCAATCCTGATCCAGACTTTGCTCAGGCTCTGTAGAAGAGAGAAAGTCTGATCATCACATTAAAAAAGAAATGAAACAAAGTGGTTTCCAATTTAATACAATGACAGGCTTCTGCACACAGGGGAGAGTACAACAGAGGGTAACAACCTGGTCCAATGCCACGTGTCAACGGCAGATGCACTAACAGTCACAAGTACTGTACTTGAACATGTTTGTTGCACCTGACAAATGTTTGCCAACTTCTTGAAGACAAGCAGAGTCTGGCTGGGGCTGACTGTCATGTATCCAAGGTAGTGGTAACTAACAGACACTGCATCCCACAGTTTGCTGTGGACGCTGGTAAACTCCAAATGGGGAAAATATATGAGTGAGGATTTAAAGCTGTGCACACGTACATGACAATGGGCATATGACTGCACTGGCCTGCAGCATGCTTAGTGAAACCTGTGTGTGTTTGTTTTAATTCTTTTGCTGGAGAAGGCAAGTTGTAGTAATGGGAGGAAACCTCCTTCATTCTGAGAATAATTGCTCACATCATGAGTACCCTAAAGAGTTAAATGTGCTGTGAAAGCAAGACACAGCTTCTGACGAGGTGTCTCGCAGGATTTACAGCTCTGTCTTATGCTTTAAGTTCACGCTAGTGATTTCTACTAAATCTGGTTGTGTCTACACCCATTTAACAGCCCCCACATAAACTATGCATAATTACAAAAGATGTATCCACTTCTTAAATTATGTGATATTTCCATACAAAAGATCAACACAAATATTTATATCCTCTTCTCTCCTGTACTCTCCTCTCTTTTCCTTTCCTCTCTTCTCTCCCCTCCCATGTCTGTCTGTCTGTCTGTCTGTTTCTGTCTTGTCTCTGTCACTCTCTCTCTCTCTCTGTTGGATTTATAGAATGTAAACATTTCAAATGATATGACAGCAACATCCTAATGAAAAACTTTAGGTTGATTTCCAAATCACAAACATGTTTAATGTATATCCCAGTTGGGTTTTCTTTTGCTAATTTATTTTGCAACTTATTGTCACATGGAAAGATATTCCAAACACAACAGCATCTGTGACTTATGATTTTCTTAAATTAATGCATTTAATCTTGGAAATAGTTGCTAGACCATATGCCTAGGATCAAAGCTGAAGAAAATCCACAGACAAGATGGAATTCTTCCAAAGGTTAAAACAACCTCTCCCTCCCCCAAAACAAAAATAAAAATCTCTGAAATTGTAGAGAAAGGTAAAATGTATTACAATTCTTTAGTTTCAGTTTTATTTCACCAACCTCTACAGTTTACTGTTGCTATGGTTACCAGTGGAAGGAGATTTAAAGAGTTATTGGGCAGCTAAGTTGAATCTCAGTAGAGTTTGTCAGAGTGGTAATTAGGTGGAAGTTCTAGATCCTGTTAACAATGGGAGGAATCCAAGTGAATTCAAACTTCAAAAGATTTACATTCCATTCCATTCAAACCTTTGGCTTGTGAAGTTATAACTAAGAAGAAAAATATCGTCATGTCCATCTATGGAAATGAATTGATTAAAAAAAATGTCTAAGGTTTTGTGATGGATAACCTTCACTGTTAACTTGACGAGACTTAGAGACATCTGGGAGACACATCTCTGATATGTCTATGAAGATGTTTCCAGAGAGGATTGGCTGAGGAGGGAAGACCCTGAATGTAAGCAGCACCGTCCTATAAGCTGGGGTTGTGTACTTAATACAAAGGAAAATGTACAAAAGGAGAGAGTGAGCACGGCACAGTATTCACTGTTCTCTGTGTCCTGACTGCAGATACAATGTGACAGGCTCCTGTGCCATGCCTTCTGCATCCAGTGCGATGCATCTTCATTATAAGTCAGTACCAACCTTTTATCCTTTAAATTGCTTATAGTTGGTTATTTGCTTACAGCAAATAACTATTAGCTAATATAGGTTCCTGATTTTTTTGCTACTTACAGGAAAATGTATATTCATTGTTTCAAAGAAGTACTATTTTTAGATACATCGCAAGGAAGTTCCATTTAGATCCTATTTCTATCTTCATCTTGAGAGCTAGATAGCAAGTCTGTTGCTATTATTTTATATTCCTGGATGTTTCATCCTTCCATCTAGTGGAGTTTACCAGCATGAAAGCCTGTCAGCAGACTGTGGGATGCAAGTGACAAAATGGGCAACCAGTGTACCTTGCTGCATGAGAGCTCCAACTCCAAACCAGAAACTATTAAGCAAAGTGAAATTGTTTTCCACCACGTCTGAGTCAGGGTTGCATGGGTGGGGGTTATACCACTCGTAGGGTGTAAACCTGCGATAGTTAACAGAAACAGTTTGTAAATATCAGATACACGCACAAAACAGAGAAAAACCTGCTGAGCAATGTAGAAAACCTAACAACTGTGCAGAAACAACAGCAGACACTTCCAGCTCTGCTGGACTAAATGCAAAAGTCTTTGGGCAAATATTCACCAGCTTCTTGCTTTTGGGTCAAACCTGTTGGTGGCTGGGCTTGCCCTCCTCAGACCTATGTCTACTGAATTCTTCTTAGTCTTCATTCATTTCCATTTTACTGAGCAACTGGATGAACTCTAAAGCAAAGCTCCCTCATCCCAAGTTTTGACCCCAGCAAGGAACAACAAGAGCAGCATGGAATGCATAATGATTACACCATGGTCGAGCTACTATGTTGCCAGATGCTGTGAGAAACAAAAAGCAGGGTCACTTGCCCTCCAAGGACTTTCATGGTTCCATGGATAGACACTTCGACAGAGTCTAACACTTCACAAATGATGCAGGAATAAAGAAAAAAATGTGATCAAAAAGAAGGGCTGGATTTTGGGTATCTCACTTATTTCCAAGATACAATATAGAAATACAAAACTTCATCCTTCCAAGAGAAGGCAGAGTTTGAATTTGGAAGGATTATAGCCCAAGTATAGGAGTGTATTTGCATCAACTTCAATGCTCAGTGTGGGAAATTGGAAGCTCATGTTTTCCTCTTGATTTATTTTTAATTGAATTGTTTGCTGAATGATGCCCTGCAGTCATGTAATCACCAATTCTGGCTAGGTGAGAAGTGTTTTCTATGGCATTTTTATCACTCTGACTGCAAGGGGTCATGGGTGGTAAGATTCTGGAAATGCAGCACATCATCGAGAAAATCTACACAAAGAATTTAACATGACTTCTTTGGCCTCAGTTTACCTCTTTATAAAATGGGGAAATCAAGATGAATAGGAGTAACATTTAAAATAACAGTCTGAGGAACTGATTAAAATTTGAGTCCATTCTATTTTTCTAAGAATTCTTTCTGACCTGTGTAATCCTGAAGAAGTGATACCTGCTGTAGGTGTATTTTAGAGTGTGCTCTTTTTTTGTTTGTTTGTTTGTTTGAACAAGACATTGCCAGATGTTCAGCAAAGTAATCTGTAATAATTTAAAATGCAATAATTCATAACATTGGAGGCTTTGCCATTTCTTCTGGGTCCTTTTAAGGCAAAAAGGATTGTTAAAGTAATGTTAAAATACCATGTCACCAGTGAGAACATACGGATGCTCTCCAAGCCGTAAGGCTTCAGCAGTAAACAATACCAGGTTGCAGATGCATCAGGGAGAACAGGGCTTAAGATGAATATATTATCGTCAGTGAAAAGCAGGACATGCTGTGAATCATGTACAAGGAACTGGGCAGATAGTTCCTCTTAATGAAAAATGTTCTCTAAAGCCCTGGACACCTTTTGTAAAGTGTGCAATGTCTTCTCATGGAGTCTTAGGGGCATTAGGATAGCAGCCTGGTCATTTATCGCGCCATAATATCATACAACTCTTTCTTGTGGCTTCTCTGAAGCCTCAGGGTACACAATGGAGGTCCCTATAAGCTTAGGAACATAGCATTAATTGACAGTGCCATGCCAATACATTTTAATTACAGTTGCAAATAGTATAATTAAGTTTTGAATTTATACACACTCATAACCATAGTAGTTTGCTGAGCTGAAAGAATGAATACCAATATTAATGAACCTAATAATTGAAACAGCATGCAGACTAAAGATGCTGTTACTTAAACAATATCATTGTCTTTTGTATAATAATTTAAAAATATTAATGGTAATAAATTAGGAGGATTATGCATTCAAGAATATAGGCTTTTCAAATAGACTATAAAACCTGGCAAGTACCAGCCCCTAATATTCTCTTGTTTACCCACTAAACATGCTCTGATCTGTCCTTGGAATGCTGCTTTTAATTTTTTACCCATATTTAATACTTTCACACAGTGAGCAATTAACTGGATTTTCCGTGGAGCAGAGGGAAACTATTTAAACATTAGCATACTTCTTAGCTCTTCAGGAAGTTGCTATTCCTTTCTCTCTAGGATTTTGAATGACTTGGGAATCATGTGAAGCGAGGAGTACTAAACAAATGACACCAGGCTGTGCTGTAAGACACTGGCTTTTTCCAGTGTAGAAAGGTACCCTTGTTGTGTAGATGCAGATGTTTCAGTTTGAGAATCCTAAAGTCTGCTTAATATACAAGCTGTGACAGCATGTCAGCATCAGAAGGTCTGCAGGAATGGCCATCTGAAACCACTATCCCAGATGACCCGCAATAAGTCGGTACGGACCGTCATTAACATGACCAAGGAACACATCTGCTTAGAATCCATGTCAAAACTTGCATAGATAATAATATTTTTGTGGACATGGTGGTGCTGCTCATAATTCCCAGCATTCGAGTTTGTACTAGAACTTTAGAATCTGCTTTCAAAGTATCATTCTTTTCCTATTTTTTCCCACTTTTGCTAAATGACATCTTTAAAAGTTTCATTGAGCAAGACAAATGTAAGTCACTAATGTAAGCAGCCTTGTAGTTGGAAGTTTGGCCAATTTCAGTCCTGCGTTCATCATGAAAATAATTTCTTGGGGTTAAATATTTTTAGAACGTCAACTACCAAACCAAAACACTAAAGTACAAACTTGTTAGCAGTCATGCTTAACTAGCATTTTATATGATTTTCCTTAGCTTGTTCCATTGGCTTTTTACAACCTTATAAATTAATTCAGTTCAACAAATGACTTTTAGGGATCTATTTAGTGAGGGTGTTTAGCTTAAATGCCAGACCAAGCTTTGTTTTTCCACTCTAAAAGAACATAGAAGGATATACTTCACGATATAAATTCAAAAGCTTCTTTAGAGCAAAGGATGATTATGGGATTAACTGTTTTTCATTTATATGTTAGCAAATTTGGGTGCAAACCTCTAGGATGGCAACTAAAGTCATGTTGCTTCGCCTCTAATTGGTACAGTGTGGCCTATTTAAGGTCTCAGATCATAGTCTACATGATCTCAGATTATGATGACAAGAAGTCAAGGTGAATTGGGACCTGATCACCTGGGGCTTTGTTTTTAAGTATCATATTTAATGGTTCTACAACATAGGATTAGGATAAACTCAAAGGTATGGAGAATATGGAGTTGAGTCTGAACTACAGACTCTGGGTCACCAAGAGCTTATAAAGGAACAGACAATACAAAGTGTGGGAGAATTCTGGATGTTATACTTTTTGACATATCCTGATGACAATTATACAGGGAGCCAAAGTTATAGTTGGGATGAAGTACAAAAGGGACTGTGTGCCTGTGAGGGCTTCTGGACCACATTGACATATGTTCTCCTCCAGTAGTTTTGGGCAACTTTGCTACAGCAAGTAGTGTTTGAAGAAACCATGGACTCAGGATATGAAAACTCACATTTTTTTTATTGCCTTCTGTCCTTTTCATTGGTTAGTTAGGGGTAGGTCTCAGGCAGAGAAATTTATCAAGTCAACATAATGTGGCCTATTCCATGTGAGAGAATACTTAATTATATATGGCTATTCCAGACCAATGTTAACTTCACTTAGGAACTATGATACATCTCCAAAGTCCTATAAATGATTAAAAATTATATTCAAGAAATATTTTGTTTGATTTTCTTGAGCATGGTCTCTTGATCTTGACATGACTGACAATTTGAAATTGATGATCTCTCCCTCTCTCTCTCTCTCTCTCTCTCTCTCTCTCTCTCTCTCTCTCTCTCTGTGTGTGTGTGTGTGTGTGTATGTAAAGAGAATTTTGACCATTATTTCAAAAACAGAAAATTTGGGATTTGGCAATGGCACATTTTACAAGGCTTTGAGAACCCCAGACTTTAGTCTCCATTGAAAGCTTAAATATCCACACATGAGAGGTCACTTACTCAGTTTGACTCTGTCTCTCTTGTGGATCGTCTGTACTTTTCCCACTTGGGTTATTTTCCCAAGCTGTCTTTGTGATTATGTTGGGGGGAAAAGTTGCCAGGCATTAATCAAAACAGGACAGGGGACAGTGTCAAAGAGCTATCATGAAAAGATATTTCTCTTATAAATTCCTGGAGAGAAACAAAAATTGATTAGGGAAAAATTCATCAAGTTTTGTTGAAAGGTAAAAAAGATTGAAAACAAGGACATGACATTAAAAAAGGTAATTTTTTAAAAACATGGCTTATCTATGGCTATCAAATTCTTAAGAGAAAAGAAAAGATAAAATAGTTTCAAATTGGGTGTCAAAGGCATTTAGATGTGTATTCTACTGAGAGGGATAAAAAACTCTGAAAGAATTGTGTGAAGTATAAGGGTTACATATGGAGGACAGAGTTTAATCTTGAAAAATAAAGCTTAAATTAAACACTTCCAGGGTAACATAAAGCTTTTATAATGGCTTGAGGATGTAGCCAGGTGGTAGAGTGCTTGCTAAGCATATAGAAGGCCCTATATTTCATTTCCTTACAAAAATCAATCAATCAATATTGAATCAATCAGTTAAACCTCCACAATGTAAATTATTTTCAGTGTTACTTCTACAATTTTATTATTAACAGTCCAATGACTTTAAGGAAAAAAAATTATAAAATTTTCAAGGTGTTTTTCTCTATCCTTGAAGGTTTCAGCTTCTTTTTCCATGTTTTTTCATTTGCTCTGGTGATTCCTAGCTATCTTGTTTACTATATGGCTTATCCAAGTATTCCAAGGACCAAATATCTTAAAATCATTTTATTATTATTTTAATAATATTTTAGCTATCTTGGTTCATTCATTCCTTTTTTTGTGCTTTAATCCACAGAAAATTCGATAAATAATGATTTAATGTGAACTGAAATGTATTTAAACTTAAATTAACATAAAGGACTGTCTTCTTTAAAAATACATCTTTATGGATAGTTAGCTTTCAATGCACACGGTAGGTTACATGAGAAACTTGAGAAAAGGCAACAGTGAGCAAAAATAAAACTGCACTGCAAATCATGAAATTTTGAAATCTCTGTCTGACAGACCATTGTCATGAATTTAGTATCTTCAAACTTACCTTGCAATCACAAAGAGTACACAGCTGACTCCTAAGCAGGCCAATAGCACATACATCCAAATGTCTGGAGACAGGGGGTTGAGGAAGGAGAAGACACCTGGGTTGGTTCCATTGGGCTTCCGGTAAAGAATGCTAATGCCCAGAGTCATGAATGGCTTGGAGAAGTCTATGACTTTCTCCCGTACATAAGTGATGGTGAGAGGAGCCACTGCGAGGTCAGCTTTCTGTAAAAGCAATTCCAAAATGATCACCTCTGTTGCCTCCCTTCTCTGCAAATGGCTAGACTTTTCCCGAGTTCTTCTGCTTCCTAATCTTAACTACAAAAAACGTTTTGTGAGAGGAGCACCTAGGGTGAGCTAATTTTATTTATATTACAGCATTTATTATCAAAGAGAAACCAGAAAGTGCGGATGGATAGAAGTGGGGTTAAAGTACACACACACACATGCACACACACACAGACACACAGACACACACACAGACACACAGACACACACACACACACACACAAGCGGGGTGGGGGAGATCATCATTTTTAAAATAAAATTGCAGGATGATGACTTTATGAAGGGCATGTTAGAAAAGGAAGAAATGAACAACTAGGTCATAATATAATTTGGAAAGATGACACTTTTCTCTGAGTCCTAAGTCCTAGAATTCTTAGTTTAATTAGAAACTTCTCAAGCTCATTCTTTGGCATAAAATGTAAAGGTATAAATTTTAGTCCACAACTTTTAATTTCACTCACCTTTCCAAACTGAGAAAACTTCATATCTAAGTTGTTTTATTTTCCTTTTGTAAACACTATATAAACACTGTGTGTGTGTGTGTGTGTGTGTGTGTGTGTGTGTGTGTGTGTTTGTGTGGATTTGTAGTTAAAAATACAAAACACCAAAAGCCTTTCTTCTGGAATGTAATCCACTATTTTTCTTCTCCTCTTACTTCCTCTCTTAGAGCATTTTTCAAACAATCAGGAATATTTTTGCTTACGTGGTCGATGAGTTCTTTAACCATCCCATTCCACTCTCCTTTGTCATTTTGGGCTCCATATTTGCCATCAGGAACTAGTTGAACATCATAAAGGAAACCCAAGATATTTGACAATTCTTTCAGCAGATCCAGGCAATATCCTTCAAATCTGTCATTTCCATAGAGGGGCTTATCAGATTTCCTGTACATCACATAGGGCTCTTCCTAAGTGATACAAACCAGGTATGAAAACTCCATTATCATGAAAAGGAAAGTGTTCCATCAGTAGCCTGAAGATATATAATATATGAAGTTGATTTTTAAGAGTAGAAAGTCCTGAAGTCATTTGCTTACATTCCTATTTTTGCTAAACTTGTCCGCCAGTGTTCAAGAAGCCTTCCTATTTATTTTTCCTGCCTCTTTAGATGAGAGCTTTCCTTGCACTGATGAAGTGGGGAAGGGAATTAATGGATGGTGTGACAAAGGTTCAAGTTTTGAATCTGAGAAGATGGACAGTCTCAGAGGATACTAGGGTTCTATGTCTTCCTCCAGCCATGACCACATAGAGGCTTCCTTGCAGGACTCCACGTCCTTTTGGCTTTGATCTAAGACTGTCTACTTACAAAGGAAAAATGGGGACCAGGATACGAAAGGGTGAAGTAATCCTTCCATTTTTCAAACTTCCTATATACTAAATATTCTCATATTTTTCACCTTAACTTTATCCCAGTTTTAGTCTGTCTTACTTTGTCTGTATTCTGGTTGACTATTTCCAGGGTATCTTCTTGCATGAGTACTATGGTCTTGCTTGAAATCACCTTGGACCTCAGATTTGATAATGCTTTACTTAGATCAGTGGTTCTCAACCTTCCTAATGCTGAGACCCTTCAATATAGCTCCTCATGTTGTGGAAATCCCCAATCATAAAATTATTTTTGTTGCTACTTCATAACTGTAATTATCCTACTGTTATGAATCACATGTAAATATCTGATATGCAGATAGTCTTAGATGACGCCTGTGAAGGGGTTGTTAAATCCCCAAAGGAGTCATAACCCACAGGTATAGAACAACTGCCTTAGATGCTTACATGATAAATTCCTTATCTTATGAGTAATGGTCATCTTCCTACCATCTATCTGTACACTTATTAATTCTCACTTGAGTAAATGAAAGTTAGCTTTGTTTTATACAATTGTAGTAATTACTGATGAGTTGTCCTGTGTGTTTAGGTTTTTCATCAAATAAACTGACAGTTGAAGCATACAAATGCAGTAGAAAAAGGTTGCCTAGGGTGTCAGTACACACCATTAGTCCTGGCATCAGGGAGGCAGAGGCAGGTATATCTCTTTGAGTTTGAGGCCAGCCTGATCTGCATAGAAAGTTCCAGATCAGCAAGTTCTACACATTGAACCTTGTCAAAAGCAAAACTAACAAACCAACAACAACACCCAAAACAACTTCTATCCCCCCAAAAATCTGTTTCCATAAGGTGGTTGCAGCAAAAATAATGGCCAGAAGAAAAGACAAAATAAAAAATAGATTGACTTTGGGTAAAGAAATCTCACATGGCAACTGAAAAGATAAATAGTTCTAATACTATGGACTGAACGAAACAAGGCAAAATATGCCTTCAAATGCAGAGTTCAGACTGGACTGAGCTTACCTAGCTCCCTTGGGAAAAGACAGAGAGAAAAAATGGCTGGCTTTTAAGGGTTAGCTGGATATATGATCAGGGTTGCAACAGGACGCAGGTCTTTTGGAGCTCAGTCAATACATGTTAACACACTGGAAGGAGGAGTAAGAATGGAAATGGAATGTGCCATGCAGGAACCTTTAATACCTGGAAACTGGGAAGATCCAGGGCACAGTTTCCACTGTCTAGTGAAGTTGGAACCTGGGTGCAGGGCAATTGAAGATGCTTGAAATACGGTTATTGGAAGACATGGACAAAACCGTTGATTGACAGCACAGAGTGCTCATAGAAAACAACCTCTCTGGCCTTTCCCCTCCCACTTCCCTGGTTTCTTGCTTGAAACTAACTAGCAATTCCACAGGCAGAGAACAATAAAGAGCCCCTGGATGGGAAAGAGAGATGGAAGAGTGGGACTGGGATTGTAGTAAAATGAAAAGACTGTATATAAGTTTTAAGAGCTTACATTGTATTCCTTTAAGCGTGTACAAATGTACGCTTTTAGTTTCCAAGTTAAAAAAATAGACATATGCAGACAACTGCCAGCCTGAAAAAGACAGTGGAAGGGATCCTTTTCGGTTTCGGGTGGGCGTATAGATGAAAGGCCAGAACTTCACAGCTTACCAGAATAGTGGTGACAATGAGTGTTCGGTTGGCTAGCGAGTCCGTGATATTGTTGGACCTGTCTCTGTTACCATCCGTCATGTTCAGACCACTGTTGGAGTTCCAAATCCCAATCTGCACAGAACACAGGACATCAGAGGCTGCCGGTTGCCTGCAACAGCACTTATATTAAACGGAGGGCCCACTCTACCGGGAATGGGAACCAAAGCTTATATCCTGGGGCACCAAGGCATCGCAGTGGAAGCTACTTGGTACAGGAGAGTGACACTATAGAAGGATGAGGGTGTAGGCATAATTAGAGAAGTTTGGACTATTTAAGGCAGGTACATTTTTATTTTATCTCTTGGATTAAATAAATTAAGTTTTAGGGTTTTCTTGTTTTTGTTTTTGAATTTTTTAAAATTTTTGAGACAAGGTTTCTCTATGTAGCTCTGGATGAAACTAGCTTTGTAGAACAGACTGGTCTTGAACTCAGAGACACATCTAGCTCTGCCTCCTGAGTGCTGGGATTAAAGATGTGCACCACCACAATGGTTTTGAATTTTTACTTTTAATTATTAAGCTCATTGATTTTTTTAAATAAAAAAGGGAGTAAATGATTCTCTTATTTTTCTCTATATTTGTTGAGCACCTACTTCTGTGTCAAGCGCAGCTGTAGGCATTGGAGGACACAGTGCTGAGTTACAGACAATTCTACTCTTGTTACATTCTGCTGGCATCAAACATTGTGCTTCCAAAGTGTTACCACCAGTTCCTTTGAAATGTCTGATTACTGGGATGGAAAGAGTAGGATGGGTGGTGGAGGGATATGGAATTGGAAAAGGAAAAACATATGGGAGAAACTACAGAGCTGGGAAGTTGATGAAGTTTGGGACCCATCTTCATTGAGGACTTGATGCTGAGAAGTGGTCCTTTTTAAGCATGGGGACCCAGTGCACACCTCTGTTCAAGCACCTCATGTCCTTTGTCTTTGTTACTTGCTATCTGTCTTTTGTGTCCATTTGAACACGAACTCTTCCAGTAAGAATTTTTATTTTTCATTGGCTATTTTTTTTTTTTGTATCAAAGAGTCAGTGATGATGATTGGCATTCAGTTGACTCTTTCACCTTTAACAAAACGGAAGCCTCCAACTTCTCTAGTGGCTTGGTCATTGCTAAAGTGTTAGGCCTTATAATATACTCGTTGATCATCCCTGATGCCCAAATATAAAGTTGTACAGAATCACCTGACCTCAGGAGATGTGTCAGAGTCAAAACAGAGGTGTGGAAAAACACTGTGTAAGACTATCTTCCATCTGTTTGTGTAAGGTGTGTGTGACACTTTGTGCACATATAGAACATGAAAGAGAGATGATTTGGGGCAAATAAGTAACCAGTGGGAGAGGAAGAGTAGACAATGGGAAATGTGAACAAAGTACATTTGTATACATGTATGAAAAGGTTATAATGAAACTCATGATTTTGTATGCTAACTCAAAAGAATTAACACAAAATGAAATTTAAATTTCCAATTCTTTAAACAGTATATGACATATAAGCAAATTTCTAGTTGAATCCCACCTCAAGAGATCTTACTTTGCACATGAAAATCTTTCAAAATTAAAAATAAAGTCCAGACTTTCCTCTTCTCAAGCAATTCTGGTAAGGGATACTCACCCATACATTGATTGGTTTAGCATCTGATGTGAACCAGGGAAGATCTTTGAAAGTTGAACTATTTGGTTTAGCCTGTACACATATACTGTCAGCCTCAGGACAAGGAATGTGTTTGAAAGTCAGGTGGAAACAGCCAAGCAGTAGCTGTGTGACCTTAAGCAGAATGCTCACCTTTCTGAGCCTCTGTTCTCTACTTTATAGCGATGGTGAGAAGATCAAATGAGATGCTAAATTTGGAAGTGCTTGCATAGGTCAAGAGCTACAGAAACAGTAATACAAGACATGTAAAATGATTTTCACAGCAATTTCTTCAAGCTCACCTTCGAAATAATTTGGAATTACTAGTGATTCTTTTCTTTTTCACTTAGAAAACGTTAAAGGAAATGAGCTATGAAAATCAGGGGGCATCTATGACTCTAGCATTTGGACAAGTTCACACCTATAGGGTAGATCTGGGCTTCATACCAAAATACCTTCCCTCAGTATGGGAATAGGCTTCCTTCCACAGGAAGACACTTGGCTCGGTAGAAAGAGTATGGATTGTGTAGACAGACTTTTGTTTAGATCTTAACTCTGCAGTTTACCAGCTATGTGACCTTGGGCAGTGGATTAGGTCTCCGGTGCCTCAGTTTCATCACCAGTAAAATGGAAAGGAAACACATAACACATTCACACATAAGTGTGATGTAATTTCTATTGTAATTTCTCTCCTTCATACTAATCAGTGTTAATTTGTTGGAGAAATGAAGAGACTAATGGAGGTGAATAGAGTACAGGTTATAGGAACTGTCTGTAGAGAGGATATTAGAAGTAAGATGGGATATGGGCCAGCAACCTTGAGAGCCCTTCAGTACTTGCAGTACTTGTGATGTGGTGCATAGCCTATCTGTTGGTGGGGAGTCTTTGTTTCCTTTTGCTAGCCATAAGCTTGGGAAATTGAACATAACTGTTTTGAACCTTCCCTCATCCAATGCCTTTGAAACAGAGCCTTGGCTTCTACGAAACACATATTAAGGTAGACATGTTGGTCCATTCATTTTTATCCAAAGCAAAACTTTAGGTTATATTATAAGAGAAAACTATGTGTTGGGTAGACCTTGGGTATAGTTCCAATTGAACACTGATGTAAGCACCAATAAGGACAGAATTTGTTTTTTAATTAAGTATTAGAGAACATGCTTGTGATGTGAGCCACTTTTAAAGTCAGAATGCACTTTAACTATATAATTAATGTTACGTGTTTGTTTAAGAGATATTTTCATCTTTAAAAGTAGTGTTGTTGAATGCTGCTGCAATATCATTCTCTTCTAAAATAAAACTTAAAAATTTAGACAAATATCCTCTCCTGCTTGGCCTCTGGCTTTTTCCTTTTCCCAGTAAAAGTAGAGTGGTAGGCAAAGCGGTAAGAGACCCTTGCTACTGTCCTGCCATCAACTACCTCTCAAAGTCCCAAGAGCACAGATCTTCCTCAATAAATGAGAAAAAGGAGATGCTTTTTCTGCTAGCTAGACTGCAGAAGAATCACTATGTAAAAACAAAAACAGCATGAGAATCAAGAAAAGGGCCAACTGTTGTACTGGCTTTACTTCTTAATTGAAATAAATGGACAGGTTATCAGCAAGCCAGTATCTCTGACACTATGGGACTCTGTGATGCACTCACTGATGCGTGCATGCTGGACAGAGCTGTGCAGTTAACCAGATGCCCGGGTATTGGCCTTGAAGTCTTGCTCTGCGACCAGGGAGGAGTGCTTCTTAGGAGGCAGAACTTCAATTTTCAGACTGTGAAGCCAAAGCCGACAGCAGGAATTCACTGCTGAGGAGCCATGGATGTGAGTCTGTTAAACATGGGGAGGAACACTCAAATTGTCTGGCCTGCCTTCTCTCATTGTCTAAATTGGCAGGAGGAAGCAGCCATTTGGTATCTGGGAAGTATTTGTAAGTGAATATCCAGGGAATATTGAGCCAACTTCTAAAAAATGATGAAACAGGGCATTTAAGTGAGAGTCATTAGGATCGATTTTCCAAACGTGGAGTCACAGGAACACAGAATCTAAAATGGCTGAGTGAAATAACAAGGTATGTATGGGAAACAAAACTAAAGGAGTTTCTGTTTGCTGAAGCCTCCTTAACAACGCAAGTGAGGTGTCTTGTTAAGGTGATTCTCTCCCTCTTTTGCAAAGAATTTCAGGTGAACTATCTGATATTTTAAATAAAGTCCTGGTGCTGAGGAGAGTTTGGGGCTGTGAGTATGCTGGAGGGAATTCCTCTCTTGTGGGCAGAATCTTCTTTGTGGAAGGACAGCTTGTTTATTGGGTTTGAGGGAGTGCCTGGGTTGGAGCCCATTACTGAGAATAATCATTGGTCTATTCAGCTGATAGTGTGAGCAATGAAGGATTAGCAGAGATGAGGAAGGAAAGTGTGGACCAGCAAGGCTAAGATGTTACATCCTTAGGAAGTGGATGTGTCTGTTACAGTCTACTGGTACCTGGACGACTGTCCCCCTCCCTCAAGTTTAATTTCAGAGCCTGAATTCTATCCCCTAGAGTATTTAGTTTGAATTAATTCAGCATTGCATAAAGTGCCAGGAGTCTCAAGCTCAAGTAATAAGCCGCTTTCAGAGTGGAGGGTAGGATCATCTATTTCCTGCCAGTGAGGAGACTACTCTATCTCCTGTGGGTATTTGGCAACCCGGTTCATCGATAAAACAGCTTACTAAGCCCATGGGTTTTAATGCTTAAAAGAAGGACATTTCTGAGTTCATCTACCGAGTTTTATCAAAGGGATGATGAGATTTTTGGCTACTAGTAGAAACTGTTTATACCTTCTGTGACTCAGCCAATCATTTGAAAGGTGAAAGTGAGCCTGACAAACTGCTCAAGTTGAACAACCTGAAGCAATTTAAAGTCCATCCATCAATCAAGAGAGATTTTATCATCTGGTTTTAAATAGAGTGAGAAAAAGAAAAAAAAGGTGGAGGAGAGGGTGAGGAGAAAGAATGGAGACAATGCATTGTCTGCCTGTCAGTGGGACTGTCTCTCGACGCAAGCCTTTCTGGTGTCTAACATCTGCTTATGTAAATCTATGCATAGTTGCTGGCAACATGATCCTGTACAGTAAGCTATGAAATAGTGGGTGCTAAAATTCACAAGATAATCTCATTTCCCTTCAAAAGTTTCCAATGATTTGTCCTCTGGAAACTGGCTCTAAAATAAATTTCTACACAGTATGCTCTGACAAAAATCTGACAAAACACTGGGAGCTCATACGAAAGGGGAGTTTCTGAAAATGGGCCACATTTCATGGTGGTGACATTGAGGGAAGTGCCCTTGCCTTCAGGGGCCTGAGCCTGTCTGACTGGATCAAACCTATTGTTTTCATTCTCCTTAGAGGACATATTTGGTGGTTTGAGAAGATCTATAAATGGGCCTCTGTGTTCATGACTGTTACCTGCTTGCAGTCTTTACAAAGACTGATCCTGTCCAGTGGAAAAACTAATCCTGATGGGGGCGGGTATTTATCTACCCATCACTCATTGACTGATCAAATGCTTACTTTCAATGATAATGCTGAGAGTGAACGTACTCTGTCTCCCTGCTCCCCCCTTCTGTGGAGTCTCACCCTAGTCTGCAGTTGGTAAGCTACTGGTCTTGTAAGCCTGGCACTTGCAGCCACCCCATCCCCAAGTGTCCTGCAGTTGTTATCAGGGTACAAACCTTCTTCCACACTTTATACAAGTGCTTAGACACTTCACCAGCAGCCTCGGTTTTCAGAGGGAAAAATAAAAACACACTTAATTAAAACGCAGCATGGAACCCACGAAGTACATAGAGTGCGTTACACTCCTCACCTGTTGTTTGGAAGTTTGCATTTTAATTCATGCAAAGACAAAGCATAGGTACTCAAGGAAATGAAAATGCAGGCTGAGTTATCACAGAAGTTACGTGCTCCTTTCACATAGCAGAAAGTAAACTAAACCACTTTTGAATGTTTATAGCTATGCTGCAGGGTTAAAGAGTAGTCATCATGCTTTAAGAGTGCTGTTGAAGGAATTCATAATAAAAATCAGTCGTTCAGTACACACTCACTGTGCACACACATTTCTTAAGCTATAGAGGGAAACATGCTGAATGATGTATCCTTTGATTATGAGTTTGAAGACAGTAAGAAGTTGGGTGTAAGCGATGGACTTTTGATAATGGTTCGTCTGTGAACCTTGAGAAGCTGACAGGGAAAGTGAGGGCATGTCTTCCCTTGGCTCCTGAGAGACATGTGTTAATGCCCCCCATTGCCTTCAAGGCTCAATTGGCAACCTCAGGAACTGAGCCCAAGTCACCTGAAGAAAGGAAAGTTATTGCAAACATTGAAGAGATGAGAAACAAATAGGAAATATTTTCACCTAATTTGCTTTTGATGGAAAAACATCAATAGAATGTGCTTAATATCTCAGTGTACAAATAACGGTGAAGGCATCACAATAGCTCCATCTAGTCCACCACCTACCGGAGCCAAGAAGATTATTTCCTTAACAGCTGTACTGTACTGTACTGTACTGGCCTGGTAAGTGAAAACAATGGAACTTATGAAAACCTTACCTTGCTTTAAAAATAAACACAACTATTTGAAATTAAGTGAGAAAGTAGCCACTTTAAGGTACTCTTTCATACTGAGTACCGTATTTTATGTTAGTCACCGTCATATGAAAATATATTGGTTCACGGAGTTCTTGGGCCTTCAAAAATCTTTTGTTCTTTAAGGCTCTGAAGGCAAATCCTCAAACTATAAATGTGGATTGTAACTTGTGAACATGGATATTAAATTGAAATCATAAAATATATTGAGCAGCCAAATTCTTTTATCATCATTACTTAACAGCTTACATTCGTGTTAGTCTAAATAATAACTAAGATAAAACTTCAAACTTTGAAATTGAGACTTTCAACTAAAATAATCCTAAAGTGAGAATCCAGCATTAAAATGAAAATTTTTAGCATTTGTCCTAAATTAAGGATGCAATGCTAAGTTGCTTCAGTAAGCCTTTCCTATACTATTTTATTCCTTCCCTCTGTCACAATCTCAAAATAGAGTTCAGCTAAAATTAATTTCTCAGTAACCCTTGGATGCTTTGCCATATATAAGCCAGCTGCAATTTCCATAGTTCCAAGTCCATACTCAGTGCTGTAACATCCCTAAGAAATGGGGCTAAGGATACCAGCACATAAGGTTATGTAGGCAGTAATGTATATTTGCTTTGTAGACCGAGCATTGATAAACATTAGTTAGCACTATTAGTTCCACATAAAATTGGAGAATCTGTCCCACACATGCATACCTTCCAGTGTCAAAGAATGATCTACAATGCTGGATGTTAAAGAATATGCTAAGAGTAATTTTTACCATCCTCCCGCTTGTCTGTGCCATTTAGCTAAAATGCATGAACAGTGCCCTTTAGTGAGTTCATTGGTTAATTTATGTATCATCAAGGAAGTTACCTTTTCAGTTCCTTCCTCTTTGAGACTGATAATGTCCAGGTCAAAATCCTTTCTCAAGCCATCGGTCTTATTGAAGGTGATACGCCCAGTCAAGCCATCCCACCGAGCCTGAGAACAGTTAAGAGTATAGTGTTATTGCTTAACACTTATAAGCTTAAACCCATCAACAGTGCAATGCCTCAGATTCACCCCAGTTTCTAGTTACTCAGCTGCATCATGAATTCTTAACCGTTGCTTTGGTTCACTGACTTGAAAGTGGGACACTTCACTGTTTTATTAGCTCTCATTTATTGTGCCAGCCCTAACATTTGAACACCAGTCAATCCTGTAATAGTGGCAATCTAAATGGGTAGGAAGCAAAGAGTTGCTATAAAATCATCTGCTTATCGAGTAAAATAGTTCAGGAGCTCATAACATTCTGTTTTCCAAGGTTGGTTTAAACCCTCTTCAAGGTACAACCAAAGAGAAGCGCCTCCCACCTCTTTCTTTCTTTGTAAAAAGATGTGGACATCTTTGTGCATCATCAAGTAAACTCAGTAAGGGGCTAAAACTGGCCCGGAATGCCTTATCGCCTCTCCAGCACCTCCCGAGTGCAAGGATTAAAGGTGTGTACTGTCACGTCTGAACACTTTGTTGGTTTAAGACACTGGAAATTAATTTTCCTACAATTGCTGATAAAGCCAATGTCAGCAGAGCCACAAGCTTTTGGGAGGCTCTCAGGGACACTCCAGCTGCCTCTTCCTGCTTCTGGTGGCTTCCAGCACTCTTTGTCTTGAGGCTACTCCCCTCCACTGCTGTTTTTATGAAATATGCCTCTGCTTTTGATTGCATTGAGAGATAGCACATGTAATTATGGGTTATTTCTTCATCTCAAAATCTTTAGTTTAATAACATTGCCAAGTCTTTTTTTTTGTTATTGTCACATGAGGTAACATTAACAGATCTCAGGAATCAGGATGCAGAAATCTTTTCTGAGAGCCCATTATTGCACTTATACAGGCATCAACATGATTTGAAGAAGTAAAATCATGGTTATTTGCACCTTTGGTGGTTTCATTAAACAAGAATGAGTGGCTCCCAAGCCTCAGGGTTTTGGTGACTTTTGACAACTTGGTTTATTTGAGTTTCCCTTATAAGTGAACTAGAATCTTTGTGTACATTTCCATGACTTTTTCTCCTTCCCAACTTTGTCCAGCCTATCTGGTTTGTGTATCGTGAAGGTCCTGAAGGATGGCATGACATCTGGAATTATTTGCATTGCATTTCCCTATTACATACAGCTGTCCATCTAGCCAACAAGCAGTGGAAAGAATATGTTTTTTCCATAGATTAGGATTAACCTAGGATGTGTGCTTCTAGGCAAGTTATTTCACCTGAAACTGTATTAAGCTACAGTTGGTGCTTTTGTGAGGATTAAGGGGCACCCAACACAACCAATCCATTGATCATCTTAAATTATAACAACTAGTTTTCAGTGATCTCAATCTTGGTGTTATGTTGGAGGTGGAAATCATCAATTTTCTGAGCATTTGACCAGGCTACAGGTTGTGCAGTTTAGTAATTATTGTTGTTGGGTGAAGGTGTTTGCAAAAGAGAATCACGCTGTTAATGGCTGGCATTATCTATTCCTTTTACTGTTTATTCATGTAGAAACACCAGCATCTTCTTTGCACCGGAGACTTTCCTGGGAATAGAAAAGTATACAGCTTCAGCAGAGTTGGTCCATTGTTTACAATGCCGCTCCACTAGTGTGAGGATAAGAGTTACACAGCTTAATGAAGAAAACAAAAAGCATGAAAACAACCAAACATTCAAAATACATGGAAAGAGTCAGAAAAATGTCTGCTATTTCAAAGAATGAGAAACTGACCAAGCAAAGACTCACACCTGGGTTAATGCATTAAGTGACAAACACATTATAAGTTTACATGGGTCCTAAACCTAGAGTAAGGAATCAGGAAAAATGAGCCTTGCAGGGAAGGTTGGCACCAGTTAATAAAGGTGTTAGAAGTCAAACTAGCTTGCCTGAACCAGATAGAGGTTCGGGAATCAATGGAAGGTTCTAACAGAGCAGTGTCAGGGTCAGATACTACAAGGATATCACTTTGCAGAATTAGTAGGATTATTTTAAGAAGGTCACAGTAATATACAGTGAATGTATTAGCAGGTAGTTAACAGAGAATAAAACGTAGGGAATCAGTTCACATACTCACATGTAAGCAGAGGGACAGCATGGTTCTTTATCTCCTGACCACTAACTTTCACACTATTAAGCATGAATCAGTATAGTTCTATAGTAAGATGTACAGAGTTCCATACTAAATAAAGTTTTAAAAATATCAACCTAAAATCAGAACCTAGGTAATTAACCATATTTTCTGAGTACCATTTAGATAGAACAGATATCATAACAGAATTACATGTAATTTCTTGATAATACTAGAAGTTAAATTAATGTTAGGAAAAGAGATTATATAAGAAAAGACTCCAAGCTTTCTCGGTAGCAAGCTGGGCACCCAAGTTGTTAAAACCCCTGGCACAAGAAGAATTACTTCTTCAGATCCTAGGGCTTAGTTACTAGAATTTATAACAGGGAGGTGAATAATAGAAACTCTGGTATTAGCATTAAAATGAGGTGACACTGCCTTCACTGTGGACCTGCTGATGAGCCTGGCAGGCCCCAGGGGATAGTTATAATGTAATAGTCACACAGATGGCCTTGGTTAAAAACCAGATGTGTCACAGAACCAGACCAAAAGCCATGACTCTAAAAAAGAACTGGCTAAGGGGGAAGGGTGCTGATAGATATGGAAGAAAGATGAGAGAGTGTGGGTGGGGTGGGATTGGTGGGGAGAGCATTTGGAATACAAATAGCATAAAATTTAAATTAATTCAATTTAAGTTTAATTAAATTAATTTAATTTAAGAAAATAAAAATTTAAACATTAAGTTGCCACTTCCACGGTGAGTAGTGATGTCTTTTGTTACCCTAGCTGAGATCTGATAAAGAAATCTCTCTAGCTGGAACAAAGACAAGCAATGATATATGCAAGGGGACTTCCTTTTGTGCATATCTGGGCACGTCCTGGCATCACAGCCTCCTCTTTCCACATGAATCTTCATTTTTGTGCTGTAGTCACCACTTTCTTAATTTTTAAGTCAAAAGCTGGCTTTGTGGAAACAAGCGCTACAAAATTAGCTCCGGTGCTGGGGTTACTGCAATTGCCTGGCGCCTGAGGGCTGTTTATCTAAATCTTTGCTTCAGTGGAAAGTGCTACTGTGTTTGGAGTTGGGATTAAGTTCATTGTAGACAGTGAGTAGTCCTAACCCCCCTCCCGATCTGTTTGGAAAGAGGTAGTTATTTTCATTAAGTTCTACAAAGTTTTTGGAAAGCTTTTTCCTCAAGTCGGCTTTTCTTTTATGGAGGTCATGTTGCGAATCAATTTACCCCATTGTGCAGAATTTATGGGGCTCTCTGAAAATGTAGAGAACGGGTTGCATTTACCTCTTGATGCAGCATATAGCTTGTAACATGGTCTTAAAACCCAGTCTGGAAATCCAATTTTATTTCTACAGAGTGTGCCTATTGTGTTGCATTGTTTGGATTCTGTTGCATTAGTTTTATTCTTGAACTTGGTGTTCGTTCCAATCACTGCGGCCGAGCAATTCCTACTTCGCTTTCCTCCCTGAGCATTCAAGTGGCAAAAAGTTCCCTTTTCATCCTCTGACAATGTCTCCTTCCCTGCCTCAAATATCTACAAAGACTCCCTGCTTGTTTTTTTTTTTTTTACTGAGCTGTATCTTTTGACCTTCAAAGTCAGGACTGCCCACATTACACATGTCTGTCTGCCTCCCATGCCTAGATAAGTTGTATTTGTCTAAGTTCTTTTGAGCTAAATAATTTCTGCTAGGCATTTATTAATCACAAATATAACTATTGATCAAGGTGAACATACAATTCCTGTATGCCATAAATAAGACCCATAAAGAACCCACTTTCTGCAGTAGGGCTGAACCATACACAATTTAGATAATGACATACAATTAAATTCTTCATAATTACAATTTGCTTGCCTTATGTAGATGCATTTGCTGAGGGCACAATTATAGTATACTTAGCTGAAAACAATACTTATACAATTGTCCCTATTTTAGGAGACAGCTTTAATCCCTACCCTGTTAGCTCTCTTGACAATTACCATCTAATAGCAACTAAGTCAAATAATGTGACTGCTTTATTTTCATTTGGACACACCATCTAATGGACAAAAGATAAAAATCGAAAAACGAGAGAGCAAAAAAAAAATCTTTCATTGACTATTAAGGCTTATTGTACATCTTTTCTCAAGAAATTACAAGTTGTTATACTTAAATATATACATAATCTACATATGTATACATGTACCGGGGATATAAATGTCTAGCACCCAATCCTAGGCTCTTATAGTAGATAATTATAAGTACCAATTAATTAAGATGACTGCTTTACTCATTTTATTCCAAAGGGAATTTAAATATATAAAGGATCCTAAATACTCTTTAAAATTTCTCTAACACAGCCATTCTCATTTGCTGTTGTGGATACATTTTTTTTCATAGAAAAATAGACACTTATTTGAGAATAGAATTCTCTCTTGTAGGAGACATGGACTAGTTTTTTTTTTGTTGTTATTGTTTCTAAGATTAATTTATTTATGTCTGAGTACTCTGTCTGCATATACACCTACACGCCAGAAGAGGGTGGTTGTGAGCCATCCTGTGGTTGTTGAGAATTGAACTCAGAACTTACTGGAAGAGGAGCTAGTGCTCTTAACCACTGAGCCATCTCTCCACCCTGGGAACATAGACTCTTAAGAGCAACAGTTTCAGACTTCTTTCCTTTGAATGTTAGAAGCTACTATTTCTTCTGTGAGGATTGAGAATGGAAGGCTCATTAAATCAAGAAAAGAAAACACATCTTCTGTCTCCACCACTTCATTGCCGGTATCATGAGAGCACATCCCATGTCACCAGGACTGGCAAGAAGTCATTTCCACATGACCACTACATGTGTTACTAAAATTTACTGGAATTTGAAAATAAAGCCAAAAAATTGGCATGATTAGATTTGATGTTGAAGAGAAATGATATGAACTTTCAGTTTACTATTGTCTAGGGTCCAGATTAGCTCAGGACCTATGGACAGTTGTTAGCTGGTTATGGGAGTAGTAGTAGTAGTTAGTTTTCATTAAGGGGACCACTAGGGTTGGTCAACCATGCTAAAATGGATGGCTCATACTCATGGGTTTGCAGTAAGCACCGGTTGGACTCAGTGGGTTAATTCTTTCTTTTTTTTTTTTAACATGAAATTGGGAGGGATAGGGGCTAGATTTAGGAGGAGGTAGGAGCAGGAAAAACAGATGACTATGATCAAAATACATTATATACATGTGTGACAGTCTCAGAATATTAATAAAAATGTATTAAAAGATCATAGAAATTGTTATAGCAGAAGCATTTTTTTGTACAAAAATGTAAGATCAGGTAATAAATGTGCATTTTGATGACACCTAATTATTTCTTAAAAGCCAGCTAATAAGATATTATATGTCTTTCCTTTAGTTCTTTTGGTGTGAACAATATAGTTCAAGCATATCTTTTTAATTTTGCAGATTTTTTGATGAGCAGGATATTTAGTCTAATTTTCATAAATTTCTTATTCTGTTCACTGATTAGATAGACTTAACATTGCCACACAATGTTAAAAATGAAGGTATAAATATATCGATAGCAATTTTGCTCAGTGATGGATCCATTTAAACTTAATTTTCAAGTTTCTGATTGATTGTCAGATCTTGAGAGATCATTAAATAAAGTTTATGTGTGGATAATTGTTGGATATCTGGATAATCTCTCAGTAAAATATGCTGACTGGCTGGTTTTCATGTACACATGTAGCTCCATGCAGATGATATACATTTATATATCTTTTTATATGTTATAAATAAGATGCCGCCTTGGGTCATGTTAATTCACATGTTTTCTTCTTTTTCTTACTGTTAGGAAGGCATTGAAAGGCATGTTTGCCTCAAGGGGGTTGTATTATGCACACTCATGTATGTAAAGTAATGAATTAGCTGAACTTTCAATGGTGAAAAGATACATAATACTCCAAAGCATGAACAAATACAGTAATGGAAGAGTATGAGCATAGAGCATACAGAATTTGGGGAAATGGATCATTGTGACCTTAAAGTTTAATACCTGTCCAAAATCTAAGTAGATGCAGAGAGATGTGTTGAGATTAGCAAAGCTTATGTAATTTTGACAGTTTTATTAATAAGATATACAGTTTAAGTTTTGTGATCACCGACTTTCAAGTCAGATGAAAATCTCTAAAAGACAAAGCTTAGAGAATGTTTTCCAAAGCTCAGAAAGGTGAAGGAATTGAGTTTTCTTTATGGCCTCCAAAAGAAATCATGCTTCCAACCCTTGGTTTTGCCTCCTTGAGACCTATGTCAGATTCTTGACACCCAGAATTGTAGAAGAATAAACTTATGTAGCACCAAGATGGTTCAGTGGGTAAGGTACTTTCAGCCAAGCCTGACATTTGCATTCAAAACCCAGGGAAATATACTGAAGGTAGTGAACTCAAGGACAGTGTCTTGCGGCTTCTACATGCACGCTGAAGCAAGCATGTGTCTGCACACACACACACACACACACACACACACACAGAGAGAGAGAGAGAGAGAGGGAGAAATAAAATAAAAGAAGTGTCAGGATAACTCCATGAGTTGCATTAAGCCAAAGAGTTTGTGATAATTTATTTAAATATCAACAGGACCCTTATATAGCTTCTAAGGAAAGAGTCAGTGAAAAGAAAAAAAATCATTTCAGAAAACGAGAGGCTTTTGAAAGTAACACCAAATACTACTTTGGAAAATTTCTCATAGAAACTATTTTGTGAGCTCAGAATCTGCTTGAGGCAGTGGCTCTGACTTTGCTGCCTGCTCTCCAGTAGCTTATATAGTTAATTAGCATCTTCTTATGCCCCACATAAATTAATCAAGCACAAATTCAGTGACAACAGACTTCCTGCAATATGAATAATCTCCTGACATTATTTATGATGTAACCATGGACTGCTGAATTACCTAAATCTTGAAAATAAAACAGAAGGATGACTCTGTGTTCTCCCAGTGCCCTATGGGATCACTAACAGCTGTGTATATGACAGATTTAATTCTAGAAGCTTCTACTTTTTTTTGTTACTTTCCGTTGTTGAGGGCCCAGACTATAAAATTATAGTTTTTTGTCTTTTTTTTTTTGTCCAATAGAAATTCAAGTAATTCATGGCTTCAAAGGTTGAGGTTTTATTGCCCTGTAGAGGAAGAACAAGTTTTTGACTTTAGGTCAACAAGATTATTTCAGACACTGTCTTCTGGTGCAGAGATTGTTACCATTGCTCCTCTGACAGTGAGCTATCTTTAGTGTCTGGGTGCTCCCATCACTAAGATAATTTGGGGTGTCTCTTCAGTTTGTACTTGCATGAAGGTCATATTGATAACTTTGGGAGCTGTGAAGGGATGTGGATGCACTGTCTCATGAAACCCTTATGAGGCTGAGGAAGTACACCAGGTCCTCCCAATTTATCCAAGAGGACAAATCCTATAGTTAATAATAGTCCCTGGAGGGATTCAGAGACGAACTGCCTGGGCTTTCCCTCTGTCACTCTGCATTTCCCAGGGTGAGATCATGAGGAAGCCACAAAGAGGCAGGGCTCCTTTCTTCACTTCGTACTCTGACTATGGACTTTGCACGTGTTGTAAGGAGAAAGCACTCTCTACTCCAAAATGAAAGAAGAAATAAAGGGAAAATTGTGAGTTATCACTACAATCCCGACATCTCACCAGCTCAGTGGCTTCTTTCATGTCCGAGTTACTTGGATGGACCATCTTAGATCTGGAGGAATCACTCAGTGAGACAAAAATCTTGTGCTCTGGTTTCTAGGATCCTGTTTTTCAGTGTCTTTGCTTTGTGTAGCACAGAGCTGCCTGTCCTGAAAGTCAAGGTGACAAAGCTAGGTGGCATTGTTTGCAGAAGGAGAATCAAAGGAACCTCTCCAGTGCAGCCTTTCCCTTTGGAGTCCCAGTCTGGGCACCTGGAATTCAGTACAGGAGTCTAATTGTCACTTCAAAGGGAATTTCTTGAAAAAATATCTAAACTCTTGGACTTACACGCCTTTGTGGTTGAACACTTCTGATTTGCTGCTTGATTGCCTCTCAGTGCCCTCATAACCCCTTCCGTTTGCCAGCTGATGGGTGAAATAGTCTCATGACAGGAATGCTCTCTGGGATGTGGATGTTTGAATTGTGTGTTTTAGCTGAGAAGTTTTTTACCATAACCTTTAGTGAATTTTGCTGACTTAAAATTTTAATTGTAAGGCTGCAAGGCACATTTTAAAGTTCTTTCTCTCTTTGTCACACAAGCCTATTCCCATTAAAATGCTTCTGTATATATCTCATGCTCTCGTCCGTCCTCTACCTTCATTTTAACACGTTCAAGACAGCTTCTTTTCTTTTATTCTGAGATGTCAATATTGCCTTGACATTTACAAAGGCATACCAGATCCATGATATGAGAGAATAATTTTAAAACGTGGAAAATTTGGAAGTTTTCAGGAAAAAAAAGCAGGAGGATTTAGCAAAACAACAAATGGATATGCTTCTCTTGGCTGCATTCTTCACTATCCCAGTAACACTGCTTTGAGAAATTAAAAACCATCAGCAACAAAAACTTGCTAGTGGACACCCAGTTGATCCTCACTTGTTCACAAAGTTTTCTCATAAACCTGGCATTGTAAACAAGGTATTTTTCAATGCAATGACAGTTAATTTATATTATTATAAATCTGAAATAGGATCATGGTATCTTGGGAGAATTTGACTTTGGTATCAAATGATGTGAGTTCAAATTTTGACTCTCATTTTGACTAGTTAGTGGCTTTGGGCAATGTACTTCAAACTTTATTTGCAAACATAAGTATTTTCTTCCCCCAGATATTTTGAAGATAAAAATATATAATACTTTAAACTTTAACAAAAAATTAATATCAGCTCAATAAAAACTCAATTCACTTATTTTTGTTTTGCTTGTTTGTTCCTTACTGATGTCTGGTTACTCACAGAGTAGCTTGCTATGAACTTTTCTCTTATCTCTAAGACTTTTTCATGCTCCTGGTTAGTAAACCCAAGAGGCCCCTCTTAGTCCATCACTTACATTAATAGAGCAACTTCCAACTTTTGAATGAGCATGTCACAAGACTCTTGTTTGAGGTGGCGTTCAAGGATCTGAAGCTTCTTTACAAGCACTTTAGTTCAGTTTGATGAAGGTGGTCCTCACACCACACATGGAGAATCACTGATATATGGCTTGAAGCTTGAAAACTCCACAGACCTGATATTCATTGGCTGTGTTTATAGAACCATGACATCAAACAGTTATCAATCAGATACTGAGCATGGAGCATGCTTCAATTTCAAAGGAGTTCATGCTGATGATTGATTTCTCTGTCTCTTCCTCTCCTTTCTGCCTTTCCTCTATCTGTCTGTCTTACAGAGAATATACAGTTGAGAAATAAATAGTAGCATTGATAACAGTGTTATGAAATTGGGAAAGTCAGCTACAGTTGGTATGATCTGTGTTATTTTTTAGAAATTAGACATTGAACTATCCACTGGAAACTAACATGTTTTGAAAACCTTTATAGTTTCACTGCCAGTATTGGGCCCAGTATGTCCTTGTCACCATAATATTGGACATGTACTCATTGAATCTAATCTTCTCTGTAATCCAAGATATTGTGTAAAGTAGTACAAACTGCACTGGGAAAAATGGTTTTCTTGAATTGTAAGCAAGAGGGATTTATGGAGTCTTCCCCTAGAATCTACGAGACCTCAAGAACTAGTGTGTCTAAAAGTTCCCAGTGCTAAGATTTTTCTTGGGATAACTTGTTTTCACGGTCTTCCTTTGGAAACCCAGGTTGCATTCCTTTGCATAACCCCAAACTTTACTTCTTCCCACCCCAGCCATACCATTCATTTAGTGGAGCACTAGTCTGGTGATAGTCTAGATTCAACGGCATGCCCATTGAAGTGCAAAACTTGCAAGTTGGTATGGGTATCAAGGTGGCTCAGAAATATCAGGGCTGGTCCAGAGATCCCTGTGTGTGGCTGGCAAGAGAGGTGCTTATACCAGTCTCTAGATATTTGCTGGTGCTTCTGCTATTATTGTTCAATATTCACTGTAGAATAGCATATTCCTCATGAGAGTACTTCTGAATCAATATTTTCAGTTGCCTACAGAAGAATACTGCCTGTGGTGATACCCTATTGTCCTCTTTGTCCCCACCTGTTGCCATACTGTATCCCAAAGACTGTGAACATGAACAGTCTTTTGTGGACTCATCTTTAGACACTGCACACTCATAATTTATGCACTTGCTTACCTAAAATTTTCTCTTCCAATATGTTTTTAGAAACCTTACTTATTGATGGAGTGCAAATGTTAAAACAGCAGAGGTAAGTATTGGTTTTGTCCATTAATATGTTTCAATAAACAAGGAGAGGGTCAAGTACTTACAACTAAGTAAGTTGAATACTTGTTGCATTAATAAAAGAATCAATCAGGATCAATTCAAATGGCACCTGTGATTGGAAAATGTCTGAATAACTACATTTAACTACATTTAAAATGAGTAGCTTTCTAGTTTAGTTTGTTCTTCCTCCATTTCATGTGTGTATGCATGGGGAGGAGCACACTTGAGTGTGTGTGCATGTGTGTCCTTGTGCATATGGAAACCTGAGATCAATGTTGGGAATCATCCTGGATCTTTCTTCTACTTTTCTCATGATGCAGGGTCTCAATCAAACTCGGAACTTGTTGAGAAGGTCAGAGAGGGTTTGCTGTTTCTACCCTCTTGAAATGGGAACAGATTACAGAGAGGTCATCATGTCTATTCAGAATTTACATGGGTGCTAAGAAACCATCTCTGGTCTTCTCACTTGCCTGGTGTTTTAACCACAAAACTACCTCCCCAGTCCCTTATTCTAAAAGTTTTAATCATGTTTTGTTTCTATTTTATAACACTCCACACAGCAGTCCCTTGTTACAACTAATTGTATGTATTTGCCTTCAAGCTATGTTTTCTTAATGCAGAAGTAGTTTATATTAACCAATTTCTGTTGGGGCTAACCATTCCTTTTCCACCTAACATTGTTAGGTGTGTAGACTATGGTTAGTACATGTTAATGAAGCTGCATTTCTGAGCATGCTATTTCAAAAACTCATGTACTACTATAGCTTCACAAGATGCAAAATGACATACTTTGACAAAAAATTATTTTGGAACAGCATGAGCCCTTCACTGTAAAACCTTCTCATGTCAGAGACCTTTATGATTTTACTTTAATCACACTATGACAGAATGCTGCTCAACCTTGAGCCTCTGTAACTTTGGATTTTCTTATCAACATTTTTGTAGCCTAGGGATAATTACTTTAACCCTGCCCTCTCCTCCCTCAGGGTTTCCAGGTTTTCTTCTCTAAAATGAAGACGTTGACTAGGGTGATCTCTGATTTTCTCATTATGTTTTCTTTACTGGCTAGATAGTTACTGAAATTCCAGGAGGATTGTCAGATAAATATGTGATGCTTGAGCCCAGATACCAATGTCATAGGAACCCCTCCTAGACCTCTCTAAAATCTGACCTTGCACCTTGCAAACCTAAATGAAAAAAAAGAAAGAAAAAAAGGAAGAAAGAAAGAACAAAGAAGGAAATCTAGTTCTACAAAAAATCAAGTGAACAAAATGTGCAGAGACTCCTTTAAAATGGATCAACTTTCCTGTCATACACTAGGCATGCAAGGCTCATGCCTATAGGGGTATAG
The DNA here is from genome assembly GCA_026225945.1 of Cricetomys ansorgei. NCBI lineage: Eukaryota > Metazoa > Chordata > Mammalia > Rodentia > Nesomyidae > Cricetomys > Cricetomys ansorgei. The sequence goes on from JAMJFZ010000199.1 coordinate 30,301,531, forward strand.
CATTTTCTTGCCTACGAGGTAAGTAAATTTAGTTTGTTGCAACATTATTTTTCTTTCCCCTCTTGGGGTCCTTTGTCATTCTTTGACATGCTCTAATGGTTCGATCCCAAGAGCCCACTCTTAAATGCCTGTTTTTAGAGCTGTGCCCATTGGAATACACAAAAGGGAATGGGGTTTGCCTAAAGCAATAGTGTGATGCTGTGGCAGAAACTGCTGAACAAGTCCTTCAGTTTTGCTTTTCTAACACATTAAACAATACTATTTCAACCCAAACACTTCTCGGCATTCATTTCCCCAGGATAAGAATTCTAGGGTTTTAATTCATCTAGCTTCTGAAGAACATTCAGTCAAGTGAAGAAAAGAGTTAAATAAATCCTGTGACATTTCATGAAACCTATGAAGACTTAATTAGACTATGGTTATTTAACTTAATGATATTTTAAAACAATATTCACTAATGATAGACAACAAAAAAAAATCTTTGCCTGGTGCCATATATACTTCAAAGATGCTGCTTTCAAAATTACTTTTAGTGGAAGCGACATACATTTCTCTGTCTACTGTGGAATAATTAAGCTGGGCTAGTAAAAGTCAATTGTTTTGATACCATTACAGCTCAATTGAATTATGCTCATTAGATAGGATGAGCTTGTCTCTATTTAGCTCAAGATTACCATCATTTTCTTCCCTTTGGTGTGGGACTGGCTGGTTTTTGTCAACTTGACACAAATATATGCATATCTGAGAGAGGGAGTCTCAAGTAAGTAATTGCCTTATATTGTGCTGTGTCCAAGTCTGTTGGGGCATTTTCTTCATTTATGATTTATATGTGAGGGTCCAGCCCATAGTGGGCTGTTTTACCCCTTGCCAAATAGTCCTGGAAAAATATAAGAAAGCAAACTGAGTTAGCCCTGAAGAGTAAGGCAGAAACATTTCTCTGTTGTTCTGCTTTAGTTCCTGCCTTCAGATTCCTGCCTTCTTTGAGTTCCTGTCGTGGCTTCCCCTGATAAGTGCTCTGTAAAATGGAAATGGAAACAAACCCTTTCCTCCCCAAGTTGCTTTAGCCATGCTGTTTGTAATCACAGCAACAGAAAGCAAACTAAGACAAATGTTTAGGAAGATTTACAGTCAGTCATCCTTAAGTAAAACCTTTAAACCAAGCAAAATCTCTAAAAGTTGAGTGTTCCAGATCTCTAGTTAGCACTTTCTTTCAAAGTATATTAATAAAATTACGTATGTGATTTAAGTTTTAATAATGTTATTCCCACAACATTAAAAATACATACACCACCATCTTAAGAGGAAAAGTGCCATCCGAGGAAGCCTGGAGGCCTTGCTGGGAATCAAGACTGAAGCAAGAAGAGTAGGCACTTCACAGTGTTATGCTACGTCTTTCAATAATAGCAGTGGGAGAGTAAGTCTCTTTGTTTTATTTCATATTTCAAGCAGCAGCATTAGTGTCCTTTAGGTCCTGCCTTCAGATCATCACCTCGCCCCAAATTTGAGCAACTCTTACCAAATCTTAATAACCTGTAAAATGCAACATGGTAAGAGATATTCAATCAAATGAATAATAAAGGATATTCTTGAAAGACACATATATTGATATTTTCAATTCTGACCGGACAAGACTTATACCAAAGCATCACTCATCTCACAGTTACCTGCTCCAGTGGCCTTACATATGCTCCTGGGCAGGTATGCTATACAAGCTGCTTGTTTAATTATATAAGACAAGGTGCTTACCTCCACTTAATGATAAATTCACTGAGCATAGAGAATAACAGATCATTCTATGTCAGACATCAATACTTTTATTAGTACTAAAATTATGTATTGACACAATCCTGGAGATGGCATCAGATTCAGATATTTTCCTCTGAACACAGTTGGGCTATAGGACAAGTAAAGGAGCATCCTGGGCTGGTATTGCACAGCTCAGTGTTTGACAGTTTGCAGCAACTTAATTGTTTAGATTATATTTATTTAAAGTCACTTTATTATTTATTGCTTCATGTTCATTTGCATTTTCTTTTCATTGTACAGGGGCATTAGGCTCCATTCCACAAATGCTCATTAACCTCTTAGTTCATTAATCTCATTTTCTTTACCTGGAAGGCTCACAGTATCTCATATCACCTTGCTACTTTCTTCCCTTCAGATTTCACTTCTGATGTGCCTTTCTCCAAGAAGCCCTATATGAAACTCAAAGACGGTAAGTATTTTTCCAGAACTGTCATCACTGCATTGATTTGTATTGATGTCTGCCTGTCTTTGTGTGGGATTGATTGCCTGTCTACCTCTCTCATTTAACTGACTGATTCCCTAAGGACAGGGAATAAGCGCTTTATAAAATTTGTACTTGGTGTTTTTGCCATACCACATGCTGGGGATCCTCAGTTAAAAAGAATCAATGGTAATTTCTTCAGTGGAGGTTGGATGGTAGGGCAGAAGAGCAATGGATTTTTCATTCCTTCTAGCCCAGATTCATGTCCTATTTGCCCCTTAGCAGCTAAACAAGTTCATCCAACCATTTGTTGCATAGGAATTTAAATAGTTATTTTACAGGACATTGCAAAGATGAACACTATCAATCATCTAGGCATCAAAAGATGACCAAGGATAATCTTATTTCTCTTCATCCCTTGGATATTTCATTGGGATTTTCTGTCTTTGAAGACACAGTGTCATCTTTAAAGTTTCTTCTAAAGCCAGGCATATGCAATGGCAGTGATACTGAGGATTTTTGTTACTTAATTTATGGTATATAATTTATATGTGGACTAGCTTTGTGGATGTTGACAACCACCCTCACAGTACTGGTGCCCTGTAGATACAAGCAAGCATCAATTCTGCAGGTATAGACAGACTGATGGCTACTAACTGAGACAGAGCAGGCATTTGTGCTATGAGAGGACTTTTCCTTGTAACAAATCACTAGGTGGTTGCATGCAAGCTTTATAGCAGTTTTAATGGGACCAGGGACATCACACATAAAAACATTACAAGGAAGAATAAGATTGTAATTGGAACTCAATCAAGCAATTTGTGGAAAGAAATGGCTTGTTTCCATCATGCCCCCTTTCAATTCTGTTAAAACAATGGACATGTTCTACCCTCTGGGGCTAAGCAGTTTTTTTGGAATTGTTTCTAGGGAAATCACCACCTATCTTCACCCGGATGGGGGTGGTTTGACTTCTGCTGAACTTATATCTCACTTGAACTTGGTGCTGGTTGGGATGCCAGCAGTTTATCTTTTCCCAGAAGAAAATCTATGAAACAAGGGTCTTATTACACAATGAAGACATTATCCTGGGGCTGAGATTTAGAAATATTCTGAAAGAAGGCTCAAGGTTGAGATAAAACCAGCATATTTTACCTCCTTCCCTAGTTTATGCTTAAGTTTTTAAATGGTATTAAAGATGAATATATATACATGCCCACTCTGCCTATTGCTGTAGCAAATCATTTAGCATCCTAAATATTCCTTCTTGGCGCCATAAAAGTCTATGCTTTAGGGTACTCAGACTAAATCCAACTGTAAATTCATTTAGCTGACAAAGTGCCTACATACTTAAATTTTGAGAAATGGAATGTCATAAAACTTCCAAATTGAGAGAATACAAAATTCTAGCCTCCAAGTCTCCAGAAAGGAAAAGAGCCACATAACTTAAAAATCACTTCTGAATCAAGAGTAAGGTGTGCTTGGATCCCACTGAGAGAAAAGTAAGGATGATACATAGAAACCAGTGAAAGTGTTCATTGTCTTCCCCAGAAGTATGAGGCACTTGTCTTGACGGAAGTTAAGAAAGTCAAATAAAACACATTTTCAAGTGTTAGGCATGAGCAAGCAGATGTTTAAAAAAAAAATCTGTTCATAGGCTTTACCCAATTACTCTGTTAATTTCAAACTGTGGAAGGGCAGATTGTTTATTTACATAATATAAAACCAAAGAGCTGAATTTACCCATTTATTAACTCATAGGAACAGTAAACAAGTTTGCTATGAATCTTATATAAGGTAATCTTCTCTAGTCTGGATTTTCCCCAGAACTATCTGAATTTTAAAACAGAAGCTCCTACAGCCTAGATATAGCCTCAGTCTCAGGAAAATTGGGAAAATTGCTATTCTAAATTCAATATAATACTGAGACTGAATGTCCCGTTCCCCTACCCTGTAACCTTAGGACAGGGTATCATCATTTTGAATCAATAAAGCATGTCATTCTATTCTCAGTATAGCTGCAATATTATATTCATGCTTTATTGGCTCCCAGAATCCCAGTGATCAAGAAGATCACAGGCTCATCTATTTCTTGACACACAGGGGTCAATGAAATATCTGTAAGTCAGATTTAATGCTATGTGTCAACAAAATCCCATAGTCAACTTTTCTCAAAAGTGAATGCTAATTCTTGATCTTGCTTTAGAAAACTATTATTATTAATCTGGTCCTGTTTAAGTAGGGAACATTATTCATTGGAGTGCGTACTTCAGAATAAAATCAATGTCCTCTTGCTAATGAGTGACATTACCAGGCACTACCCTCTAGGGGAACAGTGTACGTTTGGGTGAGAATCCATGTTCTGAAGGCCTCTTGTGATAAGAGTGAGGCTAGGTTGTCCTAGCTTCTTTTCCACCCTTTCAGCTTCCCACATGCACTTTTGGTTTCTTCAGAGACTGCTCCCATGGTTGGAACCTGTGCAGGATCTCATCTCTTATGCTGTAAATCAACGGAAATGGAACTCTACTATAACATATGGTGAATACATAAACATGTAGTAAATTTTATTGAAGATGGCCATGTTTCTACTATTTAAACATTCTTGTTAATAATTAATATATCTTCACAGCAATTATAAATTCATAAATTTATTTACAATTATATTATAATTATTATAATTCAATTATATTGAATTACATATATTATTATATTGAATTCAATTATTCAATTATATTGAATATAATATATTGAATTATAAAATTCATTCATAAGGACTGAGCAGGTTATGAATAATCTTACATAATTATGATACAGAGCCCACAAAGTTAGTAATTTTATTTTAGTTGTTTAGTTTTTAATTGAGGCAATGTCTTTCTATATTGACTAGGCTGGCCTTCAGATTGCTATGTATCCCATACTGGTATAGAACTTCACTCTGACTCAGTCTTCTGAATACGCAGATTACAGACATGTACTACACAGTGCTCCAATGTAAGTATTTTTTCTCTTCACTTCTATTTGCTTACTTTCTGTTGGGAAACTGAATCTTAGATCAAGAGAGGATCAAGTTTTCTCTGTTGTAACTCTGGCTGTCCTAGAACTCACTCTGTAGACCAGGCTGGCCTCAAACTCATAGAGATCTGCCTGCCTCTACCTCCCAAGTTCTGGGATTAAAGGTATGTGCCACCACTTCCTGGCAAGCATCATTTTAAAAATAGAAAATGGAAGGTGACATTTGATTTAATTTTGAGGGTGTTGTTGTATGCATTTGTTTTTATTTTACTAATTTTTTCTTTCCTCCTCTGCCTTCTTTTTATCTTCTATTCCTTAATATAAAATCCATCCAGAAATGATATTTTAAATGTTCTTATTTCACCAACGACATTATTCAGACTCAAAAGGAAAATTGTTGAACTTGAGTTTTTCCTAAGTTACAATTCACTTAAAAATTCTTACGTGAAATTATTAAATTGATAATGACTAGAAAGTACTTCATAATTTAGTTGGTAAGGCCGATCCTAAGCGAGAGTCAACATCTTATGTTCTTTGTCTCAAGTGTGAATTATTTGAACTGAACTGTGCAGATAAACTCAATATCCACAGAGAAAATTCTACTCCTTGAATCTTTTTGAGGTATGTGTGTGTGTCTTTGAATAAAAATGGTTGCCATAGGCTTGGACATTTGAATTCCTAGTCACCAGGAAGTGGCACTGTTTGAAAGGATTGGGATGTTTGGCTTTGTTAAAGGAAGTGTGTCACTGGGGTGGGGGTGGTGGGGAGGTGGGAGTGGGCTTTGAGGTTTCAAGAGTACATGCCAACCACTCCCACGTCCGGATCACGATGTAGCTCTCCGTAACTCCAGCATCACGTGTGCCATGATGCTGCTATTCTCTGCACTAAACCTCTGAAGCTGTAAGCGAGCTCTCTTTGAAATGTTTTCTTTCATGAGAGTTATCTTGGTCATAGTGTCTTTTCACAGTAATAGATAGTGACTAAGAAAGTTGCTAAGCCATGCTGGTGGAGTGTGAAAGCTGCCTGAGTAAGGCTGCTCTCTGGTGAGCTGTGCTTTGTTTGCTAATGATGCTCTGACACAGTTTCTAATAACAGCCAGGTGAAAAGAAAACTCCTAACCTTTTGAGTGGTGCAAATTTAACCAAAGCTGAAACTTAGGTCAATAGTTAATCACATTTATACATCTCCAGGATTTGTTGGGGTTCTTTTAAAACACATGGTGGCGAGTACATGAGTAACATATACTGACTCAGAAAAATGTTTCTCGGTTCCTTGCTCAGAGGAATTTTAAACACGAATGCTGTCACCCTGTGACTAGGTCATTTTAGATCACAAATCACCACAATGTTAGTTAAATGTAGATCATTTGTGTACTTAAATAATGCTAACATGGTCTTGTTGCCTACTGGTTTCGAATACTTATTTTTAAAAAGGGATAGGGTAGTTGGAAGGAAGTTAAAACAGGGGCTCTCTTATAAGACTGGCTTTTGCTGATAGTAATTATCAGGCAATACCAGCTAAAGCACTTTTAACCATGGAATCAATAAAAGGAAGGGATGAATGCAAAATCTTTAACACTTATGTCCAAAAGGTTAGCTAAAAACTAGTTTCCAAGGCAAACTTCTGGATCATTTATTTACATAAAAGCCAACAGTAGATGCTTTCATCTGTCTCTCTCTGAGTGCTCTATCAAACAGCATGTAAAGAAGACGGTATTCAGATAGTGCTTTCAAGTGGTAATTAGCTTAAAGTTCAAATCTCTGGTTTGTAATATCTTTAATGAAGCAACTAATACCCTGACTGCTGTGTTCCTCTGTCCTGCTTTTCTCTGAGGAAAGCAGTTTCTGTTCCTTAGCTCAAGTTGATGGCTTCTCTGATATCTTGGGGACCAAAGGCTTTTTCTACAATTTTGGGAGTTTATTGTTTTCTGTGTGTATGCTCTTATACAGCGTCACTTGTGAATACCAACACAGATTAATGCATTGACATCCCTCACACTGTGGTAAGTACTGAGTTGTACAGAGAAAGGATTTCAGGCAGCAAAAGTTATCTTCTTGTGGATGCCTAAAGTGCAATATTTCCCAAAGAGGCTCAAGAATGCTGTATGAGGTTGACCCTCTTCTTGTTATAGAAGCCCTGAATGTGTTTACCTTAACTCTTAGCTAAGGATCTGGCTTTATCTCACTGGGGCAGCAACTCCAAGTTTGAACCACCACGATAAATGATGAAATTTCTATCGCTTATAATTTTCTCTGCCTGAGAACAGGACTGAACTGTGCACTTATAACCTTGTGTTTTCCAAAATCCCAACTTCCCACCCACTGAAAGTTATTGATCCCCAAATCTCCCTCTTCCATATTTTTATCCTTCATTATCTTCTAGTCCTTCTCCAAATGGGCCAACCATCGAAGCTGTGTATAGCATAGACATGCTGAAAGCAGCTCATCTTTGGGAAGTATTTCTCAACCCCACATCACATTTCCTGAGTCTTTTCACAGGATCTATTTCCCTTCATTCTCACAAGTATGTGAAGTAGAGGTCATCTGCCATATCCCCTGAGATAAAAGTGTGAGGGTCCTAGAGCTAGTAGATAACAACTCCTGTCCTCTAACTTCAAAGAGAGTGCCTGTTTGAGAAGGTTACCCAGCATGATATAAAATATCCAAAGAACACACACTATGTGCATGAGTACCAGAAACTGCTCTCATCTGTTTATAGATGCTGGTGGACAGTGTTAGAGCTACTGTTGTAAGGTCTGCTACTTATCTGGCTGCATATTTGAGATATAGAGAATCTGCCATATTCCCATTAAACTTTAACTTTCTACCACTTTGTGAAGTCAGTCAGTGTGTCACTCTGTTGGAGAGGTAAAGTTATTGAATAACAACTTCAGAAAAGTTGTGAGTTACTATATTTTCCATCTAAAGCTTTTAAATTCTCTGTTTTGTAAGTGCCAATGAGAATGATAAAATATACAGTGGGACCAACCATAGTTTTCATCAAAGAGGTGTGAATACTCTCTGACCAAAGGGACTCCAATTCAATAAAATTCTTCATTTTATGGTTCTCTGGGAAGAGGTAATCTTTGGATCGCAGGCTGCTATGTGGACTTAGGAAATAAATACCATAAGATGGTTAGAAACATTTTAATAATTAAAACATGTATATAAGTAAGGGAATATAGCCAAACGTTTTTGGGGACCTACTAATTGGAGACCGTTGGGCAGAGATTAAAGCTCTATTTCTCCATTTAAACTTTTGGAATTGATGATTAGCCAGGCAGTTGAAGAAAGAGCCTGGAAGCATTGGCTTTGCAGGTAGCTTGAAGTGTTGGGTCAGTTGCTCAACTGCAGTAACCTTCAGTTTTCTCATATGAAATAGAGGCAAGACATGTAGGGTAAAGGCAACATGAGCACATGTACATGAAGTTACTGTTATGCCCAAATTGTGTTTTCATTAATGGCATATATTGCAAGACTTAACTCCTAATATATCAGAATATGGCTACGTATAGTCCTCATAGAGGCCATTAAGTTAAGTTGAGGGCATTAGGATGGGCTATAATCCATTATTACTACACACACACACACACACACACACACACACACACACAGGTTAAACCTGTAACATACAGGCTCTTGAAGAACCATTCCAGATACAAGTCATAGTATACCAGGAGCAAGGGGAGAGGGCTAGAGCAGATTCTTTCTGATATGCCTCATAAACAAGCAAACAAGAACATGAGAACATAAAACAAAGAAACAAAAAACCCTGCAGCATTACTGCTTTTACCATGATCTCATGTCACAAAATAATACAGTACTATATTTGATGTCACCTCCTTATTGTTTGGTTTTACTGTGACTCCAGGAAATGAGTATGTTGCCAAAACATTGTCCACTTCTATTTCCTCTTGCTTAATAATTATTACTTCCTTGTAAAGTTCCTTAATGATGACAGACTTGCCTCCACTGTAACTCACAAGCTGTTCATTTCTACCCAGTGCTGAGTTTTGGCATCAGGTTCAGGCTCCTAATCTTTAACTGTCTCTCTGAAAAAAAAAATCAGCTTTGGCACCTGGAAAATTAACCCCATTTCTCACTAGCCTGCCATTTAGCTAAGCTGTTAAATGAGGAGTATTCCTCACCAATGGGCACAGCAAAGGTACCTACCAGAATCCACTGGTCACCATGGATGTAAGGGAAGATGGGGACCTTGGACCCTGTCCCTTTTTCCTCTTCATATTTCCTTACTGTCCTTAGCAAGCTTCATTTAACAGCCTTGGAATGAACAAAGAGCTTCCAATGTGTTAGTTTTGTGCTGTCAAAGATATCCTTGTCTACTATCTGTCTTTGACCCTCATGGAGCATTCAAAGTGGTTCTCATGTCCCAGGCTGTTCCTTGCTGATGGGAGCCACAGTCATCTTTATATTTCTGCATTAGACAAGCACATGCAACTACTATATTAAGAGAAAGGGAGAACACTGTATCCTATACCACAAACTATGAACTGAGAAAATAAGGCCTTTCTTGCAACTCTGTGGGAAAACACCCTAGGAGTGTCACATGGACTTTACTCTAGTGGGCTCTAGTAGAGATTTCTGGATGGTCAGAAGAGGCATTTGGAGAGCAAGTAAGCTTCCTTTTTACTATTCAGAACATTGACTATAATATCAAGGTTTCAAAGAACATTGAGATTACTGAGTTGATACAATTTTGACAACTTTGTTTAGAGTGATATAACTCCTCAGTGAAAAGACCAAGACCATGGACAATATCTTGAATCCCAAAACTCAAGGGAGAAGTGTGTGTCTGTGTGTGTGTGTATCTATGTGTGCCTGCCTGAGAAGTCTGGTATCTTGACAAACATACCAACAAGTCTTTATGAGAAGTTGTTCCACAGCTAGACCTTCTTTAAATAGGATGATCTGCTGCTGGATATACCAACAAGTCTTTATGAGAAGTTGTTCCACAGCTAGACCTTCTTTAAATAGGATGATCTGCTGCTGGATCATGGAAATCAATAGACTTTCTGAATCAAGCACATTCTGAAAAAATAAAGCACTGCTACAGAGTCTAACTTGCCCTTATTTTCAGAAACAACATGTTTTAAAGTAATTGCTAAGTTATAGGTGTCAACACTCAAGAGACCTGAGCATAGTTGGAAAGTCCTACTTCTCTTCTGGTATGTATTTCAAATAGGATTTTTATTAGCAAGACAGTGTTTGACAACTTGCTCTTTAGTTTTTGCTAATTGATTCATATACTCTAGTCATAATTCTATTGATTGACATGAGTGTTTAGCACCATCAATTTGTTATACCTTGGCAAGCATGCTCTTTCCAGTCCAGGGATTCAGAAGAACTATCAGTTGTAAATGAATCACTGGTATGTTTGAAATAGCACTTTTATCAGGAAGCCTCTTGTTTTTAATCCCTGACTTCCTGAAGAATGTATTATTTCTACATGTAATATTTAAAATAGAATGCTGTCTGTTGAAATGGCCATTGAATCACATTTCTAGAAGTACTACAGATACAATAGGGCTTATTATTAATTTTTTATCTCAAATTTGAATGAGAAAAGAAAAGGAAGTTACATGACACAGATATACAATTTCAGTATTCTGATAAGAAGTTACCTATCAACTTTCTATCACACTTCCCTAGATCTTATTTCAACTATTCTGATAGTTGGTATTGTAACTATTTATCTAATAGTGTCTGTGAGTGTCTGTGTGTGTGTGTGTGTGTGTGTGTGTGTGTGTGTGTGTGTGTGTGTTTACTCATGTGCTTGGGTGGATATAGATGCCACAGTGTGCACAGGGGAGATAGATTTGTAGAGGCACGTCCCAACTGCAATATTTATGTGGGTGCCAGGGATCAAACTCAGGAGAGAAGTCATATGTGTCAAGTGCCTTTATCACTGAGCCATATTGCTGGGTTTCTATGACTAATTGTTTTCTATTCATTTGAATATCTCTTTGTTATTATAGAAGATAGTATTTTTGTATTAGCAATTTTTCTTCAGTTGATTATTAATTCCTTGCTAGAAGGAGGCATTTACTTACAAATTTAAATGCTATTACCTGAACTTATGAATGCTATGGTTGAAAAAAGCAGCATTTCCAACTGGACACCCTTTCAGGCAGTGAGCATAAAATAGAGGGAAGACACCAAAGACAGGGTATGTGGAGCTCCTCTCTGTCGGACATCACCCCTAAAAAGGGCCACATGGTTACAATGCAGAGCAACAAGCACCTGTGCTCTACTTGCTCCTTGGGCTGATTGCCTGTCCCTGGGAGAAGTGGATAGGCATGCTCTACAGCCTGTGGATCTAAAAGGAAAACCATGTGATCTGACAAAGCAATTCTGTTTGTGATGGTGAAGATGGAGAGACAGATTCGAATCTGAATCAGTTCTATTTCCTAGTCCAACTCCAAGGAGGTTTTTCTTGAATTTCTGAATACTTTCCAAGGTTAGAAATTCCCTGTTGGCCTGTGAGTAAAGTCAGTGACACCTTTCACCAGTTATGGACTTGCTAATTAAAATAATCAGATATCCAGTTAAAAAGTTTGATTTTACTAACATTTAATGTAGAATTATAAAAAGAACATGAAGCCAAAGCACCCATAGGGAATATGGACAATAAAATGGGACTAGAGATGGTGTTTTGTGGATTTCAAGAATTTGTGTACACTTGGTCCTTACTCTGGAATGGAAGCTTTCACATGTGTAACACATTGTGAGTAACGCAATTTGATTTTAATTAAAAGGAGGCTCATTCTACATCTGTTGTAGAAGCACAGCCCTGATGAACTCACTGTGCAATTAGTGTATTAGTCAGGTCCCCAGTGCACCACACAGTGACAAATATCTGTAATTCATCTTCTTCTAAGCAATGTGATCTGTGTCCAGTCAACAACAATTTGATGTCAGTTCTAGAAAACCCATATAAAAACAAGTCTGAAGTATACACAGCAATGACAATGAAAATAAATACCAGGCCAAGGAAGAAATGATGAACCGGACCGTTGGACCACACAGCTTTGCCCGGGTGTCAGCTATTTCAGGAACTGTGATGATGCATTTACTATATTCCCATCTGTTCAATATATAATTATTTTAACTATTATGCATGTTGTTTATAGCCCATTATCTTGCAATAACAGCCTGCACAGTTCACTGCATAATTTAAAAATATAACAACTCTCTTTGCCAATATTTGATTTCCAACCTTAAACCTGCTGACTTTAACTATATATTTGCCATGCACTCTGGGAAAACTAATTTTTATTTTCTAAGGGTTTATCTTAGAACATGCACCTGGATTTTCTTTTGCATAGCCTAGTTTCCTATGGCTCTGGGTCACACTGTGGCTTCCCTTCTGAAACAGAATAAATCTGCTATTGTGCAGGCAAGTCTGTTAAATGACTGGACTCACAAATCTGAGACTTTCATATGTTCAAAGTGGACAGGAATGGAATGCTTCTCTAATTATCTGGATGATATGATCAATCAAACCTAGAAATCAGATTATTCTCTCTTTAAATATGAAAATTACTTGGATATTATTAGCCAAAAATTTCTGTTGCAGTACAGAAGCTTATTATTATAGCTAATCAATATATTACTTATATAAGAAGATGAACATATGGCTCCCGCATGGGGTTGAATTCATATCACATTCCAGTTAGTCTGGTCATATTTAAAGAAACATTCACTTATTCAGTTACTATTTACAACTACTGTATTCAGAAAGAGAGCCTGTATTGGGTAAGAAAAATGAATATAGCAAGGTTTTTGTGTATGGAGGAATATCAGGTGTATGTGCCTATACGCATGCATAAAAAGTTCAGATCAGAATGCCAGGTGTCTTTCTCTAGCCATTTCTGTTTTACTGCCTTGAGATGAGGTCTCTCACTAAGCCAAAAGCTTAGCAAGACCCCAAACTCTACCCGTTTCTGACTGTCCATCTAGTGCTGGGATTACAGACATACATAGGTATGCCCAGTTTTGTATGAGGGTGCTGGAGTTTTGAACTCAGGTCCCACTTAATTTTTGAACTTAATAGCCTTTACATACCCTTAATAACAGAGTGTAACCTGGAACAGTAAACCAATGGCCTTTGTCTGGCTATTTCATCATAGCAACAGAAAAGAAAGTCAAACAGGTCCTCATGCTTGCGGAAAAAAGTGCTCTTAGCCACTGAACCACTGATCCAGCCCTGAATGTGACAAATTCTGTTTTCAAGGGACTCCGTGCATAGGACACATTAAAAAAAAAAAAAACAGGTTTATAATACAATACTTTAAATTCACTGGTAAAGGTCTATGCAGCATTGTGGAGGAGGGACAAAAAGATAGTAAGACTCAGAGACAGTAGAAGACTACAAAGAAATAGTATTTTCCAGACACAACAGGGGAGTCACACATATAATCTTACAATGATTGCGAGAGCATGTACAAGAAATGCACACACTTAAGATACAAAACTCCAGCATGCAGAGGATAGTTGGACACAAAGTTCCACCCCAAAGCATGGAGTTATTGACAATTAGTAGCTTCTGGGAGAGATAGTCTTCTTTAAGAAAGTGGCCCTTGGTAGGTCAGCTATGCTCAAATAGATGCCCACACACCCAAGAGTATGTGGGCAGCACACATTGGGATTGGTGTGTTTTAAAGAGAAAGTTGGATGTGTAGGGAAGGAAAGGTTGATCTGGGAGAAATTGGAGGAGGGGTATGAATATGACCAAAATATATTGTATGAAATTTCCAAAGATTCAAAAATAAAAATGTCTATGTAGTACTTTTGGAGAATGGACCAAAGGATAAATGTGTGTGTGTGTGTGTATGTGTGTGTGTGTGTGTGTGTGTGTGTGTGTATACTGTTAATTGAAAATCTTTCTGGAAAATGTGATCCCTGAAGTAAACTGGTAAGTTTAGTTTAATGTCCTCAAAAGAGGGAATGGTAGGAAGAGTATTACCAGTAGAGGGAATCAGAAGAACAGGAACCCAGGAAAACACTGAACAGGTTCTAGAACACACGCCCTGTGGGTCTGGGGAAAGGGAATGCTCTGAAGATTTGGCTAATAATGATTTGCAAACTGAAGGTGTTCTTACCTGCTAGACTCATTCTTCTCAAATAAGTTGGAGGTAAACTGACAATGAGAGTGGTGGCTATTGAGCTGTGGCTTGGTGGGAGTGAGAGCAATGGTGGGTAATTATGAGTGGCAGTGGAAAAGATAAGTGGATATAGCAAATAAGATCTAGGGATGGCTCTGAGAACATAGAGACTGTTGGATACCATGGATTTTTGCAGGGGATGAAAATGCAATGATTAATGATTATTTTAGGGGTAACATTTCAGGAGAGGGCATTATAAAATTTATCTCACATTGTAGTTTGCTTAAGTAGTTTTAGCATGGAAATGCTATGAAAGAATCTAAGATGTAGATGAAAGAATAATTAGGATGATTAGCAATAAGGCCTAGATTGTTTTGAAAAGAAAGGTAATCCAAGGGCAGGTGAGAAAATGGGATATAGAGTGAGCATGAAAACAAGCATGCTTTAACTCACAATGTAGAGCCTAGTTAGAGGCCATGTTAATATTCCGGGAGAGAGACTATAAAGGGAATGGGTAAGGAAAGGTGCTGCAGTATGCTGAGGGCAGAATATCCATAAGACTGTTCCAAAATTTCTAAGTATTCTATGGAGACAATGGATTAATGGTTTAAATCAGTTTCAAATCAGTTTTAATCAGTTTAATATTTCTGGGACCCTGAAAATAGTTTAAAACCCACTGGTTTCTTGTGTTGCCCTTTGTTACTGCTCTTCCCAGGACTTGTGATTGGTGATCATTCTTCCGGAAGCCTTGATATATTTACTCCCACAATGCCTGTTCTGAGACTTTCTCTGCAGTTACTACCCAGTTCATGGTATTTTGTTACAGTGACTTGAAATATACAGAGGCTATTGAATTGATTGATAATTGCTTAGTGTCTTTTTATTTTCCTGAGTAATCATGTGTGTGGTTATCATGGGGAATCCTCTATATCCCTAGTTCTTGGCCTATATGTCAAATACCCAGCTTTTTGTGCATTTCTGATTTCCTACTGCAATGTTTTACCTGTATTTGTACAACCAACTGCTGCATCATCTCAGATTCCAACAACAGTAAAGATGACACCAATGACAGAGGCACAGTACGTACAGTCTGTTGAGCATGTGCTGGATGACTGACAGATGCTATGCAGCTGTATATTTTTAACGGAGCCTTCCATTTAGTTGGAAGTTTGATGGTAGTTACCCATTTTTGAGCAGCAACTATATAACATATGTTTTGGTAGGCTTTTTATACAATATGTGTATGATTCACATAAATATATGAAGTAATTTGATCCCTGTTATAGAAGAAAGTGAGAAACCTTAAGGTGAATGACTAAATTTACATGGAGAGTAAACTGCAGTTAATCTCAGATTTCTGTTCACCATCTCAGACCTAAGTAGGCTGTTAGATTTATAAGACCTCCTGCCATACATGGTGTTAGAATTACCAGTGCTGGTGAACATGTCTGATCTATGCTTTGTCTCTATTGGAATATTTCTGGGTGCATTAATGTATGGAGTATTACCATCATTTGCTTTTGCCTTTAGGTTGTATGTATTCTCAAGTTCCATTATCCTTCGTCTTTAACTTAATTTACTTGAGTACTCGTTTTATGAAAAAGCCAATGAATTGAGATTGAAAAAATGCACAGCTTGAAGAAAGGCATGCAAACGAATATGACAGTATAATTATAGTTGGAAGAGAGGTGAAGACTCAGGATCAGAAGATAGGAGCTACTGCTTGCATGAGACATAAGTCGTGATTCTGACAAACATGGCAATTCAACCAGAGGCCAGAGAATTGAGCAGGAGTATATGTCATGTTCAGGGAGACATCACAGGCTCAACAAGGGCTGGCGACATTGTAGGAAGGAAATGAGAGAGATGCCACAGGGCTTCAGGGACAAGGTCACTAAAGAGCCTGTAAACCCTGCTGAATGGTATAGCATTTATATTGTGGCACAAGATAGCATCAGACGAAGCCTAGTGTTTCTCATCCAGGTAGAATTTATATTAGTAAATGGTAGAAACCATATCTTTTACTTTGGTGAGAGGGTTATCCGTTATAACAGCAAGTTAATATTCTGTGGGGGAGGGGCTGGGAATATAGTCCATTGGCAGAACACTTATCTAGCATGAGTGACACAAGTTTTTGCTACCTTTGGCAGGAAGTCTTGAGTTATATATTAAAGCTGGTTACGCATGAGGCAGACAGAGTGAGCCAGTAAGCTGCACTCCTCTGTGGTTCCTGTTTCAGTTCCTGCCTTCAGGTTCCTGCTTTGAGTTTCCACCCTGATTTCACTCAGTAATTGACTGTTATCTGGAAGGATAAGCTGAAATAAAGCTTTTCCACCTCTAAGTTGCTTTTGTTCAATGTTTTTTTTTCCCCTCTCTCACAGCAACAGAAGTGCAAAACAACACAATTACTTTTACATAAGAGAGTTCTAGTAATTTCTGTGGAAAATTTGAGTGGAAAAATCTTTTCTTCAAAATTTATAGCAAATCTCCAGAAAGCTGACTGTGTAATGTACAACATCACATTCCAAACAGTCATTAATCCCACCCCTCTCTACCATCAGCCCCAGATATGGAATGGCAGTCAGTTTGAGGTGCACATCTGAGAAGCTTCCTGAATCCAAACACTGTGCCCTTGTCAGAGATTACTGCTCTTGTGCCACCTCTGCCTGGGAGCTCTACCTTCTGTGATGAGGTTAGTCTTCACTCTATAAATTCAGTGCTGACTCACTTCTTCTCATTATTTCCCACACTATTTTTGGAAATCCTTTAGAATTTGAAAATGACTATAGGAAACAACCTGGGGAAGTTTTAGGACTCAGTATTTTATTTAATGTTTTATAGTGAAATCTGACACTTGCAAAATTTAGCTATGCTCTCAGCCAAAGAACACCTGAATTTTGTTTCTTTTTTATGTTCAATTCATCAAAGAATTCCCTCCCTGCCAGTCTTCCAGCAGCCTGGGACATTAGTCCTGGTTCCCTGCCCTATCACCATACTGTCTGCCCTGCGGGACCTGCACCCTGCCAAAGGTAGCATATGTCATCTGTGACTCAAGAGCCAAAGAGAGGATGGGAACACGGTGGACAAATAGGTCAGTATTCTCCCTGGGTGGCCTTTCTTTCTCTGTCAGCCACGGATCCTGAAAGTAGGGAATTTGCTCTTCATTGTTCAAAAATGGAAAATGTGTTCTTGTTGTGAATATTGCCTCTTATCTTGGGTTCATTATTTCTTTAAACGTACTTAAATTTAGCTTGGCAATTTCACCTTCTTATGTAACTGAAGTTGAAGCAAAAAAGGTGTTTGGAGTGCTTTGAATGTTTGATCTCATGCTTTCTTATGGCTTCTGCCTTCCCTAGTACTAGTTTGAGATAAAAGGGAGCCAGATGTTTTCTTGTTAAAGATCAAGGCAATCAGGAGGCAATTCAGGACATGACTGTGACCACTGCAGGGGAGGCTGCAAGATGTTTTTCTGCTGGCCACAGTATGTCAGGTTTGTGTAGTTGTCAGAGAGGGCATTTCACTGCATGCCTATTTGTGATTTCCTTGTTGGTGTTGCCAGTCACAAATTCCTGGCACCATCCTCAGTAAACTGAAGGATCCTGTTATAAGAATGCATTCTCATGCTAAGGGAAGCCAATATTTCAAATGCTTACCGAACCCTCTCTATTCTTCACAAGTAGTAACTCTACTCAATTTCTGTACAAAAATGTCAAGAAGGTGGGTGATCTATTCTTATTTCACAGATGAAAAATCCAGACACAAGAAGCTTAAGTTTCTAATCCTTGTTACATTGTTCATTAGTAGAGCTGGGGTTTATATCTAAGCAGCCATTGAGGGCAGAGTAGGGAGGATGAGCTAAAGTCTAAGAGGAGCTTTTCCTCAGTCTTAAACCAGTGCAGGGTTTGCACCTGAAAATGTACACCTTAGTCTCAGCGTGGAAAGCTGTCTTGCTTTGGTGCTTGGAGACTTATTCTAATATATGCTACCTTGTCCTTACCTTTATGGTCTAGAGTCAGGCTGTGAGGGGAAACAGACTGAACAGCAAGAGGGGTGGTCTGTGGATGCGGAGAAGACCAGTGGAGATCCAGTCCAGAACTGGTTGCTATCCTCAGGATATGGCAGGTCTTCTCCATTTATATCGTATCCTCTCATATGCTTCTCCTTTAGGAGTCTGTCTCATTCTGACTTTCTCTAGTATGGATAAGGAAGAAGATACTCTTCATGGGAGAAAAAACTGCATCCCATGGAGGAAATTCTAGGGGATGTCACAGAATATTGTGCATACTCAGTCAGATTTTCTGTTCCCGATATTCTTATTTCATACTGCCAAGTCCATAAATACTTAATTGTGCCTGCTGGTCTCAAAGATAATCCAACATACTATTTTAAGAGTCTTGGGAATCTCAAAATACGGTCTTGGGAAGTGAATTTAAATTGTTCCAGAGAACAAGACAAAATAGGTATAGCCTACAATCCCTGAATATTAATAAAGAACTGTTCCTTCCCAAATACCCTGTACTCTTGAATCATCTTTAGAGTGCCGAGTAAGTTTTGAACAGAACCACACTTTTCTCTTGGAATAACAAAGGGAAAATTACTCTAAGATAAAGAGGTCCTTTGTTTGGTCTCAGAAAGCCTAAGTCTTTGGGATGTCACAGAGACCAAGAGCCTACAACGTTGGGACTAACCTCCTTATGGGCTCAATACCTATAAACTCTTATGTGCGGAGGACCAGACATAATTGGAGCACAGCTGAAATTAAGGACAGTTAGTATTACAATCTGGTAGCTTGTTTGAACATCGAAGCATCATATTAGGAAATTCAGGATCGTTTCTGACATTGAGATCTGAGAAGACCAGTTGGGAGTGGTTGCTTCTTCATTAGCATCACCATGACACCAGAAACACTGAACACATCAAATGTCGCTAAGCAAATGGGCTATAGAGATGGTACACTTGCCTCTTTGATCAGGTTCATAAATCTGGGTCCAAGGCGCCACGGCTTGTGTCGATGGCACTGCAGGGAGCTGACAGTCAGCTGTGAGGCACGATGGGAGGCAATGGCTACCATGTACACAGCGTCATACATCAGAGCTGCTTCAGTCTGCAGAGAAAAACATACACCATGTCATCAGTTCCATCTTTATTACCTCCTTCTACCTGTGTCCTACCAGTCATTTATTCCTATTTGTCTAATTGTAAAGACCTTCTATTCTTTAGCTAAACAGTATTCAGTTACCAATAGTTATCTTTATACAAAAGAAAACCTTTTACTTCAGAGTAAGTTGAAATCCTACATTTGATTTAGAGTACAAGAAAACAAAGCAAAAATAAAAACTCAGAACAGCTACAGAAGGCTTTCTTCCAGAAACATAATTTTTAGAGTGTCTTCTCTGTCAGGCTCAGCATTGAAGTTAACTACCTTGAGATCAAATCAACTAAGACTCATTTCAATATCAGAGCTTGTCTCTCAGGATATTTCCTTCCTTCCTTCCTTCCTTCCTTCCTTCCTTCCTTCCTTCCTTCCTTCCTTCCTTCCTTCCTTCCTTCCTTCCTTCTTGTTTTGTATTTCAGAGAAAATAAAGTATTTCTAAAAGAACTAGTAAGTGATTCTATTAATAAGGGTGCTTGTGTAGCTTGCTTTCATTAGCCAGATTTGAGGAGAGTCACGGTGTGAATTCAATGGAAGGTCAGGGAGACCCTCTGAGATACAGGCCTGTGGATCAGAGCAAGCTTGCAGTTGCCACTTTGCATTGCTCTGAAAGAGGTTGAAAGTAGTAACTTCTCTTTGAGACTAGTTATCTTTTCCTTCTTTTCCTCATGAAATTCTTCTCACTTGCTGAATTTTACATAATACTCATAGCATTTCAGCAAATATACTGCCCTGTCGTTTGGGGGATAAAAATCTCATAATACCCTCATATTTTACTTGAGGGCTTTCTTTTCAACTTCAAATATATTAGCTCATTTGAAATTCTCGGTAATTCTCCAAAGTAAGCAGAACACATAGATAAAGCTACTTATTATGTGTAAAAACTGACCTCAGGCAAAATATTGATTTATGGAGGCACATATGTATATAGTTGGAAAAATTGCCAAAGTTAAACCTAGAATCCATGTTTTAGGAAAAACAATTTTTCTTTGTGTTTTTTTCTGCAGTTAGTTGATCCATTCACTATTTGTTGTTTGTTATATCTTGATGGAGGTGGAAAGAGAGCATAAGTGATGGATGCTACACCTCGCATCTCATCCATTTTGAAGCAAAGAATACCCCTATTTTGAACCCTTATTATTTTGTATAGTCTATCATTAGAATGTTCATTTGTTTCTAATAGTTGTCCCTTGATTAAAGACAATATGGGTTTCTTAAAAGAAGAAACTGTTCAAACTCAACCTTCGGCACCTAAGTACAATTAATGGTACATGAACATAGTTTAATAAATATTTATAGAATGAGCTGTTAATTGATTCATAACTTTAAAAGCATTTTTGCAAAAACCATGCAATCCCAAGATTTAACAGAAACCATTTTCCTGTGTACTTGACACAAAGACATGAGGATGATGGTGGGGGCAATGGCAGTGGCTGAGCTTAAATACTTTTGTTTGATTCAAGATTAATGTACTTCCCTTTGTTGAAGACAAAACTGAGTCTCTTGGAAATTAGCTGGTACACATCTAATCTGGTAGCTACTTACATGGACAAAGTTTAGTCCCCTGCTTGCCCCAGTCTAGTTCCCATGTTCCTTACCATTTTGATATCTGCATTTGGTTTACTTGGGGAAAAGTGAGTTATTGGTAGGTTGACTTCATAAAATGGAATTAGAAGTAGCAGTGCACATTTACTGAACACTGATTACACATCTAGCCCTGTTCGGAATCTTTATGAAACAATAAACTTTCATCATTGCCTTCACTTCTTTATGGAAAGAAAACTAAGAGAATAAATGGTGTCTATAAAACTAATAGTGAGGAAGCCAACATTTAGATCCTTAAACTTGATGGTACTTTGGTGATACTCTACGTTTCTATCATGTTCAATTATTTAATGGTCATAATAGTAGCTAAATAAAGGCTAAAATTCATAAACAATATACTATATGTTACTACCAAAAGCATCTCAATTATTCATGTTATATCCTTCTATTGTAAAGCATTTAAAAATTATTGTATCTATTCTTTCAGGATTTCATACATAGATATGGTGCATTTTGATAATATGCACCTCTATTACCCCCTCCAGATTCACCCAGAGCATGTCCCTTTCCTAACTTCATAAGCTTTTTATTCTTTCTTTTTTTTACAACCCGCTGAGTCCAGTTAGTGCTGTTCATATGTTCATGGGTGAAGAGTCATACACTGGAGCAAGAAAACCTATGTTAGGCCACTCTACTCCCCCCCCCCGAAGAAAACTTGCCTCCTCCACTTAGTATTCATAAACTGTCAACAACTCCTTGGATAAGGATAGAGCCTCATAAACCCATCCATGTTGAAAGACCAACCGGCCTGATGTGCAAGTATTGTTCAGGCAGGTATGATTACTGTTGATTCATGTGTACAATATCCCAATCGCTATTTCACCTTGTCTTTTCCCACCTTTGGCTCTGATAATATATCTTGAAAGCCTGAGTAAAGTAACATTTCTAAATAACTCCAATAAAATCTTTTCACAACATAAGCATATTGAAACCTCGCTTCTCTTAGCAAATATATAATGTATTAGAACAACTTGCAGTAAAGGGTTAACTCAATGTGTTTGGGATGCTCGAGTCCTGCACATTCCAAAAAGAAGTACTGGTCCATGACTGGTTTGTGGGAAAATACCTTGGAGTATATTTCCTGAAAAGGATGTGTTTGTATTCCTGGAGTCTGGGGTAATGCAATATTTATGCTAAAATTGTGATTGTGGTAAATGTCTCCTTTGTTAATCTGAGATGCTGGGCTATGCTCTATCAATTTGAGGTCCTGAAGGGCTTGAAACTAAGGTCAATTATGTGGGTGCTCTGTGCCCATGGGGCTCACTTCTAATTATGTTTCTGTACACTAATGCTTGGGTGGATTTCCTGGCTGTCAATAATTCACAGATATAATCACATATCATTGCTATGAATCAATCACTTTCTAGGGAGCTTCAATGGTATAAAGTACCTAGGAGCCCAGGCCTGTAAGGGCTCTTCCCTGTGTGAAATTTTCCTTTGCTGACTTTACTTTTTATTCATCTTTCTGTAACGAGCTGTCACTGTGAATATAACAGCTTATCTTAGTTCCATGTTCTTTTTGCAAATAATGAAGCATTAGGACAGGGTAGCAACTGCCAACACAAGCCAAGGAGATGCCCCATCACCTTGGAGACAAGGACAATTGGTATATTGTATCCCCTCAATTTCCTGTTAATATGTTTTCCTTAAAGAGGAGATTGGGATGCTGGGAAGAAAAGTGTTCTTTGGAGAGCAAGTGGGCAAAAGTCATAGGGTTTCCATCACTCTCTAGATTTCAAAACAGTTGTTAGTAAGGCAGGGTTGGTGAAATTGTCCATGGGAGCCCTGATGAGGATGTCAGCTTGTGGGAACAATGCTGCTGGGAATCCAAAGTACTGAAAGAAGCATTGCTCTCCCGTACTGGCAATGACAGCTCACAGCAGGTAGAATGCCCTGTTAGTGAGTGGGCTCTGAGAATGGGTTTCGGAAGGTGGAAAAGACCAGCACATGTAGTCTAAAAATTCAGTACTTAGGAAAAGAAATTTCAATAGGTGCACTGAGACTAGGCAGAGCGGTTGCCATAATTTGAGCCTCAGTGAATATTTGCCAGTTTTAGATAGAGAGCAGGAGAAACGGAAGAAAGAGAGTTATAAATAGAGCAAGTAAACACAGTGGTAAAAGCCTTTGGTTATACTAGGCCACAAAAGTGTCAGATAAGGATTCACCTTGGGCAACTGGCATAATAAAGAACGTGTCTCATGAATAAATAAGAACATAAATAAATAATACAATAGTTCTTCTGTTCTAGTTTCTCAAGTAAACAAACTTTTGATGTATTAATTAACACTTCAGTTGCTAAAACGCTCTTTATAATCTCAAGATTTTTTTTATCAGTGGGGCAGAATAAGGGTTAGTTATACCTTTGCATGTCAGAATATCCTTTGTTCTTTTATTGATTAAAGCCAACAGGTGTTATTAAGTAAATCCATTCCTATACCACAGAAGCATTGTATATGCTTACTATGACATGCTTAATCTATTTAGGAAAATGACACTATGTTAGTGCTATACAGATTTCCAGATCAGCAGATAAACTTAGAGAGCTGCTTTCTCTAGAAACATAGCCAGGACCTAAATTCTGGTTTCCTTTATGTAGAAAAACGTCACCTTTTCTATAATCCAGTTGGTTGTTGTCTTTTATCATAGGAGTCACAGTGAAGACTCAAGATGGCTATCTAAAGACATCTTTTTTGTGGACCATAATTACAGAACTATTACCTGTAGGAGAGTAAGTTAAAGCTCCCAACTCTGCCTCACACTGTGAGTACATTCATGAGCCAGGAAGGAAAATGATAGCTGTGATTCTACCTTTCTGTCTCCTTGGCTTTATGGAATCACACACCATGGTGTTTGAATGATAAATGTTTCCTATAGGCTCAGGTATTTGAATATTTGGTCCACAGTCGGTGATGCTGTTTGAAGAAGGAAGTACATCCCTGGGGACAAGCTCTGAAAATTCAGTCTTGCCCCACTTGGTGTTTACAGCTGTAGCTGTGATCACTCATCTCTGTCTCCAAGAGTCTGTCGCTCTGCATCTTATGCCATATTTACTATCCTCTGTAACTGTATACACAAATGAACTCTGTCTCCCTTAAGCTGCCCATGGTCATAGTGTTTTATCACAGCAACAGAAAAGGAATTATACATATCATCATCAGAACTATGACATATATCTACAACTAACAGTCATCTACAATTAGAAGAATCATTCTGAACGTGGATCATTCCATCTCCCCATCGCTACAAAAGCCAGTAGCTAAAATAAGCGTAGAGTGCTGGGAAAAATGTAAAAAGCAAAAAGAAACAAAGTCGATTTAAAAAAACCCTTTCTAGACTTTAGATGTGCTAATTAACACTCCTGTTGAAAAAAATACAAAGTCTTCAGATTTTGAATAGTACATTTCACTGTTTTGAACTGAGCTAAGCAATAGTTTTCTTAAGTCAATTTTTAAAGTAGTTTTTTTTTTCTTTAATTAAACCTGTTTTTAAGTCTAGATTCAGCTGAATTGAACTTGGGTATGACTGACTTCTTTATTTCAGATATAGATGTGTTTAGACATATGTGATGATTTTCTTTGAGGATGTTTTAGTGTGCAAAATTCTAAGAAAAACTTTAATTATTAAAATAGATAACTCAGTGGGAAGTCAAAACATATTTTTACCTGCTCATATTCATTATCTATAATCTATAAATCTATATGGCACATGTAAAAAATGACTATAATGGATGCAGGCAATGTATATCTGAGAGAACACCAGGATGATAATATGATTTTAGAGGATAAAATTCTATTATACCAATGGAATTATTTATAATTACTTATTGCTTTGATTGCTTTTCTGTTGTTGTGATAAGATATCCTGAAAAGGCAATGTACTTGTAATTTCAGGTTACAGTCCATTATTTTGGAGAATTCAAGGCAGTAACAGTAAGGATTGCATCCACAAATTAAGTGCAGAGAGAACAAAAGTGTGGAGTTTTGCTTTCTTTTTTTGCTTATTTGGCTGGCTTTTTTCCCCTCTTGCACTGTACCTCTGCATAGGGAATGGTGCTGCCTACAATGGGCTAGTTCTTCCTACATCAATTAACAGTTAAAAAAAGCCTCCATATACATGCCACAGACCAACTCTATCTAATAGTGCCTCTTTAAGGTCCTCTTCCTAGGTGAGTGTGGGTTGTGTCAAGTTGACAATTAGAACTGATTAGGTACACTTACTATAGTAATACCATTACTAGTGTTAATATTTAAAATTTAAAATTAATTTATTACTTGAGAATGACCTCTATCCTGTATTAATAAGGCATGCTTCTTGGTTTATAAGATCTTTGGCTTTTCAGAGAAATATTTTAGCATTATATTAATATCCTTCATTTAAACATCATCTGTTTTGGTAGAATCTTAATTAAATTTATTTTCTGCATAAGTTATTATATCAAGTGAATTTTACTGAGCTTTCTTTGTGCCTCACCTTTTTTACTTCTAGGGATAGAGCGTATTACAGAAACAGAAAGCATCTTTATCTAAGTTGTTTATAGTCTTCTAGAGAAAGATACTAATCCAACAACTCAAAAGATAACATAAGATGTTACAAGGGTTAGGCAGAAAACCAAAACAGGTAAGGATGAAGGGAATAACATAGGAAACTATCACAACATAACTCAGTTCACAGAAGGTCTTGCTAGTGAAGAGGTATTTGAGCATCTTGGACAGTAGTGGATGTAGGCAGTCAGGGAAACAAGTGCTTAGCATGTAAGAACAAAGGAACACCTAGGATCTAACACACATATCCAATGGCTTTGTCTTTGGGACAGAGAAGAAGGCATCTTGACTGAGGCAGTTTTAAGTCAAAGAATTCTTAGCATTGGACCTGGAGTTAAGGACATAGGGTATTCTCTCTTAATTCTGATTGGTTCACTGAACATCCCTGGACATGCCGTTTCACTTCTCCATGTCTTAGTTTCTAAATCTCTGAATTATCTGCTTTCAGGTGAGGCAGAAAGAGTGAAGTTCCATGTGGAATCTTTAGATAAATATTGGTTGAAAGTATGCCTCCCACAGCTACCTTCATGTCTGTATCTGCATGACTGTTAAACCCACCTTGGTAGGTGCTGTGCTAAATCACTATTGTTTACTCATAGTGACATATTCGGACATAGCCATTGTACCTGTTTTACAGCATTCTGCAGAAACACCTTCTTCTGGTATTATAAATCCTCATTTTTCATCAGAAGCATTTTGTGAGTCTCATATGTTGTGTGTGTATGTGTGTGTGGTCAGGGTGTGCACACAGTAAAAATGTAGAGGTCAGAGAAATGCCCCTCACTCATCCTTACTTTCTACCCTGCTTGACACAGCATTCCTCTTCTTTATTGTCTACTACTAGGAATTCCAGGATAGCTGGCTCAGGAGTCTCTGGAAACTCTACTGTTTTCACCACCCAATTCACTGTAGGAGAGCTAAGATGCACACTACTGCCCCTGGATTTCGGTGAGTTCTGGGGGATCCAAACTCAGTTCCTCACACACATGTGCAGGAGATTTACCACTGAGTTCTCTCTCTAATATAACTTTTAAAGATACCCTGAATAATAATAATAATAAAAATACAGGCATGTCTGAAACCCCTTTGTCAGGCTGGATAATTTCAGAGAGGTCAAGACATCTTAGTTTCACCATTGTTCCCGCCCACCGGGCTACCATTAGCTTAGGTGACTGGTGACAACACCAGGGAGCAGTGTTACTTTGTGCCAGCCTGAGTCTGTGAAAACCCTTCAACCCTATCTGCTTTGTCCCATGGCTTCCATCTTGGTCAATATATACAGACTATTCTGTCTGCTCTGTATAATTGTACACACTGATCCTTCTGTTTTTTTCAAAGTAAGCCATTCTTATGATGGATGCTCAGCGCTTGGCATGAAGCTAGGACCTGTGTGAAAATAGCTTCCATTGTTACTACCTAGTGCTGCACACTGGGCACAGGTAAGACTTACTGGAAAGCTAAACAATCCTGCGATGGAAATCTTGCTGGAACCAGGGAAATGGCAGTCCCCTTCCGTTTGTGAAGTCTAGTATTTCTCTGAGTATTTCCCACTTGTTTTCATTCAAAGCAATGCTTCAAATCACCTAAGGCTCATTTGTGCCCAAACGTTTTCCATCATTATCTCCCAGATCACTGCATGTTTTAAAAGTCATTTCAGGCTTGCGAAACAGTCAGGGGACTCTGAACACGGAACCATCCAGAACCACTTAATTCATTCATTCATTTCCTCCATTTCATTTATTCCTCACAGGAAAAAGAAAAGGGAAGTTCTGCATTCATTTTTCAGTGAGATGATACCTTTCGGTTATCAGTAAATTGAATCTTAAAAGCGAGAGTGCTTCTCTAGATGATGGGAACAGAGTGAAATATTACACCAATTTAAAATGCTACTACCTGCTTGCATCCCCAGTAACTTTCCCCTTAGTAGCACTGTTCTTACATGGGAAGTAAGGTGGGGTTGGTTTTTTTTTTTTTTTTGTTATTTCCATCTATTTTCTTCATCACCCACGGAGCCTCATTAGAGAAATAAAAGGAAGGGAAGATACATTTGACAACAGGAGACAAATGATGCTGCCTGGAAGCTCTCTATGAGGCAGGTTGCAAGTTTCTGTTCAGGTGCCTACCTCTGACTCACAAAGAGACAGGCTTGGCATCTGTCAGGAGTGACATATTGCTGGAGTTAAGCATCATTAGCATCTGCAGAACGGTGCCCATATGCAGCCGAGGTGGTAAGAACATTACCGTACAGGCTATGTAGAGACCTGGTATTTGTCTATATCTGCTTCAACAGAATAGTTCTGTTATACACAGGATGGTTCTGACCCCTTCGTACTCCTCCGCAGAGGCACACTCCAATATATGAATATTCTTTGCTTACTCTTTCTTTTGTTCCTACTTTCTCTTTATTTGTACAATGATGATGGCAATTGAAACGTTTTTTGACAAGTGCAATTAGAAAGGTAAATATTGTAGCTTTTGACAACAGCCAGGCACAGCCTTGCTAAATATCTAAAGAGTCTCTTCCTTTCTCTCTTACACAGACTAAGGCATGTGTTATAATACTGTTTCCTCATATTATGAAAGGCACAGAGGATGCTTAACTTCACCCCATAGAGTGAAAACAGGATCATGAGATTTCATTAAAATTACTCACTGTCCTTTAAGATCTTTCTGCCCAACTTCCCACCCTTTCCTGAATCTTGGGAGGAGGGGAAGGCATAAGGAGACTGGATGAATTTGATCAAAATACATTGTATACCTGTATGAAATTCTTAAGCAATAAATAAGGAAAAACATATTTTAAAAATAAAATAAAACTACTCACTGTCATCATGCCGTCCAGAAGACCAGTCTCAGGTCTGGGTGGGGCCTGTAACCTCTCCATGGACCACTTTTCAATGATGGATGACACATGAGGGTTGTCAATATTTAGTAACCGAAACCCAGTCATATTTACACCACTGTACCTGTACAGTTCCAGATCTAATGCAAACAAATCCTATACAGTGTTTAAAAAAATAGGAATTAATTAGCATCATTGTCATTCTTGATATAAAAGAAAATAGTGATTACAGGATCAGTAAAAAGATTAAAACACAAGTGGCATTGTTATCATGTCCTGTCTATGAAAGAATGTTAAGTTTAAATGAATGAAGAAGAGGAATTTGCTAATAGCTGGTCTAGCCTTAGACCTGGGATATGATATTTGAAAGTTAGAAACTCTCTTAGTAGGATATCATCTTTGAGGAATTGGAAGAGGTCTTTCTGTCTCTTTGCATCTATGCTTCCTTTACACCCTGCTCCCCTTCCCCCCACAGGCTCAGTACTACAGTGATGTTACAACAACTCCAGCGTGGTTTGTTCTGTACCCTTCATACTCTCAGGGATACTGGGAGGACATTTGCTGCTGTGAATAGTTGAGAGTGAGATACCTCCTTGCTCCTTGCACTAAATCCTTTGATTCTCACACTTTTTAGCTTAACTTGTCAATTTTATTTGCTAAAGCAGCAATTTACTGATCACCCCACCCAGAATCTTGTAAGTTATAATTGATAAGCCCTTAATGATTGGAAAGAAAATGGTTGATTTCAGCAAGGAAGTGGAATATACTGCAGGTGTTGGGAAGAGTGGGGTATCTGTAGGGTCTGTTGACTGATTTCTCAGGTCAATTGAGGGAGAGCTCTAATGCGATTTTGATATATTGAATGACTTAAATAATTGCCCTTTTATTTAATAACCCCTCAGAATTTTAACCATTAGAAATTCTTCTGGACGTTTTAAACATCGAGCCATTAATGATGCAGAATATCCAATGCGTACACTTTCTCTAAAACTTTACTTGTTCAAACTTTCCCAAGTACCCGACAGGTGACTGTCTTAACTCCATGGTCTCATGGTTACAGTCAGGAATCCTTCATCACATCAAAGAATGCCAGGTCACACTTCAACACTCTTCTGAATGGATGTAGAAATTATAGATGGTGCTTCTTTATGAATAGCTCCTGTTTAATGGCATTTCATTACCCTTCTGATGCATCGGTGATCTTTTTGTACAAAGGAAAAAGATACATGCAGCTGAGCATCACTGAGTTTAGAGGAGTCTTAGGAAAGTAAAGAGAATCTCCATGACAATAGCTGGGCTTTGATCCTGGGGAGGTGGGGCTGTCTGTGAAATAATGTGTGGAAAACATTCTTAGTGGAAGCACTCACCAGGGTCGTGAAGAAGTAGTGATAGTATTCAGTCATCATGCCCATGAACAAAATCTGCAACAAAGATATGAGGGAAAGATTCATAAATAGAATTATAATAAGAAGCAGAATATCAATAACATGTCAGCAAAAACTTGGAAACACAGAGTGTAGAGATCACAGACCCAGTAGATCAGAATCCTGAGGCTAATTAGTGCCTGGTGAAGAGGCCACTGACCTCCAATTCTTTTTGTAACATTTTACTGTTGGACTTACCAATGTAAGTAATTGGTCTGATGATCAAATTTCAAAGTAATTTCTGGCCAACTAATTTTGTATTTGGAGTTGTACTTCATTACGTGAAGTTTGTCTTTTGTTGTTTAGGCTTCCAAATGCAACCCCCTAGCCTAGGTATGTAACATGATTTCTTTTTATACTTAGCATGATTGTTTTTCCCTCAGATTAGATGTCATTGTAATTTGAAATGGCAATGCTAGTATGCAGATGTATTCAAATGAGGATTTATAACTGAATGTGTCTCTGAAAACTTGCTACCTCTTTCTCATCTTACCC
Source organism: Cricetomys ansorgei (assembly GCA_026225945.1). Lineage (NCBI taxonomy): Eukaryota > Metazoa > Chordata > Mammalia > Rodentia > Nesomyidae > Cricetomys > Cricetomys ansorgei. The sequence continues at coordinate 30,331,950 of JAMJFZ010000199.1, forward strand.
AACAAATCTAAATTCACAGATAGATGAGGACCAGACTTAGAGCAAGGTTATATATCTTCTTTGATTTCTTTTTATTTTTTAACATTGTTTAATTTATCTTGATAGAATTAGTAGGCATTGATATCTCTATCAATCTTTAGTCAAATAAATTTTATTATATAGTTCTTTATTTTCCATTATTTTTAGTGTACAAAATAGTATCATTATAACCTTGTCACATATACATATTACTGTATATGTATACATATAGAAATATGTATAAAATATGTATATGTATGTGCTTTCTCTTCTTACCCACCCCCCTGCCCTTTCTATTCTCTCATTGCCAAATGTACCTCTTTTGTTTTTATACACACACAGGCCTCCGTGTATGTGTGCATACACATGCAGACAGAGGGAGAGAGAGAGAGAGAGAGAGAGAGAGAGAGAGAGAGAGGAGACCACAGATGAAAGAAAATATTCTTTTTAGAGCTTATTCTCAGTTACCTCTTTAAGATCTTGATAGCTCTGGAAATTCTGTGAGAGCATAGATTGTTTTAACTTTGTGGGAGAAGAAGGAGGAAGCTATGAGACATAGTGGTAGTAGGTAGATCCTTTATTAAGATGTAATTCTACTTTTGTGCTCAGTGAAGCAGAAAATATTTCAAATGGTTTTCTACATCTTCTAAGTAAGGGTATTATCTTCCTCATTTCAGGGTTTCAAATATACTACTTGGACACTACTTGATTGTTCTTGGTTTTTGGAATGAATAGGAAATTCACAAGTTACATCTCTCAAGAAATCTTCTTGACACCTCTTGTGAGTTCTCATGTAAGTCATAACCTCTCTGGAAGGTTTAAGGTCAGGGTTTCTTGAGCTCTCTCTCAGAGCCATTCTGGATCAGAGTATCTACGGTGGTGGAACATCACTGATCCATGGGAAACATGTTCCTTGTCAGTGACGAGCAAAGACATTTATAGCTTAAATAGATAGATTTAAAAAGTGTAGATAAAGACAACCCATTTTATCAGATGTTCTGCCTGGAGTATGCGAACCCGCAGGACTTCACATGAAAAGGAACAAGGAATGAAGAGTGTGTTTAAAGACAGCAGTACTGTAGCATGGCCACTCACGAGGCACTGAGCATCACCTCTACTAACATGGAAACCAAATTGCCTGTGATGTCTGAAAGTAAGATGAACGACAGGAAACTCTTGCTGTGATTCATGAGCTAATGGCGTCTAAGTTGCTCCTACAGTGTTAACAAGATCAGGCACACAGAAGGATGTTTTAAGCCCTTGCTTTAAGGCCATCAATAATATTTAGGACCATGCATGATGAAGTCTTCTTAGCTGGCTTCTTACATCATTCAAGTATAAAGAACTGTCCTACCAGGGTCGGGCAGGAATCCAATTGTCCCCTTTGGTTATTAGATAGTGGAAGGAGAACTGTGAAACTTTATGTTAAGATATGAAACTGGATCCTGAGCTTAAAATATTATTTATGGAATTGAGACTGAAATGCAAATCACCTGCGTTTACAGCTTTCATTTTGACAAAATTTTCTTTTTGGAACCTTATAGAAGGTTTTGAACCCCTGTTGTGAACATGAACACTTTTAAAAGAGAAAAGCAATCATTTAAGTCATGATTTTATTATCATTTTCATAATTCCTCAAGGCAAATATTCATTTGCTATGTGTTATCCAGTGTTAGAAACGAGACGTGGCTACAGAATGAGTAGCAGCCGGAGGGCCTGCTTTTATTGTACATGGAAACCTTGGTTCCTCTAGGTGTGTTTTGCATTTGCTGTACCAGAAATCCTCTGCTCTCTTTCCTAGGTTTTTGGATCAATATCTCTCTGTCTTTGTCTCTATTTTCCTAGAAAATATGAAACAAGTGCAAAGCCATTGATCATAACCCTGTCAACCTTGTGGACATTCCAGAACCAGATGAAAGAAAACCTTCAAGATAAAAAATGACCAAGCTCCAAGACTGGTGTTTATTTTTTTAAGCTGTCCTTCCAGTGGACGATAGACAGGTGGGGATACAAAGTTCTGTCTTCTGAGAGAATGTTTTATGAATAAATGTGTTGTATTCACTTTATGACTTTTTCTCTGGGTATTGATATTTCAACTAAAATCATTAAGGGATTAAGAAAAATGTCACATCAGGATAAATGTCAGTTTTAAAAATAAAAATGTATAATCACGACATGGAGAGTTTTCTAATAGTTCTTCACAGAACTGACTTTTTCCTATGACACCCTTCTCTGAATTCTTATGCCCTGATTATCTGCTGCATCACTAAGTGGTGCTCACTTTCCTAAGTTAGCATGTTAGGGAATAGTTCTGTTTGTATTTAAACCAGGGTGCAGATTTCACCAAGTTAACATTGCGAAGCACAAGTTCTGCTTCTGTTTGAATCATTCGCAACACAAAACATTACATCACAAATAATGTTATATAATAAATGTGGGATCAATTGTGTCATATTCAGTTATACTGTTTATTCTCTTTGCTTGCTTACACTAATATGTTCTTTTAATAATACTAGTTTCCCAGAGTAATTATTATTAGGTAAGTTTTAATAGCATATCACTGACATAGAGAGAACCAAAAACTCAGGGAGTCATGGAAGCACGGGACTGAACTCTCAGCACCGCAGTGGCTCAAGCAATAGGTTTACAACATTAAGGCCAGATGGAGTTACACAGGACAGAAGATGGAGTTGGGGGAGGATGCGATCCCAGTTTGGAAGTCATTAATTCTATTTGTTGAATTTCCGGCCCAGTGGGCACATGACAGGATTGTATTTCCTGACTCTTGTGCTTACATGAGGCCATTTACTGACTTTATCCAACAAGATGGGAAAGTTAAGAACATTTGCCACCTTGCTGAGCATATCAAATGTGTGGTTATCAGCATTGGGAGAAGCTATTATTTTTTCTGAAAAAGCTCCTTTTTCTTCTTTCATAAATACTATGAATGATCTTGTCAACAAATTTGTTAAGGTTAAGGCCAAAATCATGGGCTCTTCATTAGCAGCCAGTCAGAAACACAGTATACATCCTGTGGACAAATGTCACCTGGGTTTATGTTTTTCTTAGTCAGCTTTCCCCTTTCAGGTCTTCTTTCTTTTTAAGAGACATTATCATTGTTTCAAATGTGTTTTTCTGGCTGCTCCAATTATTTATAGAATAAAGATACTATAAATAATCACAGTTGAGACAAGCTGGATACTTTATTTTATCCTACAGAATGGTGGACTGTTCCAATCTAATGTAACTGGGTTGGGTTAGTGTAACAGGAAGTCCTTTGACCAACTCCATTCTCCAGCAACTCCAGTAATAACTCTAAAAACCAAGTCACACTCTGTATTACTTGAGGATCAATTTTAGGAACTCACAAGAGACTAATACCAACAGAGACAAGGTGTGCATCTTTAGGACATTGCATTCTTTCCTGGTAACATAATCCAGAAGGAGGAAGGGTTGTGTGTGTCTGTGGAGGCTTACTCTATATCATGGTACTGAACTAGGGAAGGTTACGTGGCATTCCTTGGTTGCAATGTCTAGAAAAGAATTTCTTCTTTCTTTTATTTGTAACTAGAATTGATCTGCATATGTCAGAATAAAAGCTCAATGCTATTTGTTTCCTAGAAGGACATTCCTAATGATTCTGCTCTGGGACATGGCTACTGCTCATTAACACTGGTGATATCACACTGGTCCAGGTGCCTTGTGAGTTTTTTTTTTTTGCAACTACCAGGCACTTTGTATACAGTAGCATTATCTAGCTGTTTTCCCTGACAAATATGAGCTCTTAAAATTTGATGGATGGAGATTGAGTACACTGAGCCGCATTCACTTCATATGATCATGTATTTTCTAAGCTCTAACTGACCTTTAGAGAAAGAGAGCCTAGTGTATAGGGGTATAAAGCTTGTGGTGGCTACAGAATCATCCTGTGAGACAGATGGGGCCAAGCGTTCCAATAGCACCTCTGAGTACCCGAAGAATCCTAGACCTTCACTGTTCCAGTCTCAGAAAGCAGTGACATGCTAGAAACAGCAACAGCTAGTATTCTCCGTGAATCCCCAACATCTAGTAAGTGCAATCCCTATATTACAAATAATGGGCATTATGCAGCGGCTGTAGTAGCAGAGCCTGAAAGTGGAGCTTGGTGTTCTCCTGGACTATTCTGAGGCTTTTTGTAATATTATATGGCTTTTTATTACTACTTCTGCCCTCGAAAAATGCGTGCCCTGGAAGTTTGTATTGACTAAGCCAGAGTATATTGCTACTTTTATAGTTTTCTCAATAGAAGAATAAAGTCCCAGCCATCAGACTTGGCCTCTAGTCAATAATTTCAAGTGAATAACTTCCAAATATGTAACATGCACTGTAGCTAAAGCAAGAACTCTGCCCCCCAGAAAGGAACAAGCTCTTTCTGCATAAAAATATCCTCCGGAAACAGTGGGATGGCATCAGGTAGCAGAGGAACAATTTTAAGATAAAAGCTTGAGCTCCGGGGTACATCTTTTTTTTTCCTATGATACTGACAGTCACATCCGTACATTCCTTTGAATGGCATAGTTCTTAAGGTACACGAGGTGTACCGTCCATCATCAGTGGAATAAGTGAGGTAGAAGCTAACCTTTTGACACATTTCTATTGTCAGTGTTTTCTGCCACACGGAATCAACTTATATTCTTAAAGGACCATGCATTCTGGAGAGGATAGCAGTGAGTCCAAAAGCCCCTAGGTTCAGAAGAATTCCATTTTCTTCTGAAGTGAACTGAAGTTCCCTGTAGATGCCCGCATCCTGACTTGCACTCATATGCATATGCTTATTTACATGACAAAATAGATTGTAAAGGTGATGAAATAACACGTTTGGGGATGAAGTAGTTGCCCCAAACTCTCTGGGTGGACACAAGGTAACCTTACCAGGTGGAAACAAGAGGGGTAGAAGCTAAAAGAGTGATGTACATTCAGAAACAAGAGTTAAGAGCTGACATGGTATGAGGCCTCAGGGCAAGGAATAAGGAGAGCCTCAGATGTTGAAACACAGCAGTTGCTGCGTTCTCCTGTCACCACCTCCATCTTCCATCAAGCACCTCCAGAACTGCTTCAAGAGACTTCAATTGTTTTAAAGTACTGTGTGTGCTGCAGTAACCATAGAAAGCAAATGCACTTCTTTTCATCTTTCCTTGATTGCAGTGCATGAGAACTCACATCTTTCTGTGTGTGAGCATCAAATACATTTATCATGAAGTAAAATACACCTTCTGTTTGAAGTTGTTGTATTTCTAATTTTTTCATGCCTTCCCTTTACAAGCAAATGCTAACAGTGTGTAAGTACCTATAAAGACACTGTACTCAAAGAGAGCCCAGAGAGTTCTGCTTCCATTTGACAACACTATTATACAATTTACAAAGTCAACTCAGTTTCTTCCTGCTCCCAAGATAAATCAAAGGAAAGGACATCCCATAAAGCACTCACTTGCACTATTTGGGAGTATTTCCAGGTCTTAATGTTTTCTCAAGCTTCTATCTCCAGAGGTGTGTTCAGAGGACAGGGGAAGCTGACACTAATGGATTTTAAGAAATGGAGTGGAAATAGGCCACATTTATATTAGCTTTAGAAAGTGATTCTACTAGAGGAGCTAGACAGCCTCATCTGGGTGCTCCACAGGTGAGATTGCACTGTTTCATGGCTGCAGATGGTTCAGAAAAATGTAAGAGGAAACAATTGTGGATGGTGGAATGAAACAGGCAATCTGGGAAGGAGGAGGGGTTGGAGCTTTGGGAAGATGACATGAACCTAAAAAATAATTCTGAAATGCTCTGGGGAATACTGTGGAACAGTCATGTATTAGAAAGGATACAGTGAAAGAAAATTAGTGAATTGACTCTAGATGGAAAAGACCTGCTACATGGAGCACAATCTCCATGATAAGCATTTCCCATAATGGTGGTAGCAAAAGCCATGCTTCATATTTGTCTGAAGATAACCTTTTGAAAGAGAGATAAAGCGTAGACATTCAGTGGCGATCTCTAAAATATCCATAGTCTAGTAATGCACTCAGTAGCCTGGAACATTTAGAAGCACCAAGGAACTACAAAAAGTGGATAAAAGTTTACAACTGAACTATGGTTTACACCTGCTGGTAGAGGGAATGTCAGGTTTCTCCAATGGAGTTCCCATTGGAGAATTCCCATTTTCCAATGGGAATATCAACCACATTAGGGCAGGCCTTATGTTCAGGAGTAGCTGACTAACTTATAATGGGGTTTTGTTTTTTTGTGCTTTTATTTGATTACAGTTGGGTGGATTTTATCGTTGTTGTTTCATTTTTGGGTATTTTGTTTTCTTGCTTGGCTTTGGGAGGTTTTATAGTTGTATTTGGTTTGTGCTTGATTTTTGAGAAAGAACATAAAGTTGGATGGGGAGGGAGGGGAGAGGCTCTAGAGGAGAGGCTTCCCCAACTGGGGGAGGGGAAGAATATGATCAAAATATATTTAAAATTAAAAATTGTTTTAAATAATAAGAATTTAATAAAATAGGAAAAAGTACAATTTGTGAAGTTGCATCTTTAAATATACTGATATGTCTGCTCTGAGGTGGATTGTAGGCATACGTAATCAGTATTATCCAGGCGTTACATTTTCTAATGCTGAGGCCAACAGTTTATATTTACTATCCTTATATTATGAAGTTACAGCACTTGGGATCATGGATACCATTTGGTGAGTGATATAACATGTCCATTCATATGTAGAGGAAGTAGATTTGAGGATGAAAGCATAGTTATAGTACTAAGTCCAAGTGTGGTTGCAGTTCTAGGCTCTTAGAACTTTATTAGTTCATTAATTGATCTTAGGAAACATAATCAGTAGCAAACCCAGTAATTTTCACACAGTTCATTTGTGATTATTCCTGGAACCCAAGTAGAACCACATGGATGTTTGGTTAGAGCAAAGCTGGACTACAGAGGTTGGAGTTTAGTGTTAAAGACTGTTCCTGTCCAGCCTGAGAGCTCCATGAATTTCTCATCGACATTTGAGGAAACCTCCAGCTGGACATTTCTGTAAAAACTTCTTATTTGGATTTTGGAAGAGGAGATTCAGGTACTAGAAGGTGATTGTTTACCTTTGGTAGGCATTCAGATACATAGTGATTTGGGCTAAAATGACTCTTTAGATGTTAAAGTTAATTAGCTCCATCCTTCTTATGTATGGTTTTGAATATCTTTGGTGATATTTGAGAAGCTCTTTACTCTCTTTATTGAATTCACCTTTCATTAAGAAAGGATAGTTATGGTTATTTAGGTCAGTGGTAGAGCATTTGCTTAACAAATGTGGAATCATGGGTCCCATGACCCACTGACCTACTGCAACAAATAAATAAATATTATTTGTAAAAATTCCTAGCTGACTTTTATCTTTTTGAAATAAAATCATGAATTGCATTAATATAGATATTTCTGAGTGCTAGATGCTGCCCTGTAGTAGGTCAAGGTATACAGGGGTGTGTAGGCACTTGAAGTCATATGTCTTTCTCTATTAAGGTGCTAACTCAGGTAGAGGGCAGAGATTGGGATATCAAATGTGGGAGGATAAACTCAGATGTTTTGTTTAAAATGGATAGTGTTTTGAGATGTTGGATATAGAGATGTCAATTCAGAACAAAGATGGCAAGTGGACTGGAGAAAAGAGGATTGAGTCGTAGACATATTCAGAGGGTTGAGTCTCCTATATTTGGTAACTGGTAAATATGAAAAGTAAATGAGGTAAGTGAGCTCTCAGATGTTGGCTTGCATTATTAGATATGCTTTGGTCATCAAGAGAGGAGTTAGGAGAACAAAATGGTTGGACAGAAGAAGAGTGAAGAAGAAACTGCAGGTACTAAATCCAGGATGGCAATTTAATAATACCAAACATGGTCATCAGATATGACAATCTGGTTTGACCTTCATTTTGAAGTTTATTATATATGAAGACTTGGTTTAGCTTTCATCATATATGAAGATCTGTCTTGATCTTCATCAGACATGAAGATCTAGCTTGATATTGATCAGATGTGAAGATTTGGTTCCATCTTCATTAGACTTAAAGACTTGGTTCAATTTTCATCAGATATGAGGACCTGGTTTGACCCTCATTTTGAACTATATTATGTATTACGAAGACTTGGCTCAGCCTTCATCAGATATGAAGACCTGACTTGACCCTCATGAGACATGAAGATCTGATTCTGTCTTCATCAGATTTGAAGACTTAGTTCAGCCTTCATTGGATATGATGACCTGATTTGTCACACTGTGGGGAGGTCTTAGACTTACTGTCATCATATAATGTAAGAGGTGGTTCAGAGACATAAAGTCAGGAGCAAGAAGCATGGAGTCACTGTTAGTATGGTGATGTGTAGGAAGAAATAAAATCTCCTTAAGTACCAGTTGCCAGGAGCTAAAACAGGGGCAGTGGTCACACAGATGGGAAAGCTGATACCTAGAAACAGATAACGTCACAAGAGCCAACCAGCAAAGGACATTTCACCATGATCATACTCAAGAGATGAATGGGAGCAGGATCGGGGGTGATGAGGGGTCATAGGAGGTATAAAGTGTGTCCTTTGTCCTGAACAAAGAGAGTTTGCTTGTCCACACATCTCCCGGAGTCTGGTCTTTTGATTCCATGCCAGCTCATCCCCCAGGTAGCAGTGGGGCAGACAGGGCCAGAGATTCCAGGTAGTAGCTAGGAGTGCACCCCAGGGTGCCCCTAAAAGCTACAGTGATGATAATCTACAACAGGTGGAATATCTTATATATCAGTGCCAGACTAGCATCCTGCATGCACTATCAAATTCAATGTTTTTCAGAATGTTGTCAGGCATGTAAATTGCCTCTCATGATAAAGGCTTAAAATAACAAATCTGATCCTTTACTAAATGATGACCTTATTTATCAGGATGGGGGGCTTTAAAGGTATCTTATTGCTCTTTTATCACAGTGTAGTATTGGGCACAGAAGGCACTTTAAAAGTGTTACCTGAATAGTAATAAAATTTATATGTCACAGGATAGCCCAGATGACAGAGAGTTCGATTAGGAGATTAACAGTTTATTGTAAGGGAGTACCCTTTTGGTAAAAATTTTCATTTGAGAAGTATTGAAGAAGCAGATGTGTTTTGCATAGCAACATGATAGTTTTACCTTATTTAGTCTGGATGCTTCATTTGAAAATTGGAGTGATGTCATGCACCCTTTTCCACATAGAAAAGGCACATTCAGGGATGGCATATCTCCACAATTTGAAAAGAAACTGAAGATCACTGTTCCTACTGAAGTCTTAAGATGTGACCCAATATCCACAGCTACAGTTCTTTGCATGATTCTTTCTAAAATACATCTACCTTGAACACCAGGATATATTTTTATCTTCTAATAAAGCCAAATTTTGATAGGGCTGGAATGAAGCATCAGCACATTTCAGTGGAGTATACATAGAAACACATCTACAGCACTTTTATTGCTTCCTATTTCAAGTCTTCTTTTAAATATACTTTTTGGAGGCTTTGGAGAATCTTGAAATAGGCATCCCGTACAATATGAATGTGGGTAAATGGAGCATGTTTTCAGTAAATTGTTGGCTATCCATAAAGGTCAATTAATTCTTGTATAATTTAGATGGCACATTCATATCTGTGAACTGCTCCTTATAACTAAAACTAACTATATGCTCAGGGACTGTAAATATACTTTAATATCAGCTTGAGGGAAACATAATTAGAATGAGAATGTACTGCCAAAATAATTGTATAATATGCTACAAATTATCATACAGTTAGTGTAAATTGAGATACATCATGATTATGTCGTCAGGATTTATCCACAGTAATGAACTTATCAATTAGCTGGCTCAAAGACCATCAAAGGACTTCAGGAACTTAAAAGATAATGTATTGCTTAATTAATTCCCTATTTCTTAGACAGCCTACAAAGTACAAGGCAATGTAGAAATTCTTTATATCTCCACATTGGTGAGAGGATCTATGAGCATGAGAAAACACTGCAGCTCTAAGCTGAAGACATGTGTAGCCAGTTTGGAACCCAATGAGCATATTTCTAGGTATGGTGATGAAGCTGGAGAGGATCCAGTAGACTTTCTATCTATGGTGTATATAGAAGACCCTATATAGAAGACCTTTAGCAACTCAGTCAATGAAGACATTAGGCCCTGGCCTGAAGTTCCAGCTCCACCATCTCTCTCACTTGTGGTGTGTGAATATTTTAAGGTGATAAAAGGAAATAATTCTAGAAAAATGAATAGCACAAGCTGGCAAATAGGAAGTGCAAAAAAACCCATAGAAGATATTTAATAATTTATTTTGGGAAAAGAGCACAACATTTCCAACTAGATATCCCAAGTTTCTACTTTCTTTCTTCCTGTTTCTACTTACAGTTCCTAATTAGTTTATGAAATGACTTCATGGTTTAGACCAGTTTGCAGGCATTGGATAGATATGTTTTTGTGACCTCATTTTCAGGGTCTCCCTTCGCCCTCAAAGGGCAGGCAGAGGTTTACAGCTGTGTTGCTATTGTTTGTGCTGTTGCATCTCTGATACCTTTATACTTTTTCTTCTGTCTCTATCACATTCTCTCCTTGGCCATGGGTCTATATACATAGGACTATACATATCAATCTTCTATAAAGATAGAAACAGTTGGGTATCTGAGAACAAAATGAAACAATTGTATGTAAGAAGTAGAGGCTAACACAAAATGAAGTCTAGATTTGATTACTGTTATAATCAGTGGGTATCTAGTATGAAATAGAAACAAACTAAAGCTGTAGTTTGTTTAAGTCCTTAGATAAGTGTCAAACTCACCCTGCAGCTTGCTGGCTGTGTGATGTTAGCCAAGTTGCATAATCTCTCTGAGCAATCAGCTTCTTGTATAGAAAATTTATTTTCTTTTTCTTCTTTTTTTTTGAGAATGTTTTTATAACAATTAGATGAACAGTACATTAACTATGTTCAACATAGTGTCTTGCATACAACAGATGTCAACAGGTAGTCCTTAAGATATATGGTCTACTCTGTATAGCTATTATTAGAAAAGATGGATTAAGTTCTCATTTAAAAGGTACAGGTTTGCACCCTCTCAGCATTGCATGACTGTGCTCGGTGTGATGCTTTGTGTCCTGACAGACTGAGAGTGATAGTTTGAACCTTGTCTAAGCACCTCTGTTTGCCCTCATCACAGCCTGTAGGCACAATACGTACAAGGCAAAAATCAATGCACAGAATTTTTTGATTAATCAGCATTGCTATCGTACTTCTTAGCAGAGAAGCCAAGCATTTCAAAATACATTTTCTTTGTAGCCTTGTTTTTGTACTAATTGAATGGAAACAGAAAGAAAGGGAAAAATGCAAGAGTATGCACATGTTGATAGGAAAAAAAGCAATATAACTTTATGAAATATTTTCACTCTAAACATTTTATGGTTCAATTCTAGCTAAATGCTTTATCTGCTGCTACAAGCATTGTGGGGAAAAAGACTATCCTTCTGAAGCACTTATTAATGTAAATGATGGAGTAGGTTTCCTAAGTTGGAAATAGAGGCTCAAGATCACTCAGGGTAGCTTCCCAACTCAGGAAGTTGTCTGAGCACCACTGCAGCTTTGCTGCAGGATACAAACCTCACAGGGGTTCCCTTCACATCTGAAAGCCATCAACATGCAGGCCACTATGCCAGAAAGGGACTCCTTTGCTCATTCCTATTAGGAGTTGAAGCAAATTTGACCTTTTTCAAAGTTCCAAACTGATTTTCACAGATGGAGTCGTAGGTTCACAGGTGTTCTCATTTCTTACTACTGTAGGGTTTCAGGACAGAAGAAAGCCTAACTTTTGAGGAATCTGAGGCCAGGAGGAATGAATGGCTCAAATGTGCCTTGGAATACTTGGCAGTACAGCATTCTTGGCAAAGAATGTCCCCCCCCCCCCCGTGCCAACACCAAAGGTTAAACTTAGGGTCCTATGCATACTGGCTAAGCACCTACAGTGAGTTATCTCCCTAAGAGGAGTGTTGTATTGTAAGTGAGTAGAAGGAAGGTTAATGTTGAGATTACTTATCGAAGGACTCTAACACAGTTCCTGGAACATTCATTTCTTCATTCAACAGTTGCACGAGACAGAGACACTCACTATGTGACATAATATAGTAGGTGCTAGGGGTATAAAGAGAAAAAGCCCTGCCCCTAATAAGGAATGCAGACCAATCAAAGTCACCATATGATCAGGCTCCATATTCCTTCCCCTTGGGCGTGTAGATCATGGGAGGCTGCAGTCTTCTAAGAAAACTAGAAAGAGGGTCAGGTTCAGGTCTTGCAGAACTTAGGGTTTTGTATTAAAAACATACTCAGTGCCATAGTAGATGCAATTATGGTCTCTGAGCTTCAGTTTTCCATTGGAATAGAAAAATACTACAAATTCTGTTAGAGTGCTAGGGCCATTAAACTAGATGGTTGCTTAAATCCCAGCCTTGTGTGAGGCTCAGGTTGATAATTCTACACATAGAGTCTTCCTACCCTTCTCTTCTCCAAAGGAACTAATTTCTTGTCAGCTCCTTCCTCAAAGAGTAACTCCATGACAACAAGTGCTATGTGTGAGGGTCACTGGAGAGGAGTAGGACTTTGGGACATTGGAGTAAAGAAGAGACATAGAAAGGGGAAGAAGCTGGCATTCTTTCAAACATCAGGATGCTTGCTGGAAAGTGCTAGACAGAGAGGTAGGGGTGGCAGTTCGTGAAGAGGAGCTCTTGGGAAGTGCCAGTTGTTGCAGGGAAACTGTGACTACAGATGTTTGCGAAGACAGTACATTCACGAGAAAGCTGCACTCTTCTCTAGTCTAATCAAGTCTTGACATTTGAATTTCAAACTAATTTTGGGGAAATAACTTTTCAGATTCTCATCATATAGTACTTGTTCAATATGAATAGAAATAATCACTTTGCCAAGTGATTAGCATTCCCAATAATAACTATAGAATCTTCTCTGTTTTTTTTTTAACTTTTAGATAAATGTCAAATACCTTCCTTAAAGCACATTTAATCCCTTTTTCTTGTCTTAAGAACATTAACAAGAGAGAAAAGGTGATGAAGTTATGGGGAAGAGCAGGGCAATGACGGGAACAGTGAGGAGATACCAGACTGACCTGGGAGAGTGTTCTCAGTGCTGATTTTCATACACAGAAGGGGAAACTTTTTAATATCAACCTCATATAAAGAACAGGAGCAAGTGGATGTGTTTTTCCTGGACATTTTCCACAGCCTGATTCAGAACTGCTGCCCTTTGCAAAAGAGGGTTCTTCATGGTAATGTGTTTTCATAGCCTGTAACATCTGGTTCCCTCAGAGAGTATTTGGTAGCCTGGTTCCACAGAGAGTCAGAAGCCACTTATATGGGCCTCTTTGCCTAGCAGAGTTTCATTTTCTTTCATCCTTAAGTAAGTATGCCAAATTCACATCAGAATGCATGCCATGGGAGTGTAAAATGGCAAACACCGTTATTAGCATCTGATGAAGCCCTCTACGGAGGACATCGGCCTGCTTCTTTCCCTGTTTCTCCTTTCATGAGTTGCAAATCAGCATCTAGACTCCTGAGTGCTCCACTTCCCAAGAGAAATCCTTAGAGAGCTGTAGGCAAGGAACCTGCTTGCTTTTTATAAGTCAATGCCCAAAGCTAATGGAGTCACTTAAAGAGAATCACACAGAATGCTTGGGTATGATTTTGACCAGAATAGCAAAGTCTGAGCATTCAATGCAATAGGCTCCATATGTCCAAAGAAACCCTATAAAGCCAACACAGGTCCTCTGCAGCCAGTTCAAAAGGAGTAACTGCATTTACACACATAATTCAGTGGAAACTTGTGACAGGCACTTTTCTCAAAACTACTTGCAAGTCATTAGTAAAAATCATATTAAACTTGCTACCTCCAAGGCTCAGGAGTCATTGTGGAAGAGGGGACAAAAGGTTTGTAGAGCCAGAGAATGCAGAATTCTCCAGTGAATCAGTATTTTTCAGGCACGATGGCATATTAAACTAATACTGGCTGAGGCTACATACATAAGAATACAAGATCCAGCAAGCCAAAAATCAGTACAGATGGGGGCTTCTAATGAAGTCACATCCCTAGCTATTGGCAACTGGTGGCTGCTGGGGAAGGAAGGGTAAGTTTTCCTCAGGAATGTGTGCTCTGAGAGGCTACCCATGCTCCAGGAGATGGTTCCAACTCATATTCATAATAGAGGCAGCATGAGGTTGACTCAGTGCTATTTTTTTATAAGTAGATGAGTGACTTCTATGACTTCCACCAAGCTTCACTGACCATCTTACCACCAAAACAATCAGAAAAAGTAAACACACCTTGAAACCTATGATGAAGGTGATAGAAAGTTATTTGCATCAACAGTCAATCTGGCATCCCCTATTTCCCACCCACCTCACCATGCCTCCATCCCTCCCAGTTTGTGGGAGTGTTTCTCTTAAGGATTAGATTTTTATTTTAATTGTTCTTTCAAAAGATATAATCTATAACCCACTATAAACAATTCTTCTAAGGGAGGATCGTTATGCTTACATTTATCAAGAGAGAAAGACAAGTCTCCCAGCCAGGACCCATCACAGACTTCTCTTGCTTATTCTAAGCCTATCTTTTGGGAAAGAGGTAGTTAGTTGTGTGAGCCAAATGCTATACCATATAAACCTCATTAGAAATTCATTCTCTTGAATGTAACACAAGTCCCCAGTCTCTGCTTTTAGGGTCTCCTGAGAAGATTTGCTTCTTTGCATTTTGAGAGTTGCACATAAAATCCCGGTGCCTTTTCAGTTCTGATCCACACCCTATTACACACTTTAATCAGCTATATTAAGATGCGAAATGAAGCCTAAAGATACAACTGTTGGTTGTGTTCACTTACCTTTAAAGTTCTTCAGTTATTGATATCTTCGAAACATAATTGGTTTTTACTGGGAGGTTCTTATTATAACACCCAAGGATTTATTAATGAGTTACTGCCTAGAAGTGAGTTATAGGGCTTTTCCTGCATAATTGAAGTGGCAAAGGCCAGTGGTGGAGAAAGCAATGGAGGTGAGATTCTGGAAAGTCATTTTGCCTTTTGCTGAATGCAAGGGTTAGATACAGCAATAACTCTGAGGGCTCCCATCATAACTTTAATTATGTTCTGTGACTGTATTTGTTTGTTTTCTGTTGCTACAACAAACGGCTATGGCTGGGTACCTTAAAAGAAAGGAGATTTACTTAGAGCACAATTTGGAGTCAGTTTAACATTAGGCAGCTCCATCTGTTTGAACTCTGATGAAGGCATCTTGGAAGGTATCATCACAACACAGAGAGCACCTGGTGAGAGAGGAATCCGCAGAAGCCAAGGCCAGTGATGTCCTTTTCATATAACTCATTTTTGGGAGGGAACTAACCACAATTCCAGAAGAACTACATGAATTCTTTCTGAGGTCACTGATGTCACCCCAGTGACCCACTCATCTTGCACTAGACCCCACTTCTTAAAGTTTTCATTACTTCAAATACATACACTGAGGACCAAGCTTACAACACACAAAACTTAGAGACACACTTAACCTATATCAGTACTGTGCACAGTTCTAAGTAGGATCCTTTAGTACAATAATTCAGCAGATAATACAGAAAAATGGTTGGCTTTCTTAAGCATGTACTTCCGGGGCAATCATAGTTCTAATTTTGAATTCAGCGGCTGCAGAAGTGCCCCACAAGTATGGCTGTAGAACTATGGAGCCTCAGGATACATAACTGTACCAGTAGACAATACTCTAGTGGTTCAAGAATCCACAGTGCTCATTTATTGGGAGGTGCTGGTGTACTAATTGCTATCCATGAACAGCTTTTGGTATTTTTAACTAAGGTGCACAATTTATTTAGTATGCATTATTTTAAAACAATGTCCTTACAATGATAAGGACATTGGTTTATGTGACATATCTACTTAAATATAAAGGTAACATGCATTTTTCCTGACTTTCCTCCATATTTGATTCTTGGATCTTTCTCATTACTGATTCTATTTGAAAGTTCTGACTAGTATTTCTAGATGCACCTATATACTTTCTAGATGTAGTTCTGGCTGAAATCTACAGTCTTGAGTATAGCACTCTAGTACCTGAAGTATGACAATGCCAAATGCATCCAGCTATTTCCCCAAAAGCCTGGGGACTAGAATCACTCTGCAGTGAGGACTGAGAATCCATGATTTCTCTTTCACAGATTCTGATTTTTCTTGATTGTTAGACCAAAGTACTTAGCAACTAAATTATTGCTGCTTTATTATGATGATGAACATTACTGACATCTTTCATCTGTGAAGGATTTTATAATTGCCTATTTCCACTCACATCCTTGGAGATGAAGGCAAAGCTGCTTATTGTCCATAACAACAGAACTATCTTCCGTGGGCTGAGATTGCTCTGTCCTCTTTTCTATTGTGCTTAGAATCCTGCAGCTTAGGCCAAAGAGGCTTGCTGTGCAAGTTAGGCATTGCACAAATGAGATGTGGCTTGATTTTCTTAGAAGATGTAAAGAACACAGATAATTATATCACTTAGAGAACGGTAACCACTCCTCTCACCTGCCGGCAGAGTCCATTTACCACCCAGCACCGAAGCAGTACTCACACACATTATAATTGGCTCTGAACCATCAAACCCTTGCCTTTTCAAAAGGGGTCTGAAAATTACAGTGTTTGGCCCACCCTGTACTGTGGTGGCTCTACCAGGCTGCACCAAATGAAAATCAAAACCAAATGCCATTTTTTTTTTTGTTTTTGTTGAGAAAGACGAAATACATTTCTCCTATCTTTTACCCATTTCCCACACCTCTTACCTGCTTAAGGATTTCAGCAGCTGTTTCGTGTGAACAATCAAATATCACGTAGAACTCTTTGCCCTTCTTCATCTCCTTGAGCAGAGGTTTGGCATCTTTATTCCCGGAGGGCAGCTGACGGATTTTGATTTTAATGTTGTATCTGGAGGGAGCTTTGATGAGCTCTTGCAGACGAATTAGACCTGGAAAATGACATCCAATCATACACCAGAGATGGATTTGTGTTGTTTATTGCCATTTACAGTCAAAGGCAGAACATTCCCAAAATGTATCAAGCGACCACCAACCTAAAGGTTACACTATTGACTTCCTATTAGTCATTCCTCTTTCTCTGGTAGATTGTACTGATATTTTCCCTTTGTGGCTATGTGTGGCTTGGAAGCATAATTTTCCCAAGTGCATTTTGAATTTATTTAGCATGCAATTGTCCTCTCAACCTTTCAGCCAATATTATAAGTCTTTAATATATCAAGCCTGTGACTATGAAACTTCAAAAAAAAAAAAACCCTCTTGAAGTTTCTAGAGGCCTCAATGAAATAGCAACTGTTATCATTTTTAGAAACATTAAAAGATTATTCCTATGAATATGTGTGTGAGTGTGCACACACCTGTGCTAGCAGAGGCCAGAAAGAGGAATCAGATTCCCTGGATCTGGAGTTACTGGCAGTTGTGTGCGACTGATGTGTATGTTGGGAACTGAACTCAGGTCCTCTGTAACAGCAGGAAGCACTCTTAAGTGCTGAGCCATCATTTCTCCAGTCCCAACATCTGTTATCTTTAAAAATCCCAATGAATACAGGATTTCTAACTTATATAAACTTATCACTAAATATTTATTTGTAGCATATCGTTTACCAGCTAATTAGTTAGTTTGCTTCATATAATCTTTTGGTTTTGACCCCATAAACTATTTGTAAATGGCTCATTATGTCTCTTGCTGTAGTGTTGGTTAAATCTTTATTTGATTAAAATGTACCACAGGATTTTTGGTGAGTATGATAGTGAAAGCAGAAATGCCATTTAAAATACAACTGCTAGTAGTTACAGCAAAGTGTTTGCAGCAGCCTAAATTGATGGAATATTTGCTTTACCACAGGTTTGGATCCACCTGAATTACACTTTTCTGTAATAGAAGTTCATTACTAGGCAAGGTGTACAGCCATAGAAAAGCTCCATCTCATGACCCTGATGTTAACAGGTCTTTGCTAGACTGCATGATGTTGCCTCTCTCTTTCAAGGACTCCTATCACACTGGAAAATTGACTTTTTAAAAAAAAGTATGCAGTTCAGTGCCTTGAGGATTTGTTAGCCAGAAGTAATCAACAGAGAATATTAAACTTTATGAGTGTTCAGATGGAAACCGTATGGAAATTGTGCTTTGTGTGGTACAGGGTGCCACATGAGTTCCAGCCCCTTCCAGACATGAGACATTCGCCTCTTTCTCAGTTATTTTATATTGCCCCCTCCCCAAGTAGTCCCATTTATTTCAGTTTACATTGGAAAGGCTTCTCCAACCCAGGAGACGGGTTTGATTCTGAAATGTAGCCAGTTTACCATGACACCATTTTCAGAGTTAAATTGAGTGGAGATTAGGGAGTCTTTTGTAGAACTGTGCTAGGATTTAGTACATTTTCCACCCACCCCTTTCTTCTCATAAAAATCAGAATTAGAACAACAGTCTTCCTGGACTCTTACTCCGTTTCAACTCGGCTAAGAACCAAACCTGAAATAGTCTTTCTTTTTTTTAAACTTACCAAGTTTCTTATTCCGAACCACCACCAAGTGCTAAGAATGAGATTGGGGGTGGTAGAACAGAACACTTACATATTTGTTATTTGTTTTATTAGTTACACCTCATAATAGCACTATGAAGCAAGTTATCATGCTTATTAATTCAGATACAGAAACCAAGGCCCAGAGCAATTAAGTAACTTACTTGGGCCTACAGGAATAGGTAGCAGGAGCCATAGATTAAATCTATTTGAGAGTCTAATGCTCCATCTTTCCACATCCCTGCCCTGCCATATAAATACAGGTTATTGGTGCTGAGGGAAAACAGAAACTTAAAATGGTTTGATGATAAGGAGAAACAGAATCAGAGACCGATTTTCCTCTCTTCCTTTCTTCAGGCTTCCTGCTTTGCAATCACTTTTTTTTTTAAATTAAAAAACAATTTTTTTAAATGTGAGCATGACCATCTAGGAGAGCTCAGTGTGGCCTTTAAATAAAATGGGGAAAACATTTTAAAAGTACATTTCACATGCTGCAAGGAGCTGCTCCTTTGTTCTTGGCTGAAGGGAATGTCAACCTTGAAGGGAATCTTCCTAGCCAGGACCCTGTTGACACTTAAAGTTGACAGGCACCAGTTCCCATTTCATTCATTCACATTCTTATTCAAGAAAAATGTTTCTTGGGTGGTCTTTAGATCCTAAGCCTGTGCTAAACTGCACAAGACAAACACATGCCGTTTCAAGATCTGTCAAGCTCAGAGGAGATTTTCATACTAAGAAAGTATCACTGGGTGGTTGGAGTAGGAATATCAGTTGCCACTTGATTTCATACATAAAGGAATTGGTGGGCCTACGATAGGCAAGAGTAACTTGCTGGAGGTGACAGTCAAATAGCAGGTTCAGGACTTAAAGCCAAGTCTGCCTACTGTTTCCCAAGTAGGGTTCTTTCCCCTACCTCAGTGACCCTGCCTGACTTTTATATTTCAGAACAACTAATTGAAAGAATGGCTCAACTAAGTGACTTACTATGTCAGTCAACAGAGCATAAGCAGGGAAAGCAAATTCCAGGCCAATGTAAAAGCATCATGGCTTGTCTTGACACACAGTCATCATCCACTTTCACAACGGTTTTTGAAAAGAGAGATTTTCAGCCAGGCGGTGGTGACACATGCCTTTAATCCCAACACTTAGGAAGCAGGGGCAGGTGGATATCTGTGAGTTCGAAGCCAGCCTGGTCTACAGAGTGAGTTCCAGGACAGCCAGAGTTACAACAGAGAAACTCTGTCTGGAAAAACAAAATAAAACAAAAAAAGAGAGAGATTTACATGCCAAGAGAGGGAGAAGAGCAGTGGGTACATCAATACAACGGGTCAATTTCTAATTGGGATAATTTTCTCTTTACGGAGAACGTATCACTAAGTGTTTAAATGAGAAAACTCATTCCTGGGTCTGTAGGTGGACTGGTTTTTGGGGAAGGAGGGGTATGCAGCCTTCAAGATTATAAACAAGGTGTGAGAAGGGTGTGACTGTCCACTTGTCCTCCTGCAGCAGTAGTTGGCTTCAGCCAAGTCTTTTAGCCTTCGTGAGCAAGTGATGCCGGATTTACAATTAAAAGGCTTTCTCGGTTCACAGGAGAGAAAATTTACTTAAAGCTTTCCTTTATATTAGCATTTTCATCAATCCATCAACAATTTATCATTTCATTTGCAATGAATAGTTAAAAAATTATTTGCTAAACAAATAATGACTTTAGGGAAAGGAGGCTGATTTAAGAGCAGCTCCCAGCTTTCTGACATCTCATTTGGATGCTTGCCCAGACCAAGTGGCCCAACACTGCCAAGACTCCTGTTGCAGGAAATGCCAACGGTGCATGCTACACTGGAAATGTGGTGGCTATCTAGCTGGCCAAGGTGGATTAAGTATATAGATCAAGATTAAAATAAAGATTAGGAGTGGATCAGACAGATCCAAATGAGTGACATTATATAAAACTCTGATCTCATTTTGACTCTCCATGAATGTCAATGTCATGAATGACAGAGAGAAGGTTCAGGACCAAAGGAGACTAGAGGGATGTCCCAATGAAATATGATGAATGCTGTCGGACAGTTAGGGAAAAGAGAATTATCCATGGATATGCTTGCTTGACTGTATTGTATCATCACTAGTCTTCCTACATTTTGTGGATTGCAGTGTGGCTATAATGAAGAAAGTCTGTTTCTAAAGTAGGCAAAAAAATATACTAGTGGGCAAAAAGTTCAGAACATCTACAATTTATTTTCCAGTGCATCTATAAAGGTACTGTTACACTTTCTTTCATGGTGCTGGAGATTGAACCCAGAGCATTGCACATATTGGACAAGTGATCTTCCCAGAGCAAAATCTCTGCACATTGAAACTTTGAGACAAAATGTAGTATGCTATATAGTCTGGGATGACCTGAGCGTCTGATCTTCTTGCCTCAGTCTCTCAAGCGAGGCTTATGGGAGAGCACCACCATGCCCTACTTGTAGTTATTTCTATGTTGAAAGGATGAGAGATGATTAGAAAAGAATTTGGTCAGTTAGAAATGGCTAGTGCATCTGGATGAAGGTGTGCGAGAGTTTATTGGATACCTCTTAAAACTTTTCTCTAAGTTCAAAGACAAAATTTATGGCTATGAAGTAATATCATGAGTGCTTCCTCCCATCTCCAACCCCAGATGTGCAATTGGAAACTCACGATTATGAAAGTGCTTTAAAGTAAAGTCAGTTTGTTTTACATGAATGTGAGCCAGGCTGCATATAGAGATAACATTTAAAAAATGTCTGCACGGCCAATTCTAAACATTTCTGTTGTCTTCTCTGTGTACTCAAATATGACACAGAAAACTGTTGATCTGCACATATACTGGGGAGCTGTGGCATGAGGTACAGCATATGGAAGAGAATAAATACTCCTCCTATTTCTAGTGGATGTGTAAAATGCTCCGTGTCTTCTTAAATAATAACAAACCTTGCTATTTGTGCTGCCCCTCTTGTACAATATGCTGTGTGCCTTATAAATAGCTCACTAAACCTAGAATATACTTTGGAAGTGTACAGGTGCCGGAGCTATTTCATGGAGAGAAAAGTGAGGCAGTGTGAGGTTAATTGTCTAGATCAGCCCTGAGAATGAGTCACAGACACCAGGAATTTGAAGGGACTTTAAAGGTCAAAGCCCTATTTGATGCAGGAATCCCCTCACATTGCTGCTGAACACTTCTTGGTTTGAGAGATTCTCTCATGTACACAGCGGTCCAATCTACTCCTGGGTAGCTTTCATTCTACTTAATGAATCTCAGTTCAAAAGGAAAGTACCTCGGTTTTCTTGAGCCTTAATCCAATTCCCTGTTCATTAAACTATACGAGTAGGTTTGATGCTGTAAAAATGAGTGTAATAAACCACTGGGACCCGAAGATCAGATCATACATTTAAAATGTTAATTTCTTCTTCATTTGAACTTAGAAACATGCAAAATGGCATTTCACCAATGTGTGGGTATATTAATATACCCACATCTAATAGGATTCTTAAGGGCATCTATGTATAAATTGGGAATCTTCCAGAGGGAAGGAAAAATTCAGAGCTGAGAAATGGAAATGGGAGACATGAATTACCTGAGGAAATGCAGCATGGCTTAGTGCAAATCTTCAGAATATGATTTTTCAAAATAACAACAACAGCAACAAAATAGTAAGTTGGAGACATCCCTAAAGAAAAATTGTGTCTCCTGATCACAAGGAACTCATGGAGGAATCTAACCCAAATATTTGAGATTCACGGTAATGCGGTAAACTCCAGCAATATATTTTGATCCTGCATTCTGGGTAATATCTACAGTAGCTAAAACCAATGTCTCTTGCATATTACATCTAAAAACTGGTTTCCAAGCAGGATTCTGAAATTTTGCAGAGTTCTGGACAGAGGATTGGGGTTGGATATAGGAAAGTTATAAACAAGTCAAGGGAGAGACTGAAAGAACTGTAAATTGTTGCCTTGTCCTAACAAGGTAGCGAGGACCTTGTGTTCTTCTGTTATTTCAGTGGGAATTATGGGGAGGCACATAGTAATTTGACCAGCATTGTTTCTAACAACACAGTGGGCTACGTTGAAAGTGGAAGATTCATTCTTATGTGATACCAACTGTATACAGGATCCCTTTAATTTCTGCTAGTATCCTATGAATAAATGCAAGGGAATTTACTGGACATTAAAAAATTTGAGTCACTATTTTAATACAGTCCTAAGAACAGACATTTCACCTATTCACAGGATGATTGGGGCATTAAATGATTTAACTAGGATTTCCAAGAGTGTGTGACATGTTGACATTCAAGAATCCAGTTGTTGTTTTTGTGTTTGTATTTCTCTGTAGATTCTCTTAGGACGTATTCCGTTCAGACACTGACATTTCTTTGTATGTTAATCTCATTTCAAATTCATCCTTGCTGAGTGTACATATACACAATGGAATTTGATTCAGATACAAAGAATAATGAAACAAAGATATTTGCAGAAAGAGGAAAGGGACTGGAAAATACTATATTAAGTGAAATAACCCAGACTCAGAAAGACAAATCCTATATATTCTGTCTCATATGCAGATTCTAGCTTCTAGTTTAAACATGGGTGCATTTATATGTGAGTGAGTGTGGGTGGAATTCAGTACATTAGAAAGAAGTCTGTGAGAAGGGAAAGAGGCTTTTGAGGACAGTGGAGAGAAATGTATGCATACCGTGTAACAGAATATATGTGTCATGAGGGTAGGTAAGATGGCTTACCAGATAATAGTGGTTGTCTTGCAAGCCTGATCACCCAATCCCTAGAATTACTGATTTGCATACACACACACATACACACACACACTTACACACACACACACACACACACACACACACACACGGGGGGAGGGAATAAATAAAAATAATTTGAAAAACAAACATATACATGCAACATGAAAAGGAAAGAAGAATACTGGGACAGAAAGGTACAAGTAGGCAGATGGCCATGGAGATAGGTTCAGGGGAGGATGGCCAACAAAAGAAAATATGTATGGGAATGCCATAACGAAACCTGCTACTATGCATATTGGTTGGGTTAGTTGTTGTTCTATTGCTGTGAAGAGACACCATGACCAAGGCAACTCTTAGAAAAGAAACATGTAATTGAGAGCTTGCTTATAGTTTCAAAGGGTTAGTTCATTATCATCTTGACCAGGACCAGGGTGGCAAATAGGCAGGACTGGTGGTGGAGAAGCAGCTGAGAGTTACATCCTAATCTGAAGGCAGTAGTCCTAGAGAGACAGAGGGAGAGACTCTGGGCCTGGCCTGAGATTTTGAAACCTCCAAGCCCATTCCCAGTGACACACCTCCTCCAGCAAAGATACACCTAATCCATGAAGGCCACACCTCCTAATCTTCCCAAGAGTGCAATGGAGGCCTAGGCATTCAATTATATGCGCTTATGGGGAGCATTCTCATTCAAGTCACCACACTGATTAAAAAAAAAAAATCCTTGCTCTAAAATTTTAATACTATGTGTGATGTAATGACTAGTAACTATTATTGACTGTCTGTTGGCCATGTCATGTGGCTGTACTGCATTCAGAAAATGATTTAAGGAAATCATAAACTAACAAACCGAGGAATAAACAGAAACAAAACATCTCTCAAGAGCCATGTGTCATACATCTGGACTGAGATGTTTGGCAGATACTCATTTCCTTGAGGAGTCAATGCTTTGAATTCACATTTGCGTCTGAAGGCCAGACTACTTTCCTTAAATCCAGACTCTCCTATTAGCAACTCCACTTATTGTCTATATGTGTCTAGAATTTAAATTTAGCACATCCATGACTGGATATCTGTGATGATTGATTTTCAATGTCAACATGCCAGAACCTAAAATCACCTAGAAAGAGAGTCTCAACTGAGGAATTGCCTAGAAGAGGATACCTGTGGCCCATCTTTGGAAGACTATCTGGATTGTTAGTGGAGGTGGGAAGACCCAGCCTGAATATGGAAAGTACCATCTCGTGGGCTGGGTCCTGAATTACATAAGACTAAAGGAAGCAAGCAATGTGTGCAGGCATTTGTTTCTCTCTGATCTTTACTATGGATGTCACTAGCTGCTTGAGTTCATGCCTTGGCCTCCCTGAAACAATAGATTGCTATGGACTGTATCCTGGAACTGTCATCTAAATAAACTCGTATCCTCTCCCAAGTTGCTTTTCTTTTGGTCAGGGGATTTTAACCACAGTAATTGACAGAAAAGCAGGACAATATCCATCTGTCTTCTTACAGGTTAGCTGTACCCAAACCCTTTCCCATCTCAGATTATGGCAACTCTATCCTTTGGCACATGTCAAAGTTGAAGAGATTATCTTTTACTAGGCTCCCTGTTTCCTGACCTCCCCTGCTTCAAGATATTATTATCCCTCTGGGTTTGTTATTTTTTAACTACAGATATGAAAAGTCATAGCCTGCCTTGCCTTTACCACAGCATTAATAGATCCTGAGACAGAACATAGATTTCCTGCTCTTACCTACTACTTAAAAATAAGCTTGCCATATGGCATTTGTCTCATGTCAAAGGAATGCAATATGTTTTCCTTGACATATGACTCAACTGAAATACCAGCAAAACTTTGCTACTTTAAGAGAGTTATTGGAGTTCACTCCTTTCCTGTTACATTAATCCACAGAGGCAAATGTCTGCAACCTGAAGTACCTTGAGTTTCTCAGATAATTGAGTTTTATACTTCAAAGTCTGTGTCATACAGACACAAAGGTAGTGATGGGTACATAAGACAGTTTTAAAAAGTTGTCAAAGAAAGAGACAAATGGCACTTGCAAGCTGGGAATATCCATGATGCTGCTTACAGAGCTCTCTCAAAGACTTCTCTCTGTTTGATCCATCATTCAACAAACTCCATACTAAAATGAAAACGGATGCAAGAGAAAGGGTCATACAGAGAATCTTGCAAATGGTGCCCATGTTCAGACACTCGGAGTGTTAAGCTTGCTTAGCCTCTAAAGTGTTTCCAGTGCTTAATGCTCTCTTACACCATTGCCAGCATCTTCATTGCCTGTCTTGGTTTCTGTAGGAGCAATCCAGCAGGTTTCACTTTCACCTCCCTAGAATGCCTTATCAATACAACAGCCAGAATAACCCATTAATATATTGTTGACTTGATCTTGTTCAATACACTCTGCAATGGCTTTCCATTTCACACAGAGCACAAACTCTTCCAAGGGTCTCCGGTACGCTCAGGATCCGTCAGTTCCTCTCCCCTGATCTGTCCTAGCATCAATCTCATTTCAGTCAACCCCAATCCCACAGATCTCCTCACTAGCTCCATTGTACACCAGATATGCTTTCTCAGCCACTTTCAGCATCGGCGGCTACCTTGGCCTGGAACCCCCTGGTCCTACGTGGCTCGCCTCATCTCCTTCAACTTTTGCAATGTGACATGATCCCAAACACTGAAAATTGCACTGCAGCTTCCAGATTGCTCCCTATTATGCTACTTTTCCTTTCTTCCATATTATTTATCATATTTGAAAAAAAAATACATCACATTGTTGAGGGTAAATAAAGAGTTTGTTCTGTAGGTTCCTATACAAAATAAGTATGTGTTTTTGATTTTTTTCTTCTGGTGAATAATTACAATTGTCTAGAATAATCCACAAAACACAGCAAATACTCAGTAAATATCTATGGAATGATCGAATGAGACAGAATTATTGAATACAAAAAAATGCTCTATGTGTAGAATCAAGATGGTATAGTACAATATAAGTCTGAGTTCAACAGAAAGTAACTTCTTCAGCATTGGAAATGCAATTGTGTCTTACACATGGTACTGCAGAAATCCATGGTAGGACCCTTCTGTGACAAGAGCCCCACTGTCTGAAGCCAGGAAAGAAACACTTTAAAAAGCCAAGAATGCTCTCCCAGGAATCCTGTTGGTTATTTGGAAGCTCATGTTTTCAATTATGCCAAAGCTGCTCTCCTTGATTCCCCATGATAGCTGAGGCACAGCTTCATTGCATGCCCTGCTCAGCAGATATGTGGATACCAACAGTAGCCACCTTTATTCTAAGTTTCATCCTTTTGTTCTTTGCATCTGCAACATTTAGATGTTTAAACCTCACTCACATATCCTGCACTTGAATGTCTTAATCACCACATGTGTACAATTCAGCAAGGAAATGTGAATTTAGAGAGGAAGGTCTAAGCACAAGGTAAACCAGAAACCAGGGAAAGCTTGTGTTAAAGCACCTTCTATTGTTGCTGACATATATTTGGGGTAGGGATAGATATTAGCTTAAAGAAGTCTACAGTGATGACTCAATATCCTTTACCCAAATTCAAATCCTTTAAGATACGAAAGGTTTCTGTGTGTAGGTAGATTGTGTGTGTATATGTGTGTTGTATTATATTTGCCTAATGCCTGCCTGTGTGTGTGTGCAGGTGCATGGACCTCCACGCACACTCCTGACAACTAGAGGAAGATGTCAGGTGCCCTGTTTTGTCACTTTCCACCTTATTCTCTTAAGTCAGGTCTCTCACTGAAGCTGCAGCAAGGCTGGTTACCAGGACACCTAAGCTATCCTCCTGTCTCTGCTCCCTCCATACTGTGCTGGAATTATAGGCACCTATGTTGCCATACCTGGCTTTTTACATGGTGCTCGGACCAGAGGTCCACATACCTGCACAGCAAATGCTTTTACCCACTCTGACATCTCTCTAGCTCCTATGTGTGAAAGGTTTGTAATGATGAGTTTATCATTGAGATGCCATTGGAGGTCATTTCAGCTCAGGGTCTTCTCACTAGCTGTTCCTTCTACCTGAGATTTGGAGTTTTTTCTCTATTCTTTTGTGTGTGTGGCTGGGGTGGGGTGTTACCTAAATGCTTACTAATGAGTATTTCTCAGATATTCTTACATAAATTTACAAACCTCCTCACTGCTCAGTCCCTGAAATATCATTGGCTGCTATCTCTTTCTTCATAACATTTACTGCCATTTACATACTAAATATTTATTTCTGTATTTTGTTTAGATAAACAGGCTGGAGGATTCAAAAGGTCAGAGAAACTTTTGCTTGTGGTTGATTTATTTTTTTGATTTTAGTTGGAAGATTTTTGCTAATAGTAAGTACTGAAAATAAGGGAGTCGGTTCTATTTTCTGTCTCTCTGCCTATGGGGTGGGAGTGGGGGGGGGGGGAGAGAGAGAGAGAGAGAGAGAGAGAGAGAGAGAGAGAGAGAGAGAGAGGAAAAGAGTAAGGAACATGGAATGCCACCTCTAATGGTTCATCTGGATTTTTACATCTTTATAAATGTCTTAATTTTAAACATTATCTAAAGAAAGCAGTCACCTTCTTAATACAAAACCAAACAACTTGTAGCAAACACATTGGGGAAGGGAGCCATTGAGAGCTTAGCAAATGGAAGGATCCCAAGGATTGCACATGCTTTGTTGCCTTGCTTCGTTTCCCCAGTATCTCAGAAACTTCACCTGATTTGTCTGTATATGGGCATTAAGCCAATTTATTGAAAAGAAATTTAAATAAAGTAGAAACTCTAACATGGTTATTTTATGCTATTCACAAAATAAAACCTAGGCATAACTGTGGTTTTCCCAATGAAATGTGGACCAGTACTTGCTTGTCTGGAGCAGGCTCTATGCCAGTTGTGTGGGTGTTTACCAACCAAGTATAGTGGAACACTGTAAATCCCGCCCCCTCTTACCTGCCAAGTTCATGCTTTTCACTGCCTTCTAAAGAAATCATTCTTACAATGTCATCAGATTAAAGAAAACACAAAAATTTTATTCATTAGTCCCCATTTACAGTGTTTATGACATCATAAAGTGTGAACCTTCTAGTGTGAGTTCCTTGAATCAGGAGAAGTTGGAAGGTCTCAGGAATGAAAACTTTCTTCTACACTCCTACCATCTTCCTGCCCTCCAACTCTCTTTCTCTCACAAGGTCTGTTTAGAGACTGAGATGCTTCCAAAGCATCATCTAGACACACACTCTCCTTCATCCCTTCAAGAATCTCAATCTGGAAATTCTCCTGCCTATGCCAAGAAAACAGAACATAATGCAGGAGGCCCAAGTAGAACTGGGTGGAAGAACAGGTTGTGTCCTGATCTATGATCCTCTATGTTGCATAAAACAATATTTTTCAGGCTGTGCTATTCCCTGAGTGATTCCATTATTATAAGACAGCAGTTTGCTCCATTTTGAAGACAGACGTTAGGGTGGAATGACTCTGTACCTTGCAACTAACACTCCAGCACAAATCAGGAGACAGAATGATGCTAAGTACTTGCACAAATGAAACATTACCATCTATGACTTTATCAAATTAAACCAGGAACACATGGATACAGTGATGTATTAAAACCCTTTAAGAAATGTCAAGGTTGGGAACTTAGCAAACTTACCAGCCAATAGAATATGGAGGCACCTCACCAAGAGCATATAATAAAAGTGTTGTTTAATCCTGTAGTGCGGTGTCACCAACCAACTTCTCATCAGACCATGTGATGCATGTGTGACAGTGTCAACAGGTGATGAAACCTCAACTCTCTGCCCAGGACTTAGTTTACCGTCTCTATCAGTTCTGTGCCTGTGCCCTCTTCCATTCTACAACCTTTAAACCAGAGGGTCTCAACCTACAGGTCATGACCCATTTTGTGGGGACTCTAATGACACATTCACAGGGGTCACCTAAGACCATCTGCATATCAGATATTTATATTATGAATCATAAGAGTAAAACAATTACAGTTATGAAGTAACAACAAATATAATTTTATGGTTGGGAATCACCACAACACGAGTAACTGCATTAAAGGGTTACTGCATTAGGAAGTTTGAAAACCACTGCTTTAAACTCTTTCTGTGCCATTCTATAATATATATGTGAAGGAGAATGTGTGATCTGAGAGTTAATATTAGTGATTAAGATTACAACAAAAGATGCTGTGATTGGCAGTGGCCAATACCAAGAGAAATTAGTGGTCTTTGTTGTACTAAAGATAGCATAATTCATGTAGCTTGTAAATTTATTATAAAAAGGCAAGCATGACTGTCTGTTTCTGATATAGCCCACTCATTAAAGAAAGCCCATTCTTTAGTGGTCCCTTACTGTTTCTAACACTGTTATATCATCCATTTTGCTCATTCCCACATTCTACACAGGTATCCATTCATAATTCAAATTATATACAAAAATAGAGCTTCAGGGTCAGGAATAATAGCTTAGTGGTAGGATACTTGCCTGTTATGTGCAGTGCCCCTGTAAACATACACACACATACATAAACACATACATTATACACACATACATCATGCATACATATATAATATATACATATGCTTATGTATCATACATACATACATAATATATACATATGCTTATGTATCATACATACATACACATATACATATATGCATACTTACTTACATATAAAGATACATAAAATAAAGCTCAGTTTTCCCTGAGTCTTTTAGTGTTTATTCTGAAGGATCTTGTATCATGTGAAAATCTGATTAAATAAGTCCATTATTCCTTTATCTTTCCCATTTCTTTTTGTTATGAGATTTTAGCCATGACCTTTATTATGGCTATGGAAAGGTATCACCCAATTTTGTTCTACACTGAAGAAAAAGTGTCAAGTGAACTAAGATTCCACCTGGAAAAACACACAGGGAATGAGGCAAAGATTAACAACTATCACTTAAAAAATAAAAAAAGAATAGAAGTTGTAGAGCTTCATAGATGTGGATAAGTCTCAACTTTTATAATTATTTGCTATCTGTTCAGTCTCCCTGCGCCCCCCTCCCTGCTGTCCTCTCTCTTACCTTCCTCCCTCTCCTTTCTTCTCTTTCTTTATATTTAATATCAGGGTAAACTAGAGGTAGTCTAAGGTCAAGTGTAGCCAAATATATATACCTTTCTAAATAAAGTTTTATTGTCATATACCATGTTCACTCATCTACATACATATAATACATATACACTTCAGCAAAGTTGCTGTGTCTAAGACCATATGGTCATGATACTGTACCCTGCTATTTGTTCTTTATATAAAAAGTTTGCTGGCTCTGTGTTCTACAGAACTGGCGAAGGCTGCATTTTGCTGAACTAGGCCTTGAGAAAGTAGAAAGTGCTGAATAGACTTCATGCTGCATTTGGTGCTCAGCTTTCTGCTATGTGTTAAGGGAAAAAAGCCAGGCTTCCACAGGGGTCTAATGAAGCAGAGAGAGGTCCTATGGGCAGAAAATGCTCAGGGTGTCTCAAATCACCACAGAATGTGAGACTTGGAGTCAAGTAAGTGACGAATGTGAGCACCTGGGAGTGAGGGAGGGAAGAGGTGAAGCATGTCAAAACTACCATCTTCCTAAGAGCGCTCTGGAGTCCTTTGCACTTTAACTTGTAGAGGACAGAAATCTGCCTGCGAGTGTTGAGTGAATTGAATTTTGTCCTTAGAGACTTTCACGCTGCTCCCATTGACTTCGTTGGGAGTAATGGGCCATTTTGTCCCACGACATCTGTGCTGGCTTCAGGCTATTTAACAAACTCCTACTAAACAAATCCAGATAAAGTGCTCTTTAATGGGTACTTAATTTTGTTGTAGAGGTGGGTGCTGAGCACACCTAAGTCTTTTCTTTTCCTTCAGGTTTGCTGTTTCCTCCTTTTTATGGCTTGATAATTATTACTGCGAAGAACCCTGAGTCAAGCAGTATTAAACCCACTCAGAAGTCACAGAATGTCTGCTTTATCGATCTCAGTTGATCCGGTTACTCTCTAGGTTCCAATTTAATGGTTCAATTGATCATTCATTTACATTTTTAATTTTGCAGGCAAAATCATTTTAACATGAATCATCTCTAACTTAATGGGTAACATACAGAGTCATTTGGGACTTCAATTTCAACAAGTATTTATTGAGCCCCTGAGCTCAGATGAACACAGCAAGGATAACAGGGTCATTCTACTTTATGCTCAACAACGACAAAAATGGCGTGCCGATGCTTCTGCTGTGTAAAATGGCTCTTACTAATGAATGGCTGCCTGGTATTTGAGGGCATTTAGGGCATTCATTTGTATAGCTTCCATTTACAAGTTATATTTTGTCTACATAGACCTTAAAGACTCTATAATGATCATATCATTGTTTAAACTTGTTCTTAAACACAGGTGTTTCTATAATTTATTTTCCTTTTTAGGTGATTTGTCTTAGCTAAAGATATAGAAAGAGCGAGTGACAATGCCAAGGAGAGCTCCCTGGAATGAGAGCTAGTTTGATTTTATTAGCTCATGAAACTACTTAACAAATACAGGCAACATGGAAAGATCTAACTATATTTGTGTTTGCAGTATAATGTTCTACCTGAAGGCTTTTTAAATATGCTTTGTGGAGTTCATTTGGTAATACGCTTTCATCTTGCACATCAAGGAGGTGAAACTAAAAATACAACCCCTGGTGGCTTATCCTTCCCAATAGGAACTGTTTAGTGTATCGTATTTATGAGTTATATGTTTAATCACCTATTGCCTCACTTCTTTCTAAAATGAGATGAGGCATAGGAAAATACATAAATGGGTAGCTTCTGATCATAATAGCCACCTTTATCTGACAGTATAAAATGGAGCCACAGTTTAATGCTCAATAGAAGAGGCACAGTATTCATTTTCTAGGGAATAGAATGAGCTAACACTTTCTGAAAGGGGCAGTGAAAAATGAGAAAGCACCCAAAGGCTTGGAAGTGCCTCCTTTCGCTAATTTTCACTG
Source organism: Cricetomys ansorgei (assembly GCA_026225945.1). Lineage (NCBI taxonomy): Eukaryota > Metazoa > Chordata > Mammalia > Rodentia > Nesomyidae > Cricetomys > Cricetomys ansorgei. The sequence continues at coordinate 30,364,430 of JAMJFZ010000199.1, forward strand.
CCAATTTCATTAGTCTTATTATGAACCCTACAGACAAGGAAAGAAGCTTTTCTAAATTCTTGAAGAAAGGTCAGATGGTCAATAGCATTATTCTTTGTGCATGAAATTACTGAGCTCTTTTCTATGTGCCTGGTCTATAATAGAAAGCACATTTTAAGCAAAACTAAGATAGGAATTCACTTGTTAGGAATGCCTCTCATAGACATGTAAGCACATCACTGATATAAAACATGTAATGCTTTAAATTCTGAAGTCCTTCCCTTTGTGGTCCTAGAGAGCTTGAGAAAAAGCTTACACTTGAATGTGATCATGGACAATGAATGATTTAACTAACTGAGTGTTGAGATCAGTCTGTGCCCTACTCCAAGTTATTATGCTTTGCAAAAGCATGTTATTTTGTTGTTTGTTTCAGAGTGCTCTGTCCTGAGAGACCTCCCACAGAAACATTCTACCAGGGTCTCTTTGGCCTCTCAGATCTTTTTGAAATTCCTTGCCTTTTTAGGCCTTACAGCCATGCTATCACTTACATACATTCATATAGAGATAGATTGACTATAGATTAACATATTATTTGAGAATTAACATTAATAATTAAGATTGGAATAGACAGTAACAAAAACTTGTGCTTACCTCTGCCATAAATATCAAGGAAGATGTGATTCTCTGGCAAATTGCTGCTAATGAAAATGCTTTGCCCTGTGAATTTATTGTTACTCCATAAATTCTGACACGGAGAAAGACACAAATGTGTTTGTTGATATTTTAACAGCATGCTCAGCATGAGGAGGGTCAGCCTCAGAAAAAGGAAGAACTTGGGGGTTCTTAAGAAATGATGGGTTTTCATCATAGTTCATTTGAGTAGTATATAGGCAGTAGAGGAAACTCAATGGGACTTTAATAGGTAGACAAGGGAGGTTCACTGGCTCACTTTAAGCCAAAAGGAGGAGTTAAGAGAGTTAAGACTTGGAAGATAACTTAGCTGATTAATGGTCTGGTGTGTAAGCATGGAGTCATGAGTTTGGATTTCCATCACTCAGATAAAGAGATAGTAGTATACATTTGCAATTTTAGCATGGGAGGAGGGGATAGGAACAGATACTGGAGGATCCCTGGAGCTCATTGCCTAGGCAGCCTAGATGAATCAATGAGCTCTAGATTCAGTGAGATACCCTGTCTTGGAAAAAAGGCAGAAAGCAATTGAGGAAGACTGATGTCAGCCTCTGGCTTCCTCATGTGCGCTCATGCATGCATGCACACATACACACACACACACACACACACATACACACATACACACACACACATACACACACACACGCACACATGCACACATGCACACACGCACATGCATGCTACACACACACATACACACACACACACTCATATCACACCCATGCTCACAAGGGAGCCTGTGCTCTGACAAACTCTAAAATGTAAGCAGAAGACAATAGGGGAAGTGCTAGCAAAGTTAACTTCAAATGGGCAGGGATCAGAGACAATATCTATTGATAATTAGACGCTGAACTGCCATCTTCCATTCTGCATCCTAAAACAAGCAGATAGAACAACCAAAGCATATCAGTTTGTTTTATAAATAGTTTATTGGGTACACTGTAAGATGGCAGTGGGATGAACTATACCCATAGTACTGCTTGAAGCCACAACACAAGCTCCCACATTTAATACTGGGCTTATCCTTAGGTGTTGCAGCCCCTGTCCCTTGTAATGGTTCATTTTAGTGACATAATGTTTAACTGAATACCTGTTTGTTGTCTGAATGTGATAACTTTTTATAGACATATGCATAATACTTTTGTTAGACACTTGAATTAGGTCACTACAGTTGCCATTACAGTCCCAGTAGAGGTGAGCTAATAAAACCCCACCGTTACCACTGCAGTTAAATCATGATGTATCTCAATGAGATGTCATATTTATAAAATCCCACAAATTTGTTGAGTTAACTATACATGGCGGTCCCAAATTCCTTTAATATTCTCAGTTAGCTTATGTGAGAGTGTATTTTTGTACATACCACCTGACAACCCTCATGCCTGTTAGAGTAAACATGCCCAAAAAGGCCTTGTGTGAGTCTAGTACCTGTGCTGTCTTCATACACCACAGTCACTGTTTTCCAGTTGTAATAGAGGACCAGATCCAGGACCGCCCTGCTGATAGCTGCATAGTCTGGGTAGAGGTTGATGTAAAATAAGTCTTTGTTGTCCACGGAAGGGTGTTTCCAGCGTGTCTGAATATGTGGAACTTCCAGAGCATTGCAGATAGACTGTACAGCACTGACAGAGGAGCTGTGGGAAGGGCCAAAGAGGGCAGCCACACCAAGAGCCAGCTGGTCACAAGCTGATAGTATTCAAAGACAAGGGAGGAGATGGGGGGGGGGTGAGAAAGAGAAAGTTCATGAATTCACATTTTCTTTTAATGATTTCTCTATTTAACTATTAGAGAACCTCCTATAATTCCCATGTATATGTGAATATCTATTCTCTCCAGATTCCAATATTCTTGAGATGGTAAGATACTGAGAAATGTAAACGTAGAGCCAATCAGCAATACATCACAGGGGCAACTCCCTGCAAATAAAAATGAGTTACTGGTCTCAGTTCATTACCTTCAATCAGATGAAGGCTAAATCCTTTACTTGATCCCCTGAGCACTCTGTGAGCTAACTAGCAAGTCATTTGTCAAATGAATGTCGCATGAATTAACTTCTGTCATATGGCAGGGTGACAATGGAGAGGTTAGTATGGTCAGAGAATTCAAAAGAACCCATGGGTGACTATTAAATGCTTTGACTCTCATCTTAACAAAACTCAGATAGGAGCTAAAGATCATTGAAGTATTACTAAAGAGTACATATAATCAGGGATGATTCCCAATTAATTGCAGAATAATGGAATGGCATGGCATACAGGGACCTTTAGAAGACAGTTGGTCTACCCCACTCATTTTGTACACAATAGACTTAATCATGGCCACTGGACAGTAACAGAGTTGAATCAGAACCTGAGGATTCCCAGTTCAAGGTCAGGTCTCTTTCTCTCTCAATTACCAGTCAAACAAAATTAAATCACATATTTAAAATTTTATTTCTAACATTTTTTGTTATAAGAACAATAACATTCATTGTAAGAAATTAGAATGTTTACACATAAAGAAGGCCAAAGGCTCTGTCATTTGCCCATCAACTTTGGACAATACTTACTGTTATTTCAGGAAATTGGGATTGGTATGCAAGTATAGTGTGATACACTGATGCCTTCATTGAATGAAAAAACACTACTTTTCTCTTGGGTGGTACAAATTCTTAAGAGTGTATTTCTATTGTCAGAAGAATAGACTACTGGGATGGGAATGGCATCATTCATCTAAGTCATTCTTATACATTTAAGTATTGACACGCCTCTTACTTTTTGACTATGGTTAAATCATATTTCAGCATTGATATACTTTTTTCTGGACCTTAACTTACTTCTTTGAAGTAGACCCCATGGGGTAGAATGTACCATCTACTATTGAAAAGTCTTAATGTTTTTAAATTATTTGATACATATTAACCAAATTCCCCTTCAGAAAGATTAGTTTATCCCCTCCCACCATGTACAATAGTGTCCATTAATCAAATGCAAATGGATGTTAAATATTAGTTTATATCCATCTTTCAAATTTAAATTGTAATTTTAAAATGAATTTAGGGTTACCAAGTTATAATAATTGAGTATCTAAATTAAATAAATAGATTTATAAGTGAATTTTTATTAGGGTTTTACAAAATAAAGTCAGGAACACCATATGTCTCTGTAAGTTTCTTAGAGGTGTTGTAGAGAGAATAAAGAGTAAAATTTTGACAGCTATGTTGCAGCCTTCTAAGGGGTAGTTGATATTGACAGTCATTTTCAAGGACGACTTTTGACACTGTGTTGATTGGTGCTGATTTTCTGCACTTGCTATGAAGAGGCACAGATTTCTGCAATGTGCTGAAGGTGTGAGTTGTCACTGTCCTCCCAAGCTCATTTCTGGATGTGTGTTCATTAGTCAGATAAAATGTGAGCAAGAGAGTATTCAAATTGTTGTCTTATGCAGTGAGAGTAATGGATTGAGATTCCTATTAATATGTCATGACTCTAGGATGCTAATATTTCTTGACAGAAAATCAATCCTTTAGAATTCTGTTTGTTGGAGTGTTTAATTTACAAGTATGGTTGGATCTTCAGATCAAAAGAAAGCCTTCAAGTTTTTTGGGTTGAAGTATTACATTTAAATATCATTGGCTTCTGTTTTCATGGTATTGTTCAAAAATATAGGAGACAGAAGAGAGAGACATAGACAGATACAGACACAGAGAAAGAGAGACAGAGAAAAATACAATTCAGACTGTACACTTATGAGGATGCCTTATAAACATTAAAATGCTACATAAATATAACTATATGTTTTTATTATTTATTCATAGATACTCTGACACATCAGGAATCTTTAACTTGAACTGTTTTTGTTGTTTGTTTGTTTGTTTGTTTGTTTGTTGAGAGTCATGATATGGCTGGCCTCAAATCCATCTCAGTCTTTTTAGTGCTGGGATTATTTGCACATACCACCATGCCCAGTCTTCTATCTTAAGAAAAACGGGGCTACTATGTTAAGATTATGGAATTGGTAGAAACATTATTATTATATTAATCTTTATCTACTTCATGAAGAAAGTTGTATGTTTTGTTATAAGTACACTGTAATGTCTGCAGGCAAGTCTACCAAGAAAATACATTCTCTGATCTAACAAGTGATTTCTGTTAACCCTGACCATTTAGTTACTTGGAAATCAGCAAAAACATGCAGTTGATCATGTTGTATGATTTCTGTGTCTGCAAAAAGATGGAGTGTGCTCTGGAAAGGAAAATAATCCTTTAGAGACAAAAGATGAGCAGCAACAGTTGTGAGTAGGCAGAACCTTTGAGGCCATGCTTCAGGTATATGGAATTATTAGAGAACTGTTCTAGAGATGCCTCGGGGATGCCCAAACCAGCCCTTCAGTTCTGTAAGAATCAATCCACATGATAAAGCTTGCAACCTGCTTATAAATTAGATTACTTTTTGAGTACTTTTCTCCGGTTCAAGAGAAAAAAGAAAATCAAATTGTGAATTGTTCTCACAGATTTAATCTTCATATTTTTATGATTTTGCAGAAAAGCGCAAAAAGGAAAAACAACAAAAATAATGAGTAGATGTTAGATAAACTCAGCAGTTCATAGCAGCCTGCTATCTTGGGCTTGACTTATATATGTCCTGGGCATGTTCTCCTGCTTGGTGGATATGACCTTCCTCAAAGTTTTATTTGGCTGCATTGTACAATTTCATGGTGGTATCTCAGCTCCAGGAAGGAAAAACAGATCAAGCTTGACATTTTCCATTCACAGCTGAACCAGTTAATCATAGATTGGAGGGCACTGAAGGGTAAGCTAATCAGAAAGTCCCAGAAAACAGAGCTAGGCAGCATCCAGTAGGTGAGTTCAGATTGCATTGACACTGGGACCAGGAATCCCTACAACCCATTTGCACTAAGAAGCCCACTTCGAACAAGGACAAGCAGGGGAAAAGCAACCTGTGTAGCAGACTTATCACTCAAAGAAGCTTTGTAAAGTGAGAAAATAGTTACCTCTACGGGAGGCTTCAAAACTATCAAAAAGATTAATTCTCTGGATGTCATAGGTTAATGTGGTGTTAGGCATCAAGGTTTTGTTTCGGTTAATACTGGTGACTGCAAACTTGAAAGCTAATTCTTCAACATTAACGGGTTCATTTTCCACAGTTTCAAAAATCCCTCCTGCAGAAGCAAAAGAGATGCATGAGAAACATGAGACATAACGCAACATCACTGTTTTAAAAGACTATAAACAGAACAAAAAACCCAATACAATAAATGCCAGGATGGCTAGAGTAGATCCAGAATGTAGGGCTGAATGTTATCAGAATGTGTTACATGCAAACAAATAGTTCTAATTGCGTATGTATGCTTGATCATAGATATATAATTCTCTTAGATGTTAAAAATATTTTAACCATGGAAGCACAGCTGATAATACAACAGAAAGCATTTTGTCTGATTTTCTCAATAGTTGTGCTGTGTTTGATCTGAACATAGTTTAAACTCTATTCTGGTAGAGCAATCCTGCCTTCAGATTAAGACTTTTCTATTGAAAATCAGAGTTTCTAGGAATTGGAGAGGTGGCTCTGCAATTAGAAACAGGTGTTGCTCTTGTAGAGGACTCATGCTCGCCTTCCACACTGGACTGATCGTAACTGCCTGTAAGCCAAGCTGCAGAGCATCTCACGCACTACTGGGGCACCAAATCTCATGTGCATGGCCCCCACACATATGACTAAAGACAAAATAAATCTGTTTTTAAAACAGACATTCTAGGCCCTAACTTTAACTCTAGTGGGATTGGTCAGGAATGTACTAGGGCCAAAAGAGAATAATCCTACTCTGACAGTTTTCAGAATGAAAACATCTTGTCCAGGTTTTATGGATCAGAATTCTGGGATTATATTCTACACATCCTAATATTTCCTAAAGCATATGGGCAGGTTCCAACAAGGGTTATTTCCCTTGAAAAATCATTTGATTATACCCCAAAGCAAACTTGCATTCTAACTCTGGGGAAATATATTTTTTCATGTCCTAGGTTCTGTTATCTTAAACATGAGTATCTATCTCACTACAAACAATAATATCATAGAGCTTAGGGCTTCACCAGAGACTCCAATTCTGACTTTGTATGAAATATTGGTGCTGGATAGGGATGATGTAGATATGGTTAGCTATATGTTCTTAATATTCTTTAAGCACAGTCCTGAGATTATCTCAACAGACACAGAACATTTCATTGAAGTATTATAAACTGACCTCTATTTAGCTTAGTGCTTGATTTACCTGGCTTTTTGCTTCCTCTGAAAATATGCCTTAACTCGTACCCTGGTGTGCTGAATGCTCATGCACTGTGATTTATCTACTCTCTCAGTTCCTTACTAAAGGTCAGAAATAGGTATTTCCAAACTTGTCTGTGGTGGTTTGATTTGTGAATCTATAAGTTCTCTGTTGACTCAAGCAAACACACACACACACACACACACACACACACACACACACACACACACAGCGTCTGAAATGAAAAGCATAAATAGTCATCATATATATGATTTCCATTTGTTCTTCCTCAGATGAAAAATTTCAATGTACAAATTCTAACTAAATGTAATTACACTGGCACTACTTTGAAAGATTAGCTTTAAAAATGCACATATATAGTTTTCTATATAATTGGCTTTCTTAATTAACTACAGTGTCTAGTTATGAGAGCTAAGATAACCTATAATGGCTTAATTTGGTTTCTTTCAAATACTTTTCTGGCATTTATAGATCAATAGCTTTAAACATTCATGTACAGATTATTACTAAAGTTTATTTAGGAAACCATAGTTAATAAATGATGATGTCATGTTAACTTTCACCTAAGAACCCAGAGGAGACATCTGTTCCAAAAGTAGTATCAAGAAAATGCTGCGTTTTCCATCTGTTGGTCACAAAATGGGGAATGAGGGATGGGCTTTTAGCTTTTCTGAGAGCTGTGAGTAGATGGACTGAGAAGTGAGGAGGTCAGGCAAGAAGCACTGAGCGGTCACAAGCAGATTGATGTGAGATGAGCTTACTGCTGTGGTCAAGGTGACCCACATAGAAGGATTCCTGCTATTAGAGATCCTGTAGTAGTTGTTAACAATTATTTGTTTGCTAGTCTATCTCCCCAGCCCCAGCAAGAGCGTTGTGACAGTGAGTCCATGTCACTCAGAATCTGACTCCATGGAGAACAAGGCATCTTAAGATACTCAGGCTGCAACTACTTAGTGAGAAATTCAGCCTCAGCCCATGAAAAGAGCAGTAATAGGATGTGCAGGGCAGGCTGTGGGAGAGAATAAACTTCTAAATAAGGAACAGAAGTTCTGAAATGTAGACACTGGCTTTACCTAATTCTTCTTTGAGGATTTCAGATTGTGGGAGGAAGATCATCAGAAAGTAGCTCTTCTGTGGAGTTTTCATCAAAACTTTATAACTAACATCTGAAGTAGGAGAGTATTTTTTGTTTTAGTAAATGAAAAAGAAACAGAGATACTATACATTGTACCCAAATAATTCAGTCACAAGCCTCATCTGTGACAAACTCAGATGCATGGTTGTCCAATATGCATGTGTGTGTTCATGTTTTCACTTTACCAAGCCATTCCTATTTTTATTATCTCTGAATGTGGATGATAATTCTCAGTTGCTCCCTTGGTCAATAAAGCAAATGGGAAAATTCATCCCAATACTCTGAAAACACAACAATTATCAGAAAAGGGTTGATATTATTGAACATTGGTGAGAATGATACAAACCAATTGGTACCAATATTGGGATTTCCTGCTCAGTTCAAAATGATTCCCCTGGTGAACAGTTGTGTTTTGTAGAAATGTTCTTGGGATTAAGAAAAATATTAATTCATTTTAATTTATTTTGTGTGTATTATGTGTGTATATGGACTTCAGTTTGACATTTTAAAAGAAAATCGCTGTCTTTCATTCACCAAATGAAAATTATGCATGACGTCGCTAGCTCAGCACCCCAGTACATTCTCCTCTCTTAGAAAGGGCATCTGATAAATTCCTCAAATCTACGGTAATATGAGGTGTGTAGACTGCTAGCGAAGTACCAAAATCACAGCATCTGTGAAACAGGTGAAAGTTATTATCAGAAAGAAGACTGATACCTCAGAAGGTGGGTACAAACCATTAAGGTTAGCCTCCTCCATCTCTCCATGGCTTCAGATTTAAGATATGGAAAGCTTAACATAAGAAGTAGAGGAACTCATGCCTGGAGACACTTGCATGATTCATTCTTATCCACCTTTCTTCACCCCTCCCTCCCGTTTGCCTCTGTTCTTTCCCTGCCCTTCTTCTTCCTTTGCTTGCCCTCTACTTGTCTTACTATCCTTTCTTCCATCTGTGTTTTCCTCCCCCTTACCTTCTTGTTTTCCTTCCTTCCTTCCTTCCTTCTTTGTTTGTTTCCTTCTTTCTCTTCCTTCATTCCTCCCTCTCTCTTTCTTCTTTCCTTCCTTCCTTTCTTTATCTCTTTCTTTTTCTTCCTTTCTCTCTCTTACTGTTTGAGATTTATAGATAGATGTTTTTAATGAGATATTTAATTCTTCTGGGGTGTCTTTTTGGGGCTAACTTCTGGCCTTAGGCATGTGGAGGCCAGGGCTTCCACTTGTCAGAAAGGAAGACTCCTCTGACAGTCATTGTTCTGTTTTTCCCCTTCACTTGTAGCCTGTTCTCTCCTCAACTATCCCTCTTTCTAGTAAGGTTGAGGCACCTTTTGAGCTCTCTCATTTGAGTTGAGATGAATATACCTTCTAGTCCTAAGAATTTAATGAGCTGTGGAAAAAGTTAGAAAAAGTGATGTTAAGAATCTACTTTACCTTGATGTGGGTGGTAAATATATCCAAACCTTTATTTTTTCCTAAATTGTTCAAGTAAGATCAGTGGGTGTATGAAGAGGGAAGACTGAGAGGTCAAGATGAACAAGCTACCCTTTTTGGTTATAACTTTTAAGCATGGCAGATAGAGCCCAGGAGAGTAGAAACCTCAAAGCTGTGGGTGGCCATGCTTGCTTTCACCACTTACAACATTTTTCTTTTTCAAGACAGGGTATCTCTGTTGTAACTCTGGCTGTCCTGGAACTCACTCTGTAGTCAAGGCTGGCCTTGACTCAGATCTCACAGGGATCTGCCTACCTCTGCCTCCCGAGTGCTGGGATTAAAGGCGAGCACCAGCACCACCTTACATATCTTGTAAGGAAGCAAAGCATGAGCACTATCGGTGAACCACTTCTTGTTTTTATTGTGATATGTTGGGGAAGTTTATTTTTAGTTATGTTTGAATTTTTTTTATGTACTGTTAGGAAAAGGGATGTATAGGCCTTGGAATTTTGTATTGTCTGCAGGTGTTGGATTTCTATGGGGGATGTTTAAATGCTAATGATCTGCATGTGCTATCAGTAGAATACCTGAGGCATTCTAAAAGAATAAAAACACCTTAGCTGAGAGATCAGGGTTCCTCTGACAAGTACAGCACTGGCCATGATGGTGGTTCCCTCTGCTGAGGTCTGTCAGAGCTTTCACCTGTGAAAATGCCTCTTTTTATTCTTTGCTGAGCCACCCCAGCAGCATCCTACAACTACAAATAGTGTACTGATGTGAGGCACAACAACACGCCAGCCACATCCAACACTGAGACAAGGAAGAACAAGAAAGAAATTCCAGACCTCAAAGAGTCTGGTAAAGTACACTCAGGGAAGCTTCTAGAGGACAGAGATTATATATTTGCAAAAATAATGAGTAGAAGTCTCCTGAAAGAAGAAGAAGAGAGAGAGAAAGGAAATAAGCCTCTATGAAGAGAAATGGCTATGAAATTATTAAATAAATGAAGAAAAGTGCTCCTAGGTGAGAGCCACAGACTGGAGGTCCTTAGAGATAAAGAATTCAGCTGGGAGCAGGAAAAAGCAAGGTTCTTACTGCTTTTCCTAGTCATGGAGCCAATATTCCTCCTGTTGCTGGTGGTAGCGTGTTGTTTCACAAACTGAGTTTTCTGAGAGCTGCATTGTAAGTGCGTGAGGCTCAAGATGTTGTGTTTGAAGTCTATGAAGACGGGTCTATGTTTCCCTATAGTGATGGTAAAAAAGATTGCCAAACAGCCAGAATGTTTCAGCAGAAGTTTCTTCCTACCTGTCCAGAACCCCTGCTGTGTGAAAGCTAAGGCTTAGAGCCAAAAAGTTGCTTAGTTAAACTGAACTGTTTTTCCCTCTGCAAACCTGTCTACAAGAAGTCCTGATAAGACACATCTGCTATGGTGATGAGAACTCCACCCACGATGGAGCCATTATTACAGACAAATGACTAGCTGTTTTCCAGCAAACCAGACTATCTTAAAACTTGGAAAGTGTTTCCTCGGAGTCAGCACACAGAACTGTTTTCCAGTACTGACCAAGGTTGTTTCTCATACTAGCAGTTGAACTTGGTACTGTAAGAGTCACCCATGTGGTGCTGGTTTTGAAGATATGATGGGGTCACAGAGAACAGCTAAAGTTTGGTACTGTGAGAGGCCAAGAGAGGCTATTGGTAAAAGTGCATCCTCACTAGTAATTGAAGGCCCAGATGAAGAGGTCATATAAAAAAGTTGAGGCTTGGCACCATGAAGAGAGCTCAGGAGAGGCTATGGGTGAAAGTGCAGCCCAGTTGCAGCAGAAGAAGCCAGCATTTTGAGATGCCAGTACCATGGGACAACCACGAAGAATAGTAGCAGCAGCAAAGTAGAGCCAACTAGAGTCTGGAGGACAAGCTGTGTGTGCTGCAGAGGGAAGAGCCAGAGAAGTGATTCAAGCCCTTTGGAGGAGCCCAGAAGATCGTGAGTGAATTCCAGATAATTGGATATTGATAATGTTTTTCTGCTGTCCAAAGACATTGTGAAAAGCTTGAAGTTTGATTTCATTCGGTCCTGTGTATTAGCAACCCTCATGATTGTTCCTCTGGTTAATGGTTGCGATGATCTACTGTTAAATTGTGTTGTAAGATAAAGCATTTTTTTTTTAATACAGAAAAGGCGAAGTTTATTTTTAGTTATGTTTGAAATTGTTTTATGCACTTTTGGAAAAAGGGATGCATAGGCCTTTGGCCTTGGCATTATATATTGTTTGAAGGTGTTGGATTTCTATAGGGGATGTTTAATTGTTAATGATAGGCACATGGTATCAGTAGAACACCTAAGGAGTTCCGAATCAATAAAACACCTGAGCAGATGCTCGGGGTTCCACTGTCAACTGAGTATGGCACTGACCAGGACAGTGATTCCCTCTGCTGAGGTCTGGGAGGGCTTCCACACATGAAAATGCTTCCTTGTCTCTTTGCTGAGCTGACAAAGTAAGCATTCAACTACAGTGATATAAGTCAGGTTGAGTGCTGCAGATCATACATCAGCCCTTATAGCCAAGATGCAATTAGGCAACAAACCTGCCAAATCACAATCAGGAAGTTGAGCAAGGGTCAAAGGACATCATTAATACAGAGATCCCCCTTCTTCTCCACCCCTCCCCTAAACCACCTGCTGCTCAGTGTTACAGCTCAAGATCCTTGGAATAACTGACCAAGCATAGGGTTACAAAGTAAAAGAAATTAGGGTAGACAGCATTCCAAATTCAGGTCTTCATGCTTGGGTGACAAGACTATGTATCCATCTAGTTAGCCATCTTTTCAGTCCTTGCATAAAAAATCTGGGCATAGTGACATATTTGTAATCTACAGGGTGATCCTAGGTGCTCATTGGCCAACCATTTTAGCTAATTGGTGGTCTCCAGGTTCAAGTAAAGACTCTGTCTTAAATAATAAGGTGGTAGGTGGAAAAGTAAGATGCACAGTGTCTACCTTTGGCTTCCACGCTCACATGCACAGACATGTACACATCTGTGCATTCAGGCATATACCATACATTCATAATATAGACAATAATTTCTAAATCGAGAAATTGGCTTTTAAGAATCATGTTCTAGCTTTCTGTATAGATACTTGTGCTATTTGAAATGATAAGGATAAAACCATGTTTCTTATAAATACCAAAATGGGAATGACATTGGAAAATATTGTGTGTATTTAGATTTGGTTTTTGAAGGCCTATGGATTTCTTGTGTTAATTTTCTCCCACAGTGCTTTGGCTGGAAGAATAGAGCTTGGTACACATAGGGCTTACCCTAAACAGCTGGGCTCTTTCCCCCTATACTCTATGTTCTATTTGATCACAGTACCACACACAAACATTACATAAAGAATATGAAACAAATAAGGACTATATCCATAGTTTAGAGTTAATTTGAACTACAATTCTTTGTGTGTGTGTGTGTGTGTGTGTGTGTGTGAGAGAGAGAGAGAGAGAGAGAGAGAGAGAGAGAGAGAGAGAGAGAGAGAGAGGTTATTGTAGTCTGAAGTGTTTCCACCCCAAGTTTGTATACTGAAGTCTTAACCCCCCAGACACAATACCTATGAACTGCTTATATTTTATAACGTAAAATTAGGTTAAGATGAGGCAGCAATGGTGTTCCCTGATCCAGTCTGTTGTTGTAAGAAAAAGAAGCCAGAGGGGTTGTAAAGATGACTCAGAAGTAGGGGGCATTTCTTGCTCTTTCAGAGGACCAGGGTTTGATTCTCAGCCCACATTATAGTGATAAGCCATCTGTAACTCCAGTCCAGAGGATCTGACATTTTTCTCTGGCCTCTGAAGGCACTTCACACACACGGTATATGGATATACATGCAAGAAAACTACCCATATACATAAAATAAAATTAAACAAATCTTTAAAAAAGAAACTGGAATTTACTAACACACAGTATATACCTGTGTACAATCATGCAGAGGATAGTCTACATGAGGAAAATCAGAATCAAAGTGGTGATCTGCTAGCCAACTAGAAGACAAGTCTGCCACTCCTTTATCCTATGCTTCTAGCATCTTAGACAGTGAGAAAATACATTTCTATCATTTAAACCATTTAATCTTTTTGGTCGATTGATTGGTTTTGTTTGTTTGCTTGTTTTGTCCAGTTTTAAATTGAAGGGTTTTAAAATGGAAAACTTTAATGGTTCAGCATCAGTCGACTTTATCTAAATAACGGTCTCTTCTTGGAAGTGTAATGTAAGATAAGCAAAGGGAAAGTCACTGCAAATCAGTTTAGAAAGCAGAATTCTACTGTCACATTTCCGTTGTTGTTGATGGGCTTTTACGTGGCAATCACTCATGGAAATCACATATAGCAATATCCTGCACATGGATGAGATTGTCTACAAGGAGGGATGGGGAGGGAGAGGAATGCTTCACAGTTCTTGATTTGCACCAGGTAATTTCATGTGGACTTGGAATAGACTTGTTTACCTGACAAATCCTACTACGACTGGATTAACAACATGATCACTATAAGCAAAAGGTGGCACTTAGAGAAGGGAAAGAATAAATGTTCTATTTCATGAGCATCCTGAACATACACCCCAGCAATGGTGCATGTGTCAGCTTTCTTTCACTAGAATGAAATACCTGAGGTAATTTAGTTATAGAAAGGAAAGGTAGAGGGCAAACCACTTGCTTTGTGACCAGAAAGCAAAGAGAGGACGAGAAACATCCCCTTTGAGGATATTACTCTAATGACCTAAGGGCTTCCCATAAGGTTCCACCTCATCATAGTCCCCAGAACCCTGAAGACTGCCACTCTGGAAACAAAACTTTAACAAATTGATCTTTTAAGGGACATACAGCATTTGACCTCTAGCAAATAGTTTTCCAATTTTGTCTAATTCGCATACCATTCTTGAAGACTCATATTAGGAACAAGCTTTGTGAAGAATCCACCTTTGCTCAAGAGTCCATTGATTTTTTATTTTATTTTCGGCTGTAAAGCGTACTCAGTAGCTGTCTTTGCAACTTGCCTTTCAGTCACAGTTTCTATGGAGCAAGAAAAATCTAATGTTGTAGATGCTGAGAACCTGGCTATGGGCATATGCCTTAAGGAACATAATAATTCTATTGCCCACCATACCACCCTGGCTTCCTCCAGATGGTGTTTAACTGGATGATGGGTGGTAATTGTAACAATTACTCACATTCTATCTCCAAAAATATTTAGAAACTGGACCAGGGAATTTTTTACCTCCTTTAATGATGACAAAACCACTTGAAAGTTATGGAAGTCATGACTTTGAATCCTGTCCCTATTAAGGGAATGTTGTTTTGACTTGATATGACTTATAATAGTGTTTCATGCTCATCTGTGCACTTGCATATGAAGGTCAGTGGTCAGCATCAGTGTCTTCTTCCATCACTCTCTACCAATTTTTTGTTGTTGTTGTTGTTTGTTTGTTTTGTTTTGTTGAAACAGAATCTCTAACAGAGTTTGGATTCTGGTAGGCTGGCTAGCTGATATGCTTAGCCTGCCTCTTCAGCACTGAAGCTACAGATGTGTGCTTCCATGTTGGGCTTCTTACATGGGTGCTGGAGATCTAGACACTGGTCTTTTGTGGCAAGCATTTTATTGAGTAATCCATTTCCTTAGCCCTAAAGTAATTTTCCATAGCATCTACAGAGACCTCATGCAATATCCAGATTTACTTATTTTTAATTTTTATTTCACATTGAATGGATTCAAAATAACTATATAAATCTGTGGAGTCACAGTACAATATTTTGTTAATCTATATATGTATACATTCATATGTAAAATATGTTTCGGTCTGACTAGTGAAAGGAGAATGTCTCCCAGCTCTGCTACTTATCATTTCTTTTTTGGTGAAAACATTCCCAAATCTTCTGTTGTAGGAAATTAAAATGTATAGTGAGAGTATGTGATAAGTTACTAACTTTATAGTCACCTCACTATTCCTTGAACACTAGAACTTATTCTTCATGGGCAATTATATTTTATAGCTGCCAACCATGCTTTTTTTGATATATGCCAATATTAACTGATTTTAATTATACTATTTCTTCTTCCCAAGGTGTCATTTTTTATTCAGCATTTTGAATAACTATTTCTATCTCTCTAATTATATTTCACAAACACATTACCTCGCTGTATTACGGGATATATTAGTAATTTTTATTTATTTTATTTTCCTATTTTATTTGGAGTACGCTGGGCCAGATCAGGATATTACTATATGTGTTCTAGTAAACTTTGTACACCCATAACTAGCTGCTGTATGTCCACTGTGACAAATTGTGAGGTCATTTGGGAAGCAAGGTTGACCTATTAAATGATGATCTAGAAGTGGTAAGCCTCCAGTGTTGGCTCCTGGTTTGCATTCATATCAGCCATCCCAGAAGATGCCAACAGGAAACAAGATGGCAATTTGATCTATTCCTTTGTTGATTGCTGCTCCTTAAATACACAATATTTTATTGCCTCCCTTTACTGCCACGTCCATAATTCTACTTTATTGCATGATAAGCAATTTGCTAACGCTCATATTTACTGCACCTTTAATTCCAAGGTTACCCATTTAACTTCTAAGATTGCCTTTCACTTTAGGCTTCTCTCTTCCTGTCTTACTTTTGGGCACCAATACTGTCTTAATGATCTTATGAATTTGGATGAGAATCAGGTGTTCTATGACTTAATGGAAGAGAAATGGATAAAGAGAGTTTGAACTCTTTCAGAAAGTCTTGAGTAAGGAGAGAGTTGTAGGTTAAAGACAAGTGGAGCCTCAGCTCTCTGGCTGTGATCCAACCTTCTACAAGTGGCTTCATATATCAGTGTCTTTTGAAAGGAAAAATACACCTCATACTGAGCTGAGATAACAACCACATTTAAATTCTCTCTGTGGTGCTTCAAAGAAATCTGCATAAGTTTGGTGTAAATACCCTTCAAGGAGGAGGAACACGTGTCTATGAGGAATAACTGACATTCTTCAGAAGGTAGCCAACAATGTGAGAGGTAGAATTCTGAATTGCTCTGCAGTTGCTATAAGTAATTTTAAAATGTATTACACATTAATAGCAAAGATAACCATTCAAAGTCAAAATTATTCTCATAGCATTTTTCAATATTCAATTCATTTCTGAAACATTATTGGTTGTCTGTTAATGTATAGGGCAATGCTAGCTTTAGAGGATGACATAGATGAAGGATAATTGGTTCTTGCCCTCTGAAGGATGCTAGACCAAGTGATGAACTACAGATAAGGAAGTCATGCACAGTAGCTTGTTACTCGACCAGCAAATCTGAAGCATTCTCTTTGTCTCTTTCTGCACAAGATCTTTTCATATTTTTTCAGCCAGCAGTGAACTCTTTCTTTGTAACTACACTTTACAGTGTCTCGATTATTTGGAAGAATTTGCTTGGTATAGCCATTACCAAAAATAATCTAGAGGCTTCTTAAACCAAAACTAGAACTATCACAGGATCCAGATATCCTATTACTGGGAAATGAGATCAGTATGAAAAGTCATGTGCATTATTGCATTTATTTCATTTGCAATAGACATGGAATGTGTGAAACTATCATGAATGAATAAATGGATGGATGAATAAACGAATGAATGAAGAAACTGGTATGTAATATATAAACACCATATATAATATGACATATTGTAATATATATTATTATATATATTATTTTGATATATATCAAAATAATAAAATCTGCATTGGCAAGGCAGGATGGTTCAGTTGGTAAAAGGCACTTGCCACCAAACTTGATAATCTGAGTCTGATCCTCAGGACCCACGTGGTTGAAGGACAGAACCAACTCAAACAAGTTGCCCTGTAATCTCCACATGAACATCACGGCATATATGCCAAACTCCCCAAAATAAATATATTTTTAAAAGAACAATAAAAAGGCATGAAGCTCTGCAATTTGTGACAACATGTCCTGGCCTGGAGGGTGTCCTGTTAAATCAAGTCCACTAGGTCAATGCTGCATGATCTCCTTTATCGGTGGAATGTTAAAATGTTGATCTTAGAAGCTGGTAATAGAATGGTGATTCCCAAAGACTTAGGTGAATAGTTGGTACAGGATGAAGAGAGGTTGGTCATGAATACAATATGTAGCTACATAGAAGGAATGCATCTAGTATTCTATAATACATTTAGCTGGATAAGATGATCAGCAAATATGTATCTCAGAGTAGTTAGGAGATGAGGATTTTGCTTGTTCTTGTAAAGACTGATATGATAATTACTTAAAGGTCATTATTATCTCTTATAAACATAAATCAAACTCATAGTATACTTTATAAACATATACAAGTATTAAATGTCTGTCAAAAAGTTTCTTAAGCCCTGAGCCCACATGTTCCTTTAGGATAGAGTTAGTGTTAATGGGAACTTGCTGGGTTCTATGCCACAATATGGACATAGTCCAGCATCCCCAGTGAAGGCCTGTGAAATTGATTGGATGCTCAGTCTTGTACCAAAGCACTGAGCCACAGGAAGCACTCTGTCCTGCCAACACAGAGGCCAGGGAGAGGAGAGTGGCAGAGTGGCGGTTGAAATGTGTAGCGAGACCCCCTGACTTTTCCCATTACTGACTTCGTGGCAGTGATTGCTTTTTCTCTCCCAACCATTACCTCCCATGGTCCCCAAGCACTTTTAAAGCTCCATTCTCTCTGGGAGCTCACTCCTCATCAGGCTGCCAGCACCTTCATTTCATGCAGGAATGACCGGTGTCCTAGTCAACTGTGGGTTCCAGGCAGCAACCAGGAATTTTGCCAATGAAGTAATGCAGAACCTTTACTCGTATAAAAGTCTGGAATTGCTTTAACATTTCTTGAGAGTGGTTATATTTCTAGCTTTTTAACATCTCATTTAAATGACATGTATTCACATGAAAGGTCTCCTGATTCCTTTTTTTTTTTTTTTTTGCTTATTAATTAAATGGACAGAATGTGCCAAGTTCACAGCCCAGAGTTCCAAGGAAGCTATAATATATATTTTATCCCAATTTTCTAGTTTATGTCCCTCTGTTTCTGCTATTTTTCAGCTGGAATTTTCTGCTTGTTAAAAAGGAAAGGCTGTTGTTAAAATGAGACCTGGGTTCTGAAGCCAGAACAAATGGATTGGGCAGTATGTATCGGGACACAGACAAAGGGATACACAAAAGGCTCTTAGTGGTTAAACAAGTTTGGGAAGCCCTGCCTAGTGTCAGCCCTCTTGGAAATTCACATTATACAGTAATGTACATGTTACCCACAAGCTATGCAATAAAGAAAGCAATTTGA
Source organism: Cricetomys ansorgei (assembly GCA_026225945.1). NCBI lineage: Eukaryota > Metazoa > Chordata > Mammalia > Rodentia > Nesomyidae > Cricetomys > Cricetomys ansorgei. The sequence continues at coordinate 30,383,284 of JAMJFZ010000199.1, forward strand.
TTCTGTTTAAGCCACTGTGTTTCTAAAATTCACTTGATCACAGGACACTTCCCTCTGGACCTGTGACCAGTTGTCTTGATAATTACATTTAAAAAGCGATTTGATTCAGACATTTGCTTACATTTGGACTACAATAATGTACAATCTAAAATAGTCTCTTCATGCCGTTTTTTTATGAAATGTTAGGTAGAATCTTTATCAGAAATTTAAATCCTCTAGTTACAATGCTACCTCAAAGGGTATTTTAGATATGTACCACCAATTTTTACTTTGATTTTACATTTACAAAAATAAATTTAAATAAGAAGATGATCTCTCTTTCTAATCAAAAAATAAAAAGAATAAACAACAACAACAAAACCCCAAACCTGTCTTTTGGTCAGTCTTATCTGGAAGATAAATTGCAGGCAGAGTGTATCTCCTTGACGCTCAATGTCAATATTTTAAAATGTGAAGTACTTAGCTATCTGCTTCTCTTATTTTTCTCCTTTACTGTTCTCTATTTACAGTAAAAAATTCATTGTATATTTCTAAGTACTCCAATAACTAACACTCTTCTTATAACATTTTTTAATTCACTGATATTAAAATTGTGCAAAATTGCCCCTTAAGGCAATAATAGTTTATAATATCTAAGAAAGTTCCAGAACTTAAGGTAAAAACCATTGCCTGTTTAGAGCTCTATCCCTTTGATATTTTTGATTGAGACTCTGAATTTATTATTGCTCCTCAAGTTCCTCTAGACTCTAGGAGTTTCAGGTAAGTTATGTATCTAAGTTCTACTCTGAGATTCAACATGACTAAATGGAATCAGCTGGGGATAAAGTTGACATTTTTATACTTGCCTGACATGCAGGCCCCTTGTACTACAAAAGAAAAACAATGTCAATGCTGTCAGTCATTGAAATGAGAGTTTTCAATGACATGGACCACAAGTAAGCTCAATGGAAATCACTTCTAAGAGAAAAAGCTCTAGTGATATAGTGGACTTCCAGATGAAGAGAGAGAAGCCCAACATGCCTGATCAGGAAAGCTACAAGCTGATCTACAAGGCAGAAAAGGTAGACTTCATTTTGCTGGGAGTCCTGTGTTTGAAAACTATAAACAGCAGCTTTGGGAAATATTCACGTTTTACTTTGAAAGCTGAAATTCTCCTTTACTGCTTATTTCAATGTGCTTAAAACTTAATTCTCTGTCAACTTCTACAATGAATACCACGGCCTGCAGAGAGTATAGGCTTGCTTGTTACATGAAATACTTTTATATTTAAAGCATAGTTGCACATATAAGTTAAGTAAAAGGTTGGATGAAAAAAAACAAACACAAGTTACTGTTATATAGTATGAAACAAACATCGTTAAACATTTGAGCAATTTCCTTTCATTATTTCCTGAGTTTTCCTTTATTCTTTTATAATACAAAAATCTTTTATTTCTAGGTACTAACTAGAGAAAATTTTTACTGAGCAGTCAGTAACATTTGCCACAGTATCTAAATTTAGGAGTAAATGTAAAGAGGCAAGAGACCCACAGAAAGCTATAAAACATTCATGAAAGCATTTACAATCAAATACAAATGGGAATATATACTATGTTCATGAATTACAGAACTTCCCACAATCCTAATGTTTATTCTTTTCATAGGGAGTTACAAATATCATTTGATCCTTATCAAAATCTCACTGACATTTTATATAGAGATAGAACAATTCTAAAATTATTGTGAAACTGCAAATGACCCTGAATAGCAGACACAACATAAAGAAGAAAGCTAGAGACATCGTGTTTCCTGATTTCAAACCTGATAAGAGAAATATGGTCATTTCAACAGTGTGCTACTGAGATAAAGCTCATGTTGAGCTGATTCAGAAATGAAACCTTGACAAAAGCTTCAGACACAATTGGGAAAAGAGTGTTTCAGCAATTGGAGCTGAGAAAACCTACATTGGCAAAGGAAATGATAAAGTAATACCCTAATCTTCTATCAGACATGGGGCTGAAGCTGCAGAGATGGCTCCATGACTAAGAGCACTGGCTGCTCTTCCAGAGGGCTGGGATATGATTTTCCAGGACACACATGGCTGATCACAAACATCTGCAACTCCAGTTGCAGGGGACCTGTTGTGCTCTTCTGGCCTCTACAGGTACCACGTATGCATATGGTACACAGACATACATGTACAAAAAACATCCATACACATTAAAAACAAGCCTTCTACAAGACATAAAAATATACTCAAGGCATTTGAACAGTTTAAATAGAAGTCCTGAAACTATAAAACATCTAGAAGACAACATTGGATGAGAACTTCATGATTTTAATCTGGGCAATGATTTCCTGCCTGTGACACCAATATTACAAATAAGAAAAACAAAACTATACCAAACTGAAAATCATTCATAGCCAAAGAAATCACCAGCAGATTGCAAAGGTGACCTAGGAAATGGAAAATGAGTATTTTCAAAGCCTGTACCTAGTAAAAGCTTAGAATTCCCTGTGCTTATTTTGAGTAGCAGATAAATCGTATGTGGTTATATAATGATTGATGTATTATCTCATACTGGCCTTTAATAATTTCTTTCATATGCATGATTTATTAAAAGGTATATCTAGTTTGTTAAAATATGCAAATAAGCTTTACACACAGTGCAGCACTGACCCACAAACATACAAAATCAGATGGCAGAAGTATGTCAACTTTGGGTCCTCTCCTCCTTCCTAGAAACAGCTTTATTTCCATGACCTTGCAGTTAGGTTATGGCTCCTTCTGTTATCTTGCTCATATTTCACTAAGGAGGCCTGGGCTATGCTGAATTTAAAATGACCCTCAAAATACCAATGAGTTGACATGTTTTGACCATTCATAAATTGTCCATAATCTCCTATTACCTTCTGTCATTGTCCCATCACATGACACTTAGACATCTCTCCCTAAGATTGACGCGGCTCTGGGTTGTATGCATTGTACTGTTTGCATGCATCATTGTTTATTTGGTGCACTCTCTAGGTTTCCACTATTATAAAACTGATTATGATTGGCATGCCCTGCACCCCTGGTTTCCCTGGCAGAAAGAAAAAGGGCTTGACATATAACCATCAGGTTTTCGGGTATAGACACTTCTACAAGACTAGAAAGTGCTTTCTTAGAGCCACCACTGAGAAACAGCGACTTATTTCCATCACTGTCCAGGATCTTGATGATTTTAGGTCAGTTTATACTAGGATTTATTATTTCTTTAATTTGTACCCCTTTAAATATTGTGGACCTAATTTTCAAACATATTTATCACTTGTTTTCATATCCGTGGCTTTGTTTTTTATGTCTCAAGACGATGTTGGTTTTGCTACTGAAGTGCTCATGGATGTTGGTCCTTGCTTCTACCTCATTTGACTCAGGACAGAGCAACACACATCTTTTGACAATTTTTATTAGCAACGTTTTCTCAGCTTATTTTAAACTGTTATTAGTGCAATTAGTTTTTTTAGGCAGTTCGATGTTTACATTTTAATGATGGTCATATGCTGATTTTTCTTTCCATGAAATATGACTTGTTTGTGGTGGTTGTTAAGATTTCTGGTCCTTTCCTTTCCAGATGTATGGGTGTATGTGCTTAATTTGGGACTGGATAGGACTGGGTGGCCAGTTCTGCCCAATGGCCTGAGGACAGAACTCACCTGTTCAGGCACTGGCCAGAACACTTCACTGAGTGAGTTTCTAGAGCTCATCCTTGTTTGCCTTTGTCCAATGCACAGGTAACAGTCACTCCCTTCACCTAAGGGCCCCAAGGGGCCACATGAGCCGCAAAGACTGCAGGAGAACAACTTTGGTCATTTGAACGCAGTAGTTGGGAAGAGCATTTGCCAGAATACAAGAATGCAGCCTAACATTAGGATAGTTTAAATTTGAAAAGTTATTCTCTTTCTGGAGTTGATAAAAATTCACTTACAAAATTGCTATTATGAGCAAAATTGCTATGTGTATTCACGTGTGTGTGAGCATGAGCATGCTTGTGCAGCAGTGAGGGTGTGGGTATGAGAAGGCAACCTCACATGTAGGCCCTCATACTCTACCTTGCTTGTGTCAGGGTCTCCTGGTCACAGCTTTGTAAGCCAGACTGGCATAGGGAGAGACTCCTGTCTACAGTTTCACATTGCTGTGAAAACAGTGGAATTACAGACACACCTATCGTGTCTGGCTTTTCAAACTGTGGGTTCTGAGAATCTGAACACAGATTGCCGAGGAAGCATCATACCCACTGAGCCACAACCAAGGTATCTTGGGTGTTTTTATAAGGCTATTTTATAATTTAGTTATTTAATCAATTTGAAATTTCTTCTAGTGTACAGTAAGAGGAATGCTAATGCAAGTATTTATGTTATATAAAATTATATATTCTTATGCTATAAAAATTATATGTGCACACATGCATGTATGCAATCTCTACTGGAGTGTTATAGCACTTTTTCTCCATATCGAGTAACTGTTTCATTTCTGTTTCATTGCCATTCTAAGTGTATGTAGCGCTGCACTGTGGTAATGTTGGTATTCAGATTTATTGAGTAAATGGCCTTTCTAATTGGATCCAGTTACTCCTTCAAATAATTATTTTCTTGAAAATATTTACCTGTTTATGCATTGGAATTTGTTGAAAATACGAATAAACTTATAAAAATTAAAGTATTGAAAAGCATTCAATGCCCCTAAGATTTTGAGATATTTATATGAAGGTATTTGTATCTAGTTGTTATAGCTTTAAAAGCAAATCACAATATTTGTCACGGAATTACAATGTTTTCCTAACAGGTGAGTTTGGTCCTTTATAATATTTTCTTTCTCGTTATTATCGATTTTGTGTGTGTTTGTAATACATCACTTTGCCTTTACACAGTCTTACCAAATACTTTAAGTGTCTGGATTTAATTTCTTCATAACATAACTGTTTCCCAACATCCACCGTTTCTGCTTTGCTTATGATATTGGCTAGTGTTTTCAGAGTAAGATAATGAGAGCTACTCTCCTTGTTTTATTCTTAATTTAAATTGAAATGCTTCTGCTGTTAAACCATTACCTTTTATTCAGAAGTTGGATCGAAATAGATGTTATATTATTAATTTAACATAGTACAAGAAATGAAAATTAAAATGAATGTGATTTATATTCATACCTCAAACAATATGCATTAACTTTCATTAAATGTTTTTCAGAGTTCCATTTCCCCTCTAATGAGATATTTCATATGAGTGTATTTCTTTACATTATCCCATCCATGCAATTCTAGGAACATGGAGGGCTTTTTCTTCAGTATTTTGCTGAATTAGATTAGCTGATGTTTTATGTGATATTTGTATTTTTATTAATAAATTATAGTGGCTCGTCGTTGTTGTATTAGCCTTGCAGAGCTTGTTGTTAGAGTTATCTAATCTTAATAAGATGGCAAGGATATGTTTCAAACTGTTCTATGTCTTGGAAAAATAAGGAAAATTCCCTACGCTTAAAAGAACTCATCAGCAAAATGACATAGCTTTCAATGTTTCTGTAAATTGTTCTTCGATAATTTATTTTAACATTTACTGGCATTCTTATGATTTCAATGATTCATTTCAGACTGATCCAGTAAGAAGTATCTCATATATTCAATATTGCATCTATTTAAGTAAGATTTTAATACTTTTCTGGAACTATATATTATATAATTATTATGGAGATAAAATTGCTTTCAAGATTAATTTTGTGTGTGTGTGTGTGTGTGTGTGTGTGTGTGTGTGGTGTGCATTTCTGTATGGGCTTGTGTATGTTCATGTGTGCAGGGAGAAATGCTGGTGGAGGCTGGAAGAAGTCATTGGATCTTCTGGTGCTTTCATGTGGGTGCAGGAACCTGAACATGGGTCCTATGTAAGAGCAGCCTGAGCATAGGTGTTTTATGCTGTCCATCTTAGTCTTTGTGAGAAATCATTAACAAAATGACTTTGGAGATTCTCTTCTTATCTAATCTGGAGTTTCTGTCATTTTAAGGTGTTTAGATTTACAAATATATCTACATGTTAACATTTTACTTAACCACTGGGTTGGCATATTTATTTTTATAATTTTGCACTATTTCAGGTATTTTGATGTGGGTTTTACATTTTTATTATTTTATAGATATTTTATTTTTCAATGCATATTGTATTTTCTTGTTCACTCAAAATTTGAAATTTTGACTCAGTTTGAAATTTCAAGAGTTTGAAAGACTTTTAAATGTTTCCTTTGTTGATAAAAAGTGGTAACTCAAGAACGTTACTTACAGTTTTGAAATTTTTTAATAACACCTTTAATAAGTAAACATACTTATGTAAGTTTTTGCTAATCATATGGCTCATGATACCAAGATCCAAGTGTATGTTTTTACAATGTTGTTTGCTGTCTTTGTGCACTGGAATCATATTATACGTGAAATACTATATTTTGGTAATTTTTCTTCTTTCTTGGTCAGGGTCTTACTGTGTAACACAATCTGGCTTCAGGAATTTGATCCTCCTGTTTTAAGTTCCTGAGTGTTAGAATTGCAAATGTGTGCTGCTCTACCTTGCTTGTATATTTTTATTGTTGTTAGTGATATTTTCTATGTTATTTAATATTTATACAATATTGATCTTAGTGATTTCATCTTCCAAGTCAAAATTTGTTTAGAAAATTGCAATTATGCAAAATTACCTATTCTTTGCTAGAGAAATGATGCTTCGATAAATATATTCTTGTGGAAAACACTGCATTAGTATTTTATTTCATTCTGTTGATTCTTTTCTATGAAACTCGGGGTTGAAGACCATGCTCATTTTAAAGACCTTGATACATATTGTCAGAAATTCAAAAAAGATTGTATTTGCTTTCATGCTCATCATGAGTGCATGAAAGTGCACATCTTCTCAAATTTCTAAGTATTGTAAATGAAAATGAATCAATTGCCTAGACAAAAACATGGAAATGATGATTATTTAAGTGTATATTTTTATTGATTATTGGTGAGGCTGAACTTTTTCTTACATAGTACAATTGTATTTCCTTTCTTTTCTTTCTTTCCTCCTATTCTTCCCTCCCTCCCTCCCTTTCTCCCTCTCTCCCTCTCTCCCCTTCTCTGCCCCCCCTTCCCTCCCTTCATCTTTTCCTCCCTTCCTGCCTCCCTCTCTCCCTCCCTCCATTCCTCTCTCTCTCCCTTCCTTCTTTCTTTCCTACCTTTCCTTCCTCCTTTGGTTTTTTCTTGATCCTTGTCTTGCCCATTTGAATAGGATATTCAAATTTATCTCATGCATTTATGCACAAAGCAAAGGAACCCTCTTCTTGTGCCTTTTAGTTTCATTCCCCTTTCTACTTTCATCAGGAAAGTTTGACATCACTTATGTTGGGACAGGGGGCTGTTCCATGCTGTGGTGATAGCTAAGTATGTTGACATGTGCCACCATAGCCTGGCTTCAACAGTGATTCATAAGGATAGCAAGGGTCTTGTATTTTGTAAGACATTTTATGTAAAGAATAACTTTGTTATGCATAGGCTGCAGCTTGGGAAATAGCAGGTGTTCTGTGTAATACTTGACAATGGCTGGGCATGATTATATGTATTTATTGCTGGCCCATGGATGATGGATGCAATGCTGGCCATTTGCCAGTGTGTTCTGAGGAAAACAGAGCCAATGCACTTGATCAGAACAACATCTGTTCCAGGCAGAATAGGACCTCTCAGCTATGCTCTGGTTACTGAATGACACCCTTTCAGGTTCCTCAGGGAGATGCCATGAATCCTGTTCCTCTTCAAATTACAGCATACTCAGGATTGCAGTGAGTGTTTATTTTATTTATTTTTATTTTTATTGCCTTCGCACTGTGCAATCTAGACTGCTAGACTGCAGAAATAGAGCAGAATGCACTTGGTTGGTCCAGTAGCTGGACAGCATAAGCTCTCACTCTAGATATGGTACTTTCCCCTGTAATGAGTGTATTTCCCCAAATCTTTTTGTCCTCTTCATCATTTCATTAAGATCCTTGCAAATTACTAGGGCAAGATTCCCAAACATCTATTTTTTCCATTAATAAATAAGTTTTCAGTCATACCTTGGCACCTTTACCTTCATCTGTTTTTACACTTCTTTGTCAGAAATATAACTTGGTAAAATTAGAAGTGGCCTTTCAGAAGTTAAAATATATAGAGTTCAAATTTTCATCAGAGTCTCACAGACCAAAAGATAGGAGACTTGGGACTTGGTCACACAGATGTTTTCCCTGCCCCTGTCCCTGTCAGAAAGCTGAGCTTTGCTATCTCTGCAGCAAGCCCATGTCTGCTGTGATGACAGCTTCTGTCCAATGTAAAATGTTCTAATATGCCCATTAAGCAGTGAGAGTCACTATTTCCCGTGGGAGTCTATTTGAATTAAGTTCTCCACTGGGAAATACTTCCCCTGAGGACCAATTGGTATAATAATTCTCATTTCAAGACATCTAAGCAATTTACCCCTCTCCCTGTTATTAAGAGAAATATTATTTATCTTGATTCACTTGGCTAATGCATTACACAGATCACAGTGCATTTTGGAAATACAGGTTAGGAGCTCATTGTGAAAGTCTGCTTTTTTTCTTCTTTTTCATTTTTAAAATACTTTTAAGTAGGGAATAAATACAAGCTACTCTAAATGTCATTAAAAATTTGGACTGCCTAATTTCTAGTTAGATTGCTTTTGATCATATTTCTACATTTTAAAAGAAGAAAATCATTTAATGAGCAGAGGCTGTGCTACATCTCTATTCAGTGCCAAAGCTGCCTCTGTGATTGTGTTTATATCATTAGAGGCAAATATAGTTCGCATTTTCTCAGACCATCTGTATGTTTCTCAGGTTCTTATATTGCACTTTACTGTTTGACTTTCTACATAAAATATGACCTAATTTGAGCTCTTTAGGTCCTATACACATACTTTCTTTTCTCATCACCTCCTTTGTTGTTTTTGTTCTTATTCTTTTTTGTTTGTTTGTTTGTTTTTGTTTTTGTTTTGTTTCATTTTGTTTTTTGTTTGTTTTTTGACACAGGGTTTCTCTGTTATAACGCTGGCTGTCCTGGCACTCACTCTGTAGACCAGGTTGGCCTTGAACTCACAGCAATCCTCTTGCCTCAACCTCTTGATAGTTTGGATTAAAGACATGAACCACCATTGCCCTGCAGTTCTTACTCTTTTTAAGATAAAATTTTTTGGCTTTTTTTTGGTAATATTTTCTTATTTCCAAATGAGTAGCATTTATAACGTATTTGCCTCTCTGATCTGGAAAATCTTTTTTCCCACTTTGTGCTTATGTGGGTGTCTTGGTTTGGGTTTCTATTGCTTGATAAAACACCATGAACAAAAGCAGCTTAGGGAGGAGGTATACTTGGCTTACATATCCTGGATCAGAGTCCATTGAAGGAAGTCAGAACAGGAAATCAAACAGGAACCTGGAGGAAGGAATTGATGCAGAAGCCATGGAGGAATGCTGTTTATTGGCTTGTTCAGTCTGCTTTCTTATAGCACCTGGGACCACCAGCCCAATGGTGACATTGTCTGCTGAGAACTGGGCCCTACCACATCAATCATAAATCAAGAAAATGCACCACAGGCATACCTAGTAGAACTATTTTCTCAAATGAGGTTGTCTTTTTTTTACAATGACACTAGCGTGTGTCAAGTTGACATAAGACTAGCCAGCATAGCTGATTTCTATGTCTATTGGACACAGTTTTTCGCAATCAAGGCACTAGGTTTGGCTGGCTTATTTGGAGTTGGTAATGCAATACATGGCTAGAAAAATAAATAAATGTTATGTATGGCTGAGCCTACTGAAACCAAACTGAAACTCCCTAGCAGTTCATGGAAAAGTGGTCAACTTAGAGAACTTCAGGTTAGCACCAACCTGTGTGTGCCATTGCAGCAGGGAACCCTATCTGCTCCCTTTCTGGGAAGATCTTTTTTGCCTCCGGAGTGTCTGCATGAGAAACACAGATTTAGGTTTCCCCAAATTCCATGCTCCTATGTGGTAACAGTTTCCCAAAGTTTCATAGTAAGTAACAGACCAAGACAACCATAATTCAAGACACTTTTCAAATATATTAGGAGAAATATCAGGAAGGAAGATTACAGCAAAGCAGAGATATCTCCTTGACTGTAGGTGTCCTATGTATTTGCAAATATTCTTAGCTTTGTGGTTGGTGAAAGCTCATGATTTGTTAAGTTAACGCATCTGAAAAGATTTCATATGATATTCACAAGGACATTAGGTGACACACAAAGGAGGATTATAGCTATTTAAGGGGTAAGAGACCCCAAGATAATTTGAGATTAAGTCACTGACTTGAGCTTGCAGCATTCCACCTTCTCTGTAATCACAGAAATTCTGGTCAGCCTGTGTAGAGTGGTGAAGCAGGTGTGTCTCCTTTTCTTGTCTTCTTTTTAATTAAAAATAATTACTGTGTTTTTTTATTGAAAGAGAAATATAACAATTTCGTGCCTCTTGTGGCTCCCAGCTATCCTTTCTTGAACCTCTCCCGTGAGAATAGCCTCCACTCTCAAGTCGATAGCCTCTTTTTCTTTTATTATTATTTCTTATGTGTATGCACATAAGATGTGTGTGTGTGTGTGTGTGTGTGTGTGTATACATACATATACATATAGTACATACACACACACAGAAACACACACATACACACACATATAACCTGCTGAGTCCATTTTTGTTGTTTGTGTGGGTTTGGTTTCAAGGCTTTCCACTCTGTCTTGGAGAACTCATGGCAGAGCTCATCCTTAGAAGAAGCTGACTCTCCTTCTCCCAGTTGTCATCATCAGTTGCTGTGATTCTTTGTTAAGGGGTGGAACCCCATGAAATTTACCCCCTTCCGTGTTAACATGTCCATTGATATTAACATTTTTCAGGTCTTGTTTATGCAGTCGTATCTAGGAGAGACTTCTTATCACAGATTTCCTGGTATTCTCTCTTCCAATCCTTCTATCTCATCCAGTACCTAATTTTAACCATTCAATCAATTGCATACTTTTAAAAATAATCTTTATTATTTGAATTTTCATTACTGTGTTACAGATGCAGTAAGCTACTGAACTGCACTTACTTCATCAGTAGTTTAGAGCAAAAAAAATCATGAGGCTCAAGGAAAGGGAAGAGGAGTGTACTGAGACATAAGAAGAGATTTCTAGGGCCTAACAAAAAAGATGACCCTTAATTTTCTTTTCTCTTATTTTAATGCACTCTTCATGTTATTCTTATCAGTGAAGTTTAAAAACCTATTTGGAGTTCACATTTCTTACCTGGAATTCTGTAAGCACATCTATTATTGGGACATTTGGAGCAAACGGCCAGCCTTTACAATGTTTCTGGTAATTGATAACAGAATTAAGTTATTTCTAATATTTTTATTCTTTTTTTTTTCTTAACTCTAATCTTGTTTTCACTGTTTGTGTTTTTTTAGAGCTAATGAAAATAACTCTAAGCAATGGAACTGCCATTTCTTTCTCAGTACTAGCTTTCTAATTTCACCAGTGTGGTGGTATGAATGAAAATGGTCCCCCTTGGTTCATAGGGAGTGGCATTATTAGGAAGTGTGGCTTTGTTGGAGGAAGTGTGTCAGTGCGGGTGGACTTTGAGGTTTCAGATGCTCCAGCCAGGTCTAGTGTGACAGTCTCTCCCGGCTACCTGCTGATCCACATGTAAAACTCTCAGTTCCCTTTCCAGCACTATATCTGCCTGCCTGCCACCATGCTTCCCACCATGATGACAATAGACTAAACCTCTGAACTGTAAGCCAGCCCATTTAAATGCTTTCCTTTATAAGAGTTGCATGGTCATGGTGTCTCTTCACAGCAATAAAACCCTAACTAAGACAACCAGATTGTAAACTTAACTGGTCATTAGGAAATCACCGTCTGATTCATCGGTGTACCCTTCCCTTTCTGCTCAGGAACAACATAATCAACAGGAATAACTGTCCAGAAATATTGGTTTGAAATGTCATGTAGACATTAAGTATGTATGAATATGTATTAAGTATGTATATATGTAGAGACATATCTTCATAGTTTTCCTAAGATTTAAGTGAACTGTATGAATGGGAGATGATAGCTCTAATATGAAAATAACCTTAATACAAAATTCATGCTTATGGCCAAGTACTGAATTCAATAATCCCTTTACCAAAGTCAGTGAGAATAGCTGTTAGGTTGCTTCTAATTTTGCAATGTATTATTTTTTTATAGGCAAATGACTGTCATGCATTAATTCCCTATAGTAAAAATGTCTATATTGTGAGCTTCCTGTGAATGTCTATATTGTGAGTTAGATCAGGTATCAGCAATTTTATTCTTGTTGGTAATTATCAATCTGGAAGGCCTCATTTCTTCATCCACTGAGGGCTGTTTATATGTTTGCAGTTCTACATTCTTGTCTTCATTAGTGAATTCTAAGGCATTGAGTGAAAACAGCCTGCAAACCCCCTGTTTACAGCGTTATAAAAGTGTTAAAATATGCAAGAACTGGGAGTCCTAAAGAGAGAAGCCAAATGGATTCTACAACCAAATGTGGGAGAGATGTTTTATGATTCTGTTGACTTCTTTTTAAAGAACATATTATATTTTTAAGAACATTGCATTTTTCACAGTAATGGCTTTAAAAATACTTTGCTCACATTGATGAAATAAATTCTTTCCCATTGGTGTGGAACAATCTAAGAGAAGAGCATATGTGATCTTTTCCTCTGTATGAAATGTACTGAATTAAGGGTCTACAGGAACCTTAAGCAAATGCTGCTTCTAACCTTTATACATAAGCATAAAACACATGAAATTTTCTTTTATTTTCTTAAATATTTTTGAGAGCTTCATACATGAACACTGAGTCTCTGTACCTTCCATTATAACTGCCCCTCCAACTCCTCCTGTACCTCTCAAATTTGTAATCTTTTTCTTTAACTATTATATATATATATATATATATATATATATATATATATATATATATATATACATACACACACACACATGTATATTCAGCCTACTCTATACATGTCCATGGCAGATCACTTGAGATTGGACTACTCATGTATTATGAAGCAGTCCCTGGAGGAAATTGCTCCTTCTCTCAGTAGAGATTGACCACTTGTAGCTCTTCATCTAGGTGTGGGGCCACGTGGATTTCATTCTATTCCATGGGCATATTGACTAATACTCTGTAAATGTATTCTCAATACTTATCCTGTACTTACAGATAGGTGTAGTTCTCACCCTTCATTAAAGAAGATTCATTTTGCAACAGATGAAGATTATTACTGAGATCTACTACTGGTCAAAATATAGAGAATCAGTCGTTGTGGAGCACCCAATCCCGGCTGATGTATCTTCAATGCACCCCTATACCTATGGCTCAGAGAAAATTGTGGAAGAAGAGGGTGGAATGATTGTAAGCCAGAGTCCAGGATGCCTGCTTCTAGACAGTTTCCCTATACATGACAAGAAAAATGCACCCGTGAAATCTCAACAATATGGTTGCCTGCACAAGAATGGCACAATGACATCGCATATGTTCTGTTGATTTATCTTTCTATTAGATTTTCTTCATTTTTTCTTTCTTGGAAGTAATTTAAAGTGAAACATTGGCAATAATTCCTTATATTTCCCCCCCATCCAGTGGAATTCCTTTACAAACCTTTCATAACTTTAGCCACTTTGTGTGTGTGTATGCACATGTGTATATATATATATATATATATATATATATATATATATATATGTGTGTGTGTGTGTGTATATATATATATATATATATATATATATATATATATATATACTTTACTGGGGCCTAAGAAATGGCTCAGTGGATTAAATCAATTGGCAAACAAGTCTGGTGTTATCAGATGGATCCAGAGAGTCTGTGGTGGAAAAAAATCAGATGCCCCAAAGTTTTCCTTTAAGCTCCACATGCACACTCTGCACCCCCTACATCATATACATACACACCACACACACTTCTATCACCTACACACTAAAAATAAAGTAAACAACATTCTGCTACCACTTGGAATAGTAAATGTATATTACTTTCACCTTATCTGAGAAAGTCTAATCAACCAAGGCATGGGCTGGTCAATGCTGATAAAAGTGTGCCTCGGCATGTGACAACAGATGGTCTGTAACATGTAAACATATGAAAGTAAGCATAGCACACCAATGCTGTTCTCCCAGGGCAAAGAACAAATGAGCCATTGTGTTTCATATTTTCAAACTTTCAGGTGTCTTTCTTGGCTAAAACAATATGAAGTAAATCACCAAGGTTAGTTTTTTCTTCCCCTATCTTTGATGATTTTGTGGCTCAGTGAGGCAAAAAGCATATAAGTTATTTAAATACAAATGGGTTGATAAATCTGCGGGTCTTGCGAGAGCTCAGCAGGAGGCAAGCAGCTGAGGTTTTAAATTCCACCCTTCTCTTCCTAGTGGTTTATCATAGAAGCGCTGACTGACTGCGATCCACCAGGTGTAGCCATAATGTAGTACTATTAGATTCGAAGCTTCATTGTCAGAAACTTCATTTAAACCTCCATAAAACCATACTGACACAAAGAATGAACTGTAATAGCTTATAATTATGAGAGTGCGTAAAGTATGCCTCACAACCCATTACAAAGCCATAATTTTAGCATAAAAACCATAAACCAAGAGAACAAAACTTGAGAACTTCAAAATAAAATTACAGCTTTCGTAACAGCCCAATAGAGCATACCCCTTTTCTACACAATAAATGATTGTCTCATCTGCCTCCCACATGCAAAACATGGGTGGATTTCTGATTTTTCAGACTTCACGTTATAGCATGGTCCCACCGGCATCTCAGAATTGGAGCAGTAATAGATTTCCAGAAGAAATTGTAATACCCAGTAGAATGAGATCTGGTTTGGGGTTAAAGGATGGTTATTATTCACTCGTGTCAAAATGGGAAATTAGAAGGAAAGGCTTTTGTGCCTGGTGTGCTTAAGAACCCCCTTCTGTTGAGAGAGAGAGAGGGAAAGAGAGAGAGAGAGAGAAAGAGAAGAAATACCTCCTTGTATCATCAAATCAATGTGGTTCCAGCTGAATGAAATTCATCAGTCCTGTGAACAGGTGAAAGCAAGCATTTAAAAACTGTATTTTATGAAAATAAATGTAGTTTCTATGCCAGAACATTTAAGTGCTTGTCACCTCCCTTGATCCATGTTTATAGTTTCTTCAATGCACGTTGATTGCTTGTCTCATGGATGATACATCATTTACCTGACATCATGAAGCCTAAGTGAGCATTGTGCTGATCATATATTACATGACATACTATCTTGTCCAAAAGGGAACATCAAAGCACATATGTTACAACCTGCACTTAAAGCATGACATCTGTTATGATTATTGAAGTAATATTCTGCATAAGAAGGAAATTAAAATCCCTTATAATACAACCCACAAGAGATAACTGCTGAAATATTTTGGGGTATTTTATTTTATATACTGTCAAAACATGGTTCAATTTTATATAGTCTTAGGTAATTAACTACTTTGCATTTATTTATTTGTTTGTTTTCATGTTTATTTCTTGGGATCAAGCCCAGGGAGTTGGACATTCTTGTTAAATGCTATAACCTTGAGCTATATTCCCAGACCATTATAATCTAGTTTTCTAAAAGCATAATCATCTTGATAATTTTATATCATTAAAATCTATTATAATATTAAATAATTATGACAAATGAATTGTTTATAATCCATTTAACCTTTCTTAAGGACAAAAATTTACATTGTTTATCATTTTCTGAGGTTAGAAGTCATGGTTATCTTTGCAATATGTAGTTGTATAAATGTTATGCATATATATATATATCCATACAACATGAATCTATCTATTGTCTTTTAAAATTTCTCTACATACAATGTATTTTGATCATATACTTTCCCTCCTCTAACTCTTCCCAGATCCAACCCACCTCTGTATTTTTCCAACTTTGTGTTATTTGTTTCTCTATAATAATATAAATATAAATATAAAATATAGCTGGGCAGTGATGGTGCACACCTTTAATCTAAGCACTCAGGAGGCAGATCTACATAGATCTCTGCGACTTCAAGGCTAGCCTGGTCTACAAACTGAGTTCCAGGACAGCCAGAGTTACATCAGAAACCCCCTCCTCTCTCTATATATATTATTAAATGGTCAAAGCAAACAAACAAAAACCATAAGATGAGAAATACCAAGACAAAACAAACATGCACAGAAAAAAATCTCATGGAGTCCATTTTGTGTTGGCCAGCTAGCATGGAAGTCTACCCTGAAGTGTGGTTGACATACTCAGTGATACTCCATTGAAAAAAAGTAATTTTCCCTTTTTAAGCAAGTATTAGTTGCAAAGAAATTCTTGGTTAGGTAGGCCTGTCTAGCCATTTCCCTTTGCTAGTTCTGGTATTTGTACAGTTGAACTTGTACAGATCTTGTATATGAGATAACAGTGTCTGGGAGTTCATATGTGTGTCATCTCTGTTGTATCTGGATGATAATCTTTTCTTGTAATCACCCACCACCCCTGACTGTTTTATTTTTTTTAAATCAAGACATGGTTTCTCTGTGCAGCCCTGACTGTCCTAGGACTCACTATGTAAACCAGGCTGGCCTTGAACTCAGAGATCTGCCTGCCTCTGTCTCCTGGGTGCTCTGATAAAGGGCATGCACCACCACTACCTGGCTTCTTTTTTCTTTTTTGACTCTTAAAATCTTTCCACTTCAATTTCCACATAGATCCCTGAGCCTTGAGGGGAGGGATTTAATAAAGGCATTCCATTTCGGAATAAGTACTCCAAAGTCTTTCATTCTCTGTACATTGTTCAACTGTGTGAATTCCTATCTACTGAAATAAGAAGCTTCTCTGATAAGGGTTGAGTGATGCACTGAACTATAGGTACAGTAGTATGTCATTAGAGTCATTTTATTTGCTATGTTCCTTCAGAGTAATAGTATTAGGTTTAACCCTAGGGCCTATGATCTACCTAGTTTCAGGTTCTTAACAACTTTCTCAGTATCCAGTATGGGTTCCATCTCATGGAGTTGGTCTCAAATCCAATCAAATAGTGATTGATCACTCCCACAATACTTCTATCACTATTGCACCATTGTATCTTGGAGGTAGGTCTCTGTTGTAGTTTGCAGGATATGCTAGTTTTCTCTTTGCTGACCAAATACCTGACAAGACACGACTTAAGGGAGAGAGGAATTATTTTGGCACATAGTGTGAAGGATAAAGTATATCAGGGCAGGGAAGGCATGCTGGCAGGAGCAGGAGGTGGTTGGTAACCTTGTGTCCTCAGCCAGAAAGCAGAGAGCTAACAGAAAGTAAAATGGGCTAAAAATCTCAAGGCCCACCCTCAGTGGCCAACTTATGACAACAGGATTCTACTTCTTAAAGGCTAAACAATCTTTCAAAACACTGCCACAGACTGGGGACCAAGAATTGAAACACATGAGTTCGTGGGAAGATATTACACTCTCAAACTAAAACCCGTGGTAAGTGGAAAATTTAACAGAGAGGAGGTGGGAGTTTAAAGACCTTGACTGAAGGGCTCCCTTTAGAAACCTAGTGCTCAGAAAGAAGGTTATCTGCCCCAGCTTCCTCCCTAAGCTCACTGCTCAGACAGGAATTTTCTCTTAAGGAAATACATAGCCAAATAGACAGTAATGGTGTACTATTTGTTTGTATACCCACTACTAACTGTGCAACAAATTACTATGGGAAACCTTCAGAAACCTCATTAGATAATAATTGAATATAAACGAGAACCCTGGCATGTGAGCTTATAATCTATGGAATACATAGCACAGCAGACAATGAAAACCATAGTAATTAAGTCACATAGGTACAACATGAGAAGCATGGTTATGAAGCAATAATACAGTAGGAGTCCTCACCAAGCCTCATTTACAAAATAAGGACCGGAGATGCTTCAGATTTTTATCATTTTAAAGTAATTTCCTTTACTGGACTAAATGAGGTTATTTTTCATATCTTATTATGGTGGATTAAGAGAGAAATATCCCTCATAGTCTCAGGCAGTTGAATATTTGGTACCCAGTTGGTGGCAGTTTGGTAGGAAATATGTCACTGGGGGTGGGCTTTGAAATTCAATGCCTTATGCTACTGGTAGATTGCTCCCAATGCTTTGTGCTTTTGTACATGATGTGAGCTCTCAGGTTCCTACTCCTGCTTCTAGGTCAACTGCCATGCCTCCTGCCATGATGGATTTTTATCTCTCCAGAACCATAAGTCCAAATAAAACCTTCTGTAGGTTGCTTGGTCATGGTGTTTAATTACACAATAGAAAAATAACTGATGAATTTGTTTACATATTTTATGTGCATGTGTGCCTGCATGCAGGTGTATTTGTATGTATGCGAATGTGTGCATGGTGCCCATGTGGAGGTACAGAATATAAAATACAATTGGAGAGATTTGCTTCTCTCTTTCTGCCATGTGAACTTCAGGCATTGAATTCAGGTTACCAGGGTTGGCTGCAAGCGCTTTGACCTGCTCAGCTGTCTCAGCAGCTGAAGATGAGGTTTTTGAGAAGCATTCCCTATACAGAAAACAGTAGTTCTGAGAATTTCAGGTTGAGTTTTCATTACAAGATTTAAAAAGAGATTTTGAGCTTAAGAATTCTGGAGAGCAGTTATGGCTGTTTTTAGACGGTTGTGGATGCCTATGAAAACAATTAGGATGTTTTACTAGTCCATTTTCAATCCTTAATCACCTGCTGAAATAGGTAAATACCAAAATGTGTAGTTTTGAAGTGAATATAATGACCATGTATGATAATAGTTCCATTTTGCAACGGCTTTATTACTTTAAGTATGGCCTCCTTTTCCAAGGAAGCAGAATTTATAAGAGCTTTGGTGGCACACTCAGTAATTTATAAACATTGCCCAAATCCTAGTTAGCCAATCTATACATGAAGGAGCTGTTCGGTTTTATGAAGCACATAATTGGGATGTAAATTATTTTTCGACTTTCCATGGTGTAAGTAAGTCACTTACGATAATCATTGTATTTTCACTACCACTCTGAACGAATTTTTATCCATTATGTTCCTTCAGGAGGTTCAGGCTTTAAAATATGTATGCAGAACTGTGCACTCAAAGAGATCATTGTCTCAGTACCGGATAAAAATATCCTAGGAAGGACACAGAGACTTTTTAAAAAATAAATTGTACTTGTGAGTATCAGTATTCTAAAGAATATTTTCCAATGTAAATGAGCTTTTCTCAATGAAAACGTCTCAGGCACTGTCTCTGAGATTTCGAGTAGCTGATTATTCCAGGCCCAGAGGATTTGATCTGTGCAGATTCATTCCTGCACTGCCATTTGCAAGACAGAACTCAAATGAACTTATGTACATCTCTCCCCTCACTATCTGTATACCTTTCTAATGCCTTTTAGCTTATTTTACCAGTTTCTCTTACTCAGCCTGCCTCATAGGACTGTGTTTTTGAGTTTGTTGTGATTGCTTATTTATTATTTATTTACAATATTCTTTCCTTTTTTCTGTTCACAATTCTTGGGAGCCTCCATTACCATTTTTTTCTTCTTCTTTTTCTTCTTATCCTTGGTTTCTGTGATAAGACTTGTAGTCCAGGCTAGCCTTGAGTTCACTATTAAGGAGTCTGATGTTAACGCTTGGTCAGATTAGTTTAGTATCCCAAGCCTCAGATTACAGGTGTACACTATTTGTCCAGCTTATCATTTTTTTTTGCCATTATATTTCCTTTGTGTTTACATGTGAATGTACATGCCTGGGTATTGGAGAGTATGCACATTGTGTGTGTGTGTGTGTGTGTGTGTGTGTGTGTGGTGTAGGTCAGAGGTTGATGTCAGGTGTCTTCCTTGGTTCTACGCCCTATTTTTTGAGATGGGGTTATCCACTGAACCTGGAGCTTATTGATTTGGTCAAGGAATCCTCCTGTCTCTGCCTCCCCAGCACTGGGCTTATTTACGAACACCACACTGGTTGGCTTTTATGTGGGTGCTGGGATCTGAACTCAGATCTACATGCTTGCCAGGCCAACATTTTACTGGCCAAAACCATCTCTCTAGCCCTGGATCACTTTTTTTTACTTGCCATTTATCTTTTTCTGTTAGATCTGCAACTTAAACTGCGGTTTGGTTCTTTCACTAAAGCATGGTGACCAACCACTCCAGCTCAGGTGGGCTTGGCCCAGTTTTGATATGGAAAGCTCTACATCATGATAAAGTCTCCCTCATATGGGAGTCTAAACTTTGGGGAAATAGTTATTGAAAGGGGACAGAGGTGAGGTACAGAAAAACGCAGCATTCTCCAAAATGGGGCCTGAATACAACACAGGCTTTAGGGACAAATGACCACTGCTCAGGTTTTCTGCCTCCAGTTGCTTCTGTCCTTGATTCTCCCTTTCTAAACACCAAGGGTGGAAACTGTGATCTGAAGTTTATAATAGTGGTTTATTAACCGTTGTTTTTAATCCAAGTGATACATCCTAACTGAGCAATTTACTTGGGTTTTACTCATAAATGTAAGTATTTGATTTAACTTTGGCAGTTTATTAACTGTAGTATTCATAGTTGATAAGGAGAAGCTTTCATTTGTTAAAAGTAAAATATCGAATCATCATCACCTTTGGAAGGAAGTACAATTGACTTTAGCACATGACTATCAAGGGAATATTTAAAGAAGGAAAAGATTCTCCAAGGAATGGGAGATAATGGCTGTACCCACTGGAAAATCCCCTGGGAACTTGCTAGAAGTAGAACAAAGCTGGTGCAACAGGCTTTCCCTGTGCACTGGCTTTCCATGAGAGTAATATATTTCTTTAACAATGTCTCAATTTTGTATGAGTTCAAGTTATAGAAGATCAAAATTATAAAAGTTTAATGGGTTCTATGATTGATTCTTCTGGTCAACTGGACAAGTGTGAAAATTGAACACTTCCATTTAAGTACGTGATCCCGAAGCTGGCTTTTAGGGAGGAGCTTCTGAGCAGTTGCATATGATGGAGACAGGTACCTCCTAGTGCTCTTTCTTGGACTTTGACATGTGATATTGCCAAATGAAGATTCTTATGCATTTTGAGGGTTTTCTGAATTTTGATTTACCATATCTATTATGTATATGTTGCATTTAAAACTTGCAAACCAACATATATACACCTTATTCAGTAATATTATGGTAAGGTTTTTAGAATCAGCTTCATAAAATGCAGTCAAGTTTATACAAAAATCTAATAAATTCCATGCATACTAGAATAGATAGGAAAAACTATAAATGATATTGAAATAATTACATTAAAATAATTCATCTTAAATTTCTCATAGATAATTACTTTTTAGGGGTTATGTATGCATTTT
This sequence comes from Cricetomys ansorgei, assembly GCA_026225945.1. NCBI lineage: Eukaryota > Metazoa > Chordata > Mammalia > Rodentia > Nesomyidae > Cricetomys > Cricetomys ansorgei. Next base: position 30,404,724 of record JAMJFZ010000199.1, read on the forward strand.
TTATCTTTACCAAAGTCTTTCAAATATATTCGATCTACTACATGAATTTAACTGGATTTTACAGCTGTAGTTACTTTACAATTCATTAATTTTTTTTCTCCAAAACAATTACAATTAAAGTTGTGATCTTTGTTAAACCTTTTCTTTCTGCAGTGTTTAATACATAATTATAAAGGTAAATATGAGCTAATAGGGTTTTTATCATTACTTTCTTAAGTCTAGACCAGTAAAAGAATACACTGCCCTTGTTAATAGTTACAGACTTGTGGATTTAATGTTTTCATGGTGGCTGTTTCACAGTACGTTCATAGTATCTTGAAGTTTGGTGATCAGTGCTTTTCTGTCAGTGCACATTAGCTGCGGCACATAATTGGACTGCTCCGCAGAGGTTTAATTACATGAAAGAAGGTGAAAGCTGCCCCTCAGGCAGTTTTATTGCTGCCCATCCTTTCAAGCTTCTGACCTTGCTCGGCAGGATCTCCACTCCGTCTTCCTGCTTCCCTTTGCCATTTTAGTTGATTTTACAAACCACAGTCCTTCGATGCCTGTGTTAGAGTACAACTTTCCTCCCTCCAAAGTTATTCAAGGTTTTCCCCTCATATTCAGATTTGCATGCAGCATCTTTGACCCCTCTGGACAACATTCTTCCTCTGCTTCAGCAGCCTGGGATGCATGGCCTACCAACCTGCACGTTCTGTAAACTACCTGACCTCCAACCCATTATTCCCTTCTCAGAGACTTCTGTTACTAATAATATGCTTTGATGTCCTAGGCTGCTGTTTTTACCTTCATGCCTATACCACACTGCACTTTATATCATGAATGTAAACCTACTATAATCCAGACTCCTTTGTTCAGTTTTTGTCTCCCTAGTAAGAAAACGACTTCATGAAATTAATTTACTTCATCCACGCTTCTATTTCAAGGCCTTAAAAAGGCACCATACATATAGCAAGCATTGTCAAATACCAAGTACAGACATCTATCCTCATTCTTTACTTTGAAATCTTATGGAAGAAGGTCTATTACTACCTAAAGTATAAGGGTTTCCAGAGTGTTCAAATGAACAAGACTTGACAAGTTCTACTAAATGGGGCTGTGTCCAATCAGGGAGCAATCTGTTCTACAATCCCACATAGGTTGCATATAGGTTGGTGACATGAGAAGGTTATAATTTTCTGTCATAACTTAAGTTGTTCTTTTCCCTCACTGCACCCATACCTCCCATTGATTTGGCAAACATATCGTTTATTCAATTGGAGGAAAAGTTATGTAGATATGACTGAGCAGCTAGAATCTATTACTTCATTGAGAGTGAGATTACAGATAATTGAAAATGGAAGCAACTTTGGATAGATGAATACATTTCTAATGCTAGAGAGTACAAAGTAAAAGGACTTAATAAGAGTTATAAGCACTTACAATGTTTTAAGAATGTTGACGCCAGAAGAAATCAAATCTTTTCTCTGGGGTCTACTAGGCTGTGGAGATAAAATTAAGTCTAAGAACATAGAAAATACTTAAAATTCACTGTGGTGATTTCATTCATAGAATGAATGGTAATCAGCGTACTCAGATATTTAGCGATTTTTTAGTTCATGATGTAAGTTTTAGAATGGCAAAATTATTATCAAAATGATTTTAAATTTTAAAAGATGACTTTAGTTTGTCTCTGACAAGTAAATAAAGTAGAAGCTAAGGTGACATCTAGAGAGGTTATCTCCGCAGTTCTTTTGTATAATAGCAACACAGCCACCTGATTGAGGGGGGTAGCTTCATCCAAGTGTAAATTAGTACTTTAAGTGTTTCCTTTGGATCTTCGAGTCTTTATTTGTGGACATTGTAGTAGTCAACCCCTCAGAGAAAAGTTATGGAAATCAGATAGCATATGAAAGCAGGCCTGATCACCCTCTGGGATATGTTAAAGAAATTCATTTGTATGTACGTTAAATGGAGATTTCAATGAGCATTTAAAGAGAAAGCTATCTTAAGGTCTCAAGGATGCTCCCATTGACATCTTTATCCTTCATTTTAAAAAAAGTGACTGTTATAAAATGATACACTTGTTCACACCCTTGGAACTTGTTTGCCACTCATATTTCATCCAAATTATAAAAAAGCCAATAATCTTTAACATTTCAGAAGGCAATTGCACCTCTCCCAGAACGGTCCTTTCACAAGTAGCCTGCTGCAAAACCTCTCTTGGGTGGCTTATCTAGTGGCCTTGGCAAATCTTGGCCCTGCGGAGCATTTCTGTCTCCAACATCTCTACTTGGAGCACAAAGAAACTGAAGGTTCATTTCCCAGAGGATGGGGGGAATTGGAGCTCTGTCTCAAACTGGATTTTATTGGGTGATGCTTCAAAGGACTCACTTAGCATTTCTGCTAACAGAGCTGAACAGTCAGCCAAAATATTGGAAAGGAAATGTTCAGGCAGCATGAAAAGCCAGGGAAGCCTAGGGAAGTGGAGGAGCCAAGCCAAGGGTGACAAAATCGAAGGGGAAAGTTTCAGAGTCAGGCATGAAAAGGAAACTGTTTCTAACACATTAGTTAGAGCCTTTGCATCCTACAGTCATATCCCATCTAGGAAATAAGTAGCACTAAATTGAGTGTGAACTTTACCCTCTTCTATACTCACAGTCTTGTGCTAATGTATTAAAGGAGATTTTTCCAGCTCTTCTGAATAGGCCCATCACACAACGTGACAGTTAGCAATTAATGGCAAGTACCCACAACCCACAATGAGGATCCTGTGAATATTTTCTACCTCCAAGCTCTGGCGATCTGGAATAAAATTACTTTAGTGTCCACACATGAATAAGTAGATGCTCTGAGCAAATATTCCCATTGAGCACAATTGTCATCTACAACACAAGTCTGGGACATGTTTTAGGTTCTATAACATGACTTTGAGAGACAGTATATCAATTTGTCTCCCACCAGGTTTCTCTTCTGCTAGGACAATGTTGTTTGCACTGCATTGATTTTGTTGAGCACTCATCTGCTCCTTGGAAAAGTCAGTGCGTTTGATTATGGACAAACCCCTCCAATGGGCCCAAGTAAGTTATACAGACATAAAGGCTGAAGGTCTTCACAGAAGCAGAGAAAGGAAGACTGCACAGCTGACCAGAAGTCGATGGCAATAAGAACACAAATATATGCATCAATTATTTGTGTCACTTATTAACTTTAGTTTTCAGTGAGGAACATATCTTGTTAAAATTTTCCTATAAATTAAACAATTGTTTTAAGCATGTGTATTTTGCATATATTTTGTATGTGTGCGTATGTGCGCATGTGTATCTGCATGTATCTGAGTGCATGTATATGTGCGCACACGTGGAAGGCTAAGATTAGCGTTAAGTGTCTTCCTTGATCCCTTTGCACCTATATTTTGAGACAAGGTCTCTGGTGAGCTCAGGACTTGTGATTTGGGTGAGTTTGGCAAGCCAGTTTACTCTGAGGACTCTCCATCTTTGTCTTCTGCATTGAGGTTACAGGCAGACCAAGCTGCTCATCAGCTTTTTTTTTTTTTTTTTTTGAGTTCTGGAGATTTGAACTCTTGCCTCACGTTTCTGTGCCATTTACCCACTTAGCCACATCTCCATCCCATGACTGCTATGTTTTCATTATTATACGATGCATCAAGACCACATAAACAAATTAGGAATAGTAACAGAAGCAGTCACTCACACAGGATTTATGTGCCTGTCACTATTCCTAGAGATCTTATTTTCTTAATTTAGTCTTCGCAGCCATCATTTAAGAGAGCTCAGAAACAGGAAGATGGGAATAGAACGGATTTTGTTATAGCCATGTCATTTGATTACTTGAGCAATTTCAGTTCCACAGGACAGAATAAGTAATGTTAGGTTACAGACCCTCTAACAGCTTTTCTCACTTTCCCAGAAGTCAGGCCACACACAACAGCAACCTCTATCCCTGGGCAGAGTTGATAAAATGGACAGTTATCTTACAGTTCTTACAAAGGATTCATTTCTCTCTCTCTTCTATTTGTAGCTGTGACAAGTGCAGCCTCCCTTCACTAGACTAAGGATGATCTTGAATTGTAACTTTTATCTTATCAGTGTCTTCCTGACATCTAAACCAGAACAGGCCATGCTAGATTACAAGGTATGAAGCTTCCCTACCCCTCAAAAATGCTTTGTCCTCTGTCCCTTGTCTCTCCCTTCAAGGCCTCCTTATGGTTCTCTGTGGCCTTGATGCTGTATCAGTCTTGGCATCTTGGTAAGTGAAAGCTTGTCTCTTCCTACAGAACAGCCACTATAGTGTGGGTGGAGCCTATCTCTTCGAATGCTTCCCTTTTGAGGCTGGATCATGGCTGTCCATAGTTCATGGCTCTTAAAGCTTCTGCCTTGTAACTAAGGACAGTTAACTGGCAGTAATTCATGTAGTTTCATACAAGGGAGCTGGCACAAAAATTACTCTTCAGAATGAATTCACAGTAAGCTCAAAACAAAATTCAATTGAGTCTTTTGTTCAGAGAGACATTACATTTTTAGTCATCCTCAGTATTTTCTGTATTTGTTATAAGTCATAACAAGTCATAGTCTTCCTTCTTCTCTTAGTCTCCTGGCTGTTGATTGGCCTTGGACTTACCAGGGAATAAACTGACTGGACTTGGTTATATCACAAAATAATATATATTTTTTTACTATCTCATGGTTAAATCAATGAATTTCTCCTGTAATTTTTTGACTTATAATAGCTTGCCAGGACCTTTCAGCTTTATGAAAGGTACATATACTGAAGCCATACACATTCAATAAAAACTGATCTTTGAATTTATATTTTTAATATGTTTGTAATTCTGGTGCTTAGCAACAACTGCCAGCAACTCCCCATCAGTCCAGTGATCATAAGGAGACAATCAAGGTTCTAAGGTTGCTAAACCAAGATATGTGGTAGTTTAGGGGTTTTATTACTCAAAATTCAGCTTTAGAAAGTAAGCTCATCATAAAACAAGGAGGATGTCTATTTGAAAACACTGGTCCTGGTAAGGGATTTATTGTTTCTTCACAAAAGTGATGGTCACTCAATCATTTTAAAGGCATTTCACCTATGCCAAAGCAACTCTGAGGAAACTATGGGTGATTGGCTCTACTTTCACCAGTATAGAAAAGGAAAGTTCCACAAGGAGATACCCAGACTATGGTATTTTCTCAGGATGGTTGATTTTTAAGAAAGGTTATGGTAGAAGTTGAATATCTAGACACTAACTCATTGAAATGTTTCTAATGGGAAAGTCTTTCTGTACTGCACATGCTCTACACATGCTCTGATTCCTAGACATCTAACCAGCCCAATCCCTCACACCAATCTTGAAAGGCATACTCCTTTCTCTTATTACTTTTGAGACACTTTTCTTGGACTTTATCTTAATTTACCAAACGTTTCTTCAGGGATTAAAGGTTGTCTGTCCATGATTAGAAATTGGAGACTAGAGTTTATGTTGGTTGCCTTTTAGTAAGGCGCTCAGACCTCAATAAGTTAATAGATGATTTATTAAACATTGATCAACTCTTCTTTGCTGTTAAAAGCACTAGGGAAATTGTAATGTTCATGTAATAAGACATGAATAGCGGTAGGTAATAGTGAGAAGGATGATCTTGAAATCATTGTGCCAATAGCTTTTGAAAGTATTATATCAGACTAGTGATAAATACCTCATAAATTATTTTATAAAGTATTTATAAATTATTTATAAGATCTTTCTTATTTGTTTCCTTGGGATTAATAAATAGTTTCCAGGAGACTTGAGAGTTGGGATAGTCATGCTATGCAAGCATGCTAACTGAAGTCAGATCTCCAGAGAACATGTAAAATGGAGGCCATGGTGGCATGTATTTATAATTCCAGTGCTAGAATGCCTGAGACTGGAGGATCCCTGAAGCTCATAGGCAAGTCAGCGTTGCCCAGTGCGTGAACTCCAGGATCAGTGAGAGATCTTGTCTCAAGAAATAAGATCAATTAGGGACTTTGACTTCTTACATCACATGTGTACATTTACCAATATAAACACAGATGAACAATATATACACAGGAGGATAGTTTAAAATCATTAATTAAAAGAATAATCTAAAGTCCTACTAAAAGATACATATTCCTTGAAGGATATACAAGTCATCTTGATATATTAATTTCATACCTAGTTTCAGAGCTTTCTATTTGAGTTGAACTGTTGAAACGTGGCATTTTTATTAAGCTGTCACATTTTAACTTATCCAGCAGTTATTTATTTGTTTTAGTGTAAAAATCTCATCAGTGATCTTACATGTTTATAAAAGTGGAAAATTGTTTGTTGCTCTTCTTTCATTTGACATATTCTTGGATCCTCATACAATTTCTTATATTGGCTCATCACTAGGAAACTGCAGGGTGAGACTCTCCAGGCCTTTGCTGTGGAAGCAAAGTAGTGAGTGATGTTGGTGAATATTTAATCATGGATGTAGCACAACAGTCTCATTTATAGTGACACTTCAAAATTAATTTCCTGATAATCTGTCAAGAAAGAATCTCAACCATATGTTCCCAAATAAAAATAAATGAGTTTAGAAGACTCTGATAAGCAATTTACCTTTTTCTGTAGGATCTTTGGATACGAGAATCCCTTAAGTGAAAATAGAGTCGGTCATGGAAACATGATTGAGTTTAATTTATTTCTGTTGTTAAAAAGAAATTAGAAATGAGAAAGATTTTCATCATGTAATGTTTCCAAATTCCAAATTCCAAATACCTTAGGTATAGAGTTTCATGTTTTTATTAGAAATGCATTAGCAAAATTAAGTACGAAGAGAGAGAGAAAGAGAGAAAACCAGAGAGAAATGCTCAGAAAATGAAAAGCACTTGCATTTGAGATACAGTGAACAGATGTTACAGTGAAACACTCATTTTCTGAGACCAGGACAACATTGTATAATCAATGAATCACCAAAAACATGTTTAATGGCAATCTGGGAGGAAAAGAGCCCGGTTCTGTGAACACATGCCACCACTGACTGACAAACCTTGCTGCTTGGCTCAGTAAACATATAAATCAAAATTGTTCTGTGGATTAATTTTATACAGAATTTGCTTTTCGCCATATAACATTTAAATTATTTCTATATGATTAAATTGTGGCATTATCTTATACTGATGTTGGCTCACTTTTCTTCTAGTAATTTTAAGATTTCATTGTCTTACACATTTGGAGTTTAATTTCGTGTACACAGAGAATACAAGTTATATTCCTCCAAATAGTGAACCAGTTTTTCTCACACATTACTTATTAAAAATAAGATATATATTCCCTAGAGAGCTAGAATAAGATGCCTGTGTAAAAGTAAGAGCCTACAACTAATATCTCTTTGTAGACACAACACTGTGTACAGTTACTTATGCACAAAACTACCTTCACAAGAGCTGTGGACTCCAGGTGAGAAATTACAGTCTCATTTTAGTAAAGAAAAGGTGTCTTGAAAAGAACTGTGGCTCTCCCTCATTGAACTCCAAGCTGTGTGGAGCAATATCTTTTGGTTTGGGGTAGTGGAGGGAGTTAATTCCAGACTTTAACCTCAAGACCAGTATTAAGCTTGTAATAGTGAAATCAGGAGCTCAATAGTCCTGTGACTCCTCTCTCAACCCAATACCATTAGACGGAGCAACTGGACCTGCATTGGCTAGCCTGAGAAATGGCATCAGCATTCTTCTCCGAGTCTCAGGTGTGAGAGAAACGAGTGAGACTTCAACATCTGGAGAGTAGCATAAGACTTGTCTTAAAACTCAGTTTCAGACCTGTTTTGACAGGACTCAGCAAGAAGAAACCAAAGGTTTATATTTTCATCCCAGAGCTAACAGATGGTGACCTTGTTCCTTTTTCTATAAAAAGTGGAGACGTGTGCATCAGTGGGGCAAATAAAGTTTTTAGCTTGCTTCCTTGTCAATTTGGAGTGGGCCTGAGCCAGCTCTTCCAGACTGTGCTATGAGATCAGCATGAAACAGCTTAATCTTAGCTTGAACATAGTTTAATATTGGCCATCATAGTCAAGGGACTGCCTCTATCCCTCCCAAACCAACACTGAACAACAAAAGAATAAGATTGCATTTGCTAGGGGTAGGGTAGAAAACTAAGACAAGACTTTAACTTGAAATCTCAGCTGTAGTCTTAGAAACTCTAACTCTGGGAAGACCATACTAACCCCTGTCCTTAGGCCAGTGCCTATAAACTGAGTCTCTGGAATAGTTTCAGTGTCATGTGGACACAAAAGATTCCAGACTTTTGTTTCAGCCAGAATTTCTCATGTCTGGCTGCAGCCTGGGATGGTTACAACCTCAGCAATAGATAGCCAAATGTGGACTTAGACAAGCATTCTTGTATTGGTGGCTAAAATATGGCAAAGGAGGTTAATCTTTTTATGGTGAGTCTGTCCAGAATTTGGCAGATAGCGTAGCATGTGACCATAGGTAAATGACTGTGGGTGAGGTGTCTTGGCCTATCATAGCTATTTGGCTACTCAAACCACTCAAACAGGCTTAGCATGAAAAGACTAACCATTTGTAGTATTATCCTAGTTCATACTGAAATAGGTCTACATCACCTGAAGATTTAGGGAAGCATGGGATTTGATCATTCTTTAGTATTATAGTAATATCAATACCCCAATAATGGATTCATGTAATCCTAGACTTAGGTACCATCTAATATGGAATGAGATAATATGTACATAGGTTCAGAGATAATCAGCAGTTTCCTTATAATTTCTAGAAACAAAGCCAGATTGTGAACCCCTTAGGTTATACCTAAACCTTCAATATCCAAATATTGTTTCATGCCAATAAACATTAAGAACCCTCAGTAAACAATAGCCTTAATTAGTGATCAAAGTAAGATGTCAGAGTCAATCATAAGCAACCATATAAACGAGTGTTGGGGGAGTTTAGCAACCAGTAAGTATAACATTTTGGATTGAGAATTTAAAATATCTATTTTAAGAAAACTCTATAACTTCCAAGAAAATAAGAATAGGGTTCAGTACCTTAGCAGAGAACTCAGTAGAGAGAAGAAAACTTTCAGTCAATCAAATAGAAATCTAGGAGATGGAATGTACACTAAGCAAAAACCTGATAGAATGAATCAGTGATGGAATAGAACAAAGAGAGAAAGACAGATCATTTGACTATACATGTTGGGATAGGAAAAGAAGAATGAAGAGGAATGAAGAAAGCTTATGGGAACTTTGGGAAGACACTAAAATAGAAAATATGTAGGCTACATTATGTAAAATAGAGGCAGGAGAATGGCATGAAAAGCTTTTTCAAACACACAGCAGAAAATTTCATCAATCTAAAGATGGACAGAAATATCTAGGTAGAAAAAGGTCAAAAGTCATAGGTCAGGTAGATCTCAACCAAGACTAACCAGACATATGGTCACTATTTTAAAGAGAAAAGATAAGGAGAAGAATCTCAATGCAGGAAGAGAAAAGAAACACACTGGGGTGTCATTTATCCTAACAGTAGACATTTTAGCCAAAAACTTACAGACTAGCATTGAGTGACATGAGATTTTTGCAGTACTGAAAAGAAAAGAAAAGAAAAGAAAAGAAAAGAAAAGAAAAGAAAAGAAAAGAAAAGAAAAGAAAAGAAAAGGAAAGGAAAAACCTGCTACCCAGAATATTGTATTGAGACATCATATCCTTTAGAAATGAAGGAGAGATAACATATTCCCAGATTAATGAAAACTGAAACAGTATATCCACAACAGATCTTCCCTATAGGAAATGCTTAAGCTGTAAGAGAAACTTGTTATTTGAAAAATAAACCAGAAGACTTAAAACTTATGGGACAGAGTGACTTCAGATATATCCAATGTTCTAATATTGCTGCACAGACTATCCATTCCTTTAATGTATTTTAAAAATTAAAAATAACTACACTAATATGCTGAAATGGTCAGCAAAAGATAAAAGACGAAGAATAAATTATATTTTATATTTTATTAATATATTTTCTCTTTTCTTCTTTTTTGATAGTACTATGTTGCTATCATTTTCAACTAGCTTGTTATAATCACACAATATCTATGAAAGCATTATGATAAATACAAAGAAAACTCTGTTGGCCAAACCAGAGACAATGAGGAAGAAGCCAAAGCCTATTGTTATAGTAAATTACCTACCCACACTGGAAACTGTAGGAGACAGATAAAATAACTACAGTATACTAGAAAATGGATTATAAAATGGCTGTTAGAAAACCTTACCTGGTGATATTTACCTCATAAGATGTTAAATTTTGTAGAGTGACAGAATGAATAAAAAAAACAAAAAAGTTATAAGATTCAACTACATATTGCTTACAAGAAACTCACTATAGCTCTAAGGGCATATGTAGTCTACAGATGGTAATTCCATGCTTTGTATTGCCCTGTTCTTGCTTTTAGGTTATTTATTGATTTACTTCCTTATTTTTGTGGGTGTTTTTCCTCCATGCATGTGTGCACCAATACATTCATGCTTGGAACCCATGGAGGTCAGAAGAGGGTTTTGGATGGATCTCCTATAACTGGAGTTATGGATGGAATTACCAGCAGATGAACAAGCAGAGTTCATTTCTCCTAGGATCTCAGGGAACCTCATGGAAGAAGGGAATGGTAGGAGTCAGATGGGTTGAAGACACCAAGAGAACATGGCCCACAGAATCAACTAAGCAGGGTTCATAGGGGTTCTCAGACTGAAGTGTCAGTCATGGAGCCTGTGTGAGTCTGCACTAGATCCTCTGTATGCATGAATGTTATGGCTGTTAGTTTGGTGTTTTGTGGGACTTTTGTCTACTCTTGGGACCATTTTTCTCCTGCTGGGTTGCCTCATCCAGGCTTGATATGAGTGTTTGTGCTTAATCCTGTTGTATCTTGTTGTGCTATGGTGATGTCCCTAGGATTCTTGTTATTTTCTGAGAGGAAACAGGGGGAGTGACCTGAGAGAGAGGTGAGGTGGAAGTGGGGGGGGGGGGGGTGGAGAAGTGTTGGGAGGGGAAACTGTGGTCAGGATGTATTGTATTAAAGTTCCCCGAGTTCTGAAATGTCTTATGTCAAGTAGCACCTGTTGAAAAGTCCTGCCTCTCCAAGGTATGTGCCCTGGTTACTGTTTATCTGACCTCTGTAGCTGGAAGGACCCAAGCTGGACTTCTGTTCCTTATAAGAGAACTTGTCTCTTCCCCAGGTCCCTGTAAAATGTCTGCTTATGCAAAGGAGGCTTTCTCAAGACTTTGGCCCCAGCCAATAACACATAACCACACATACCTGGTTGTGAGCCCCCACATATAAATAGAGCTTACTCAGTACCACTGCCCTAGCTGATAACATACTACCACATAAAGAATGTCCCCCTCTCTCCAAGCTCTCTTTGCTTCAATAAATGAGGTGTTCACTGACACTGTCACCCAAGAAACCTGTTTTCTCATTGCTGTCAAACCCCTCTTGCTCTGGATGGTTCTTGACTGCATCTCCCTCCTCAAGTCTGGGCCAACAGCTTGGCTATCCTGAGGAGGGGCCCAGAAACAGGAACCCACACTAATCTTTTCTCTTCTTAGTACTTAGTTAACTAAGTTAACACAAGTACTCACTCTACACATTTCTAATATCCTTTTGCTGAGCTATGGATAGAATACTAAAATACTAAATTTCTTAATTTTGTTCTTATAGACTTTCAGCTTAAGCTACCTATTATGTATGTTACACAGCACAAAGAAACATCTTGTCAGAATTTCCAGCAATATTTCAGCTATACTATGAGGACAGAAGAAGCTGTTGTTTCCTTAAGCTTGCTTGAGTCAGATTTCTGAGGATCAGATTCCAAAATTCATGTGTAGGAGGAGGTCCATATCTTTGGGGAAACTTGAGAATGAAATGAGTCACAGGAGTGGAAGCAACAATGATGCTCTGCCATCTTTGTTCTCTTGGGGTGGGGAGGGGGGATGTTTTCTTTCTCGGTGTCTTTTGTCAACCCCTCCGTTTCTCTAAGATTTTAGAGTTTGGAACTTTCTTAAGCAACTTAAATAGGTGTCTATACTACAGCTTCCCAAACTGAAGAGTCACATCAAATGAATGAGAGCTCCTTTTACTCTCCATGAATATGGTCAGACACATAGTAGGCTTGGGTGACCCTGGGCAAAACTTTATATACAAGGATTTAATGACCCCAAACTCTGCTAGGCACAGTAGTATAAAACATTAATAATTGGTAGCAAACGTATCCACCTGGCTAAAGGAGGAGGAAGACGAGAAGGAGAAGATTGTGTCTTTTCATCTCATCAGAAAACTAACATACCTGATAATTCAAAATACTGCGACCACTCATGAAAAAACTGCTATTTTCCTTGTTGAGAACAGGAAAGTGAGAGGCAGCAAAGAACAACCCACAGGTGACACCCTTTACATAAGTTTTCAGATAATTACCTGGAATGGGCAGGGTAGAAAAATGTAGAAAATGCATATCAGAAAATTAAGACCAGAAGGCACTGAGGGCCAACAAAAACCTTCTGATCCTAATTTGATTTGTAGAGAAGGATGCAGGGCGGTTCTGTAATGGTTTGTGCTGCATGGCAGAGCTCTGACTTTTCAGGCAACAAAGTCTTCCTGGAAGCTACACCAAGTCTCCTTTGATTGCCTGTGATCAAAGCCCTGGAGGCACTTTTGCAACATCTTAGCTTCAGAAAGCCAGGGCAATCAGGTTGCTGAGAGGATATTAATAATTTCTGACCACATTTTTAAGGTGAGTGGTGCTTCTGACAGAGCTTTGTGATTACAAAAATGATTTGTCTCTACGTTTTCTTCTTGGCTAAAAAGTTAGTGTGAACTCTCTGATTAAGTCCTATTTTGTAGCAGATATTAAATATGTTCAGTTGCCTTACATTCAATTTGTATAGATGGTCATGTAGATATAGGAGGAGGTGTTGCAAAACTTTCTAGAGTGGAATTTAGGAGACTCAACTTTGTCACTGACTGCATATAGTGATGTAGTCACAGATAAAGCATAGAGTGAATGTGTCTATTAACCTTGTTCTTAGCTTTCTTATCTGGGAAATATGTTCATAAACTTGTGCTTGCTATAACTTCTTTGAGATGTATTAGTAAACAGGGCTCTGGCTGCACCCTAAATGCTGTTGTTTATAGCCAAGGCTACCTCTTCACTCAGATACCGGGGTGACACATGGCCTTTACTGTATCTTTTATGCCCTTTCTTTTTCCTGAGGGAAAGTGCAGTCATCTTAGTATGAACCAGCATGCATTGCTTTACAGGGATTATTCACGTTTTTTAAAAAAGCTTTCAAATAAGAACATGCACCATGATTAATGGAAGTATATTTATTCAGAATATAAAATGTGTCATATATGTGAATTTAATCAAATTATTCAAACTTTCTCAGTTTTATTTGTGAAATAAAAACTATTTTTAAAGCTGAAATGAAGTTGAAATATCTTTATGAAAGGTGAAAATTTTATGTGCTATCTAGAATACACAATGTTAATTATTATCTTTGTTCACTTTTTTATTTTTTTATATATTTCACAAATACAGACAGTACCTGGTAGAGGATTATCAAGAGTAATAGTTCTGATAATAACAAACACAAATTATTTTGTGATTATGGCATTTCATATACAATAAAGGGACAAAGAATTAATTGGGGAACAAGAATGGTCTCTGACTCTCCCTACTTCCCTTCTCTCCTCCTTTGCCTCTTTTCTTTCTCCCTCTCTCTCTCCCTTCTAATCTTTCTTCTCACCCTTTCTTTCTATATTTTGCCCTCTTCTTCACTTCCTCCCGTCATTTTCTTTTCATATATTTCCTTACTTCCTCTTATTTATACCTCCCTTGGCTTCTTTTCTCTTTTCCTTCCTTCTTGAAGACACACCCATTTGTATTTACAGTGCCTAACCCTGAATAAACCCTGGATAGAGTTTTCTAAAGAGAAAGGCAAACTAACCACAGGCAAACACAGCCCTAGGCCCACTAAGACTCTAGCCGGTGTCAGTGGGAATGAAGGGTGGCTGTACTTCTTGGGATAGCAAAACACCAATGCTCAGAATGTAGCTGGCATTTGGAGATCAAGGTGTAAACACACACAATATGGCAGTTTGTTCATTGTAACTCAGTGATTCCCAAAACATTTCTCTAAAGACAATCCCTGGCATAGTCCAAACTCTTCCTGACTTTCTCATGACAGTTATTAGTGAGAGAGAAGCAAAAATCAGAGACAATGAGAGTCAGACTTTCTCTCAGATTATGGGGAGGAAATAACCAAACCAAAACAAAACAAACCATGCCTGTCACCAAAAGGTAGAAAAAAATCCAAAACCCTAAACCTCTGGGTGGGCACAGATTTCAAACACGGTAGTAAAACACATGCTTCTCAGCACCCCATCATAACCCTAGCCTTCCTGCCTCTAATATGGAATTAGGGACCCACATATGGTAGAAATGGATATTTGCTTCAGAAAATCTTCAACTTTTTCTTGGCACTACCTCTCCCCTTCAAGATTGATGATGTTCACTATGCTCTCTGGTGGAGTAAGGAGTGAACATGTGCAATTTTACAACCTGCTCTTAGTGATAGTCTGTGTGAAAGGAGAACTATTGGCTGTGTGTTATACAACTCATTACTTTTACTGTTTGCGAACAAACATGCTGATGCCTCTCAGACCAAGTCATACAGATAATCAGTTATGTGGAATAGGTATTTACTACAGGGGGAAGGAATTCTCATGCATTTCTGTGGTTATTGTGCATCTGAATTCTCCATAGGTGGGGTTCGATATGACCAACTAATTTAGTGGCCTGTAGATGAGCATTTATTTAATCAGTTTCCCCTTATTCCCCATTTCCTGAGTTGTTTGTTTTTCTCAAGGAATTGGCAGCCTTCCCCAGCTGCTTGTAATACCAAAGTTAATGCAGATGTATACACATGGCAGGGGTACCATTTTTTTTTCAAACTTTATTGGCATGCATGGTCTCAGCATAGACAATCTGGATTAAAATGTTTAATCATATTAGTAATGGTATAAGATCACAGGCCCTGGGGCTATCAGTCTTCTGAGAAATTTATAATGCCTGTGAGAAATGGTTTCTTCACGGTTCAAGAAAACACTGGGCTTTCTCAATCACAGCATCTGTGTGCTCCTCCCCATCTCCCTCTCCCCCCACCTCCTCTTTGTGTGTGTGTGTGTGTGTGTGTGTGTGTGTGTGTGTGGTCAGAGATCAAGCTTGTCATTCCTGCAGAGCCACTCATCTCTTTCTTCAGATTTATATAGTTTTATTCATGCTCATGTGTGTCTGTGCCTATGTATACATGCATGCAGGTACCAGAGGGTGCTAAGGAGGACAGAAGAGCACATTAGATCTGTGGAGGGAACCAGCCTTTCCCACAAATGGGTTCACGGAAACTCAACGCAGGAGGGAGTAGGAGTGCAGGAAAAATGAGGAATGACAAATGAACAGGGTAGTTCGTTCTTTTATGGGACCCGAGGAAATGACTCGCACGATCTCGCTTTAAAATGACACGTGGAACACGCTTTAGAAGTAAAACGCAGGAGCGTTTTTAATAGGGGAATTACCAGTGTACATATTAAGAAAAGAGAGGGGCAAGAGAGAGACTGACAATGCAATGCGCCTTGTCAGTGGAAAAACCACACCAAGAAGAAAAGGAGGGAGAGACTTACAATATATATTACCAGGGAAAGGGCCACACCAGAAAGAGAGAGAATTGCTCTGGGAAGAGGTTTAAAAAGCCAAATAGTTTTTTGGTATGCAGATGTTGCTCAGGCCTTCACAGTTTTCATATGTAGATGTAGTCACGCCCAGGATGGGGATTGGGAGTCCTTCCTCCTGCGACTTATCTTGTTTGCTAAGAAAGAACTTTTGACTTAATACTGTTAGCTGAATAATATCTCCATCTGCCCCAAAGCAGAGTGCCATGTAGGCAAAGAAGGTTTTTATTTTACAGTTTTTAGCTGTTTGGTGTGTATTTATTTTTTCTCTATCTAGGCCCCTATTGCTTCTATCTGTTACTATCAATATGAATGGGTAGCTTTACACATGCCAGGACTTAGAAGCCTGCAAGATATTTTACAAAGACAATTACCTTTGAGTAAAAAATGGCCACTTCTCCCTCTCAGCTAATACCGGCCAGCTAAGGTATTACTAGGCCATGCAGACATAATGAAAGACTTTTGTCGCCATTACAGCAAAGGGGAGAAAGGGGCAGAATGGTTGGTAAGCCGAAGTTCCCCACTGGGGAGTCTGGAACCTTGTCGACAGACTTAAACGTCATTGCCAGGGTATTGGGCTCCAGCACAGATCCCCTAGAGTTACAGTTATAGGCTGTTATGAACCACCTAATATGGATTTTGGAAACCAAACTCTGGTACTTTATAAGAGCAGTAAGCACTCTTACCCACTGAGTCTTTGACTCTATTATCTTCTCAATTTCTTGGACTTTCAGTGTTCCATAAAGGAGCCTCCATGAGATTCTATTGTACCACAGCATCTGTCCAATGGAATACTTTCACAGGTTTGTGCCCTAGCAGGTACACTGAAGGGATGTCTTTCATATTAACTTGTATTGGTCATTTGCTCCCTAATTAAATCCTTAGGATAATAAAGATCTTTTAAAAATTCTATTTTATTTGCCTCCCTATGTAGCCTATGCTTACCTTAAACTTTGTAGTCCAGAATGTTAATCGATTTGAGTTCTATTTGCTTCAGGCTCCTGAGGACTGGGATGACAGTTATGCATTACCATGCCTGACAAGAACTGTAACTTGATAAAGTGAATATTTGGACATGTTATTGGGTCCTGGGTTATGAACCTAAAGGAGGTGGGGGATTTTTCAAAAGAGAAATTTTGATTTTGTCTTTAGGAAGCTTATTCTTTCTTGGAGAAAATTAGTTATTGAGGAAAAGAGGAGTTTGGAGATTCTCTGAATCATGTGTGTGTGTGGTGCCTCTGCTGTTGAGTACCACCAGGAAAGGGGTTAAAGGTAAGAGCAGAGGACTCTGTCCAGAGATAGAATAACAGTTCAGCTCTGCTATGCTAGCCTGCTCTAGTCCCTGTCTGAAGAATTTGCTTCTTGTCAGCTGATAACATGCAGGAAGCAACAGTGCTTTCTCTTCAGAAGGAGAGACAGAGAAAGAGAGAGAGAGAGAGAGAGAGAGAGAGAGAGAGAGAAAGACAGAGAGAGAGAGGATGTCTTATTAATTTGCAAGCTATCTTATTTAATCTATTCTCAATGCCAGGGAATATTGGCCCAATGTATGAGCTAATAACACTTTTATAAATAAATTGCCTAGTGCAACATAATAAATGGATACCCTGTCCTCCATAAATTATAAAATATGCTTTGATTAAAAAACAAATAAATTCTTCATATCCATGACACAAATAGAAGTAATAAACGGGAAGAATTTTTTCCCTCCTAGGAAATTGAATCATATACTTGGCTTGCTTGGCTGCCTGTCGAGAAAGAATCTTAACTGTCCTTGTTCTGAAATATCTTGGAGGGAAACAACACTCATGACAGAAAGCTATCACTGCTACCAACACAGGGCCCTCTGCAGACAGTAGGCCAGTGTGGCAAAGGCATCTGACAGCCATGGTATTCTTTTACTGTCAATTGCATTAAAATTGACCCAGTCATACCACAGTGTATTTTCCTACCTACAAAATAGCTTCAGGGTAAAAAAGAGAAGTTGAAATAAAAACATAAAATAAATCACTTACTCTGTCCTAGAAGAGCAAACTGTATATTAGAAAGCTTAAAAAAACAAAACAAAACAAAACTAACAAAAAAAAACAAAGTACTTTTTAAAATAGCTCCCTTGCTTTACAAAGTAAAAGAGAGCCTTTGATTTCATTTACATGTCAAATATATGGAACATTTTTATGGAGATACTATAAAAATCTAAAGGAAAGGTAGTGTGTTTCTACAGAGAAAATACTGTATAAACAGGTTGTCTTATAGACCAACACTTGTGCACAGATATGAAGACATCATATATACATTGACCTAAACCTACCTGGATTTAGATGTAAAAATCTGTGTGAACAAGAGAGAGGCATTTAGAGCCTTCTTTAGGAAAAAAAAAAAATCTATAGAATTCTGTTCACTTTGTTGAGTAGGTGACTCATTGCCATAACAATAGTATTTAGACAGGACATAGGTGTTAGAGCCAAACTTGCTATGTGACACCTTCACATGTAAATTGGTTTTCATAAGGAAATATCCTGATGTTTCTTGTAAAGATAAAACACCAGTAAGATGCAGAGACAAATTCCATCTTAAATAAACAGACTCTGTTCTCCTGGATCACAGCACTGTAGCTGACTGAAACAGAAATGGACATGTAAAACAATGGGAAAATACCAAGTAAGAGATGTGTGTCTTTGTGTGTGTCTTGAGAGAGGTACTTAGATATCACATCTATTGAGCAGAGCCTGATATTGAGGGAGACCAAGAATATGGAAGAAAGCTAGATTTCTTGTAGAAAATGTAGGTAAGATGGGTTCTGGAGGCAAGGACACAATGATTCAAATCCTGATTATTACCACACATAGCTACACAACAATTCACATTTGGAAACTATAGGATTATTAGTTACGGTTCCTACCCTGTAGGATTTCTATGAGAAATGAATATGGAAAATGTTACATACCAAGGTAGCATAAAGATCTTTTTGATGTGTCTAATGGATAGGCTTATAGACATACTTATTTAATTAAGCACTAACCTAATATTATGGTTTGATATGGTTTGATATTTCGCTTTAACACATGAGTTCACAGATCTGTCATGTAGATTTGGGCATGCCTACTTTTTGTAATCATATAAACTGGTAACTATTATCTGTCTATCAATATAACATCTCTTGATTTATATTTCCTTACTGAATTTTGACTAAAAGAAGTAAGTTCAGCCTTGATGTAAGGGCTTGAGTCTGGCTTTGTTCCATTTGGATATGTCCTATTTGAGTGATAACTTGGGAGGCCTGCTCTGTAATGAGATTAGCGGAGGGGTGGAGTAATCTGAGGGAGAGGTGTTTGGGAGGGAAGCTGGGAGGAGTGGAGAGGGGTGGAGTAATCTGAGGGAGAGGTGTTTGGGAGGGAAGCTGGGAGGAGTGGAGGGAGGGGAGGATGGGGTCAGGATGTAAAAAAAAAAGAATAAAAGAAAAAAATCCTAAATACCTTTTTTCCTGCAATCAAAATAGGAACGCAACTATTTCAATCTTACTGCAAAAGCTGTTGGGAACAAATACTTGTTTTCAACAACTTCCTTAGATTAAACTAAATAGTGGAAGCATATGCCTAGGGTTCTTCTTAAGTCTTTTTCTGTTAGTGTGTTCTGTGGATTAATAGACTTACAGAGTAGACATCATAAAGTCATGTCATGCGCATGGTTCTACACAGTAGTATAAGTATGGAATGAAAGCCCCATTTTGTATGTCTCTGTTCATAGGAATGCTGAGAGACAGATAGGTCACTGAAGCAAGCAGGTGCCAACTCTTAGAGCGTGGTGTAAAAATACTATGCCTGTTAGTGAAACAAGACCAAGAAGAGGGAAAATGATGGGGCGATCTATGGGAGAGGGATCCTGAAAATAGAAGTTATATAATTTCCATGTAAGTACAGTGTCTTAGTCCTCCTGGTCTCTACAAACTAGCTTAGTGCCCAGAGCATGCAACAAGCACCTGTTTTGAATTGCTCTACTATTGAGCTACATGCTCAGCTTAAGATCTCTCTCTCTCTCTCTCTCTTTCTCTCTCTCTCTGTGTATTGTGTTGTGGGTATGTTATGTTGTGTATGTGCTATGTGTGTGAGTGTGTGTGCCTGTCTGTCTGTCTGTGTGGTATATGTACATATTCATGTGTGTGTACTCATGTGGAGACTCGAAGCTGATGTTGGGTGTCTTCATCAGTTTCTCTCCACCTTACTTTTGAGACAGACTTTCACTGAGACAGGAAGCCCCAAGGACAGTCCTATCCTGATCATCTCACTGCTGGAATTGAGAGTACACACTGCTACTACATCAGGCTGTCCATATGGATGCCAGGGGTCTCAACTCGGGACGTCATGGCTATACAGCAAACATCTTACTAACTCAGGCATTTCCTGAGCCCTGGTACTGGCATCCAGCTCTGCCTGGTTTGTCTGTTGTTTGCTATCTGATACTGCTGTCTGACCTCACTCCTCTCTGCTTCTCATGTATCCTCTCTGGATGACAAGGTGAAGCAGATGCTCCGATTGGCTTTTTCTAATCATACACTCACATTTTTACATACCATTTCTAACTTCAGAATAAGTGAAACAGCTCTTTGAACCTCTTTGCAGTGACAGTAATAAAGAGCACTATGCTTATTGTCTGTCCCTATTTTTTGAACAGAGAAGTTTGTTCCCCCTGTTTATAGATGAGGAAGCTGAGATATAAAGACAAAAGCCAAAGCTCTGCCATTGGAACCTATTTTTTTTTATTACTTCTTAAGGTTGCTTGGTGCACACCCTAATATGTTACTTTCTAGCTCTTGGGATGTGCCATGTTCTAATCTCTTATGTTTTTGGTGCCTTGTCTTCCTTTTCATATCCTACATACTTCGGCTTATGGCTTGATTGTCATATTCCATGACCTCTACCTCCAGCCCTCATGAATTGGCAAGGTAGCAGGTGAGTAAAGGTAGCTATTTCCTGGGTAGCTTAACTGTGTATCAGCCAGAAAGTTTGACTTAAAGCATAAGCCAAGAGTGTCAGGCTTTTAAATAAGAAACACTGGGTGTTTTGTGCAACTTAAATACAAGTAAGCTTGGAGGACAGGGAGGGAATTGTTTTTATTTGGGTCTGACATTGTTTTGAAACTTTTCCATTTCACCATTAGTGGTGGCACACAATCACATTACCCTTTAAGAGCAATCAGTGCTCCGTGGGGTGGCACCATGCTGCACCAAGATGCCTCTGAGGTTTTAATTCTCTCTTACAGCTCCCTACTATAAAACAGCTACTGAATCTTAAAGTCATTGGGAGTGATGTGGGCCCATCCTGTTTATATACCAGCTTGTGGAGGCTTCTCAAGATCTAGTGGCTTCAGATCGAGTAATTTTCCATATTGAACACAGAAGCCATAAGCACATAGAGCCTTGTTCATCTATGGAAGACTGTCAACAAAGTAGTAAAAAAGTATCATTATCTCCTTGCAATATATTAAAATCATGCATTTATTAAAAGTTTAATTAATCTGTTGAAGAAGCATAAAGGTTGCATAATATTAAGTAAGAAAATAAATCCTGATTCTTCTTTTTTCATTCTGGGCTTTTGTTTTTTGTTTTTAACCTGGAGTTGAAATCTTGGTCTTGCTAGGCAAGAATACAACTATTGAGCATGTTTTGAATTTTTTATGTTGATACAGGATCTCTCTCAGTTGTCCCTGCTGACCTTGAACTCACTTTGTAGTACAGGAAGTCTTTGAATTCATAATCCTCCTGTCTTAGTCTCCTGAGTAGCAGGGATTTCAGGCTTACTTTACCAGTTATCACTAATCCTAAAACTTATATAAAAAAAGGAAAATCATACTATAGATTGGGGAAAATACTAATTTGAAATACTTAATTTTTCAAGAGGATTCACCATTAGAAAATCTTCAATTAAGTGTTCTAAATTGGATTTTGTTTAGACCTTGTAATTAGAGTCAGAACTTTAAAAATATTTGTACTACATGAAATAAATTCACACTTTTCTGCCCAATATTTTCTTATATAGATCATTTGGAACATGGTGAAATGTACTCAGCTGTCTCCATATGATGCTTTAGCACAGTCTAAGGGGACAGGTTCCTTTAGTTCACATATTAGGAATGCTTGATCTGTGTGCTGCTCTTCATATCATTTCAATAGAATATCTTTGCCAGATGCTATTACTGAAAACATACTACAGTTACTGCAAAGATTCATTAAAAAGAAAACATATAGCTATTTATTTATTTGGTAGTACTGGAGATAGAACTCAGGACCTCACCCATGATAGGTAAACATTCTATTATTGGGTTATATTAACAATTTCTTTTAAAATGTATGTGTATGTATGTATCTGCCTGTGTGAGTTTATGTGAGGTTGTATAATAATCACTTAGCATACAGAGCCATCTCCCCAGACTCCCTGATTATTAACTTTTAAAGAAATAATAGATCCAGTGTTTCATTCAGCAAATTGTTGGGAATTACTTTTGAAGGTAAGTAGGTCACTTATGAGTCATCTACCCACTCTTCAATTATTGCAGCCATTTAAATGATAATTGCTATTCTAACTCCACTGGGATCTTGAGGATGATAGGAATAGAAGTAAATAACTTTTCAAGGGCACATTGTTTCATTTATCCTATTATATAAGAGAAAGAGGGCAGTGTATGTCTGTGTCTGCCTTTATATGCTTAGTCCACTCTGTGAATTAAGCATTTCATAGCAGCAGCATCAGGCCTGGATTAACATACTACATTCAAATTCAGAGCCTCCACAGACTCACCTTTACACTACAGAACCATGACTTTCTCATCAAACCAACCTGCTCCGAATTTATGTATTATTTGCCCACTTCTAGATGGTCCAACTTGCCAACATCTTTGGGGGATGACTGGATGTGTAAGTATCTGGTGTGTCTCACAGGCACCTAGATTAACACCTGGAGCTTTAAGGTTCCATTCTCCCAGCTTGATAGTTTGGACTTGTGGCAATAACCCACATTTTCTTCTCCCAAGTAGCTCTAAGCTATTACTGCTAAGGGGGTTGCTTGTCTTCCCAAAGGGTATTGGAGGTCTTCATGCAGTGATACTCCAATTGTGGGGAGTGGGTACTTGGCCATCTTCCTAGGGCTCACTTCATGGTCCAGTCAATATTACTTTCATCTTTCCCTTTCTACTGTCCAAAGACAGAGTCAGACAGTAAAATGAGTCTGATGACTGCACCTGAACCAAGTTTACTCTGCTCCACAGTGAAGAGTGACCCTTACATGATGTCACTGGGATTTTGAGCCCCAAGCAAGGAAAAACAAGGAGACTAGAATCAAAGCAATGCTGAGTTCAAGACTCCCATGACCCTTTAACAAAGCTTTGAGTGACAGTAAGGCTGTTGTGTAACTGGAAGACATTATCTGGTGATTGCTTTAAATTTAGTTTCTACCTGTTGTCCAGTTTCACTCTGGAATAGTTCCTCATTGAGGAAGCTGTAAGTTCAAAGAGTAAGCCCACTATGCTCTTTCTCCTAGATGACAAAAAGGCCATCATCAAAAAGGAGCTGATTCATATTCATAGAAATAATTTTCAAATACAAAATTTAGTGTTCAGAGGGATTCCCTGCAAAATGAGTTCCTGAACTTTATCCTTATATCTCGAGCACATTCAATGCTAGTGTGCTTCATAGCAGTAGCTGCTGAGGTATATCACCAAGATGATAAGGAAACATATTATATAATTGAAACCTTACCAGACCTCAGCAGAGGAACCCACTGCTATGGCAAGCACCAACTTGGAGAGTGGAACCTCAAGTGTCTGAGCTCAGGTCTTTTATTGATACAGAACTCTTCAGGTGCAGATTGTAAGCAATCAAACATCCACCAAAGAAATCAAACACCTGCAGACAATACAAAATGCCAAGGCCTATGCATCACTTTTTGCAATAGTACACAAAAACAATTACTTTATACACAACTAAAAACAAACTTCCACAGCATTTCCCCTTTTCTATATAAACTAACAAAAAAAATCTGCTTTATCTGTATAATACAATTTAACATTGCACCACCAAAACCATTTACAAGAGGAACAATCTTGAAGGTTGCTAATGCAAAATGACCAAATGAAACCAATCATCTATCAAGCTTTTCACGATGTCTTTGGACAGCAGAAAAACATTATCAATGTCTAGTTGTCTAGAATTCACTCACAATCTTCTGGGCTCCTCCAATGGACTTGGATCATTTCTCTGTCCCTGCCCTCTGCAGCACACACAACTTGTCCTCCAGGCTCTGGCTGGCTCCATACCACTGCTGCTGCTGTTCTTGGTGGTCATCCCATGGTACTGGCTTCTCAAAAACTGCTGGGGTCCTTTGTTGCAACTGGGGTGTACTTTCACAAATAGCTTCTCCTAGGCTCTTTTCATGGTGCTATGCCTCAACTTCTCTGTATGACCCCTTTAGTCTGGGCCTTCAACTGCCACTAAGGCTGCACCTTCACTAATAGCCTCTCCTGGGCTTTCTTCATGTTGCCAAGCCTCAACATTTTTACAGGACCCCTTCAGTCTGGGCCTTCAACTATTACTGAGGCTGTACCTTCACCAATGGCCTCCCTTAGCCTCTCATAGTGCCAAGCCTCAGTTGGTCTCCATGACACCGTCATGCCTTCAGAACTAGCACCAGTTGGGTGACTCTTACAGTACAAGTTTGAGTACCAGCACAAGATACAACCTCAGCCAGTTCTGGAAGACAGCTTTCTGTAAGCTTACCTTGAGGAAACGCTTTACACATTTTAAGACAGAGTCTTGTTTGCAGCAAAAATAAATAGTCCTTGTCTACAGGAAGGGTTCCCTCATGGGTGGAGTTCTCATCACCATCACCAGAGCCTGGACTGCTTATAATCAGGTTTTCAGGGGGGAAAAAAAATGTTCAGTTTAACTAAGTTGCTTTTTGGCTCTAAGACTACAGTGGCTTCCACAACAGGAGGTCCTGGGCTTCTGGGAAAAATCTCTGGTTGAAACATTCTGGAGTTGTGGCATTCTTTTTCACACAGCTAATACAACTGTTTCCAGAGATTACAAACACAACATCTTGAGCTTCACACACATACAATGCTCAATGTTCACTTTGTGAAGCAGTAAGCTACCACCTGTGGTAGAAGGGATCAAGCTCCATGATCAAGAAAAGCAGTAAGAACCTTGCTTTTTCCTGCCCCCAGCTGAATTCTTTATCTCTAAGGACCTCTGTTCTGTGGCGCTCACTTTTGAGCCCTCTTTCTCACTTAAGTTTCAAAATTTTCTCTTCATAGAGGCTTATTTTCCTTTCTCTCTCTCCTTTTCCTTCAGAAACCTTCAATTAATACCTTAATCTCTATCCTCTGGTAGCTTCCCTGGGCATACTTTACCAGACTTTGTGAGGTCAGGAGTTTTTTCTCTTCTTCTTTGTCTCCACATTGGATTAGCTGGTGTGATGTCCTGCCCCATGTCAATTTGCAATTTGTAGTTGAACATCGATGTGGTGGTTCACCAAAGAAGACAAGGATGCATAATTCATAATTGCAAACCTTGACAGACCTCAGCAGAGGGACCTACCACCATGGCAAGCACCAACCTGGACAGTGGAATCCTGCGATTCTGTGCCCTAGTGTTTTATTGATACAGAACTCCCCAGGTGCAGATAATAAGCAATCAAACATCCCCAACAGATGTCCAACACCTGGAGACCATACAAAATACAAAGGCCTATGCATCCCTTTTTCCAACAATGCACAAAAACAAGTACTTTAAACCCAACTAAAAAGAAACTCCCACAACAGTGCTTTGTGCACACATAATAGGTATGCAATACATGACAGAAAAATGAGTAAGTCTTTCTGGAAAGGCATTGATTTCTTTTAGCTCTTTCTGCTCTATTAAATGTGTGTGTATTCATTCAGGGGTATAATTTGGAGGGGTAGAGGAATAGAGCTTCTCAGGACTCAGGCAGGGATTGAAAAAAATGCAGAGGCTAGGCTGAGAGGACCACATTGGGTGTTTGGGAATTGGAAGAATGAGATGCATGGAATTGCTATCTTTATTAGTTGGCAGAATGAAGAAAGACTCTTTGGTGGCAAAATATTCTCTAGCACGAAGTGTCTCTTTCTATCTTAGAAGCAATACAGAAAGTACTTGAATTATCTTCTGGGGGGTAGAAATTTCACACCCATCCCCTGGCCAAGGTATAAAGAGAACAAGGATTTTGCAGGGAATCACAATGTCACTTTCATAAAGTTACTGGGACTCTCTCTAGGTAGAGTTAATTGACATTAGTTGAAAACATTAGCATCCTCACATCCATAAAATAGTAATTTCCCCCTGTAAAGTCATCTAAAATTTTGTGTCAGCTCACTTGCCCATTTCCCTTGGATGTCAGTCAGAGAGACTACCATCAACAGAGAGCTAATTACCTTCCATAGAAATGATTTTCAAATTCAAATTTCAATGTCCAAATTCTCCTAGGCAAAATCAGTAAGGTTGTTTCTCACAAAACAAGGCTCTGCACTTTATCCTTGTGAGTAAATGACCATATCAGAACATTACGAGGCTATTCGTTTTTTTATTTCTATTATACAGTGGCCAAATCCAAGAAACTGTGTAGCCTTCACAAAACCATCAGAACTGAGGGTATTGTGAACTCACTGACCACAACGTATAAATTATTACAAGCTAGAAAAATATCTCTGTCATCAGTGTATCAAATACCGGAACCCAGAACTATTAAAAGTTTTGGTTCATACTACTTAGGACTTAAGTTTGCTGATTTTACACATTTTATAGTGTGCTCCAAACCCTCTTACATGTTTAATGTTATATTATTGGCTCTAAAAGATAAAGCATTATAGGTTGAGACATGATACTATTTCCACTTGGGAAAGAAATACTGATACATCCCCTTTTAGCAAACCATGCCCTCTGTGTCCTTCCTTGTCTCCAATGACCTTTGATCTGTCGACTCATGCCCTCAAAAGAATAGGCGAACATGATGATGTGGCAACAAGAAGTCAAAGACCCCTAGTTAGTTTTAAATTGTTTGATCACATGTATGAACTTCACCGGAATCTGTAAAATTTTCCTTCCCACTTTTATTTTGCATTAAAATATACCTAGATTCTGCCTGGTTTGGGGAGTGTAGATTACCTTCAAGTTGGTGGAAGAATTTTACTTCTTCACTGTGCAATTTCTGACCAATTTTTCTTTTCTTTTCTTTTCCCACAGTGAGAGGTTGCCTCACAAGCTTAAACTCTGGTACTCAGTGCTCCAAGACATGACCACAGATTTATTTAAGCTCTCACATTCCTTCTCCCTTTCATCATTCAACTGAAAACTCCAAAATCCCTCTCTCTTTTAACTTCAAATTGACTATTTAAGATTGCTTTCCCAGCAATCACTAAAAGGTCCTTCAGAGAGAGGCAGTCTTTGTCTGTGCCCTCTACTGCCATATACCTGGGGATGGTGCCATCTGCCTGGGGAAGAAGAATCTGCCTCCAGAGAGAACTAGAATGACAAGATATATAGAGAGAGGACACCTGGGACATGAAAAATGAAGAGACAATGGAGGTTGTCAGGTGGGATAAGGGTGTGTGGAAAGATCGGAGTGAAAGGAGAATAACGGAGACATGCTTTATTCAAAACTGCTAGAATGATATCTAATACCCTATATGCTAACTAATAATCTGTCATCAGCAAATGAGGATCCACTTGTGCAGGTGTGTGAGCCATGGGCAGAATGCTTCCGTTTCTCTTCCACATTTTTTAAAAAACTGCTATTCTTGCTTGCTGTAAGCTTTATCTAAGGGAAGTGTTCTCCAGGAACTCAGAATGCTCACAGCATATTCTACAATTTGAATTAATTTAATTCTACATTAAATCTCCCAGGAAAAGTTGCTATTATTATGATGTAGTAGTTGTTGATCAGGAGCTATTATATCATATATTCTAATACTTTGGCAGTTTCAGGAGACATTGTTGATTATCACCATCAGGGGCTATTTTGGATAAAAGGCCAAGGGTACAGTGAAACAACTTTCAATGTGTAAGACAGCACCCACAATAAAAATGATGCCAGCCTGCTGTTGAGAGAGGAACCCTGGCAGAGAGCTCTGGCAGCGATCACTGGCCATGTGGGCTGGCAAGACTTTGATGTTGTTTTCTTTCCCGGGTTCTCCCATTTTCCAATTTGTCTTTAAAGAAGCCACATTAGAACAAGGGAAAAATACTGTTATATCCAGATTCGGTTAAGAAGACTGTCTATTTCTTCTTTAAAAACTGTGTATTTGTTCCTGGTTATCATTGCTAGCTAGAAAATAAAAGATGACAGAAAAAAATGTAGAAAATTGGTCTCAAGTGGGAAGACCTCTACTTTGGAAAATATTGTAGGCATTATGTTCCCTAAGTTGGCCAAAACCATAAATTTCACAGGACCTGGTTGAAAGGCAGGCAGAGCTTTGGATGACACTGACACTGTGTTTTAGATTTTATTACATTGACAAAATCAAAGCTTGCAGTTCATCAAAGACTCGCTAGTATTGCCAGAACAGCTTCCAAGTCTAATGTGCTCACATCACATTCAGAGGCAGGTATTTATGAATAGGATATGCTTTATCACAGAGATTTCTCCAAATCTACTTGCATGGGAGGAGAGAGGGGGTGGCTATTTATCTCCCCAAAGAAAGTGTGTGCTTTGAAAATCAGCTTATTGCAAATAGCTTCCTCTCCTAAGTCTTCTTGAGGCTACACTGCTGAGTCCTTTCTTCAAAGTAGTTCTGTCTGCTTGTGGCTGTAAACAAGCTCTCCACACATGTGGAAGGCTTTCTACTGTGTTCTTCTACATAGGCTGAGGAACCTGAGTCCTTAGCCAGTTTATATAACAAATAATACAGTTTGTTATAGGAATCTCTTCTTCATTCCACGTTTCTGGGTCTGACTAATTATAGAAATGCACAAAGTAGTTAAGCAGCAACTTTCTTTGTGGACTGTGTGATTCTTCTATGTTTTACCCATAGGAAGAGAAGAATTTAGCCCAGGGCAAAAAGAAGAAGAGAATTAGAGAATTATAAGACAAGTCAGTAAGGTACATTAAATCAGAGAAAATGATCATATAAAAAAACAGGCTGGTATGTTTTACAAAATGCCCTTAATTTAAATCTTTCTCTGTATTCCATATATATATATATATATATATATATATATATATATATATATATATATATGAATGACAATAATGGTAAAAACAGGATTGTTATTTATACATTACAACATCTTAATGGAATATACAATAATAATGAAGTTCACTTTAAAATATCCTACTGTAATTAATGTAGAAGGCAATTCACTCATCTGAACGTAGTTTTCAATGCCATTAAGAGAATATAGTGCTATGAAATTGCATTACAAATTTAGGATGGATGACCTTAACAGACAAAGTGTTTATGCCAGAGAAAGATACAAAGTCAAAAGAATTCCTAGGCAAACATCTATAATATACAGTCATTTTGATCACTGAGCTCTGGCCAGAGTGGGAGGAAGCATTATATTAATATATTTATTTTTCTAAAGGAAAGGAATCTCCAGAAACAAGAGAATAATTTTAGACTTCTCCAAAGTCCCTTGGATATCAACTTTTAATTGGGTGGTGATAGAGGCAGTTCAAGCCAGCTTCCCTTTTATTATACTTTGAGTTAATTTTTCTGTTATAATTCTTGCTATTATTTTATTTTTATTTATGAAGAGAAGTCCCTAAGAGACAGGACATTTGTATTTACTTCTGTGACTTGCTTCTTAGGCACTAATTTTATCTAAAATTGTTCTGAAGCTTTTCCTGGAGAAAATCATCCTGTCTTGCTGGCAGGGATTGTGGCTACCAGTGTTTTGTAAAGAACGGAGACAGGAAGTGTTCTTCCTTGCCCAGGTGACTTCAAGGTACTTGTGTAGGGAAGTGATAAGTGGGAGCTATATAATTGAATCACCTGTTTTGTTGGGAACATGTTCTCTAGGAAATGAAGAGACTTGGCTTCTGATTGTGGGCCTGCTAAACATCCACAGCTTAGAGTATTGCTTTATTCAGCAGCTGTTTTCATCTCTAAAACCAGAAAAACAAATTCTGATTCCTTCATCTTTGTTCTATGAAAATCAGGCACCAATGGTTCGGAGACAGAATTTTGTTCATGATTGAGATTTGGGGGAGCGAGAAGATAGGACAAGGGAATAAAATAGAAAAGGAGAAAAATACAGTCAAGAATGTATCTTTGAGTTGGTTTCCTATACAAACAAAAACAGAAACAAACAAACAAAAAAAAAAACCTGGTACAAGAATCTATGGTATCCTTCTAAGGGATTTATTAATAATTTGACTCAAAACTGTCTATCCAGGATAGCTCCCATACTGAGCAGTTAATAATTGCATCTGTGGGTGGGAACGAGTCTTAGGTTGTGTGGTAAGAATGCAAGAAACAACCACTTGAATCCCATACTACAACCTAGAGGATCTAGGTAGGAAGTGAGAGGATTTAGATAGAAGAATCTAAGTCTCTTCTCAAGATCAAGTCAAATATAATCTTCCCACAAAGCTGAAAATAAGCAATCATGCCTTGTATAGATTCTGGCAAAGAGTGGATTTTGATTTTTTTTTTTTGGCTGAATAGTCACCCTTAAAAAGTCATTTTGAAGTTCTCTTAGTACCCAAGAACAGGAATTCTTTGAAGATATAAGGTTTCTACAGATGTAATCAAATTAAACTGAGGTCATTAAGGTTTTCCTATCTTATTAACTGTTATGTTGCTGTGAAGAGACAATACACCCAAGCTTTTAGAAGAAAGCATTTAATTGGGGATTAGATTTCAGTTTCAGAAGGTTAGTCCCTAATCATCACAGTGGAGAAGGTGACTGCAGGCAAACAGGCAGGACTCTGGAGCAGTAGCTGAGAGCTACATCTTATCCAGGAACACGTGGCAGAGAGTGAAAAGAGATCTGTTGTGGGCTTGAGTCTACGCCCACTGACAATTCTCCTCCCACAAGGCTACACCTCCTAATCCTTCTTAAACAGTTTCATTAACTGGGATCAAGTATTTAAATAAATATATATATATATATATTCCATTCTCATTCAAATCACTACAGTGCCCCAGCCCATTATGATGGATATCAATATAAAAAGGAGCAGTTTTGAGTTACAGGCCCATGCATACAGGATGTAGAGGAACATTTAATTTTTTTAATCCAGCAGCATGGCTACTCCAGCAAAGACCTTTGTGATAAATATTTGACCTGTATTCCGGCAGCATGGCTGCTCTATGGTAGAAAGAATGTTAGTACAGGCCTTTAATCTTAATGCACCACACATCCTTTAAACCCAATTCAAAAGGCAGTGGTGGCACATGTCTAATCCCAACTCAGAAGAGAGAAGCAAGGAGTAGAATGAGAGTGTGGAAGCAGAGACAGGAAGCAGAACTCAGAAAGAGGTCAAAGCAGACAGGAAGCAGTGAAAGGTCAGAGAGTAGAGTCAGAGTGTAGAAGCAAGGCGGAAGCAGAGAGCTCAAGAGAGAGAGAAGCAAGATAGAAGCAGAGGTGGATGCAAACAAGAAGCAGAGGAGAGAGGTAGTTCAGTTAGGCAGTTTGATAGAGAGCAGTCAGCTCACGGTTCAGAAGTAGAAGTCAAGACAGTTCAATTCAGAAGCAGAAGCTGAGAAGAGTAGAACCAGTCCAATATAAGCTAAGAGAGAAAGTATTCTCAGAAGCAGATGGTTTATGATTTACAGTGCAGAGTTCAGAAGACAGCTTTCAGAGTGAGCTCAGTCAGCAGTAAATCTCAGGGCGGAGATGTTCTAGGTTTAGGTTTGAATATTAGATTGTAAGGGCTGAAGCCTTCTAGGTCCCGGCTTGTATCTTGAAGATTAGATTTTACTGAGGCCGAAGCCTTCTAGGAGTAGGCTTGAAATTAGATTGAATGGAGGCTAAAACCCTCTAGGACCATGGATTAAATTAGAAAAGAATAAACTGTCCTCTGCCATGAACCCATAAGAATTTTAAATAAATCAATGTTTAAATCTTCGGTTACAGAAGGAAGATAATTTAGAGATATACTATCAAGATATGCTTGAGCTACTGAAAGCTAAGAGAACAAGTTAGATCATCTTCTTCACCATGTCTCTCAGGAGGACTCACCACCACGGTATCTTGATTTCCATCTTTGAGCCTTTAGAATGTCAAGACACTTCTATATTAAAACACCAGTTTGTGGTATTTGTTACAGTGCCCTTAGGAAGCCACTATAACACTCAACAAATAATTTGTATTTATTTAATCAATGATAGAATGAAAAAGGTGTGAAGGTATTCTGTTTTTTAGAGTGATTTATCCTGTATATCTTTTAAGATCCAGAAAAAAAAAATCTCCAAAATACTGTAGTCCTTTATTGCCATTTTCAATGTGGCTAGATCTTTTGTGGACAGATAAATATATATCTGTTTCTTTTTCACCTGTTACAGACACTGTTTTCATATTTTCTTAATGGCTGGATTGCTTCCCTTTTATAATTTTAGTCCAAGTATACATGTATTCATCCAAACTGGAATGAGCTTACCACCCTGGCTCTCAACTTCTCCTAGAGCATGTTCTAGATGCCCACAATGCTAGACAAATACTCTACATTGAGACATTTTAACAGCAATATTAAAAAATGAAAAGGCCCACTGGGTACCAGTGGTTCTAGCAATGAACCTTGTTAGCCCTTGAGATACTGAGAGACACAATCCTTAATATTCATCTGTAATTGTGCAAACCATGCATACATACCTATAGAGGAATAGGCCTGTGTAGAAGCTAGGAGGGGCTTATATTCCAGGAGTTTATATGAAGGAATCACATTCAGAGGCCGGTGTGGTCCAGATGGAGTGTAGAAAGAATGTTAAGAATGTTGGCATACACCTTTAATCACAGTATTCAGAGAGCAGTGGTGATGCAAGCCTTTAATCCCAGCACTTGGGAGACAGGAAGGGCTCCAGACTAGGACTAGTGCTTAAATTAGACAAAAGAATAAACTGCCTTGAGTAAATGTCTACATCTGAAATCCACATCTACGTATACCCACAACTGAGAGCTGATCATAGGAATAGCAGGGCTTCATCAAAGACAAATCTATCTAGTTTAGAGACACTCAGAATAATAACTCACATGGTTTTTAGAAAGTAGTACACCAAGTAAGTCTATCTGATTGCTGTTAGGCACTTCCTATTGAATCACCAGTCACTAAGAATAATTAATATCAACAGCTAGTATGAGTCTTTATTCATGATTTATTTGATCTTAAAATGCTTTAATGAGGAATTAGTCAAACGTTTAGTTCTTCAACAGCATTTGATACAAAACTGAATAATTAGTATCACTTTATTCCAACATGAGACAGAAGACAGAGCTGTTTTATCTTAAATAATGTTCTTAAATTAGTAAGTGGGATGGGTCAGGAGGGAATTATACAGCAACGCATAGAAATAATTTGATGAATATGGACATATTAGGAAATTTTAATTAAATGTAGTCTCATATTCTAATTTGTTCTGATATTTTATTAACATACTTCCAGATTTCATACCATAACAAATATCCGCACAATCATGCAAGGGTTTCTAATCATTTGAAATTTTGATGGCAGCAATCAAGTGTTTAAATGAAAAGTGATGCCAATATTTTCTTTTATCTGAATGGTGGTGTAGTTGAAGAAGAGGAGGCTGGGGGAAAGCTCACAGCAAGTATAGATGGGTAAAAGCCATTAAAATGTCTAGGTCGCAAACTTTTCCAAAAATACATTTTGCATTAGCTGTGCTAAAACAGAGCAGCAAAGAACAGAGCTCTGTCAGCTCCAGGGTTAATTTTGCTCTGATGTGTTCTACATGCAAGAGAGTTGGCAAGTGACAAATACACCAGGCACAGAGGGCCTTGCTTCTTCTAGGTTTCAACTCATTATAACCTGCAACAGTGTACCCTAGAAATATTTCAGAGTGAGTCATGGCAAATGTTTGATGACAAGCCTGGCCTCGTGTCTTCACCTGAGTCAGGTAACAAACATCCCCCTTTGCTATTCCCAAGCTTCTTCCTCTTCTACAGGAGCTACACAGGTAATTCTTTCTGACTTATAGCTACTTGTCTTTGGCCAAGATGGAGTCATGTTTTCTTCTGCCTTCTTTATCATCACCGTCTACATAGCGAGGACAAGCTACTTCATCAAATGCAGCCAGTGGCTAGACAATCCTACCTGGGGTCCTGGGTGTTGCTGCAGTCAGAGACAAGCCTGCTGCAAGCTCTTCCTACCATAGCTCATGTCGAAGATGATAAAAATTTGTAAAGTACACGAGGGAAAGGAATAAGGAGTTTTAATATCTCAGCACATTTGTAATATATTCAGGGGGCATGCGTGGACACAGTGGGTGTTCTGTCATAAAGGAAGACAGCTTGCCGAGTATGCATCCAGCTAGAAATAACAACTGAAAAGAAAACCTTCTAAGTCTTGTCCATATTTTATTTTTTTCACATTTATTTATTTGGTGTGTGTATATATGCATGTACATGTTTGTGTGGCATGGCACATATTGATATGCACATACATCACACATACACACACACACTCTATGCTGAAATAGTCAATGGAAAATATCAGAAATGGATAACTAATGAATTTTAATTTTAAATTATGAACTGTTGTCTGTAGTGCCATACACTATGACATTGTCATTCTTTTGTCTAACTTATCCATGCTGTCTGTGTATGCTACCCTCCCATTAGTTTCCAGAAGATACTTCAGTTATCAGTTTGACTATCATGATATTGCAATATTTTTGTTCATGTAACTCTTATTTCTGTTAATAGTGTGCATAAGGTTCAAGAATAGCAATGTTGTCAGTTCAGACATGACAAGATAATCCATAAAATGTTTCCTTTGACTGAAAAGAGGCAAGTGTAAGGACATGTTTTGTAAGGGAAGGACTACATTCGCATAACTTTTGAAACCATATGTTATTTTATATCTATTTCTTTATTAGTTTTATTATTGAATTCTTACTGTCCCTAATTTATATGAGAATAGATATAGCCTGCAGTCTACTATTCATGGGTTCATCCATCCACATCATGGAGCAAATCCCATATGGATAAGGGGGTTATGGGAGTGAGAGGCACCCGATGCTGCTTCTCTCTTCAGGCATGAAATAGTTCAGTCCACCAGCTAAGGTGTTAATCTCAGAAGCCAGACTGCATATTAGGGACTGATTTCTGTTCTGGTAATATCAAGGAAGACTATCCTTGTTGGTAGCATTTCCCTGCCAGTCTCCTTCCAAATCAGAAGTCAGCAGAAGAAAAGCAAGAAACAAAGGAAAGAAGAAAGAAAGGAAAGGAAAACAACTCAAGAAAGGCCAGGAAGGTCAGGTCTCTTGCCTTACTTATGCTCAACCCTGTCTAGCTGTGATAGAATTTTACTGTCAGTGGCTCTAGTTTATTTTTGTTACCATAGTGATCAGGAGCTTCCCCCCCCAGTCATTTTATAATCCTTCTTTTTCTTCAACAGGAGACTGGAATTTCACAGCTTCTTACAGGCCTCCTAAACTCTGACTTCTGCCACCCTGCTAACAGGTTGCCTTCTCAGACTTAAAACAGTTAAAATCCCTTCAACTGTGACACACATCATTTGCATATGACATTGCTTCATTATTTCTTTAGCACATTCCCTCATAGGAAACTGTACCTCAAACCTTAATATACTCTGCTCAAATATTTGAGTTGTATAATGTGAATATTAGCATAGTTTTTGTCAACAAAGCACTATTCATGTAGCCTGCATATGCTTAGGTGGCTATGAAGATTTACAGTAAAAGATTCTGGAGGAATTTAGTGACCGAGACAGAGATCATTTTCTCAATTTCATTTGGGGGCTTGAATTTATATCTATACAGTTTTGCCACACCCCAATTAAAACAAAAGGAAATGAACCGAGTGATAGGAAGTGCATTTGTCTCCTGGTGTGGAGCAGGTAGATGATACTCTGCTAATAGTGACAAAAGGGAAGCTGCTTTTTGTGCTTTGACTTCCTGTTGATAAAACAGAAGTACATGTGGTTTAGAAGCTGTCAAAGTTGCCCAAATAAGATCATTTGTATTAATGTTTTGTTCTGGGGAACTGCTGTTCTTTATAGAGGCAATCACTGTCACTCTCACCAGAATTCCTTGGCTTGGGACCTCAGGCAAAGAGCTAGTTACTATTCATTTTTCTTTTTAAGTTGAGTACTTCATAGTTCTAAATCACTGCTCTGGAATTATGCTTAGACTGGAGTACCTGCCTTCATAAACCTTGTCTACCAAGCATGTCAGACCATAAAGAATATAAAGGTTAACTATCAAGAAAGTGAATAAGAGTACTTAAACTAACCTGGTTGTGCATTGAAGTCAAGTTGGAGAACATCAAACAAGAAGAAGAAAGCAGCAAGGCTAAATTATTCTGATTTTTAAAGTTTCACCCCAACTCTCTAGGGATGAGTTGTGGCTTGAGCTCTTTTTCATGTTCGCTAGGTTATTGTCCTGTAGATCTGGGTTCAGCTACAACGAAGTAGCATCATGCTTCACCCAGCATCAGGATCTCCATATATTCTGACTCAGGATGTAGGGCAGACCTCAGAACCTTCATTAACTAGTTCTCAGGCACTTCTGGAGTTATTCATTAAGGACCACATTTTCAGAACCCAGTGAAGGATTCCCAAAGTAGAATCAGAAGGATGTACAGATAAAGAGAAAATGGATAATCAGGAAACATTTGGAGCACAGTACTTTGACATTTAAAAGTACCCTGTAGAAGAAAGAACATTTGGAAAATTGAAAGTCCTAATTGAGTCTGGCCTGATGTTAAGAATTTTCAGTTGATGAAGTGACAATGGAGCAACAGATCTGGGTGGTATTATAAACAACATTAAGGAGTTTGACTTCATGCAGCCAATGGTAACCCACTAGGACCTTGAGTAGAGAGAGAATATCCTCTGATGCTGATTTTGGAAAACTAACAGAGATGACCCCCCCAACACACACTCAGAGTCTCTCCCAAATGCTTTCCGTGGCAGTGTAAAGTAGAGACGGAGGTTTAAAGCTCAAACACAGAAGTTTGTGGTTGAATGATGTGATGTAAAGGGGAGAGAAGAATGAAAGATGACTCCTATGCTTTGGGTATAGATAACTTGATCGAGAGTAGATGTGGAACAAAGAAATTGGGTCAGTGATACACAAGCTCTTTGACTGTCAGAAAATTATTCAGTGACCTTGAAATTCATATTCTTCATCAGTAAAAGAGGCATAAACACAAGTAAATCATGGGATGCTGTGCTGTCTGGATTAGATGAAATCATGAATAAGATATATAACAGAACTTGGTAAGCTGGTCTTTGCTTTCTGCCTTAACAGTTTTATATCTGCTCTAGGTCCCAGTGGCTGCAAAGCACACTGCAGTCACATCACCTTACACTTTAACAGTGCTCTATAGCAGCTGTCGTTTCCTCCCTCAACCTCCAGTATATAAGCTCTTAATTTTACTAAGGAAACAAGAAAAACCAAGGTCATATTTTTACCACACAAGAAACAAAGACTAGAGTAAAGCCAACGTTCTGTCCTTATTTTATCATTTATTGAAAATAAAATTAAAAATAATCTGTTTCTGAGAACAAACAGTCCAGTCTAGTTCCTTGAAGTGAGGGGACTCATTGCTTCACAGAAACAGGTTATTGTTTGGTACATATACTGGAACACACTTATTAAAGAGTTTTGATGGACAGGACTAATGTGTCCTTCTTGTGCCAACTCTTATCGGAACTTTTGTGTGTGTGTTTAAGTCCTAGAGGAAATTATTTGACTTATGATGGAACAAATCTACCCAAAGATCAACAATCTTTCCACAAAGGTTAGTGCTACATAAGCCCTATCAAGGGTGGAATCTCCTGGCCATTGCTGTTTCATTCCTCTCTTCCCTAACTATAGGATAAGGAAAATTGAACTCGGTATTGTCAGGTCAGTTTCTGGCAGTGGGAGCAAATGAGTCTTTAAACACAAACAGGCTCATAGATGAAAATCCTTGATTTTGTCTCTCAGCTTCTATGAAGCACATGCTGTTTTAGCCCTATCTAAGGAATATGCCCCTGAGGTTTGACTCTTCAGTCAACACTCTCTTCTCTCTCTCTCTCTCTCTCTCTCTCTCTCTCTCTCTCTCTCTCTCTTATTTCCTCTTCCTCTCTCTTCCTTCTTCTCTCTCTCTTCCTTCCTCTTTCTCTCACTCTCACCCTCTCTCTCTCTCTCTCTCTCTCTCTCTCAATTTTCAAGATAGTGTTTCTCTTTGTAGCCCTGGCTGTCCTGGAATTCTGTCTGTAGACCAGCGTAGCCTTGAACTCAGAGATCTGCCTTCCACTGCCTCTCAAGTGCTGAGATTCAAGGTGTGTGCCACCAGCACCAGGCTCAACACCCTTATTTCTTTTATGATTAAGTAAGAAGATTTCACAAAGAACAGGGAATGACAGCAAATTAAAAAGATTCATAGAAATATGTTAAAAATCCCCTTCCTTGAAGCACTCTGTTTTGAATTATGACATAATGGTCTAGAAATGTCTTTTTATTTGGTCTGAGAGTGTGGTAATCCCACAGATGAGACCAGGACAAGCTAAGCTTAAGGGTTCATCTCTGAGAAGAAGCATATATGTTTTGTTTACTAATTTTCTGAGAATTACTTTTAATCCCTAAAGAAGCATCCATTCTTATCTTTTATTTATCTTAAAAGAAAATGCCAAATTTTCTTAACTCTGCAAGAATTTGACATGGTTGGGACATGTCAAAGAAAAAAAAATCATTTTTTCCAGTGAATAAAATGTTATTGGAGCCAGCGAGTGTGTGACTGTCTGTGTGAGGGGGCTTATGATCTTTAGGGGCAACTGTTGACATATATCACGACAATTTGAACAGCACAAAGCACGGTAAAGCACCTGGTGGTGATGAACCCTCAATGCATATCCCTATCCATTTAATATAAGAATAGTAAATAAAGAATTAAATATTCTTTCTCCCAAATGACTTATCAGCTTAATGGCTGCGCCAAATTGACAGGGTTCTGGAAGCTCTATTCGTTTATTGTTTACTATGATAACATCTTTTCAAAGATGTGAATTCACAAAAAGCAACATCTTAATGGCCTGATTTTCGATGGAGATATCTAGCTGACAAGGCAGAGGTGTTCTGATTGGTGAAGGTTAATAACGTATACGGCTGTGACCTGCAGGGTGCAAGGGGAAGGAGTCCCACCTAATTTTGTTCTTTAAAATAGTAAGTGCTTTGCAGTAAGTGGAATTGAACTTCAGCTATGCTACTCATTAGCCTCATGTTCTTGGTCAAGTTATCCAACTTCTATGACCTCAGATTTGCTCATCTGTAAAATGAGGCTAATTACACTTATCTCAGAGTAGGTGTTGGATCTTCATTAGGGGTGTTCAATAAAATAGAATGTGTGAATTGTTCATTAGGTGGGAGGTAGATTCTGTTTACTTTGAAATTAGTGTTCGATAGACTTTCTTGAGGAGTTTCTATTATGGGCATTATTACATGTAGCGGCCTCATTCTCTACAACCATGATCATGAGCTTAAGACCTTCCAAGATTTATATAGTTAGAACTTAAAGTTAAGTTTAGCCATAGTTCACATAGAATACACATTGAATGCAAATCATGAATGTGTATTCACTATTGTATCATAACATTATTGGCATATTTATAAACACAATGTCAGAAAAATATAGGATGACAGTGGATTCAGGAAAATACTTACTCTGAGTAGATAGTGGGTGCTTTTGAATTATTCGTGATGTTAAATACCCCAGGGGGTGACTAAGGCTTCATTTCATGTTGCTAAGGTATACCTACCTGAAATATAGAGACTTCACTGGAGTAGCTGTGTCTGCACCAAGAGAAATAGAAGCAGCTTGATCAAGGCAGCCTGGAAAACAAGCAGCGTAGGGGACTTCAGGCAAGTGCCCCTAGTGGACTCAGCATCACTTTGTTGAATGGTTTCAGTGGTTGACTGGTTATTTCTGATGCTTAGATAATGTGTTTAATTACAAAATAAGTGTCCTATAGATTTTATGTTCATCTAAATAATGTGTTTCAGTATTCTATAACTGAATAATTATTGCTTTTGTCATGTTGTCGCATTTGCCTTACATTTGACTTATTAGAAGGCAAGGAGAAATAATTGGAGATAATGTTTATATGAATGTGACTTCAAGAGATCAGGAAGTTCTGTGCCTGGGGTATGATTTCTTCTCACAATCCAAAATCATGTCTCTTCATCACCTCAGGTTGAGACATTGCACCTGGAGTAGCTCCGCAATGCAAAAGAGGTGTTGACCTGAGAATTAGACAATAAGGATGGGGAGTTGGCTCCACTGGTAAGGTGCTCTCTATACAAGCATGGGGGTCTGTCTGAGTTTGCTACTCAGAAGACAGGTCAGAAACATACTATATAATCTAATTCTGGGAAGAAAAAGGCAGGCAGATCCCCTCCCTGGAGCTCTCTAGCCAGCCAGTAAAGCCAGAAAAGCGAGCTCTATGTAAAAGTGAGGAATCCTGTTTTGAAGAAATAGTAAGGTGGAAAGTCCTTC
Source organism: Cricetomys ansorgei (assembly GCA_026225945.1). Taxonomy (NCBI): domain Eukaryota; kingdom Metazoa; phylum Chordata; class Mammalia; order Rodentia; family Nesomyidae; genus Cricetomys; species Cricetomys ansorgei. Next base: position 30,445,181 of record JAMJFZ010000199.1, read on the forward strand.
TTCAGTCACTGAGGAAGACACTTGGACTTGACCTTGGGCTGAACATACATGTACATACATGCGCACACACACACATGTACACATGTGTGCATGTACCAGTTTTTCTGGTATATTTCAAAATCTGTGATTAAATTTTCAAAAATACATTCCAACAAAATATGGGTAGCATAACCATTTTATAAAAGGGAAGTTTTTTAAGCACTGCTGTCTATTGAAAAGCTTAGGATAGACTTTGAAGGTTTATTTTCACACTTTAACATTAGTTCATTTTATGGTGTTACACAGAAATGCCTCACTTCATAACGGGGTGTGTTTTGAGATGTGTTATTAGGTGATTCTATATTGCTTGAAGATCATAACATGTACTTATACAAACCTGGAGGCTATACAGTGCACATGTATGCTATGGATTATTGCTGTTGAGTCCTTGGTGAACAAAACATGAGATCTGAATTCAGTATGAGGGAAAATGAATAAGATGCTGTTAGCATGAACTGTAGGAGGCTGTTGCCACTCTCTCAGAATTATTGTTTTACAGGAAAAAATTTCCAGCCACCCTCAATAATGACCAACGTATAGGGTTGTAACATAAGCATGTAACTGCCACATTTCTATCATTATCAGTTGTCATGGACTGTATATAATTGCATGAGCTCCACCGGAGCACAACAGGAAGTGCAGTAGATTGTCAAACAGGAACCTCAGCACAAACATGAGTGATGTAATTATAATGGCTCTCATGTCACCAGGTGACAGGAATTTGTCAAATCCATTACAGCAATCCTTCTGTCAAGAAAGCTTGTTATAGAGTGCATGGTCCTGCTCAGGTGTAAAAAGATGTCATACTGCACTCACCTTGAATGACAGCTCTATGTCTTCCTGTGAAAGAAATATGATACTTACTTGAATCAAAGTGGAGTCACCTGAGTGAATGATGACAACAAAGAAAGCCGTAAGATCAAGAAGCTATAAAGGAGTGGTGCTCAACTTTCCTAATACTGCAAGATTTTAATACAGTTCCTCATGTTGTGGTGATCTTGCTACTGTTATGAATTATAATGTAAACATCAGATATGAAGATGATATTAGGCAACCCCTGTGAAAGGATCATTTGACCCCTCCAACGGGAGCATGACCCACAAGTTGAGAACTGATTCTCTAGAAGAAGCATTCTTTCTCTTTTTTTTAAAAAAAATTTTGAGACAGGGTTTCTCTGTTGTATCTCTGACTGTCCTGGAATTCACTCTGTAGACCAGGCTGACCTCAAACTCACAGAGATACATCTGCCTTTGCCTCCCAAGTGCTGGGACTAAAGACATGTGTCACCACTATCCGGCTAGGCTAGAGGAAGCATTCTTATGTCCAGCTGTCTAATAGGAATTACCATACAAGACCTCCTAGGACCACAAGCTTACAGAGGCCACAGAAACCTTATGTAAACATTTCTGCCAGGAAGATAGATCCTTTGTTATTATCTGTTCAATCTCAGACTGACAACCTCCCTAATGCTAATCATGTAGCCAAGGATTATTATTTTAAGATATATACTTCTCTTCCTCAAATTTGCTTTTAAAAACTTTTATTTGATCCAACGTTCTTAACTGTGCCCGGAGTTTGATATGTTTTGTATATTTCCATTTATGTGTCCTTCTCTCTCCAAGGCTAGTTATACCCTAATAAATATCTTTGGAAAATCCCTTATTGATTGTCAGTTTGGTCAAATCCCTGTGTAGCTGCCTCCTAGTCAAGATTAGAACTCATCCAGTTTTTGTTAGAGCCCTCTTGTACCCTCCTCTGTTAAGTCACTTCCCTGTATATGTAAAGAGTATAGTTTTTTGCAGTGAATTTGACCAGTCACTTGGTGGCTTAACATAAAATCCCCTATTCTCTTGCAGGTTTAGAGACAATAAGTAAGAGAAGTGACACTCTTCCACATGTCTGCACTCCCCCTGAGGGCTCTAGGGATGGACTACCTTTGCCTGTCCAGTTTTTGTTAGCTCCCAGCATGCCTGGGCTTATGGCCAAGTCACTATAATCTCAACCTTCATTGCCAAAGTCAAATGGTCTTTTGTTTATTTCTTTACCTTTTCCCACTAGTCTCTCCTTTATGTGTTCCGTATGAGCATACTAACTGTTTAAGCTCAATGAGTACCACAGCATGGATCTCTCCTCAAGATATTTAAGTTAATTACATATGAAAAGACATTTACTAAATGAAATGACATTTACAGGTTCTGAGGTGAAGTTCTAAAAATACCTTTGTTAATTTCCCCTTCAACTCACTATACTACTACTTTAATTTTTTTTTTTTTTTACCATAGTTATATTCTGTCTGGTTGTGAACATCATTGACATGAGTTCTTGTATTTGGTGCCTTTCACTGTTCTGCTTAGAGAGAGAGAGGAAGAGAGAGAGGGAGGGAGGAAGTGGGGGAGGGGGAGGGGGAGAGGGAGAGGGAGAGGGAGAGGGAGGGGGAGGGGGAGAGGGAGAGGGAGAGGGAGAGGGAGAGGGAGAGGGAGAAGGAGAAGATTAGCACAGAAATCTCTGGAACATCTCCAGAATTCATTAAGTTTCCCTTGAGGCAAAAGTGGTCAGAGCAGGACAAAAAGGATTCTGTTGTACCCGACCAGATAGATGATCAGATGAGCAGCTCCCTGGACAGCTCCCAACTTCACTTGCTTTTTATTTATTATTATTATTTTTTACTTATTTTGAGACAGGGCTTCTTTGTTGTAATCCTGGCTGTCCTTAAATTCACTGTGTAGACCAGGCTGGCCTTGAATTCACAGAGATCTGCCTGTCTCTGCCTCTAGAGTGCTGGGATTTAAGGAGAGCACCACCAGCAGCAGCCCAACTTTACTTTCTAAGGGAGAACAACGAAATTCATTTGATCCAGGAAGTTCCTTGAGAATCTTCTCTCTTAAGAAACTTGTATAGAAATTGTACCCACTAAGCCCTCAGACAAGAGTGCCTTTTTGAAAAGAAACAATTGATGTGTAGCTTAGCTTTGAATAATAATAGTCTCACACCCACAGGTACCAGAGAGTGGGAGTCTTTTCACTGCCCTACATTCAGCCTTTTCATTTACCTGAGATTCATTGTGATGCATCTGTTTCTTCCTCTTTAATGAATGGATATTGCTTTCCTAAAATTTAAATTTAGTTTCAAATACATATTTATGATATCATTGTCTGTGCACAAGCAGGTGATTTTAAGATGATCTATAAGTGTAACCAGGCAAGTGCACTGCTCAAATGAATTCTGCCAAGACATTTCCCATTAATCTTGGGAACACTGTAGGTGCATTTATTAAAACAGAGGACTTTGTATTAGAAACCCATGATCCTTTCTGACATATAAAGCCATTTTTAATTTGTTCTTATCATTAAGAAACTTTTTATAAAAAAGGATATCAGATAAATTCAGGGTTAAGCAGCACAAAGTGACTTGGGGACTTGGGGAAGCATAGGGAGTTATAAATCTTATGTAAATGCTTACTTATTTTTCTAACTTTCTAAGTCTCACCCAAATCAGCAAGATACATGGACTATCTGGGGGAAGAGAAGAGGAGGAAGACAATTTCCTGTTTATTTAATTGATACACTGTAACTTTTTTCTTGGTAGATAGAGCCTACTAATGGAATCTGCAGAGTGCAATCATTATTAGAAATGTCACCATGACATTTGATTAATTCAGTCTATTCAGTTTTAGAACACAAGTCATGTGTTTATTCTAACAACATAATTAATTACTCTTCCCTCTTTTGGTGTTTCCAGTATATTTAGAGGTTCCCCCATAATTTAACATTTTTATCTCAATAAATGGCTGAATTCTTTCCCCCTGTCAGTTAAATTTAAGCCCATTGACACAGGACAGAAAGATTATCTGGTAGCACATCCTCATTAGTGATCTGGTATAAATTTGAATGGTTTATGCATTTCATTGTTGACGTATAAGGCTAGGAACTGAGTAGACAGCTTGACTGCTCTTTCTTTTAACATTCTTCATTATCTCTAATTTTAGTCCTTGTTTTCCCTGGACTCTTGTAATAAGGCATTTCTCAGTTCTAGTAATTAATATTTATGCAAAGTTTTCAGGATAAAAAAATGTCATTATATTCAATGATTTGTCCCACCCTTTAATCATTTGATTGCTTGTTGAGTCATTCAGTAGTTTTAGGGACAACATTTAGCATTAAAAAGAGACAAGGTCTGTGCCCTGTCAGAGCTTACAGGTTAGCGATGCGAAACAGGCCAAACATACTAACAGGTATGTATAGAATTATATTAGGATAAGTACTGTGAAGACAAATGATACAGGATGTCTTTGGAACTGGAATGGAGAATTGCTGTGAAGAAATTCTCTTGTTTTACTGAATACGTTGGTCAGGTTAATCTTTGTGAAAAGATAACTTGGGGAGATACTCAAAGGCAAGGTGGAAGAAGGTACTGCGATGATCTGAGTAGTAGTGCAGATGACAGGGAGCATGACCAGCAGTATTGAAGCAGGAACATACCAGGTGGGGACTGAGAAAGACAGGAAGTACATGTCACATGTGTGGGAGATATCTTGGGGAATTGGTGGGAAACCAGATGATAGAGGTAATGGTCAAATTGAGTAGTGTATTTCTGAGCAGTAATTATAGAAACTTTCTGTATTTTGAGTTCCCAAAATGACATACTGACAACAGACAACCTAATTTTCATTCATTGTCTTCCAAGTGATTGCATTAAATATTTGTTCCCACAGACCAACTGGACAAGGGTGTCTAAATCTGACTCACCTAAACTTTAGTTCATTGTCTCTTCATTACAGGATCTTGAACTTAAATTTACCTCTATTTACAATGAAGAATATTGATCAACAATGCTTTCTGAAAATCACTCACCAGGAAATACAACTTCTGCTCCCCTGTCCATCAAACTATCTACCTGTTCCTCCCATTCCCTCATACTTGGTTCTTTCAAGCCTGGATTACTCCTGCCTATAAAGAAAAATATTCCCTTTTGCTTGATTTTTTATTTCCTTCCAGACTTTCTATCTAAACCCTTTCTATATTGCGGTAGTTCCTATTTCCCTATTTCAATATCCCTTTATTGCAAAGCTTTCCCTGGATAAAATCTGCCTTTATTTAGGGTCAGATTTGCTTTTTATTTGTTAGAGATCTGAAAGGGGGATGTGCATGGATGGTGGAGGTTTGTGAATAAAGGTTTAGACTGAGTATTGATTGAAGAAATTATGTAGAGCTGCTTAGGTGGATCAGGAGACAATTTGAAACTGTATTAATAAAATTTCAACATTGCTTTGTAAGAATTATTCATGCCCATAGACTATGTTTGCTTTTCAAAAGTACAATATTTGTGAAGCTCCTAGATAAACAAAGGCTGCTGGATGGAGGAAGCAGACCAGAAGACATACCTATAGAAGCCCTCTGTTATCTTATGTGAAAGAGATACTTCTAGGGAGGTAGCTTAAGAAATGATACAAATAAATACTGAGATCATGATGATTAATCTGATGGGGAGAGTCAGATGAGTCAGCAAGCTGTTTACTCAAACACTGCTTTGTAGGTACCTCTTTTATAAATATGATTCTAGAATCTTGGATATTCCAGTGAACAAAGACACATGAATTTTCCTTTGGGGGATTTGTATTCTCTTTAGGGGGCATAGATTCTAAAACAGTAATCACTTTAAGAGACACAGGTTTTGGTGAGGGAATATGGTAAGATGTTGCTTGTGGGGAGGAACAGATAGGAAACTGGTAGACTTGAACTGGGTGGTCTGGGATGTGATGAAAGATAGCAAGAAGCAACCAGTGGCCAAAGCACAAGTGAATAAAGGGTTCAGACTGGATGTTGAGTAGCGTAAGTACGTAGAGCTGCATAAGGGCACAAGATAGCTCTCAAATCCTTTAGGGACCAAAGCACAAATCTGATCCAGTAATAGAGAACATCAATGTGACTGGATCTGAAGGAAAGTGTGGTATGAATTCTCATCAAAGACAGAACACACACCAGAATCCACAGAACCCCAGAAGGTAGAATTTTACCCACAGCACAGGAAAAATCAGTAAGATATAAAGGCTGAAACCTGCTCTCCAATAGAATTTTTCTGTTCTCTGTATAATCTCAAACGCGGAGGGGAAAGGAGTGGGCCTTTCCTAACATTAAGCTATAAAAAAACTAATCTGTTCTATATGAATGGAGCATTTACTACAGCATTGCACTGTATCTCCAGGGGAACTGGAGAGGTAATGGGAAGACTAGTGTTTATTTACAGGCTAAGTCAGGCACATTGAAAGATGATTAGTTAAGTAACTACAGGGAGAGACAAGAAGAGGGAAACAAAACAGGAGTAATGTGAATGGTATAGTTCAGATAATTTAATAAGCCCGATGCAGTCAATACACCTAATTAAGCTACTTGAGCAGGGAGCCTCAAGGATTTTTTTTAAAGGATTTTCAACCTTAGCAAAGAAGGGGCACTTAGTCTTCAGCTGGTAGGCAATTAGTAATGCTTTGTAATAACCTAGCAAAAACAACTGAAAAGCCTGGAGATATATTAACTAGTAAAGAGTTGGGGAAGCATGAAAACAGAAAACAGATGAGTGTAACAATTCCTTGGAGTAGAAAGAGCACACAGATTGGAATTTAACATATTTGTTGAAAGATTTTCAGTATAAATCTCAGAAATGTATAATTTTCTGAATAGGACTATGGTGTGAAATATGCGTATGACCTCTTTTTAACTGTATGCACGCCACACTAAAATATTACATTTACAGAAAAAGAAGGATTTCTGATTTTAGGAAGGTAGTTTTAGATATGAATTATATTCCAGGAATCTTCATTCAGAGGTCTGTGTGGTCTACATGGACGTAGACAAACCTTTAATCCCAGTATTCAGAAGGCAGTGGTAGTTCACACCTTTAATCCCTAAGAGAAAAACAGACAGGAGCAGAGCTCAGGAGTCAGTGTAACACAGGAAGTGACCTCTGAGATGAGTCAGTGAAGTACAGGCAAAGTGACTAATTAGAGTAAACAAAGTGAGGACATACCCAACTCTCACAATAGGAAAAGCAGACTCTCAGCTCAGGGAAGATGCAGTTCAAGGAGAGTCAGTTATAGCAGTGTCAATTACAGAGGCAGGATGGAGCAGTGAGAGCTCCATAGAGACACAGTGTCAGCTCAGCAGAAGTCAGTATCAGACAGGAAGGTGAGTCAGTTTGAAGCCCAGTAGAGCAGTTCAGTCTGAGGAAACTAGAGTTTGCCAGAGTCAGAAGAGTTAAGTCAGTAAGCTAGCTCAGGAGGTCAGTTTGAACTAGGCAGCTTGGAAGAGTTTGAGCCTCAATCAGAAGAGTCAAAGTTCAGGAGCTAGTCTGAGTGGCTCAGTCATCATTAGCAGGTATCAGAGGTTGAGGCTAAAGCCTTCCAGGTCTGGGCTAACAGTTTAAATGTTCTAGATTGTACAAAGGCTGAAGCCTTCCAGTTTCATGCTTATGACTAGATTGTTTGGAGGCCAAAATACTCTTGAGCTCCCAGGCTCTGGACAAGAACCTGTGATTTAATTAAGCAAAGAATAAAAAGCCTCTGCCCCGAATCATCATCTACAGCTGGCATGAATCTATGGCTACAGTAAGCTATTTTCTATAATAGTACACATTTATATATGTAAATATAAAGAAAGTAATATGACTATATAGTGGATACATATGTAGACTTAGGTGTGTGTGTGTGTATAAATATATATATAGATATATATACACTTATATACATATCTATCTATATTGATTACATAGATACATAGGTATCACATTTGGGTGAACTGGAATAAGATATCTTTCCTTTGATTTAACCTGTAAAATAGAGCATTCCTGTGAAACATGATGGAATTAGGAATTCAGTGCTAGAAAATTACTCATGGTTATCATTATTTGAAATTTCTTGCGGGGAAGGTGAGAAAATTACTTCCTGGAGGTACATTTACTCTTTCAGACCACTGGGTTGTCATTCTCCACCACTATGAGGTAATTTCATAAATGGCTCAGCCCTGTGAATGTGTGAAATCCCAGAGCATAGCTAAAAGCAAGTTTCGCCCTAGGTACACAGTAGGTACTCCATAAATGAAACCTAAATGGGTGAGATTTGAATAGCGGGTGGTGATGCTTGTGGTTTAACTATAACCAAAATGTCCATTATGGTGAATTAAATACATCTCCTGAGAACATTCCCTTCACTTAGTTCATTGTCAGGTGATGCATGGGCTTCCAGAGGCAGAGTGCTGACTCACTGCTAGGCTATGTCCTGAACTGCAAAGCCACCTATCTCTATGCACAACATGTCATGGTATGCAATGACATTACAAATGTAAACACTCCCATTAGCAGCACTTGCTGAACTTAAATTTATAGCATAGAGAATAATTACTTTGCTCAGGGAAAAAAGGGCATCTACTTTATATTTTTATTAAGTCTGCTCAGGATATAGATGGGACAATTTTCACTTTTATCTAATAGCACTGAGTAAAATCAATTTAATGCCATTGTTTCCTAGTAGTCTGTAAAGGAATGTGTCTCCATTGCATGGGAGCATATGTGACTCCCTCCTTTATATTATAACTGACAGATTATAACTGATAGATGGTCTATGTAAATGGCCCAACACACACACACACACACACACACACACACACGCACGCGCGCGCGCGCACGTAGAAAATGAGTCATTCTAATACACATAACTTGTCATTACATTTAAATATACCATGCAACACACTGTAGCAATTAATTAAATTTAGTCAGATCACATGAGCACAGGGCACTTGTCTTTGCATATCCTGGATAGCGATATATTCATTGCTCAAGCTTCTGATACTCCTAGAGGCAATCTCTTACAATAGAAGCCATGAGAATGGTGTCCTTTAAATTCTATCAGCTTCAGCTCCAGACAAACATGGAAGCTCTTCTCTGGGTTCTGGCCATTGAGTGTGTCTTTCTCAGGACAGATTTCTTTTAGTTTTTCAGACCCAGAATCTCACTACGTAGTGCAGACTCACCACAGACTCCCAATCTTAAAGTCTCAGTGACTCAGTTGTTGGGATTACAGGTGTTTTCCAACCACACACAAGTGTCTTCAATAGAGGACTTCCTCTCCCTCCCTCCATCTTTCTTTTATGTGTCCCCAGGTCTCACTCCTTCCCTTTCTCCTCCTCCGTCCTCCTTCACTTACTTCTTTGATTCTTCCTGTTATTTCTTAAAGAGGCAACTAGACCAAAACAGAAAAGGAAAGCAGCCTTCCTTCTTTTACTGACTAGGATTTAATTTCTTTAAAATGTAGTCATTGCCATCCAAATAGACTACAGGAATACCAACAAATTCGCTGAGTTACAAAGTAAGTTTTAAAATAATTGCTTTCAAATGTATGCACTAAGTCGAGGCTCAGAGAATTTGTAACCATCCCCCAACAAGCTTGTTCCAAAGCTTTATTTATAATTCACATGTACTTGTCTGTCACATGTGTGAGTTTTGGAAAATGAAAGTATTCTGAACACCTTGTTAACCATCTTTGTTAATTTTTGTCCTCGTGGAAGAGTCAAAAGTGCATTTTAGCAAAGCTCTGTCCAAATTCTGACATTTGTTTGATTTAATAATAACATAAAACTTCAAATGGATGTACAAGACATGAAAAAGGAATTAGTGGTAATTGAAGGACACTGTTTGCATTGGAAAGACAATAACAAGACCTTGTTTTTCTCCCGAAATGAGCCTGATTAGTTATTAATTTTTCTAAATAGGCTTTTTTTTTTGGTAAAATACAACACGGATTATACCTGCCTTTCATGTAAACATTATAGGGAAATCATAATATCCAACTGAAATGATGCATATGAAAGTGATGAAAAGAAACAGTCTGCCCCTAACAGATTGTAGTGCACAGAAATACCATTATTAAATTAACAGGAGAGAGTATTTTGTTATCAAATAGAACATGAAGAGATGACTCAGTAGTTAAGGGTACTTGCTGCTCTTCCAAAGGACATGAGTTTGTAATACCTGCAACTCCAAGCTCCAGGTAATGGACATGGTCTTCTGGCCTCTGTGGGTCTCTCAAATACTCACACATATATACATGAAAAAAAAGAATAAATCCTAAAATTTAGATCAGTGGATATTACTTATAGAGAAACATACTATTTTGATAATAATTTTCACAGTCTGAAATAAGCTTTCTGCGGAAGTTGTTTTGGGTTGGGTTCCAGGTATCACTGATCACTTGTCAAGCTGTGAAACACCACAAGAAGAATGCAAGTGAAACTTAAGAGAGTTTTTCCTGCTTAGTTGTGAATCTAAGTCCACTATACATGAATTCTAGTTGCTGAGCCATGTCTGAGCATTGGATGAAAGAAGCTAAGAACTAGATCTTCTTGGTGTGTGGTATTACCAGTTAGAGGAAAATGCAGTTGGCCTTATTGAGTTTTGGGTTATTATATGATTTACTTTTTATAGTTAGTATGAAGCTACCATGAAAAGAAAGACGTCCTTAAGAAATTTACAACTCATTGCTCACAATGGTATTCCAGATTATGTCCAATTGTCCATGTAGCCTTTCTCTGTATCCACTCTTTTGGACAGTGTGACCATATGAATTATAATGTGGATTTCATGGCTCTTTTGAGTTCTGGCAAACAGACATTGTTGAAGCTGTATTAGGCCAATAGCATGTAAGTCTCTCTGGAACTTGGAGGCTCCCAAGTTCCTGATGTTTTGTTCTTTGGAATCTTGTTGATTACCTGTAGTTTCTACTCTTTGCTGATCCCTGATCCAGCAACATATATCAGTGTGCATAGGCAACCTTCTTGAGACATTCTGATAGCCTCCATTTCTAACATCCCAGCAGCTGATGTCCTTCAAGTCATCACATCTATAGATACCTTTAATCCATCCATCATGTTTTCTCATATACTTCACATAAGGAATCAAAGCTACTCTCCCTCTCTCTTATTAGATTTCCTGAAACCTAAATTAGTACAAACCTCTTTTACAATAATTTCCTAAGTGCCAATAATTTCAACAAAGTCTTCAACATGTACAGCTGGTAAACTTTCTAATACTCCTCAACTCAGTACTTCACACATTTTGCAATATAATTTCTGGCCATTACAAGAGCAAATTTAGATGTATTAGCTCTACATTTCCCACTAACTTATTTTTACATCCTAGGCTGAAAGAGCTATAAGCATAATTCTTTGCCTGTCATGAATCGTCTCTGTTGATGGCTAATGAATACATTTGTCCTTCTTTTGCTTGAAAAATCTTTCCCTAAATTCCTCATATTTAGAAAATAAATGAATCACATGAGTTTCGCTGAAGTCATTGTGCTTTCAGTTAATCTGCCTGTTCCTTGATGATTAGAATTGGCTAGATTTATACAGTAAGACACTCTTACAATGAATGTAATTTATTCAGTTTTTTTTTTGTTTCTAATTCTGAGATATGTTTCTTCAATTAAAGGATAGGGCTAAGATTTTAATTATACTATATTCTCTATGAGTTTTGTAACTGTAGTTCTCCATATTAAGGGCTTTTCTGCCAACATAACTACATATCCAAAAGTCTATGAAACTTGGTATTATATCTGATTCTTAGTGGACTACACAGAATAGAAACATTATCTGATAAAATGGCCATTATATCTTAGTCTTCAAAGCTTAATGTAATTCTTGGGTTTTAGAAACCATTGACTATTATGAGTTTAATTAATGAAGATCAGATTATAATTTGGAAAAACACCCACCTGTCTTCAAGACAATGTATTGATAAAGGATACATGTCAACTTTATGCTTATATTTTAAGTTGTTCATTTTCATAATTGAGAGGATGAAATAATTGTATATGTATTAACTCATAATATACAATTTTTTCTACTTTTGTTGTTTGGTTTCACACAATCCTGGCTTCCTAGAACTGACAATCCACCTGCCTCAACTTCTTGAGCACTGTGGTTACAGGTATGAACAACCACTATAAGTCCATTTGTTTTATTTTCTGCCAAATAAGGAATTTTATGAGCTATTTTATGACTGCAGGATTTCAGTCATTGATCTAATATCTCTTTATTGACTCCAGCCTGTTTTGCGTTTTTGAATGCTTTATTAGGTAGTCTTTGCAAAGCTACATCGAAATACACATTACAAAAGTTTAGTTCATTCATAATAGGCTAGTATGATAATAAACAATTCAAGTATCTCTGATAGAAACTGAAACTTTATGATTATCAAGAAATCATTAGCCTGCTCTGTGTTCACTGGTGTCTTACCTAAAGAAAAGTATATGGGAAGGATCTAAGAAACACACTGCTCCTATGTGCTGCGTGGTAGAAGACAGTAAAAATTTTCATAAGACTGGCTGAAAAATGTCTCAGATGTACTTGTGTCTTTGTTATGAAGGGTCTGATGAAGCAACAGAGAAGGAAACCAGTGGTCAGAGTGTAATCACTGTCAATCAAACCCTTTCCATTTATCGTTCTGAAATGAAGGACTTGACGTGTGTACAAATGAATTTCCGATGTGACAGACTGCTATGAATAGTGATATTTGGCTTCCGTGTACAGCTATATTATAAATCTAACACTGGAACATAGGCATATGGTGACATGAGAACCATGTGCACAAGGAAGCTGAGCCTGTGTCTATGTACCTTCATTTTTCAGTCAGTCAAATTCTTCATGGCACAAAATAATTTCTTTACTAAGTAGCTAAACTTATTTCTTGTCAGTTTGTGGTATATACAACTAGTTACATTTTCAATATAGTGGTTGGGTTTGTAAGAGAAGTAAATAAACTGATTGTTGATTTTTTGAACAGTTTGGAAAAGATAATTCCATTTAAAAGTTATGGAATTCTAACTAAGAAGCAATATTAAGTCTGAGTTTGTTCATTTTCATTAATAATGTGTTCCCTTGGTCTCTCTTAATAAAATAAAATAATAAAAATTTTCTCCAACTATTAAATGTTTTCTTTTAAAATGCCCAACTGTCCCTTAATTAAGGGATTTTCTGAGTAGATACTGGATCTTCTTAGAAAATGAAATCTGGCCCTTTATTCCAAGATGACTCCAATAAAATCCATTTTCCATTTTTGAGCTTTTTAATTCCAGTGAGTTAAAAGCTATCTTCTTTTGATTTGCTACTCAAGACTCCCCAGTGTTCTTTTAAAAACACATTATACAGGATAGATGGCATCTATTCACCATGATGATCCCTGAATTCAGACTCTAAGTAATTGACTACATTTATTAAATATCCTGTCTATCTATTGTCTTTGATAATATACTTGCCTGTCTGTCTTGCATTGATCCAACCTGATAATTAGCTTTATTAGAACTCCTCTGTGAGCATTCAGGAATACTATTGCTACAGGCTCTTAAAAGAACAAGAATAAATGACTTACTGGCTTCTCAATTTAGGTTTCCCATTGAAAAACCCAATAATAGCAATAAAATTTGGCTTTACTAAGTGTACCAAAGTTGCCCTTCATTTCATTGCAGCAAATGATACTAAATACTTTGGCTTAGTTTACACATATTTTCCCCCTTACAATAGTGTAACTTAGAGACAAAGGGGAATTCAGATGTTTCGATTTTTTCCCCCTAAAATCTTATAACTTGAACAAATGTTTAATGAGAACTCTAAGTGAACTATAGGTTACAGGTTGTGTCATGTTAAATTGGAGAACAGAAAGCAAGATGGCAACCACAAAACATTACAAAACATTTCATTTATTCTATGCATTTCTGGAAGAATGTTAGCCTGATTTGATTAATAATTCATAGAAACACTTTTACAAGTGGAGGAGAAAAGTATTCATCAACTTCACTCAGCAATGAACCTGCTACAGTAATGACCTGCTTGGAAAGATATGCTCACTGTTGCAGTAGTGGCTTGAATGTTATGGAAATAACCAACTACTTTCTGGTGGATTCAAAGCCCACTCCATGAAATGGAGAACCTATACATGGCACTGTTAAGGAGGCCATGAATCTCTGGCTAAATAGGTCAAAGGCCTATGGGAAAACGTACAACTATTATTCTGTGAAATGGGCATAATATAAAAATGACTCTTAATCATGTATTGCTCAACCTTCATCAGAGAAGCTTCTTTATATAGCCAACGGTGTTTAATACAGAGACTCAAAGCTCACCGTAGAGCAGAGAAGAAGTAGTTTATCTGTATTACACCTCCTCCTCCCCAAGTCTCAGGGCATATTTCAGAAGAGGGGACAGAAAAGTTTTAAGATTCAGAAGTTTGGGAAAATTGTTGTGAAATAATATCTTTTGAATATGACTGACATTGCATGAGAAATCTCACATTAGCTGTGTCTGTTGGCACAAAGCCTGGAGCAGATTAAGACAGTCAATACTATAGGTTGAAGAGAGGAGAGGGGTCACCAGACCCCAGCCCTAGTTAAAGCAATATTGGAGGTTGATGGCAAGTGGAAAGGGTTGAGTCCATTTTCTTTACTGGCGCAACCCACAGTAGCTTGTCCGTGTGCCAATTGATGGCATTCTATATTCATGAAGACGAATAGAAGAAGAAAAGAAGTTGGGAGAGGTTGAGGAAGCCTGGGAGGAGTCAGAGTGGGGCAGCTGGGGATAGTAAATACATTGTATCCATGCATGAAAATAACAAGAAAATACGTAAAAAATTAAAAAGGTGCACAGTCTTTCGTCAATCAATTATGTAGTGCATAATGTTAGTAGCATTTTCCCCATTCTGTCTTAGGCATTTAAACCTTGTAAGTATTATCAATGTACTGGATAACCCTACATGCTTTTATAACCAAAAAAATGTGAAAATCCACAATAGGTTTTAATATTTTAATCTGAAATGAGTATTTACTACATGCGTGCATTGTCATGTGGCAATAGTTTGTACTATATACATAATATCTTTTAATAAATATTCAAAGATTTTAGTTTATTTCCAGAGTAAGGACCAACCTTAGATTTGAACTCAGATTTCTATTAATCCAGAGACCATAATTTTGCTTTTAGAAAAAACTAATATAGATTGAATAACCAATATAAAAGATGTATAGGGCCAAGAGTGTTTTATGCTTAGAATTTTTCAGATTTAGAATATTTGTATATTCACAATAAAATATCATGGCACTGAGGTCCACATCTAGACACAACTCATGTTTTATGTTTTATATACACCTTATAAACAACAGAGGTAATTTTGTACAATATCTTAGTTTGTTTGTACTTTGATCTTGGCCTATCCAATAAGGTCAGGATGAAATTGTCTAGTTGTGGAATTATGTTAAATGCTAAAAAAAAAAAAATTGATTTTTGAAGAATTTCCAGTTTCAGATCTTTAGACTGGGAATTTTTAATGTATAGTTGTATTCTGAGTCACATAGAGAAATCCCTTTTATGAAGTTAATATAAAGGTCATCTGAAAGTCAAACAATTGGCTCCTCAATGACATGGAGGCTTTTTGTTAAGAGGAAAATACAAAATTTATTGAATCACAAGAAGGTTCTCTGTTGATTCTTGAAACAAACTGAGTATATAGCAAAACAGTGTGGCAGATGATGTAACACAAGAAAATAGAAGACACGGCGGCTATTACAGAGATCATCTATTGTGTCGTGAGATGAAAGCTATCACAAATATAGTGAATGAATGGTAGATAAGATAGTGTATATCAGCACATTAGTGTAAGGTAGAGAGGCTGGTGAAGCTCAGAAGAGAGCTGGGTGATGGCAGAGCCTGGAGAAGGCAAACTCTGCCGTGGGGAGGAGAAACTGTGCTGGATGTTTGAGACAGATCAAGTGGCTGATGGAAGTAGGCAAGGGGAAGCTATTACTTTGACTTTGCAATTTCATGGCTCTAAGGCCAACAACCAATTCACAAGAAGGGGCCATGCTTTTGCTGCAAATGAACTGCACTAAGACCCAGATGCAGTGGTCATCATCTTTTCATCTTCTGCTTCATGAAGGGAAGAAACAGAAGCAGACAGGCGTCAAATGCCTCATTCAATACCAATCATTGACTAGAGGCAGAAATAGGCTTGGATCTCAGGCAAGTTACCCTGTTTGGAATGCTTTTATGTGTTTCCATTTCTGCTTCACTGCACTCCCATTTACACACGCACTATAGGACATGTTCCTCTAAGTGGCACCATAGCTTTTAAATTTAGCCGAGCAAGTCTAAAGAGGGAGAGTCACAGCCAATCCTTTCTAGACAAGCTATCGATCTAAGACTCAAACCAAGTATCCAAATTGAATTCAGGCTCCATTAATTTGTTGAAGCTTGAAACAGAAAACAAAGAGCTAAACAAAACAAAAGAAAATCCTGTATTTGTTGACAATTAAATTATCATTTTGGTTGACTACTGGTGTGTATTAACTGGCAGTATTTGCAATCAAATTGAGATTAAGCACTTTTTACGAGAGGATACACTGAAGGTATAGGGATGAAGATAAAAGTTCTGTAAGTTTTCTGATAAATTTCACGCAAGTTGATACTTACAATAGTTCATTTACAGAGATACAAATACTTTTGAAAACAATTGTTTTCAAGAACTGTTAAAGGAAATGACTCTTCTTCCACAATTACTACCAATGACAATTATACCCTTGTATCCTAGAGGATTCTGTTTATAGAGGAGGTCTAAAAACTAAGCTTGAACCTTTTACTAATTTTTCTTTTACAAGATAAGCAGTCATGAAGCACCACTGTGTCAGTCTTTATGACAGGAACAAAAAGCCATAGGAAGAAGGTGAGAGGGAAATCCAAAAATCCACAGAGAGATCTCTACATTCATGACTCAACTCCATGATGGAAAAAATAAATGGATGGAGACATTTCAGAATCTGCAATGGTTCTGGTAATACTTAAAATGACAAGAAATTGTTACCAACAATGTTAGGCCTATGGAAGCAGCTATAAACTGTCCACACATGTCCGAGTAAATCTAAAATATTGGGTGTTTCCCAGCCTCAAGTAGAGAACAATTCTTTTTACTTGCATCTAGATAGCATCAAGTCCTGCTGGTACCTTTTTGAAAAATACACTTTTGACCTTTACTTTCCATATGTTTTTGTCACTGACTTTACTTAAAGCATACCAAAAGCCTTCACTAACCACCAGGCTTCAAGGTTTCTGCTGCATTTGCCTATTAAGTATTGTCCCTGTAGCCCTTTCTCCTTTTTACCCTCTTCCTCTTCTTCTATTCTCTCTTTTCCCACTATCTTCTCTTCCCAGCCGCTAATACACACACACACACACACACACACAAAACTTATTTTTTAAAAGAATCACTTTCATTGCTTTTCTGCTCATCCAACTATTGCATCAATTGAAATCTTTTCATCTGGCTCTCATCATGCCCCAGTTAAGTGTCCAGTATGATTTACTGAGTATCATGCTTTCTATGGTGCACACACTTCTCTAAGATCATCTTTGTGATTTAGATCAGAACATTCACACTGCTTGAAATGCAATTTCCACCCCCCCTAGTCTATACCAAGCATAGAAAGAGAGACTCCAAAGAGGCCTTGTTTGTTTTTCCATCATGTGAGACCCATTTCAAGTTCTATATATTCCAAGAAATGTATCCTGGCCAATGTAGCCCACCTAAAGTATATAAAGACTTACCTTCTTAGCTACAATATAACTTGATCTCCACTCTTCCTCTAACATTTTATATGACTGAAAATGAATTAGACTCCCTGTAAAAGATACTGTGTCATGAATGCATCTAAATCAATGCTATAGATACGAAGGTTTCATATTGAATTGTTGTTAAGACCTGAAACAAACAGCACAATATATGACATAATGCTTTAGCTTTATTCAATGCTGGATGAAATGTACATATTTATGATTAGAATCCAATGAGTGATAACCAACCCTTAGCAAACAATCTGGTGGTCAGAAATAAGATCAAGGTAGCTTAGGAATATAGCACTAGCCCCTGCTTGTGAGGTAGCCACAGCTCCCCCCTGCATCTCTTCATGGTCTTCCAGGTGAGAATTGGCTGAGAACTTCAACTTCATTTATTTATAAAAGTTGATTTTGTGAAACGTCCAAATGGTATTTTGACATAACAGAAACGTGATAGTTATAGTTGTTGCAAAGCTACTTTATTTACCTTTTATATGTTAAATATTAGGGCATAAATCTAAGTGACAAGCTAGTTGGCAATTGTATGCAAGCATCTCTTAAGGAGATAGACATCTCACAACCACAATGTTTTTATTTCTTAGATACTATCCTCAGGACAGGAGCCAGAATAGTATGAATAAACTGCCAGGGATGCATTCTTTTGAGCTATGAGATTTTACTGACTTTACACTACTCTTTGACTCCCCAAAGCAGCTCTGGGTGTGGAATGACATTACTGAGCCTAGTTGGTGTTCTTTATAGCAGGTGTATTTATGAGTATCTCTGTGTACTTACACATTCATATGGGTCTTGGCAAAGGCCAGAAGAGGGCATTGGATCCCTTGGAGTGATAGGCAGTTGTGAGCTGCCTGACAGGGACACTAAATACTGAACTGTGGTCTTCTGCAAGAGCAGCAAACTGCTGAGCATCTTTCCAGCCTCCTCTTCCCCCCAAAAAGTTTCTTAAGATGTGTAATTATTGTTTTCAATTGGCAGAACTAGTTTCCATACCTAGCTTGAGAATGCCCAAATGCTTCATGAGAAACAAAAAGATGTATAAGAGTTATCTTTAATTAGATAATGGACCAAGACCCCTTTTAAAACTCAGAATTCAGAAGAAGACAAAACAAAATGCAAAACTTTGTAATATGATTTAAATGGAACAAATATAGAAGCAAGTATAATTATAAAGGCACAAATAGGTATTTGTATCAGGATATTGAGTCTAATGTCTTTAGTAGTACACAGTAGAGCCAATTGCTTTCAGTGCAACTGTGAGGCATTCTCTAAAGAAAGGAATGACATTTTCTACTTCTGAACTTCTCCTGTTGTAGACTGTACTAGTTATTTCAAAATTTTTTCATGGTACTATTCTACTGCATAAATCCCAGGTAATTTATATAAAAAAGCAAAGGTATCAGGGAAAGTTACTGGTGCAATAAGGCCTTCAAAGGTAATAGTCACAAGATTTACATAGTACATACCATTTACTTAGTACATACATTGCATACCAGCTTTCTGCAATAATGGTAAAACAAGAACAATAGCAGTCAGTCCAGGAAGGCAGCCAATATTTAATTCTTAATTCAATTCATACATTAGGTTTATTAGAATGAAAGAGCCTCGAGGTTTGGATATTGATGGAGGAGGGAAAGTACAGATATAAACAATTCAATATATGGAGATCTAAACATGATGGTAGTCTGAAAGAAGGAGAGACTTCACTATAATTCCTGAGAGAACTCCATTAAGCATGAGAATCAAACACACACACACACACACACACACACACACACACACACAGTAACAATAATAAGAGTATCAACTTGAGAGTGGGAGGCAAAACTTGAAAACATTCAAAGAAAGGTAGTTCAGAGAGGTTGGAAGAGGAAAAGGAGAAGGGAGTGATGTAATTATTTTTCAATTAAAAACATTTGTAAAGTGTGAGAATGAGAGACAATGCCCCTGAGAAGTCTCTGGACCAGTCTCCCAAGCAAAGGATAATTCTGCCTTTTCATAACCTTTTTATGGTGGCAGGAACTTTCATGCAGTATGATTTAGTTCAGCATAGCATATATAACAACTAATATAAAGGAGCCAACTATAATAAATTGAGAACTGTGAAGTCACAGCACACACTGCTTCTTACCTCTTTGCCCCAGAGAGAGCTACAGGAAAGTGTAGTCTGATTCAGTCTGGAGAGTCTGGTTTAAACGCGCAGACCTGGATTCTAATAGCATAATTCTAAAATTTCCATAGATATCATGAACTCGTGCTTTCACAGCAGTCTGATGAAGCACTATTTTTTCCACTTTGTGGACTAAAGACTGAGGTACTGAGATACAGAACTTGGATAAAACTGTGTTCTAGGAATTCTTGGGTATGTCCGGATTCAGGGTTTAAACTACAGTGCCTATCTTCCTAAATATGCCATTTTACTTGAGAGATCCTAGACAATGAAGTACACATTTCTGATTGCTTATCCAGCATTTATTCTCCGCATGTTTCATTTTCCCAGATTCCTATATTTTTTGTGGGTATTGCAAACATAAAACTGTGAACTTTGATCAACATGACCTATAATAGCTCCTCCAGCTACAACAATAAGATATTAAGTGGTCCTAGCACCAAGGACAGCTACCAAAGGTGAGTTCCTTGATAGAACATTAGAGCAAACTGCTACTATCACAGTCACAAATAGTGCAACATCTGGCTTTGAAATTCAGACTGGTTACAGCCACAATGTTACCATGATGGAATATGTTTAACAAGAAACTGATAATATGGAAGATGTATCAGAGTTACAAGTCAATAGATCATTCATCACTTCATTGAAGAGAACAATAAAACTACATTTAAAATTTTAGTTGCTGTAGATTAGTGTTGTGAGCCAATGAGGCCTCATGAAGTGGGAGGCTGTTACATTACATCAAATGTGGTGTAGTTCACCTGACTTTTACATTTGAAACCCTAAGACGAAATTAATCATTTTCTTTTAGTAGATAAACAGTGCCACAGTACATAGAATAAGAATGAAGTACTTAAAAAATTAATTCTTGTTTAGGGAGAAGGTAGTAGCATGCACCTTTGCTTTAAAATTGCTTTTAATGTAGATGGAGATGGTACTGTAAAGGGACTTGATCTTCTTTTGGTAGTTGTACATTGCTGCTGCTGGGGTGGCTTGGCAAGGAAGACAAGGAGGCATATTTCATAGGTGTAAACCCTTCCAGACCTCAGCTGATGGAACCACCATCATGGCAAGTGCCCTGAGCAAGTGGAACTCTGAGAGTCTGAGCCCAGGTGTTGTTATTCTTTCAGAACTCCTCAGGTAATCTACTGATACCACATGCAGATCATTAGCAATCAAACATCCCCCACAGAAATCCAACACCTGAAGACAATACAAAATGCCAAGGCTTATGCATCCATTTTTCCAACAGTCCACAAAAACAATTATTTTAAACACAACTAGAAATAAACTTCCACAACAACCTTCTTCACTCTGATTCCACAGGAGTTATCATGAATCAGCCATGACGATGTCCCTGTTAAAATGATATTCTTTTCTCTGAGAGTGTTTGGGGTAACCACAGTCAACAGGCTATACTTTTTTCAGGAGCCATGTGAAAGGAATTGCAGTCAGCATTGGGACTTGAGGAGTACAGCCTACTGATTAGCCAGGTGACAGGAGGTTTTTACCTTGGCTTGGCAGGACCTCCAGGGGATTGTTTCCTGAATCACCTCTTCTGCTGCTGTTGGACTCTGCCATCCTGATTGCTGTCACAGTCACTTTTGTCTCTCTGGTGGTACTAATATTCTGTGAGAGTCTTTATTCTCTTGCTGAAAAATGTAAATATGATTTATAGCAACGCTGGTGATTTTCTAAAAAGGCAATGCCAGTCAGTTGAATTGGTGGATAGGTTGAAACTCCAAAAAAAAAAAATTAAGAAACATGTGTAGTTAAAAAGTCTATCAGCATGTTTTGCCAGCTGCTATGGAGCAAGTTGTCCAGGAAAAAGAAAACATATTCTTTGTACCTAAGGACTTGCTAGGATCAGGAAGCAGAAACAAAGAAAGTGTAGTTACTAAGACCCACAAGTTTCACCTGTAAGAGACAGGTATCTATGATTAATAGACAACAAATGAATTTCAGTGCCCACTGTTAAGTTTGAACTGGTCAAATTTGATTTTCCTTGTTTTACAATTATGGAATTCAGTGTGCTCCTTGAGAACATAAAATCAGTGGAACAGATAGATTTTCTTCTCTATACGATAAAGAAAAAGTAACAATTCTCTTATTTGTGATCCTCTGATTAACCTTAATAGAAACAAAATAATAAAATAATTGTTACTTGGTTACTGAAGACTGCAGCTTAACAAGGAAATTGGCTAAGAAAAAATATTTGGTTTCCCAAAACTCTGTTATTAAATATTAAATCCATTGCTTTGTTGTACAGTGTAACTATGGGAACAAAACATAAGGGCTTTGTTCAAAGCATACATAAGATGTATGTCTGTTGAAGCTTTGCTTTATCCACAAGGTAGTAAGAAGTTTACAAGATGTAAGGGTAAGGTGTGTGTGTGTGTGTGTAAGAAGCTTACAAGATGTATGGGTAAGAGGTGTGTGAAGTTGCTCGCTTTCAAGATGTATGTGTGAATGAGTGTGTGTTGAAGATTTACTTCATCCATAAGATATATAAATGTGTGGATGTGTGTGTATTTTTACGGGAAATGAAAAGAATAAGGTTGTTGAAACTTGCCTTCTCCCACTAGAGGTGTATGTATGTGTATAGAGCCTTGTGTGTGATTTTTATAAAAAATACACTAGAGAATAAGTTTAAATAAATAAAAATTGAACTGTACAGAGAGGAAAAAGCTTGAATTGTATATACAGAGAGAAGAGAAGGAAGAAGCCTGAATAAAGAGAGGAGTCTGGTCCCATCTATAGGAGGTGTGTTTGTTTAAATTAATTACTTTATTTACTTCATCCACCCATCCCTTTTGGATTGCTGAACCCCTGTTGGGACTGGGTCCCCAGCACAATTTGTAAACAAAATTTGTGATCACTGATATAGATGGTTACTGGTTTTTAATAAAAACATAAACTTGGAAATTTTTTCTGGAAGTTTATTATAAATGAGCATCTTTCTATAGACTGTTAAGATAATGGAGTTGCCTGCCACCTAAGAAAAATTATACCTTAAATCAAAGCATAATAGAACAGGTGGCATGAAACAAAGCTCAAGTATAAAGCTTCACAATAAGGTAAAAGAAATAATAAAAATGTGCTCTAAAGTCTATAAAAAGATCTAAATTTGACATATGCACTTATTTTATAAAGCATCCCACAGTACTGTTGGTATATTACAGCTTTCAAAATTATAATTCTGCTGTATAGTATATTTTACCTGTGATCTGAAAGCTGATATAATATTAATTAAAATTTTTATAGAAACTGACATTTTAAACTAGAAAAGCATTTTTGGTGTGATTGTGTGACCTACTCAGGTCACCCCCAAACCAACTACTTAGTTAACCAATAACAAAATAAGTATGCGATTAGAATGTGAAAGGATTTTGTTCGGATTATTTTAGTTTGGAGATGGAGTCCTATGTATCTAAGGTAGCCTCAGTCTCCATATGTAACCAAAGATGGTCTGAAACACTCACTCTTCCTCATATCACCTTCTAAGTATTGGGATGGCTTAAACTTGAACCACTGAGTCCTGCTTAGAAGCTTTTGTTTAACCTTCATAAGAAAGACTTATATAAGGTAGACAAATCAGTACTCACTCCTCTAATATAGCAGCAATACTCAAGTTAGTAAGTTTATAGTAATGGCTACAGGATGTCCCCTTCCCTCACTCAAAATGACATCCAAAACTTTTCATCTGACCTCCTCCTGCCCCACCACATCTAGAGGTAGCTATTCTGTATCATTCATATATCAACCCTGATGGGTGCATTCACGTTTATAAGTCATCATTTAGGAGTGTTTTATTATATTTAGATCCATAGACCTTCACTAACTTGTTATATAGATCCAGTATTACTTCACACTCTGAGTTTCTGCATTGTGTTGGTCCCTGATGATATGCGATAGTGCCTGACGCAAACCTGCTTTCTGCCCACGTGAGGCTTTTAGGATAACGAGTATCTATGGAGATCCAGCAATGTATGTAGTGTTCCAATATGCTGTCAATGGAATGTGACAGCCTGGTGGCATTTGTGAAGTATAAGAAAAAGTATAGAATGGTACATATACTGCCCCATGGTAGAAAACTGATCCGATCCTTATGTCCTTCTAAGCAAACTGTCCTTTGAGCAGCATGGAACAAGACGGAAAATGGGCATGTCCTTTCCTGAGACAGGCCTGTATCTGGAAGGTTCTATTCTTCCTCTGGCAGATGTTTCTGTAGGGCCACGCTGCCTGCATTTCTTGCTCAGTGGGCACTTCCTTCACATGGCTAACCAAATTGCTGGCACAGGTGCTCTGTGATGTTCTTAATTCTGGTAAAGATCACATACTTAAAGGGAATGAGAAGAGTGAGTGATTCAGGAGAAGATGGAGGATCTCATTAATCTTAGATTTGTTTTTAGAGGTGGAGCACAACTTTATCCCAGCACTCAGGAGACACAGATACGTGCAACTCCATGAATGCAAGGACAGCTTGGAATACAGAGTGATTTCTAAACCAGCCGGAGCTACGTAGCAAGGTCAGGCACTGACTAGTTATTCCCCACTCTCACTTCTTTTTCATTCAGAACGTAGAAGTAGTCCATATTTCCTTCTTCCCTCTGGTCAAGGGTGACGATAGGCTCCAGTCATAGCAATGTGGTGAGCTTTGAAGTGATGAGGCATTGGTACTGGAATCTGGACCTTCCTCCACACAACCCAACAGCTTGATACAGACCACTGACGCAATCTGAGGATCACAATGGCAGCAACTTTGGACTTAAAATTTACAATTAGTAAGAAAGTCAGAGGAGTATCTGGGTCAATTTCATTGACCCCTGTAGAGCAAAAAATGGCTGCAGCATTTGACACATTCAATATTTTGAGGTTCATTTGTCTTATCAGCCAATAAGGTTAATACCTATAATTGTGATCACACACACAAAAATGTAGAGTAAATTACCTTTTAGATTTACATATCCCATTTTAAATGTTTAAAGAGTTTTCAAAATCTATATAATTACAAAAATACCCCTTATAACAACATAACAGGGGAATCAAGGAAAGGTTTTAATATATGAGTATATACAATGAAATAATTTGTATCTAAGTTTCTTAGATGCCTCCTGTACAAAGCAAGTCCTCTTCTGAGTTTCTAATAGGTAAGAGCAATGGTTTTGATTAAATTCTCAAAATGAGCATGGAACACCAGCACAGCAGTGAGCAGGCGAGCTGTGATGAGGATCAATTTCTGTAATATGGACTGGACACACATGGGGTTTCCTCACTGGGGGCATGGTTTAGCTCATGGTTTAGCTCAGGGTGGTGTTACATAAGGAATATATGAAAATCTTTAGATGAGGAAAATACAGGGCTGTTGGGCACTCAGAATTGACCTCATTCTCACCAGATCTGTTATTTTCCTACCGAGAAGATGAGTGACAAAGGAAGGCGGAGGAACATGCATTTTGGAAAAATTTCCAGAATAAGAAAGGGAAGTTTTATTTCCAATTCAAAGCTGAAAAGTCTGACAAGAATTTGTGAAGCCCAGAAATAAAAAAAAGAAAAGAAAAAAAACCTAGCCAAGATGGATTAACTTCAGTGCCCAACCCTGGTGGTTTTGGCTCTCAGCACAAGAGCAGGGCTCATTGTTGCATTCCAACAGTCTGCTCCCACATTGAATAGCTGGAACGGAATCAAAAGCTGGCAGGAGCTGAAACGTGAGTGGGTTTGCCTCTGGCACACAAGCCTAATACACAATTTCTGATATTACTGACTGGCAGCAGCAAGGACGGGGTTTGCCATTGTGGGTCAGCCTTTTAGTGCGAGTATGCTACTATTAATCTGATATGCTGTATGTGAGTAATTACGGGACATTCAAAGAAAGGACCTGTTAACAGAAGAGGGCTTGTTTTGCTATTAGCAGATGAATAATGTCACACAAAGCAAAGCCATTTCTTTCTGAAGTTTTAGTAGCATTCAGTGTCAGTGTTCCTCATTCAGGTCTTGGCACCATTTATGTACCAAGGGGAATTGTGTGCGTGCCATACATGCCACTTATCTGCAATTCCATTCGAAAACAAGTCTTCTGATGTTCAGCTTTCAGAGCTGGCCAGACCCTCTAGAGTCTGTTGCCTTTTGAGGTGCAGTGTATAATTTTCCTTAACCCTGTTCTCCTGCTGCTAGATTATGGTGGGAAAATTGGAGAGGGAATACGAGAAAGTAATATACTTAAGACACACAGAGAAAGGCCATGCTACTGCAAGTTCAGGGAGTTTGACGCACATTCCAGATCTCAGTAGACTGGTTAAAGACTGAATTCTATGTTTTGTTCCTTGCTAGCAGTTGGCTTGCCTTTCTCTCTTTCAGAATTCCTTGTCCCTCACCCCAAACTTTCCTTGTTGTAATTTATCAAAGGTATGTCTTTTCTCCTTACAAATCTTCCTTTTCATGAAGTTTCTATAAGCCCAATAGGAAAGGAAACACCATGATGGAAAACACTGTGATTTTATTAGTATTTAAAGCTATGAAACACTATAGGTAAAACAGTAATCAGACACTGTTAATTGATATAGTTTTGATGTTATGCCTTTTGGGTTTGTTTTGTATTAGTAGGCACATCAATCCTAAAGAAAACAACTCCATTACTTATTTTTAATTCTTGATTTCCTCTTTTACTTATTACAGTGAAGAGAAACAAATATATGCAGTTAGCAACCTCAAAAACTTAATATAAGATCAGTGTCAAAGCAGGGCAACAGAGAGTAATTAGATAAATTGATAGATAGATAGACAGATGATAGATAGATAGGTAGCAGAGAAGTGGCAGAAGCTGACTCAAAATTTTGTCATGATACTTAGTTCCAGCCTTGCCATCTTGAAGTGGTCGCCAAATACCTGATAACAGTCTCTTGTGTGAGAACTGCGGGTATCACCAGAGCTATGGCTTCTCAGATAATAAAGGGGATGTGGCAGCTGGCTAACTCTGAGAAACAGAACACAGTATGCTCCAAAAGTAATAACATCTCTTATTAAAAAGGAATATGTCTTTAAATAACTCTTTTTTTTGTTGCTCTTGAGACTGACAGGCAATTTTGACTGTTTATTTTTACAGGACCTCGAACGACCCTATTTGATTCAGCTTCCCAGTAGTTTTGTGGCCCATACTGCTGCCGGCACCGGTAGAAGCAGAGGGTGTCATTAGAGGAATTCTGGAGAAATCTTACTTAAATTAGATTCTTTAGAAATGAAATTAAGCCTTAGGTTCATGGACCGGAAGTTGAATAAGAAGAGGAGTAGTGTGAAATTGGTTGAATTTCAATCATTAGACAAGGTCAGAAGACCAAAATGTAAACTGTATTTTCACTCATGCATACCCCATCCATCCTTACAAGCTATTGAGTATATTGGTATTTATAGCACATCTATGCTTTTTGAATGATCATATTTTCATTAAATTTGCAATTGTGGGATACGAAGGTAATGCTATTTAGTGAATTGCTTTATTGCTTTGCTTGGACCACAAGTAGCTTTGAATAACAGCTACACAAACATTAAATGGGGCTGAGGGTTAAAACTCTTTGTGCCCTGTTTCTCCCTTTATTTTGAACACATCCGTTGGGAGTTTCCTAAAGCAAGGGTTCTCAGCAGCTCTTCTCTTCCAGAATGCATGTGTCATGCCAGAAGTGTTCGTGATATAATATCTGAATCTTGTACATTCTTACTTAAACCCCTCCCATGAAACTAGAAGCTTTCCTTCTAAATTCCCAGTCTGGATACAGTCTTCCTTCAGCTTTGTTGAAACCATGCCGGCCTTGGTTTTCCCAGGTCACCGTGAAAATTATTGCCTCTGGGTTTCTCTATTTCTATTATTCCATCTCCCCCTCTCGCTCACGACTTGGAAACTCCATTTGCTGAATCTGTAGGTGACTTCTCCTCTCAGTACATCCGAACTCTGAAATGTCGCCTCTCTGGAAACCATCCAAAGCTGTCCCATTTACATTTTTAACACCTATTTATTTGTAGGAGTGGAGTGCATGCGCCATGGTGTGCATGTGGAGGTCAGAGGACAAATTACAGAGTCAGCACTCTCCTTCGATCCTATGAGTCCCTGGACTCCAACTCAGGTGGTCAGAGTTGGCACAGAAAACTCCTTTGCTCATCATGCCATCTTGGCAGCCCCAGAACCACCTCATTTTAAATAGTTGATCAATCCCATCATTCCTTTTCTCATATATGATTTGTTTCCTACACATCAGATATCTTCATGATTATATTATACAGTGGGAAATATACACATACATATTCCTTAACTTACTTCATATCTTAATCTCCCAACAGAAAACAAACTGTATGGGACTTGTTCATTTTTCTCACTACCTCGAACTGCAGCTTTTGGAGCAGCAGTGTATACCTAGAACAGTTCTTCAGTGAATGAATGAGGGAGAGATAGATGGGGTGTTATGATGGAAAAATTAAAAAGCTAATTGCCAAGTATCTTTCGCCACATTCTTTACGCCTTTATTCAAGATGATCAGAACAGAAATAAGTGGCAGCAATAGCCTCAACTTTTTTCTATTTTTTTTTATTACAAAAGAAACTTTGATGTCAAACTTTGCTTTTTAAGTTTCACACTTACTGATTTGTTTCCAATAAGTGATAACTGCATGTTGCAGTAGCTGTCTCAAAAGCTGCCTGGTGTGAATCCCATTGTGAGTGGATTAGAACACAGACACATATTCTCTTCCTCTATGGATGCTTTAATTACCTTTGGACTCCCATAGATGAAGTAACCAGTGTCTATCATCCAGCCCTGGCTCATTTTTGAAGCAATGAAGAAATACACAGATGAGTGAATATGCTACTCTGATCCCAGACATGCCAAGGTCAGCTTGGAAGGCATGCTGTCAGTTAGCTCCCTTGGGTCTCATTAAAGGGCTGGCTCTGATCAGTGTGCTCAAGTTTCCACAGGCAAGAAACCAGCGGCAATATTTTGCTTGATGCATTTGACATCTACTTTTAGCATTTCATTCTTTATGACTGGGAACACAGCCCTCGTGGTTGGTTTTAAGTCTTAAGAAAACAAACTGTACGTAAGAGAACAAAATATTCCATATACAAAAGACACCATAGCCTTTTTAGTGCATTTGTAATAATGTCATGAATATAGTTCTGTGCCCATCTGGGACAACCTGGCATGTTATTTCTCTAGGCAGTTTATTCAAAGCATCCATTACTTTCTTTTACACACACACAGAAAAGTACTTTCTTTTTTTTGCACACACATGTGTAAGCCTTTACTATTAAAGGATGTGCTTTCACGCTTTGGTGACAGCAAGCATTGAGGTGTTGTTGACATTCTATCCCTAAAGCACTGTGAGTGTTGACTTGAAAATAATTTGGTAAAATGTGACACTAGTTTGAAGTAAAGCACCTGAGAATGAATTCTTGCTGTAAGGAGGAGAACTTGACACATATTCGTACTATAATATTATGTTCACACCATGATGATTTAAATACAATTACTGCCTAAATAGATGAGGCCCTTAGATGAATGGTCAGGACAGAGCAAAGGCTGAGAAATTTCTAGGAATACTCAAAGGGGGCCATTAATCCACTTGTGTGTTTCGTTGAGGAATGAAGCTTCATGTACATTATTTTGGAAGTTAAGTTTGCAAACCCAGTACTGTTTAGTAATATGGACATTGAGGTGAGCACTGATTCATGATGTAAAATAATGTGAACTGTGCCTTAGCTTTACTATCTCAAGAAGGGGCATTCATTACAGTCTGTATATGAATACACCCTGTAAATAGCAAGCTATCAGCTTCTATCTAGAACACAATGCATGAGACTTATCTATGTTTTCTTTATGTTATTTGGTTTGCCTCCTCTAATTCGTGATCACCTCTGCAACTCCATTAAGAAGCTAAATCCAAACAGCCAAATAGCCATCACATACTAAGCACAGCAGTCTCGGGTCAGACTTTAAAAGTCTTCTATTTCCGCCTTGTTCGATTGCAGCAATTTGTGGTTCCTTTGTGCTGGAGGACCGACAGGCAGATGCAGTCCGTGTTTCTACCAACTGACTCTACATGAATGTTTAATGTCACTTAGCTGCTTCTCCTGCTCTGATTTTGGGATGCTGCGTGTTAGGAGAGCACAAAAGCTGACACAAGATATCCTACTAGGCTCCCAGGAGCCAGGGGTACACAGAGGCAGCTGTGCCGTTTACAGTCTAATTGGCAGGGTCGTAGATCACAGGATGCCCAAAGTTCACCAGGAGAAGATAAAGATGTTGGAGGACCCCCGAGGAGACACATCAAGAGCCTCTCTTTGCTGCCTCTCGATAATGATTCCAACTGTGTATTGCACAGGTTGTTATGGTGACCAAAGGGGAAAAACTTGGGAAGCTAGGAGAAAATGTAAGTTGGAGCAGAGCTCAGTTTTAACATCTCTGCCTGTGAGGTAAGTTTGAGATAATAGCTGAGAAGAGTCACAGATAGGTCGACTGAAAGATGATAGATGGGTGTAGAATTTCCAGGCCAAATGTCCCATTCCTATTGTTTTAAAACACCAAGAGCACACAGAATATGAGCATCTAAACTCTGATGCTAGAAGACCTCTTTCCGAGCTAACCTTCACTGCAGGTGTGCAGTCAGGACCAAACTACTTACCCACTCTGTAGAGTGGGCAAGATGATCACACCTTCCCTATGAAGTTTTTTTTTTTGGGGGGGGTTGTTTGTTGTTTTGGACAAAATAAGTTAGTGCATGACAATAATACCTTGCCCCAAATAAGCAGTCAGTATATTTTCACTCTAGGATTCATTCTATATTTCCACAGGAGGTGTATGGTATATGAACTGTATGAAGGGACTGGGTTCAAATGATCTATATAGTCTTTGCTTCCTCAGTCACTTTGGTCGAGCTCCTTTCTTTGGTAGGCTTCAATTTCCCTATTTGTAAGTTGAATGTATTTGTAATGGAAATGTCCTAATATGTGATTAAAATTAGGGAGGAAACCCCTTAAAATTCCTTAATATGGTCTCTGTTAAATTTTATTTACTCAGTGATATGAGCTGTGACTATTAGCAAAAGAAGCTGTTACTTGTGACATGACAGCACACTGGAATAGATGGGTAACATAACACTTATTTACGTACAGAATTATTTTTCTTCTAGTATGAATGTTCCCAGTAATTGAATGAAAATCCATTACAATTTCTGTCTCAACTCTTAAACACAACTGTGAAGTGAATAAATGTAAGAAGAGTGTATTTACAAGAGAATTGCCTTTTCACCCTCCTGGAAGTTTTGCTGGGCCATTAGAATATTTAATATAGATACAATTAAAACTATACCACAACTGTCATTGGTCAGTAATTATAGGGAGGATATTGAACATGTGACAGTGGGCTAAACCACAGTGTTTTTTTATTCCTAACCATTACCCAAACTGATAAGTTTGAAATTCTATGAGTTCATGATTTGTACCCAGTAATAAAAAATTACTAGCATGGATATTGGATTATTTTAGCAATTACTCATTTCATTCTATAAGGAAATCACACACTCCTATTTGATGAGGGTGGCTTTGACCATGTGACTTTTTGATCAAGTTGGTGAATGATGGAGCAGACACTGAGTCACTTCAGTCTCTGTCCCATCTTCGGTTTCTGCCCTCTGTTCTGCCCGCAGCATGCCCTAGAGAGTAGCTGCTTATTCATAGAAGTCACATGAAACTCAACTGAGCCAGGCAGAAACTGGAAAAATCACAGAGGACCTGTAGCCATCATAAAATAGGAAGAATAAATTAAATGTTTGCTTTTGTAAGCCACTGGGACTTAAGGGTTGTTGGTTCCTTCAGTGAAAGCTGAATAACAAATAGAGAATCATTTTAAAGAGGACTACTTATGCACCCAATGCTTGGGCTAACTTTAAACATATTTTGTCTTCTCCCTAATCCTTTGGGTTACACGTTATTTTTCCTATTAGTTATATGAGGAATGGAGTTAAAACTTTGAATACTATGGTATATATATATATATATATATATATATATATATATATATATATATATATACACACACACACACACACACACACACACACACACACACACACTATGGTGTATAATTTATTAGGAACCAAGTTAGAATGCAATTCAAGTCCATCTAATTCCAATGTCTAGAGACTTAGATTCTATGGTGCAGTAAAGGAAAATGTAAGAGAAAAACTGGAAATTAGATGTGGAAAAGCCACATTTGTAAAGTGCCTGCCTTGCAAGAATGAGGACCTCAGTTCAATATTCAGAACCCACCAAAAAAAAAAAAACCCTGGTATGATGGTACACAATTGGAATCTTAGGACTCAGGAGGCTCTGGGAAATACTGGCTAACCAGCCTGGCATTCTCAGTGAGTTCCAGGTCAGTGAGAGATCTTTCCTTAAAAAACAGAAATAGTAGTTGGCCTATGACCTCTACCAAACTTATGCAAACACACATACACGCACACACACACACACACACACACATACACACAAAACAAGCTCACATATACATGTATGGGTACTCATACACATGTATGTGCACTCATATACACAATTGCACAAGCACAAAGACATGAGGACACAGGCATACACACACACACAAAGATGACCCTATATAATCAACTAAATGGATATTAGCTGTTCAGTATATTTCAATTAAAAAAAAACTATTTTTAAAGCATGTATTTATTTATTTGTGTATGTGTGTGTGTGTCACGTGGGGGGAAGGGGGGATGTGCAACAATGCCTGGTAGAGATAAGAGGACAAATTATCTGAGTTGGTTCCCTTTCTACCACATGAGTTCTGGGAAGCAAACTCATGTCATCAGGCCTGGAAGCAAGCACCTTTACCTACAGAACCATCTCAGCAGTTCTAAAAATTCTTAATTTATTTTTTGAAAAGAAAAAAATCTATACAAAACAATGAAAGTAATATTTTCCATGCAGATCCAAAAGCAAATAATAAATACTAAAACAAAGATAAGAAAAATCTGTAGGACCCACCATTCTGTTCAGGATTTGCATACCTGACATAGACAACAAAACACACGCTGTATCCTACCTGAGTGATTTAAATTTTCTTGGAGGAAAGAAGCTAGGTTTTTATTATAATCTATCCAGATTCTAAGCAAGGTCCCCACAGACCTTTCTGTATAAACCCTGGCCTTAAGAATAGCCTCCAGTGACTCCTTGACTTTCTCTCCCTAGCCCAGCCTTGAGGATTTCTCTCCATTTGACAAATGAATAATTCAGACTTAGTTGCAACCAGAGTCACACCATTCCCCAATCTCCCAACTTGGTCATATCCTCATTATGGGAAAAGCCATTCCAAAAGGCAAACAGCTTTTCATAATTGTTATTTAATGGATATTGCCTGCTCCTGGGAGTTCTTTCTCAGTATCTATTTGTAATTCAAAGGTCAGAGTAACACCACTGGCATACACAAGGATTCTGAGAGATTTGTTTCCCCTGATTGAAATTCAGATATAGTGACATAGTAGATTAGTCTATGAGTCTCTTCTGGGGCCTGGGTCACAGTTAGGTGGAATTTGACCTTGTCTTAATTCCAGGGCTTCACCAGTCACTAAGAAAACTGACCTATGAATGGAAAATAGGGCTGGGAATACATGCTCGTTCACTTTCTTGGCCTAAGGGGCAAGACATCAAGGAGAAAACCTGGTGCCCTTCCACGGCCATTATCCTTCCCTTTAAGTGGCTCTAATATCACCTAAATAGGTTTCTCCTTAAGGTAATTTAAGCAGGAGAAGATGGCTCCAGAGAGTAATTTAGGACTCGTGTACATACATATTTTCAGGATTTATATGGCAAGCCACATTTGAATTAGCAATGGCAGCCTCATTCCATGATATTATATATTGAAATATTATTCAACAAGAAAGCTATTTTCCAAGTAGGTATGGGTGATGATTATTTATTGGTTTTAAATGCATCCATTCTTCCCATCTCACCAAACACCACTTCTATTTTGAATGAGCTTGAAGCTCTTACACACTGAAATTTATGCATAAAGGCAGACTGCTCAGAGGCATGCATGGCTTGAGATGACGGGGAAGAATAAGAGCATAAAGTTTACAGAATTTATATATGATGATTGCTTATTTTGAAAGTAGAGGCAAATTAAAAATCAAAGAAAAATCTCCAGGATTATCAGTATGGGTTGTCTGTACACATGTAAGGAGGGAGGAGTGGGAAAAGGTAATGAAGAGAGAGGGTGAGAGAGGGGGGCAGGGAGAGAGAGAAAGTGAGTAGTGAGAGAGGGAAAGAGAGTGAGAGAGAGAGAGCAAAAGAATAAGATATATATATATATATATATATATATATATATATATATATATATATATATATATATATGTATACACACACACACAGAATGGGAGAGAGAGAGAGAGAGAATGCACTCAGAGACAGATTACTTTTTCTTCTTTCTATTCTATTTTGTAGCATGATATTTGGAGTTCACTGTTGAGGTTATTTCCAATCAAATCTCATTCAACCCTGGAACAATGTATAGGTTGTCAACAAGAATGCTGATGGGTTATGGGCCAAACATCCTCCAGATTGAAATGGAGGATATAAAATTAACTTCTATAAGGTCAACATAATTCCTCCTCCCCCAGAGAAACTCTGACAGGAAAATTGAAGCTAGATATTTGAAAAGAGGCGTAAACATAACTTAAAATAAAAATTCGGAATAAAAAATAAAAATCAAACTTTGAAAGAGAGAAGCAAGGGTCAATCTTTCTTATGAGACCCTCACCTTGATGACAAAAGGATGAGAACCATCTTCTAAAAATTTCTCATTCTGAGATAATGCTGAAATAATGGCTTATACTTAAGATGAGCCTAAAGTAGACACCAGACACTTGGATTTGATTATTAAGTATATAAGAATTTTATGGAAGATCTAAGCAAATCATACTTTTTCTAGAAGTTTCTAGAAAGTCTCTGAAAGATTAGTTGCAACTATGAACTTTCACACAGAGAGCTGACCACATGGTGATGTGTGTTGGGCTTTGCCCTTATCTCCCAAGTTACGGAGAAGAATCAAGGCCACAGAGTAACCAGCTGTGCACACACAGCTCTCCATCAGAGGCTAAACATTATTCAGTTGGTCCTTGAAAACACATTTAACCAAATTTCAATTTTTCCCTTCTGTTATCACATTGATGCAATCAAGTTTTACCTCATATTTCACTGTAATTGCTTTTACCAAGGCCACCAGTACCAGTAAAATGTGTTGTTTCTTCATTCATTGATGGGCTACTTTTCCTATATTAATTACAAACTATGGAATGGGAGCCTGATAGGAGTGGCTTCTGAGACCTTCTAATAAGAATTCCCTTTCTAAGGAAAATTGAAAAGATATATTGGCAAAATTAAATGGTAGATGGACTTGGAGAAGGGAGAAGATATGACAGGTTGTATGTCTCAGTTAGAACCATGAAGAGTCAAGACAGTGATGGCCAGTGCTGTGATATTACTGTGTCCTAGTCACTTGGAAAAGTTTCAATTCAATGTACCATAGTTCTCCCTTTAGTGATAAGTAAGTGAAAACTATGAATAGGGCTTGGGGATAAAGTTTGCCAAACAAGTGTAAGGACCTAAGTTCATAACCCCAGAACTGACATGAAGCCAGATATGATAGCTTGTGCCTTTAACTCCAGAGATGGAGACTCCCCTGAAATATGAGCGCCAACTAACTAGCCTGGTGATGCACAGCAACAAACAACAAAGAGACCATGGCTCAATGTGGAAGGTGAGTGGTTGATATCATCTGCTTTCCTCCATAAGCATGACAAGGTCTCCACATACCACTCTACACCCCCAAAAACCCCCATACACCAACACACACACATACATGCACACCTTCCACACCCCAACACCAATGGGCACACACACACACACACACACCAAAACACAAATTAAAAACAAAAAAATCTATAACTTTTTTGAGTTTGAGCAACATTGATATCCAGTATTCTTGAATGTTTTCATTTGGGTAGAAATGAATTTAAGTGACTTATTTGCATTAATGAATTTATTCTTGGGTAATCAGGATTCTCACCTTACTTTTACAAATAACAATCAAGGTATAATTCCTAAAACTGTCTCCAGCGTCTCCTAATCTAGAAAGTCAATATGCCAGGATTTGAACACAGGGAGAGGGATGAGCCATGAGTTTAAGTTTCTTGCTGGAAAACTGGGCAAATTCCTATATCAGAGCTACCAACAGTATCTGTTTTAGTAAACTTAGTGGCCATGGCCATTTCCCAGTAAACTCTTACAGTCCTCATTTTACACAGGGAAGAGCAGGGACACAATTGATTACCTAACTCACATAACTTGTTAGTGCACAACCGAATTGAAACCCAGGAATGTGCTTTCTAATTAACCTTTTCTATGTATATAATCTGGGGAGGTGAGTGTATAAACATGAGACTGGGAGCAAGATGGCATCTGTATGAATGCCTCAATCATCATCTCCCCACAGACTTTTCAATTTCAACACCTCTCACAGCATAGGCCCCCTCCACAGATCTAATGTTATCGGGTGAGAGACCATGGTGCTTGGTTTTTATATAATAAGAAAATTGATGTCGTAGATCTTAGCTAGAAAGACTTAACCTGTGTCACCAACTGCCTGGAGAAAGGAAGACAGAATTAAGTCCCACGTTAGACTTCAAATCTAGTAGCAGGCTCACTATCCTGATATCTGGTACTAGTCAGAGGTCTATAGACTCTGTCCTTGGTTGGCTCCTGCAGACTGGACAGCTAGAAATACAGTAGCCAGGTAACTGACTATTTCTACTTCCTCTACGTCAGCTTTGGCAATAGAAGGTACATCTGGACTCCATTTTCTGGAAATGGGACATGAAAGTTAGCAAGGAACTGTGCCTTACTGCTAAAAGCAGGCCTACCATAGTGAGACCAAAGACCAGACAGAGACCACATGCTGATACCTACCACTGAGCGCTCAGAGCTGCTAGAGAAGCGGTTCTCAATCTAAGGATTGTGACCCCTTTAGCAGTCAAACTATCCTTCCACAAGAACTGCCTAAGACCATCTGCATACTAGATGTTTACAATATGTTTCATAACAACAGCAAAATTAAGTTTATGAAGTAACAATGAAAATAACACATGAAGAACTGTATTAAAGGGTCACAACATTAGGAAAAGTTGAGAACCACTATTGCATTGAATAGGGACATACACACTGATGAGAGACTCTCCAGCTTTGGCCTGAATCATTGCTAGCTTTGCAGTGGGCCTACAATGTCTCTGAACCAGCCAATGCAGTTTTCTGAGGCCGTGAGCCTCATTTGCCATCCAGTATCGCTTCATGGTAAAATGACTGCCTTCCCTAGCACTAATCCAATATCACACAACATAGTTAGAGCAAGACTCCATTTGCTGGGGAACAGGCTGGTAAGTCCAAAACATGGTCTTGGTACTTGAACTCAGTACTGGAGAATATTAATATAATGCATATCGCATTCACCCTCACCCTACACCAGTCCCTATTAAAAATAATGGAAGCCTGCTCATCTAGAGAAGGAAACAGGATAAATTTTCAGTAGATGTTCACATAAGAAACACTGTAAGGTTTGTAGTCTACACTATCTAATCTGCCCTCTAACCTCTGTTACTGTGATAGTAAGGTCGCTATAGACATGAAAATAAATAGACATCATTATGTTTTAATAAAATTTTATTTATAAAACCTAGCAACACAAACAGATACGGCCCATGATCTGTACTTTCTTGACATCTGCATACTGTCATGAAATGGATGCCATTGTATTAAGAATATTTTTATGTTGTAAGAAAAGCTCAAAGTTGTTTTATAACTATAGTAAGAATTCTACTGGACTCCAATGTAATCACTCTTATTTTCAAATTTGAAATTACAATGTTTTTTAAGTTGAATATGTACAAGATCAAAAAAGGCTAGCACATTGCAATAAATACTCATACTGTTTGAAAGTTAGGTCAGTGAGAAATAAATATCTGTGAGAAGTAGACATACATTATGATGTGATAACCAGGAGGCAGAGCTCATTAGCAAACACCAACGCATCAGGCTGCCTCTGCCCAAAAGCAACTTCTGCCTAAGAAGCTTGATGAATTGGGTGTTGGTGAGTCGCCACCTTGCAAGGGTTTAAATATAGCTAAATTAAAGTTAATGTTACAAATAATTGCATTCTTTTCTAGGAATGCTGAAATTACTTGACATTTGTTAAAAGGCAAGGATGTTATAAATACTTTATGTAATTTATTTTTTAAGTCCTTATATAACCTAGGATAACTCATGAAAACTTGTCCCCTGTTATACTGAAGATGATCCCTTCAAACACAAGTGGTTTTATCTTAAAGCAAAAACACGAATCCGCTTTGTCTGTCTGCAGTGTGTGCTTAGAAATATGACTTGCAAAATTTCAGAGGCCAATCACCATGTAGTCTATCAATTCTCTTTTATAGGGCTGATTTTTTAACTCAAGTACAATGAACCTTAATACAAGAAAGATGAAAGGTCTGAATTGAGCCCCACAAGCTGTGTTTAAGTCTATAGAAAGCTGTTTCCTAGACATAAATAAAGGCACACCTTGGTGATGTCTCTGTGCATGTTCATGTGTACTCACTGAGTCTCTAGCATGAATACACTGGGATTTTAAAACCTCTCTTTGGACCATTTCATGGTCTACTTAGAGCTTCTCTTTTTTGTCATGTACCAAAGTGAGATGTAATTATTTCATGAACATTTAGCAATGGCGGTATAGTCTACAGGCACAGAAACTGTTATCCTCTGTAATCTTTGGTGCCTCTGCCACTGAATACCCTTCAGACCCCAGGCAGGAACATTTTTTGAATGAGTGTTTGGTGATGACAAATGCCTCCAAAATTTTCTATCTGTGTTAGCACATGGTGCCACTGAATGTCATTTCACTCATTTTAAATGATCCAGTCTGCCACCCAAGCAGAAACACAAAGGGCGGATGTAGATGAATTGAATATGCCTTTGAGGCCCTCTCTGCTGTGGAGCATTGCCTGATAGAGCTGGATTCTGTATGCTGTCAGGTATGAATTATTCATCTGCACTTCACTCCTACATCAGTATACCTTTCATTCTGCTGTGTCTGCATAGATAGGATTGATTCTCACATTATACCTAGTAACATTTATAATCAGAGACACTGGAAACATTTCCACAGAGAGGAAAATCTTGTGAGAATACACTCAGGATAACCACACTAGTAATTGGTTCTCCAGTTTCTAACTAAGCAAGTGATGTGCTGGAGGAGAAAAAAAAATGTGTCACTTTTTGTCAAAATATTCATTGCTTAGGCAGTAATTCCCAAATAGAAACACCTACTTTCACACAAGGCCTAGGAAATATGAATCAGTTTGTGAAATCTGACACCACACATTCCAAAATAGGGTACTTCACTGGCAATGATTGCAAAGCGCTGGCTCGGAAAATCTGCACAGAGTTATTCCAACCACGAAAATGTATGAATCAAACACAGTGTTATGAATTAGTTATAGTTATTGTGTGTATGTCTGTGTGTGTTAGAGGGGAGATAGAGACACATAGAGACATAGACACACTCATTCACACACACAAACTGAGAGAGAGAGAGAGAGAGAGAGAGAGAGTCTTTGTGCATATGTATATATTGTTTAGTCTTTCCCACAGGAAATTAACCATGTCTAGTGCATCAAAGACACATGAGCATACAAAAGGCAAAAAATGAGAGCAGATCAGACGAGAAATATGTCTGGACTTAAAAGGAATGCACAGGACCCATTCTACTTCTATTAGGCTTCTTCCGGTTTAATCATATAGACAGCTATTTGTAAGAGAAGTACCATTAGCCACACAGACTTCCAGGCACACAGGATAAAGTGGTGAAGGAAATGGATCTAGTAGTGCTTGTTTCATGAGTCAGAAACCTCATGATGGCAGTCTGCACTTAACTCAGCCTATCTCTCATCGCATTCTTCCTCATACTTTAGAGTTTCAACAAGTGCTACAGTAGTTCCCATAAGTTCAAATTAAATGTGTGTTGAATGAACAAGGGGATACTCTGAAAGCTTCAGGCATAGGAATCATTTCAGTTCATGAACACTAGATGAGGTTAAAAATTCTCATAGGTACATGGTTAATGATGCTATTGTGTGAGGAAGAGTCTGATGATGATCAAGGAGATGTTGATAAGCATAAAAATGTGAGAATACAAGATGCTGATGTAATGCAACAAAGGTGGGAAGGTACTTATGTTAATTTGAAGCCCATTCACAAACACAGGCATCTTATTCTTTCAGACAGAAGGGGATGAGTTAAAACTTAACCAGAGTAACAGCTTTCGAGGTTTGTGTCTACAGGAGCATTTTACACATTTTACATTTAAACATTTTGCAAATGTATAAATACTTTTGGTGAAACTCTGCTCCTTTCAAACACATGCTATACTATTCTATTACCACAGTTTAACACAAACTATATATATATATATATATATATATATATATATATATATATATATATATATATATATTGGCTGATGAGGTTCTAAGTGAATTCCCTGATCTGGTGTTTGCTAGAGGCAAATATTTCATGTTTAACTCATGTAAATGAAGAATGAGCTAGTGGCAGACATGATTTATCAGTGTACCTTGCATTGAGTGGCTCACCAATTCTTTGTTTATGTAGCTTCATCTGCCACCATTTGTATCCTTATGGCTTCTTTCCAGTGTATTGAGTGCCCCACATACCTTGCCTAGTTGCAGCAATGTTCCCCCATCTCTAGCACTCTCCCCGAAACAGGCAATTACAAGTAATACTTCAGCCACTCCCAGTCAAATATAACACCAACTTGGGACTAGCATTTTTTTTAACAGCCATGGTTATAACAATGTTCATTTTACCCTTAAAGATCCATGAACTTTTTCATGATGTGCATAGGAACCATAATTTTATATTCATAAATATAATGGCATCTAAAGAATCAATTGTATAAGGAAGATGTTTCTGAAGCTCTTATCTCCCACAATTAGAAGACAGAATGAGGACAGTGCATAGTTTAAAACAATCAATCATTTGATGATTACATTATGGGATATAAAAACAGCCAATGCAGAACAGAGAATCTGGACTCTCTGAGCTCCTCAAAGTCTTGGGAGCCTCACTATAAACTCCATGAAAGTATCTGGTGATGAACCTTAAATCAGGGATAGTAATTTCATTTCTCATTGCTGTGGTCAAATGCCTGACAAAAGCAATTGAAGGGAGGAAGCCTTAATCTTGGCTTACAGTTTTAGGAGATACAGTCCTTCGTGGTAGGGTAGGCATGGTGGCAGGAGCAGGAAGTATCTGCTCACATCTCATTATTGGTCAGGAATCCGAGACTAATCAGCAAGTGGGATTGATCTGTAAAGTTTCAGGGCTCTTTCCTAGTGACTAACTTCCTCAAGCAAAGTTCTACTTCCTAGAGTCTTCACAGCCTTTCCAAATAACATCACCATTCATTGTCAGATTGTTCAGACAATGGATTCTGGACTGGGGGGCACACACTTCACCCTCAAACTATTATGGTAGTAAGTCATATTTCAGAATAAGGCAATGTGTGAGAATGATTGTTCCCTGTCCTTTTACCTGACTTGTGTTGTCAATTTTTTTAAGCTGAATTTCAGCCAGTCTAGTTAGAGATTTCTGACTCAGTGTAACCAGGCTCTCAACAGCTATATACTCAGCCTCCAGTCATGGAATATTCACTTTTCACTCCAGTGACAGAGAGCTAGGGACAGACTTCTCCTGATGACCATGACAATCTACATCCTTCACCACTCTGCCAGGCTGAGGGCCTCTGCTCTATTACCATGTGCATTCAGTCCAGGCTGTCTGTGTCCTGCCCTTTGCGAAGTAGTGAGTATAATTTCTTAGAAGCAAAAAGAGAAAACAGAAATCCACCAGCAAGAAATTGAACTGAAGCACTGGAAAATTTAAGAGAAAATGGTATTATTTCTTCATTTATAATACAATGAAAACAAAGTTATAGGAAATAACATTCTTCAAGGACCAGTAGGAAAAGAATAGGCATGTAAAAGCACCAAGTCTCTAGACATGTCTGTGGCTCCTGGAGGCAGACATATTCAGTGGGTTATCTGCAGATGACAATTTTACTTTGTCTCTACACAGTAGAATTCCTTTCTTTGCTATCCAGTTGACTGGTCTTTGTGTTACCTATTTGAGCAAGACATATAGTAAACAAAGTTTCTGCTTGTCCCAGTTAAACATGAGATGTTTTAATGTGTTCTGATTTGCCTGGATTACACATAAATCATACGTTTCTTATAAAAATTTGAAAATTTTATGTAAATAGCTAAATGATGCATACATGAATACTTAAAACTCTGGACAATAAATAGATACTATAACAAACTCACAAACCTAATAAACCAAATTAGATTAGTGTTATGATGAAGTCAGTTCATGGTTTTCATAATTTGAAAAGGCTAATTTTATGGGAAGTACAGAAGACAGAAAGTTTAACTGTATATTGTGATTTCCACATGATTGATGATAGTGGTCAGAGTGGGGATGAAGAAGTCACTTGGGTTTTGTTCTCAAAAAGTCAAGAGACTTCAAAACTTCACCTGGAGTTAGATTACAGCCCAGATATTCAGCTTGACATGTAGTCTGTACCGACTTAGCACCTGCACTGTGACCCTGTCTGGTCACCATCTCACCAGGGCCTTTGCTTGGGTGCTCACCCTGAAATAGTCTTCTAACCTTAAGCCTGTTTCACACACTTTCCACATGTTTCCATACACTGGAAGGGCATTCTCTGGATTGGGGCTTTTCTATCATTTTGCTTTAGCTTTGTACAGTTACCCCAGAATTATAACTTAAAACCATATTCTCCTGATTTTGATTATCTTCCTGTGTGTCTCTACCATATTTCGTAATATCTCTATCACACAATGATGGGAGTTTCTTGTTACGGGCTAGTGTGCGTCCTCTGCCAAACACAGGTTCAACAAACAGAAAATGCTCAATTCAGTGTTTGTTCAGGAAAGAAATGAATGAGTGATTGACCTTGGGCTCCTGACTTTCCTTCTGGTGTCTTGGGAGAACACCAGGTGCTTGTGATCATCAGTGTATCCAAGGAATCACCTGTGCATATTAACACCTTATTGTGAGTAAGTGACCACATTGAGTAAGTCACAAGAGTGACATTAGACACTTCAGATATCCAAGCCAGGATGTATGTGGGGATGAACAGCAAGTGGAGCTCTGAGAAAGCAAGAGCCTTTCCTGGATGTACCTACTGACTTCTGAAGTCAGCCTTACTTCTAGATGCACATTTCATATTTAATCCTAAAAGTTTTAGAACCTATAAATAAGAAGCATATACAAAAGTAGCACAGAATCCATCACAGTCAAAAGCTTGGAGCCTTACGAACCAAATCTATAGTGAGGTGAACTGCTTTACAACAGTTGGGATTTGGTGGAAAATATATTCTTATACAGCACAACTTCCAGTGCCTAGGAATGAAAAATGCTGGGCATTATGTGTGTTTCCTCACAGAAAATAGTTTTTCTTGGCAAGCTAGAATCAATTTTCTAATATTTTAAATAGGAAGGCATGTTAAAATAATTCAGAAAGAAACTGGGAATGATGGCACACACCTGTAACCCCAATATTTGGGATGTGCAGGCAAGAGAATCAAGGTCATCTTCAATGATACAGTGAGCTTAAAGCCAGTCTGGGCTATGTGAGGACCATTTCACTCGCTGAAACACACACACACACACACACACACACACACACACACATACACACATACACACATACACACACACACACACGATAAAGAATTCACAAAGATAATAGACATAATTATGCATTGTTAGATTCTGCGGATAAATGATTGTTCAAAATGTTAAAAGATGACATTTTTTTCCCTTCTGGATGTTCCAAATAGAGGAGAAAAAGGAAAACAATCTTAAAGAAATAAGAGTTTTTTACAAAAAGCTCTTTCTCTGTATCATCA
The DNA here is from genome assembly GCA_026225945.1 of Cricetomys ansorgei. NCBI lineage: Eukaryota > Metazoa > Chordata > Mammalia > Rodentia > Nesomyidae > Cricetomys > Cricetomys ansorgei. Next base: position 30,489,160 of record JAMJFZ010000199.1, read on the forward strand.
GAAAAGAAAACCCAGCCTCTTGATCCAGGGTTGAATATGGGTTAGAGAGGACTGCAACACAAGTTCCAAAGAGTCACAGTTCTGTGTCACTGGGAACTTCAGAAACTGGGTTCCATGTCCAAGATTAGGGTTTTGTGTTTTAAAGTAAGAAGAGCAGGGCATCATCCTCAGATGAATGACCATGGATGAAGGTGAAATGAAGATGGATCTTGCAGATAAGATAATATTCCTTTAAAGACATTTTGCATCACTTTTGTTTGTTCTGAGAGGGAAAAATCTAAAGACAAAGCAGAAGTTAGTAGGTAGGACCTGGAATCCAAGGTGGGTTCATAAATTATAAGCACCTCATCCCACCTTTCCCTCTGCTGCTTCAAGAGTTTAGAACTGGAGGAATTGTTAGGTTCTAGAGAAATCACAGATGAATGTAAATGGCATATTATCTTCAAGTTTCAGCAATACAGCTTGGATTTTGCAAACTAAAGCTACAAATTTGATACTCAAAGCAATAATAACACTAAAGTTATAAAACAATGACATGTAAACTCAATATGAAATAGCAATAGCAAGACACAACATGGGTGTCTGACAAACAAGAGAACTAAATCATGAAAAGGAGTCTTACTTTATCACAAATAGAGACCTAGAAGTCATATATCTTTGGTTGATTACAATTACGTTTTACTGAGTAATCTGTTCTAGGTTTTCAATATTTGTGAACAAGATGGACTACATTTACGAGAATGAGAATTTTTAGAGGAGGTAAACTACTGTGTTTGAAGAGGAAAGAGTGGATCAATATCAAATAATAGGTTTACTAGTTGTGTTTTCAAGAGTCTGTACGTTCAATTACTGAAAATATTTATAAAACAGATATTGCATGGTACATGAGCTTTTAAAATATTGTATACTACCTAAATGGCCTAGATCTGAATAAAATTTCACAATGCCTGTGAAATTCTATTTATGAATTAAAATATCAAGGAAGTTGTTATAGAAGGCAAGGGTAAAGTAGTACTCTGTTGTCATTTGGGTTGAATGTATTCCTTGCTTATATCAAAGAAATATTGTGAAGACAAATAGAAAGATCCATGTTCAGCATGTGAACATCAGCTAGTGATTATCCTTTTGGACTTCATTTACATAGATGAGTTTTTTAGTTTCAATTATGCAGAACTCAGGGTATACTATTGTAGGAAAGGCAATCAGGATGAAATGCAACATTGTATATTTTGAGAAATGGTTGATAAAATGGAAAATAGGGTGTGAGGCAGATGCGGGTTAGCTTCACTCATGTGTAGGTTTTTAGGTGGACATGAAGTTGATTATACTACATCATCCATGGGCTCAAATTAAAACAATGCGATGGACGCTCAACAAAGATAGACTCTGGCATTATCAGAAAGGTTTGCTGGCTTCTCAAAGATATATAAACGTTCCCCTAAGGAAAAGTGTGGGTTTCTAGATTATATAATCAGAGAATAGACGTATAATACTGCATTTTATGAATCACTGTCTTTTTTTCATTTGGGGATGATTCTGTAATTTGAGAGAGAATGTCTTTAACCTTACTTATCTTTTACTGTAACTCACATTTTTTTTTTAAATCAAAGAAGGCATACTTCCACAGCATCACAAATTTAACTTCATGAGGGCTGCATGTCCTATTATTTCCAGGAATACTGAAACTCCTGTCAAGCAGATCCTCCTAACACTCACCCTTACCATCCCATGTTCCAGCAACACATCAGGAAATACAATTAAAAGATTGTAACCTGCAAATAGCCTTGCCTTGTACACGTTCCTTTTCTCTCCTCATGACACATATCTGAGATTCTCTGCAAATAAGTTAGAACCTTGCTATTTATCCAATTAGAACTCCTGCAACTCATTTTGTTAGGGAAGCCCATTGTTGACTCCAGGAATCCTCACATAACTGGTCAGAGATATCATTAAAAACAGCCACCAATTACATGGATCAGATTTGACAAGAGGATACAAGCATCAAGGAAATGATTTTGTGCAAAATATATCCAGTGATTATTATAGCTCAAAATATTTTCTACGCTGTGTTTGAATGCTTAATGACATTTTATACTACTCTTTTCCTGAACTATCAAGGTAACTCTCAATGTAGGACAAAACAACCTTAAGGCTGGGACTCAAAATAGCTAACTACAGAAAATAGCTCCAAACATAACTACCTTTATAGCCACAATTTTGTAAAATGCACACGCCAACAAGAAGAATATTGATAAGAAATTTGCCTCACCAAGTGAATGGGAAGGACTCTTTCCTTAGCTAGTATCTGATTATATTCAGTGACTGAACTTTACATTGGGATGTCATAGCATTAGTTTGCAATTGAGCAGAAATATATAGAATATTTAGCTGCTCTTCTTTCTATTTACATATATAAAGAGATAAGGAAGCCACAGCTGCCATTCAATTTTGTGTGAAACTGCAGATCATTATACTGTACACTTGGATGGACTAGCACACATTGGGCAGTGAATTCACTTAACCTTAGGATGATAGTAATAATAACTTTCCACGTCAATCAAAGTTTGGTATCTTTATTCAATTAATCAAAACAGAGTCATATAAATCAATGGTATACTTCTAAATGTGGATCAAGATAGTATATGCTTCTGTTGCCAAATAGATTCAATAGTTCCAATTGTGAACATGCAATAACTATTTAATATATCTGAGGATGGTGGACTTCTGCTTTAAGTAATCCATTCTGATACCAGCTAAATAGGCATTCTTCCAATCCTGCTCATAAGTGTGAATGGCCCTCTTCATTCTTTTGTTGAGTTTCTTCTAAAATTTGAATAACGATTCCTTCTATTTACACGGTAAAGTTAACAGGTCCACATATAGTCAAGACCCACAGAAGGATATAAATCACTCATAAGTTAAATACAAATCTGTTGTTATTGGCTTTAGGGTACATATAACCTGACAAAGGGGCTCTCTCTCCATGTCTCTGTCTTTACCACGAACTGGCCTTTATTATTGTAAAAGAGGAAACAGTATCTGTTCTGATCTCTATTCAGAGATCCAACCAATCTGCCATTTCTTCCACAGTTGTTAAATTTTCTGGATCTTTTTCTCTTGGAAGGTTTTTCTAGAAGTAAACATCAGTAGTTTGGATGAGTCGCCTCATCCCTAATGCCCATCTTCATCCTTGCATGCAGAATAAACACTTAACTATATAAATAGTTCTGACTGCCTCCCAGGCTCCTTTCTTCCTTAAACTCCTTGTTGATTCTCTCTCACGTGATAAATTGTTCTCATTTTTGTTTAAATTATTATAGGAGCTTCTTAACCTATATTTGATCCCTCTTCTTATATGCTTTATCTTAGCAAATGTGCCAATATGATCTGCCAGAAATAAACAATGCATCAGAGAGCCAACTAAAACACTCATGTTAAGTAAAGTTTTCAATAATACAGTCCATTGAGAACTCTGAGAAGTGAATATTCAAAAGAATATATATACACATACATATTATACATATATATACATATATATATATACATATATATATATATGTATATATATGTTTGAATTGATGTAGCCCAAAAATTGTAGCAGTTATCTTCTATTCAGGTGTTCATTTTCATCATGATTTGAAAATGTGTTGAGAAAAAAAAAAGTGGGATATATTTTGCAAGGGGGTGATTATGTTTCTTCTCTAGAGAATGTAGTAAAGATAGAAATGAAGAAATAGAGCTGACAGTGGGAAGGATTACTCTACTGACTATAGGGTGGTGCTTTGAAAATGCAGATAGGTTGCTAAAAATCTCTACATCTTAGTTACTTTGGAGAGAGGGTCGATTCAAGATTAACATCAGAAGAAAAATCTTGCATTCAGTACCTCACCATAAAATAAATTCTTGGAACTTAGACTTTAAAGTATCTTTTATTTTTTCTTATCAGAGGATCAGCCTCAGTGTTGAAAATTCATTATTTCCTATCATTCTGGTCAATCAAGTGGACAAGGTTCATGTAGGAAGAGCTTGTGCCTGCCAGATAAGTCAGCATTCACTTTTCATATCATAATTTTATGAAAACAATATTTGAACTTCACTAGCTGGAAAGAACATTAGTATTTTGGCATCAATACAACAGGAATTCTCATTTTTTTCACTGTTTATGGAGAATATTTCCACAGTTTTATCCACAGTTTGAGACCCATTAAGGCTTCCAGGCATCATTTTCCAAGACCAAATATTTCATTCAGTGACTGGCTTCAAAGTAATAGTGCAGGGAGGGGTGTATAGCACAGGATGTGTGGTGTGCTCCATATTACATGTTTTATGGGTCTATACTCCCAACTCCTGTTTACTTGCTCAATTGCTATCTGTATTCTCAGTTGTCAGTGATCTGGCTTTGTGAGTGGGCTTAATAAATATCTATCAATTTTAAGAATGAACCAGTGAACAGTTGTCTTCTGAATACACTGAATGTTGCTATGTTTATGGGACTTGTTGGATTGACCTCAAGCTGAATGATGAATATTGGAGCCTCCAAGAACTCCCCAAGTAATGATTGATGCAGCTAAATATATCCATGTGCACTCAGAATCTGAATCAACCTCCAGAGGGTCAAGTCAGTTCTCATGTTGTAACTTAGTTTTATTGGACAGTGTACTTGTTTTTTGTTGTCAATGTTATTTTGGCAAAAAAAGCTGATTTCTTCATACTCAGAAAACAGCAAAAACAGCAACAACAAAAAAAAACCAGATGGTTAGTTTCAATAACAAGTCATAGCATCACACAATTATGTGTGTTGCAGTCCTAGCTATGCTCATGCATTGAAATTTGTTGAAAGTAGATATTTTCAAATGAAAAACATATACTTCATATATGTAAGTTATCTGGACCTGAACTTTAAGAGGAAAATTCTAGAGTACTGATTCCTGTTGAAAACTCCAATACAAGGCTGGGAAAGATAAATCTCCATTCCTATACGAGAGAAAATCCCAGGAGAAGATAGATGGATTTTAATTTAGCGGGGAATAGACCTACAAATTAATTCATTTGTCAGGGTTGGGGAGGGTGACTAACTAAGGATGATAATTCAGAGCAGTTCTCCTCCTGTCAGTCATGGAGTCTGCTCTGCTGCTGATTTAAATTTCTGTGCTAACCTCTGGACTGAGCTTCTACCTTCTGACTACTCCAGTCCCCACAGACTCCTAGTTTTAGGGTGTAAAGTTGGTTCTGTCACGTTCAAGTTTTCGTTCTATCTTAGTGAATGTACTGGGAGTAGAACTGATGCAGGCAAGTGACAGATTCTGTCAGGAAAGTGACAGTGGGAGTCACACTCATCCTCTCATCCTGCCATTTAGAAAGACATTGCATCCCTGGAGTAAATACTCAGTGTTTATAGGTCTTATTTCGATGCTTGCTCTAATACAGATCTCTGTCATTCCATCTCTCACTCGTTCCCACTTTGGCTTAATTTCACATTATTTTCTAAAAATATGGATTATTAAAAATCTCTAGTGTTCTATTTGGATGTGATATATTTCTGCAATTCTCATTCCATTAGTCGGTGAAAGCAAATATTTGACAGACGAAGCCAGTGTCACTAACACATGAGGCTCAAATGAAACCTTTAACTGGGTCCTCATGTAGCAGCAAAAAATGACTCCAGCCTCAACTTAATCTTTCAGCTTGGTACACACTCCTGTTTTTCATTAGAAAAACCTATTTAATAAAAGAAATACAAGAGTAAAAGGAATGGTGAAATCTTAGTTAAATAAGCTTAATAAACTTCTGAAAAATCTCTCTTGATTTAAGAATGGAATGTTAGAAGTATGTAATTTTAATTGCACATTTCAAGCGTAGATTCAATTTCTTGACTCCTTAATGTACAGGAGCTTTCCTCTGCACCTGACACATACTCTCAAGTCACCTGTCTTGTCCCCTTGGAACATCCCTGGAAATTTCAAATCTGACACGTCTCACTACAGGTGGAAATGATGCACACGACCTAATGTTATAGAGTGTACTCAGAGCACAGTCGCCATAAAAGTACTGCATAAAATAACTTCAGGTGATTTTTATGGGTGATTATAAAACATAAAGGAATTTCATGTTTAGATGAGTTCCTTTCACACAGTATATATATATCAGTAAATATGTGTAAAACCTCCAAAATATTAAAAAAGAATCTGAAATCCAGAACATTTGTGATGCCAATCTTATCAGACATGGTACATGCAACCTGTGTTCCATTACTTCCAAGTGTTAGTTGATGTGTTACACACTCTTCCACTGAAACACATTACATGGTGACTAACCTTGGTTGTTTTTGAAAACCTCAGGGATTATAATTAATATTTCCAGTATAACTTCTCCATTGCTAGCTCTTTATTTTAATGAATCTGCTTTTATGATGTAGCGATGTAGTTTTTAACCAGAAAGTTGTTTCTTTTTTCCATGAGGGTTCTGCGTTTGTCTGTGTTCTGGAATGTTTGCTGTTATCTGAAGGACAGTTGCAAAGGAGATCACATTTTCTGTCTTGCCTCTGAAGTTCCTGTGAATGTTCTCTGTCTTCAGATATGTGATGGAAACAGCTAGAACTCCAAATACACTCCTGTTGTTCCTGCTTGTATGTTCATGGAAAATATTTAAATATATTTAAAACTATGTCACTAAAATGTTCATACTGGTCATGATGTTAAAAATCTCTCAATATTTGAGGCGCTTATTTGAAATGACCAGTTTATTCTTAGTTTTAGGAAAGGTTTGATACTTTGTATTCTCAACCTTCCTCCTACTCTATTTGTTAAAATCTCTTTATTCAATAACACTATTTAAGCCAGTGGTTCTCAATCTTCCTAATGCTGCGACCCTTTAACACAGTTCTCCATGTGGTGACCCAAACCACAAAATTATTTTTATTGATACCTTATAACTGCAATTTTACTACTGCAGTGGATCTCAGTGTAAATATTGGATATGCAGATGGTCATAGATGACCCCTTTGAAAGGGTCATTCAATCCCCAAAGAGATTGTGACCCACAGGTTCAGAACCAGGAGTTAAGCAAAGGCATTTTTGATTCTTAAAATATCTTACATATCTAGTGTCATTTTTGGTGATCATTTAAATATTTTCATCCTCTTTAATTCTATTTGTGAGACATTTTATGCCTGCACATGGTATTCTTCTGTGTTTCATCCTTATTTATCCTTTTTTTTTTTAATTTTAGACAGGGTTTCTCTTTTGTAACTCTGGCTGTCTTGGAATTCACTCTGTAAACCAGGCTGGCCTTGAGCTCACAGAGATCTGCATGCCTCTGCCTTCTGAGTGCTGGGATCAAAGGCATGCACCACCCACCACCTAGCTCCTTGTTAATTCTTTAGTTATTATAATGAGGCTGTGATTTGTATGTTATCCAAAATGCATATATTGACTTACCATATTTTGATAATTATGTTGCTTTCTTCTCTTCATATTTATTTCTTGGAATCATCCACACCCACAATCCATGTTGGATTGTTTGCAATATGCTTTGTTTTCCCAAGAGATGAATAGTTTATTGGTGAAATAATAGGGAAGGGCACCAGGCAGGGCACAAAGGGCTCTTTAGATTTAGGCTGCAGCTTGAAAAGCTTTTTATCTTTGACACAGTGTTAACTCAGGGACACCTCCAAAAAGGGTGTGTCTCAGAATAGGGCCCAGAGCCAAAGCTTTGGTCTCTTTCCTCTATTATCACTGCTTCCTGTCCTCCATCAGTTCCCTGTGCCCTTGGGACTTCTCCTTCTTGCTCCTCTATCGTTCGTCATCCCACATAATCATGTGAGACTCATTAAGAGGGTACCCTTTTCCATGTCATAACAGCCCTGTCTCTATATCCAAAGCATCACGATAAAATTTTTCACAACTATGGCTGCATCATTGTGGAGGAAACCTGTCCCCTGAGTTCTGACAATTCAGCAGGTGCTTTTTCTTGTAGTCTTCCTGTACTTCCCCTCATACTTGGCAGCATTTAGAAAACATTCTCTATAATTTATGGTTTGCATTTGCAATTATTTCCTTGATTACTTAACAATAAACTTTCCACACACACACACACAAACACACACACACACACATATGGGAGAGAGAGAGGGGGGGGGGAGAGGGAGAGAGAGAGAGAGAGAAATATTGCCAGTTTTCAAACACGTGTGTGGCATGGTGTAACCAGCCTTGCTGTGAGGACTATTTCTGCAGTGCTTGTCCCTTATTTTGTTTTCCCAGGTCTTTATTCTCTTTCTTGTGCTCTATCTTCTTTATTTATTTCTCATTTAGTAAGTAATTTCCTGTCGATTTTGTTCGGATTTCAGTAGGTCTAAACATTGTTTCTTCTCTTCCTTCCCTTCATCTCTCTTCTCATTTTCTTTCCTGTCATCTTCTTCCCTTCTTACCATCTGTCATCGGTGCACCCTACCGCAGCAAGTTCTTCATATATTGCTTGCAAGTGTAACACTCTCAACTATTGTTGACCCCTCTTATACTCTGCTTGCATTGATTGATCATCTTTTTTTTTACCTCAATCTGAACCTCTTGACAGTAGCGAGTAATCTTCTCTATTTACTGCAGCTGGATTCCTCCTTTTCCCATCAGTATATTTAGACACTGATGATGCATTTAAGGGTACACAAGGCCATCCACAATAGTCTTGCTATAGTCCTTCCTAAGCAATTACATGGTTTAGGTTATACGTTTTTATACTATTATATTCTCTCTCCCCTCTCTCTTTTTCTCCTGCATAATACATATATCAATTTACCCTATTTAGCCACAATTGATTGGTCACTAGTTATAATATTAATATTTCTGAAGTTATCCAGAATTAAGCTTAACTTTTCTTTTTGAAAAATACCTTGATTCTTACAATCAGTTTACAATATTGGAAGACTCTGACATGGCAATGATCTTTCTCTTTCTCCTTCCATGTCCAGGCCCTGAGACCTGGGTGTCAACTTCCATTTCTAGGGACAGTCATTTCTCCTTCTCCTGTACCTCTGAGCAACACATGCTGCTGCCAGATTAGACTCTATGAACCGGAACTGCATTGGATGCCAATGATAATGTCTGTGACTCCCTTCATGCACTTCATGTACTTAAATCCTGGTGACCCAGGGCACAGCTGTTGTGCTACTCCCACTCGCACCCTGACAGTTGTGAAGGCTCCAGTCACACATAGTCATTTTTGTGCTTATGCTCCTGGCACTGTTTTAATCTGGAACCCAGATTTCCATCATCTTGCTTGTGAGACACTCACTTGTTCCTTACACGCGCAAACCTTCTCTTACGAAATCTTTTGGCTTCCTGTGGCCAGATGGCTTCCTCTTTCAGTCATACTCCAGAATCGACTATATGACTCTAAAATATCTGGCCTTTGTGCACCAAATGTACCCCAGCTTTCTGGTCTTTTTTAGGTTCCTTGACTACGCCAGGCTGCTTCCTTTTCCTGGGGCTTCACGTTACCAGTCTGGTACACCTGGAATATTCTTTCTCTTATCCTCATTTTATTTATTCTTTTCTCAATGTCTCTTCCCATGGAATCCATTTTCTCTGAGTAGATTTTCAGAGCTTTCTCTCATTCCAAAGGTCTTTATTATAATTGGATCAAATCAACTTTATGAAAGTAAAAAGATCCCAAATTTGTTTTGGTTACTTTTTTTTGTTTGCTTGCTTGCTTTCTGTTTGCTTGTTTGTTTACAAGTACATATAAAAATTATATATGACAGTCCCTGGAATATAACTGGTGGTAAATCATTCATAGATAAGCAAAGGGATATATGATAAAGCATTTTGTTTACAGCTCTCCACATTCTGTTCCAGCTTGCATTACACTTCCTAATGCATTGACTTAGCATTTTATAAGGTTTCTAGCACTTTGAAGTAAAATGCTTTGTACTGTTCATCTTGGCATCCCTCACCCCTAGTACCACACCAAACATTCATGAGACTAATAAGTGTTTGCTGAATTAAATTGATTCAAATTAAACTTTTAGAGCAATATTAAGTTAGTGCCAGGACATCACAGATGGTAAATGACAATCTCCTTCCTAATAGCTTTCAAGGTTGATGATGAGATAAAATCAGTCAAGCATCCATCAGAATTGGAAAAGCTCATAAATGCTAAATCTCTGTTTTAGCGCCATTGTAGTGTTGCCTCCTTTGCGATGTTAAGACACTTTGTTCTATAGGCCACTCTTTCCTTAGAGCATTAAACACAGTTCTATGGGCCACTTTGGAAAAAACAGGTACAGCATGATGACAGGAAGTTTTTGGCAACGTTCTTAACTGTCAATGAAAATGTCACCTGTGTGGTTTTTTATTCCTTTCCCTAGTTACTTTCCTGACTCCAGCTTCTTAGCCATTAGGCAGAGAAAGTCAATTAAAATGCATAGCAGCAAAGGTTCCTAAAACCCTATGCAGCTCAGCAGCAACCCCAGAAAGCTGCCCAAGGCTTCTGCAAGTGTTAATGATGGGAGAAACTCTCCAGAGGTGGAACGTACAGAGGGGCATTATCTCTGGTCTCCGTGCATTCTGGCGCCCTCTGGTGTCTGCCATGGAGAACTGCTGGAGCAAAAAGCAGTGATCTCTGACATTGCAGATGCTTTTACTACACATACTTGGTTGACAGAGAACAACACGCCCCAAAGGCTATCCAAATGGTTATGCAGAAATTTTAGCAAAAAAGATAGTACCTCTTGGAAATGGCACCTGTTGTTTTGGGTTCCCTTTCAATGACTGACTTTCAGAAATACTTATCTCATTGACTTTGTCCAATAGGAAGACCTTTTGTCCAGCAAACCCTCCATATCAGATATTTAAACAGCATCACTACCATAAAAATAACCTTTTCTTTGTCATGAATCTCAGTATGTGTCCATGTGGATACTGACTACTTATTCGTAAATTCCACAACAGGAACAGATTCAACAGATGTAAGACTTTTATTTATTTTCCCTTGAGAGGTTATTCTTAATAATTGTTTTATTTTAAGCTTCATGCACATTCTATTCCTGGCCACTCTAATTCAAAACACTGACAACAGCTATCACATCCCTTCAGAGCAAATGAAAGCAGAGATAGGTTAGGTGTCAAAGGCATCAGGAAGTTCTTGACAAGAGTAATGTCTTGGTACCTACATTGTATCCCTCATCTTGTGGACAGCTCCAGATCTTTGATCTTATCAATGTCACAGGCACTTCAGCCCCCTCATTAAGAAGAATCAGAACTGCATGTGTACTTCATGTACACTCATTTGTTACATCCTCAGGTCATTAAGGAATGGGAGCCTTCAGTATAATAGGGTGATAATAGGTCACATAAAAACTAACAACTAAAATGAGTGGCAGCTAGACACAACTCCTAAAGCCTAGTATCTAAATTCAGTACACTTCTTAGATCAAAGAATCAATTATGATACCAACACAAGCTAATTCACAAGATGCCAACAATACCACTCCCAACTGTCAGTCTATATGAAAACCTTTGCTTACCTTAGGATCAATAAAAAGACTGGTGAATAAAAATTACTACAGATTATTTGGTAAGACATAAGAATAACACTACCCGTACCATGCAGTTTTGTTACAAAGGGAATAGAAAGCAATGCCAAGAAACCAGTAATGTGAGTAGCATCCTCTGTCCATAAACTAGTACCCTGAAGAACCCCACCTTCAGCTTGCTCTCTGCCTTTGCTTTCTCCATCAACCATGTATTGAAATGGGAACAGTAAAATCCCAGGGCCTTCAGTTGAGCTGCAGTTCTCCCTCTGAGCAGCTGTGTGATTATGATGTCTCTAGCACACATTTCTGTCTTCCACCATACAAAACTTAATAACTAATTTAATGAGCTTTGAGAAAACCATATGTAGTGCACCGATTCTCAGGGCAAATTATTCTTGCTCACACCATGGCTTCAATTCTTAGCAATTTGAACATTTCCTCAAGAAGTATCTTTAGTCTTGACCGTCCCTCTGAGCAAGAAAGCACTAGGTGCAACGTTAACATTCATGCTTACATATGGATGAAACATCATGATTTCACTGTGATTTCTTTCAAGATATGACATAATCCCTCTTTTCCTATACGTGCATTGGTTGATAGGATTCTTATTTATTTTAAGGAGTCACCGACTAGACACATCTTTGACCTTTGTTTCCCAGTTCTTTACATGTGAGGATGAGTTTTCAAATTCAGTTCTTTAAAGGTCTTAAATATCTCACAGCTTTCCCCCATTTCCCACTTCCACGCTCAGCATCTAAGCTTGGGCTGTATCCTGAGCCTCGGCTTTTTTTTACATCGTTTGATCAGTTTGTTACCTTGAAAAGAGTTCCTTTAAAAAATCAGTGAAACCACTCTTTTTCTTCCTTTTACTCGTGCTTCAATATTGATATTCAAATTCTTTAGGTCATGACCCTGCCTAAATATTCACTCTCCTTTTCATTTACACTAAGAAGCTTCACCACTCAGTTAAATGTGTTCTTTGGGATTTTGTTTACTCTGTTATACTTATCAGGAAGATTTTCTACTATAGAAACTCTGGGCAATCTCTCTCTATCAAACTGAAATCTGTGTACTTCATTTAGATGCTCTTCATTCAGCCACCCTTCTATACACTTATTTGTCCACTAATAACTTCTATTTTGGATCGTAGTCCTGTGTACTTCCATCTTTTAGAGTCAGGAAATTTAAGAGTGCAACTAATATTGTCTTCAACATAGACACGTTGTGGGTACTACATAAATGCAGCCTGAGAGCCCAGGTGAAGAAGGAATGGCTGCACAAGTAAGTAGGTGGTTCAGGAAGCTTCTCATTCACCGAAGTGTTTCTCAGCTGACTGATGCTCTACACAAAGCAGTGTTATACAATTTCAAGTGATGCAAGAGAATATTTTCTTATGTCAGTCTGGCAACATTTTTTTTCCCTTGAAATCTTTGCACTCGTGTCAAATTACCATATTTCAACATTAGATTCAAGATTACTAGTGGGATATATATTTACTGTAGTGCTTCTTTAATTTATAAAATGTGTCTAATAAATATGTCATATCTATCAATAAACTATGCAGGGTGTCTAATAAAAAGCTCTGGTAACATAACTCATGTTGATCGAATATCTTAAAAGTGTCAAGATTTTCATAAAATGAACATATCTTTTCATTTTAAAAATATTATTTTGTGCCACTTTAAAAGTACTAAATTTTTATGTTTTTAATGAAAAAGAATTGTGGACTCCTAGAAGAGTTTAAATAAACCACTTTTACTCATCCTCCACTTGCAAGATATTTTATACTATCTTTAAGTTTTCTACAATGAGAAGTACAAGGACTAGATTTGACCCTGATGCATCTTCCCCCTCCATGCTTATAATAATGAGAGCTTTAGCATTTCTGTGGTCTTACAGGGTTCCTCAGCCTTCTCAGTGTTTATATTTTTTGGTAATTCTTTTAAATAGAGAAAGCTGTCCTGTGCTCTGTAAGAGGGTTAGTAGCCTGCTTCCTTGACTCTGTCATTATAATGTAACTCAGATTACCTCTTAATATGGCTGAATATCTCTTGTGGATTAATGTTCTTCCATTGGACAGAGTCAGAGATGTGTCTTGCAATGGTGTGTTTGTTTCATTTAGTGTTTTTTTTTTTTAAATAAATTAATCCTGTCAATGTACATTTTTTTGAAGGAAAAAAAAAACCAAACTGTACTGCTTCTCTAGTCAACTGTATATAGTCTGTGAGATTGTCCTGTTCCCTCACCTATTAGGGTACTCATAGCATGTGCGTGGTGAGTGTTCACTGAAGAGATGTGTATTGAGCGTCTACTATATACAATCTATACACTCATCTAGGCAGTGGGAAAATTGATGTGAGATAATTAGGTGGAACTTTACATTCATGAAATAATAGTGGGAGAAAGAAGTAGAAAATAAGAAATTTACAGAGAGAGAGAGAGAGAGAGAATGAAAGAGAGAGAGCGAAAGAGAGAGAGAGAGAGAAGGAGAGAGAGAGAATGCATGTATATTATGTAGAGATTGGAACAGGTATTAAGGGCAGTAGAAAGAATAAGTGCAGTGGAAACCAGAGCATCTATGGGTGGGTGAGCATTGTAATCAGGGTGGTCAAGGGTCAGGGTTTGGCCTCACCAGGGTGACATCTACATGAAGAAGATACAAGGAAGTGAGCTTTGCAATGACTTCATGAGAAATACTTATTCGGGAAAAGTGAAGTGAATGATGAGAGGCAGCAAGGAATGAAATGTGTCTAGAATGCATTGTCTGGGGAGGGACAGGAGGAAGGAGGAAAATGGAGACATACATGATGACTATACAAGGCTTATAATCAGTGTAATTCTCAGGAAAATCTTATGTAAAACAATTGACACAAATGTCTTATTTCTCTTAAATTCTACTCAAGCCCCTAGTTCACTGATCCCAAGACTGATGTCCCTCTAGTACTAAGATTTCTCCAGCAAGGCCCACTGTCTTGATCAAAAATGGGCAATCCGAGTCTCTGGACTCAATGCTTAGAGATAGACTACTAAAGCATAACAAACTCCTCAGGAATGCTTTCATAGCTTCATAATATTTCACCCCAGAACATTTGCATATTAACGACTCTTCAAGAATGGACATGGCTTCTGAAAATAAAAAAATAAACTGTCTGGAAAAGAAGTCACTTTTCTAAAGCAGGAAATGGGCTGTGTTTGGCATACTACTCTCTAATCCTAGTCCTGGCAGATGGTGGCAAGACATCTCATTTTCAGCTTTCTACAAACCAATGCCTTACTGTGCATGACATCAGTTGGCGGTAAGCACGGTGAAGACAAACATAGGGTGCACTAGGTATCTGTTTGAAGCTTCAGATGGCCAGGAAAAGGAAGATCTCTGAAGAAGTGTCAGGAAAGATGAGATCTGAATGACAAGAAGAGTACAAAGAAAAGGGCTCCAGAAGATGAAATCGGACAGACTGGAAGTTCAGTGAGAGGGGCAGGAGCAATAACGTGAGGCCCCAGGTAAAGTCCATTGTATGCTCAGTGTGCGAGGCAGAGGTCTGAAAAGTCTCATAGCAATGAACAAGCATTTGCATTTTATTTATTTATTTATTTACTTTATTATTATTATTATTATTATTATTATTATTATTATTATTATTATTATTATACCAAATAGTCTTAAGAGGATACGTGGAATGCTCTAATTTCTGTCTTTAAAAGTTTAGCGTGAAGACAGAACACTCAAGAGAAGAAATAGGGAAATCTTGAAACTTGACATCAATAAGGAGGATACACAGCCATGTAAACATTGAGAATAGAAGTTAAGGACTCAGAGGCTGGGATGCATATTTAATGGATTCATGGGAACTCTGTTAATATAATGGTGAACTAAGCGGGGAGAATACTAAGAGAAGTAACAGAGCTAGGTGGGGAGTCAGATGCTGTACTTCTCATGAACAAGATGTTAGATTTTATTATCCAAGATAAAAATCGGAAGTTATTGGAGAGGCTTAACCTTGGGGGTTTTATGCAAGCAATCTTGTCTCATTTTCATATATACAATACAAGTACTGTATAGATGATGGATAAATATAGTGTTGAAGCACGGGAATCAATTAGGAAGCTTTTGGTGGTCCAGGCAAGTAAAGATGGTAGCATAAAACAGAGCGACAGATGTGAGTAAATTGGTAAATGGTAGAGCTGAGACTCCCATGCCATGGACCAAATTTACTGAAAATCTGTGCTCTATTTCACTAGATCACACTATTGAGACCAGGGATCCATCATGATCTGGCAACAATTCAAGACTCACTTCTTTATTTGCGTGCCAAATCATCAAGAAAATTTTCTTACAATGAATAAAATCGGCAAACTTGATATTTACATAAAGATTTGGTCTCAGATCTGTGCAGGAAAGAACAATGAAAACAAGGAATTAAAAGTAGATAGGAACAACTTAACCATGAGTAGACACTAGTGACAACTTCGGGTAGATGTTGACTATTTCTAGAAGTCTTTCATTCCGACAATAAATTATATTTGTTCATTGTAAAAGAGTAAGCTTTACACTGAGTCCCTAAGGCAAGTAACAGATACTCATAACCAAACAGTATTTCACTTATAAATAAACAACTAAGTAATAACCTTGCAAAAATTTATTGCAACTTACTTTCTCCAGCTCCAACATGGCCACTTGTAAATTAAAATGTACATTATTGGGTCAAGACTTTATCCAGCCTTTGCTCTGCTGTCAATAGCCTCCAGCTCTAATGCCAAAGGTCTCTCTCTGTGTTAGAGATCTGGTTTTGAGGCTGATGCTACTTAGACAAGGATGAACCTTTAAGAGATGGGGCCTACTGGGAAGTCTTTAGGTCACTGGAAACTTTAAGTCATTCTCCAAAGGAACTTGTGGGAAACCAGCCTCTCCTGGATCATGATCTGAGAGGTTTTTTGGTTTTTGTTTTTTTTTCTCTCAGCAGGAATTTATATCATGATGTTTTGCCTAGCCACGTGTCTAAAGAATCCAAATCAATAATTTATGGATCAAAGCCTTCAGAACTGTAAGCCAAAGCACACCTTTTCATTTTATAAATTTATCATCTCAGGAATTTTATTATAGGCATGGAAGTCTAGCCAACAGCAATGTCAGCCCAAACTTCTAAATGTCCTTTAGCCCTTAGTGATGTGTGAAGATAATATATACATTTCCTTTCAATTTTAGAGAAAATCAGAGTAACAGTAGGATCATAGGTGTCCCTAAGGGACAGACAGTGGAAGTTCATTTACATTTCCTCTCAAAAAATGGGGATATTAATTACAATTTTCTTATTTGGGCATGATATCTCATCTTATTTGCATTCTGCACATCTCTGCACTGTCATGTTCCATGCAGGGCTTCCCATGTCCCCCCAGACTCTCATTACTGTACCATCAACAGTACATCAATGGTTAGTGTTAGCATTGTTCCCACAGGAAATGACATCCTGAAAGCATATTCTTTCCTCTGACAACCAGGAAAACCCCAGTGTCTCCTGTAGTACTTGGACTGCTACATTCTAGAATATCCAGGGAGTCTGCAACACTGCTCTTCTGCTCACATGAAAGACCAGGGAGGAATATAAGTGTCCAGGGCTGTCAGGCTACATGAAAGAAGCAGGGAGTTCATACAGCACAGCACAGAAGATCATACAGATGGTTTTTCTCACAGGTAGGCAGGCAGTCTAGCCTTTTGTTGGATAAAATCTCACTCTCTTTGAGGAAAAACTTATTCTATTAATAAATGCTTTCTAGGCTGGCAATATCAAAACTGACATCACTAAGGATCAAACCCACAACTTCTTGGCACGCCTTCCTCTAGGATGAAAAGATCCTTAGCCACAGCTCCGTTAATTTCCAAGGTTCTCAGTGGGGTGATAAAAAATAAATTCTAAAAGTATTTGAGGGTCATTAGTGGGTGGGGGAATGCATTTCAAATCATAGACAGACCAGCAGTCCTTTCCAGCCTCCAAGGATGTGAGAAAGTAGAGAAATTGCTATTATAAAAGCTCTTGAAGGTAGGGGGCACTCCTGTCCTCAGGGTTGGAGAAGGTGAGTTTAACTTTATGAAGTGGGGGCCCCACCCTTTCTGCCAAAATTCTTCTGCAGTGGGCACCACGAATCAGCCCTCCAAGACACCGGGTTCTTTTTTCACCAGTCATTGTCATCTGTCAGGAAACATTTCCGACTTTGAGTTCTGCCTCCCTCCTCTGGCTAGCAGATTTCAGGCAGGCATGTTGATTTCTGCTTAGCTTTGCAATAAGAACACCTAACACGCTAGGTTGTTGGGAGACGTAAACCAGCAACCACTTATCACGTTTCCAGTACACACTAGGGTATACAGCCATTTGTCAATAAGTAGTAGCCATTATTAATTACATAGGACTGATCACTCATAGTGGAAGAGTGCAGCACACATAAATAATTAAAGAGAGAAAGAGAGAAGGGGGGAGAGAACTCACAAGATGTCTTATGGAGATATGCTACAGATGAAGACTAAAAAACCAAGTTTGTTAACATTCCTGTGGACAAGGATGTAAGAGACCAAATGTATCCGAGTGAAATGCTTTGGCATCTCTAGGATCCCGCACAGGGACTCTGAGGAAAAGAGGAGGCTGTTTAAGTCCTTGGCTTCAGGAAATATCCCAGCTGCAGCTCCAGAGCCACTGTCAACCAAGGGAAGCAACTGCACAGTTAACACTTTCTTGCCTTTATTTGGCTTCAGGGTAAGTAAAACAGGAGGAATGCCCACCTGCAGGAAGCTGAGTGAAAGAGATTAGGATTCTGCTCAAAGGGCACACATCTGTTTCTCTACCAACTCTGCTCTCAGCTTTGATCTGAGGCCTTCACCTGAGCAGCTCTCAGAGTGACTCAAACCATGAGAGGAAAGTTAGGTACATGAATGGGTCAAAGATGTTTTGCAGGATTCTAGGAGGGTAGGTAGCATTTATGGCTTCTGGAATGCTATTATTTCTTGACAAATTCTATCATAATTTGGTAATTTCAACGTAAAGCTTATAGTTGAGATCTTAGTATTATTTCTAAGGAAAGAAGGTAATTAGTGCATACTTTAAATATAGTATATTTAAATATATTTAAATATATAGTATAGAATTGAGAAAAAAGAGTCCAGATGTAATTTATATCTGGCACTCTCCAATATGGTAGCTAGTAGTAGTGTGTGGCTCTTGAGCATATACAAAAGCCAGTTAGAATCTAGACCATATTTTAATAAGTAGAATAGATGAGTTTTGGACAATTAGCACAAATATAAGAACATATTGAAATTTGACATTATCACAGGTTGGAAATGGTAATCGGTTTTAGAAATGTAATTAAAAAATATAATACTTCTTACAGTGCTTTCTCATTTCTTACAAGAGGGAGATCAGAAAATTTTAAATTATGTGTGCAAATCACCTTCATGTCATAGTTCTTGGGATTTCCTACACAGACAATCACGTCATTTGCAAACAGAAGTGGTTTTATTTTCTCCTTTCTGAGTTTAATATCTTCTATTTATTTTGTTACAGTACTATTTATTTATGATTTGTCACAGTGTTAAGAACTTTCAGCCACTTGTGGAACAGTTGTGATGGTAGGAACATCTTTTTCTTGCTCTCAAACATAGAGCAAAATACCGTTCAGATTTTCATCATTCAATAAAGGTGAGAGCTATAAATTTTCTGTATTTATTTTCATCAGATCAACATTATTCACATTTTCTCCAACCTGTCTGGTTTGGTTAGAAATGAAGGCTAAATTTTTCAAATGGTTTTACCATCTTAACTTTACTGTGCAGCCACAGAATTATCCACAGGTGGTGTGGATTACATTGATCTTCCCAGATACTGAACTCAAGTTGTGTATTTAGAAAAAAACCCACGTAGTCATGTTGTATAATTATTTTTTTAAGTTATTGAATTCAATTTGTGAACAGTATGTGGAGGTTTTATTTTGAAACAACAAGAAAAGGATATTTATGGGATGATAATGTTCTATGGTTCATAAACTTTATATTGTCTTTGATTTGTACATCTGGTTAATATTTATGTCTTACTTATTATTTATGTTTATATGAAAGTATGACCTTGAACTTCCCTCCATCTGGTCTTTGTGTTAGACTATTCTGTTTATCACATTTTATAAGACAAAATGATCTTAATATTAGACATAGTAAGGGGATTATAAGATTTTAGTAGTAGTTGACATATTATCATATTTGCTGCTCACCTTTGAATAGTAAAATTAAATTCATTTGCTCCCCTGACCCAACTAATTTGAAGGTGAAAATGTAGGGATCGGAGGCACTCACTTCACCTTTCCTGGCATGTCAGTCACTAGCACAGTCGCCCTTCTCCACCACTCCCCACCCACTATGACCTCCTCAGCTACGCTTTGAAACACCTGTTTTCTGCAAGAGCAGCTTATATTTTTCCCTCTTCTGTGAGAATGAAAACATCACTGCGGGACAGGAAGCAACAAGCAGCCTTTCCAAGTCGTCTGCTCTTAATGAGCCCTGGCTTGTAGGATCAGTCAAATGCCCTCTAGGCAGAATGTTTATACTTATGATACAACTACCCAGGCTCTGGAATGGAAGATTAATGTGCTACGCCAAGCCCAGCACAACACTAAGTACTCAGCAACTCAACAACATAGACCTTAACATTTGGTCTGCTGGCAGTCTTCCAATGATGATGAGTAACTGTATAAAGATCTATAAAATTCTGCCTTCTCTGAGTTCAATGCCTTCACTATTGACAATGCCTGTATATTCATGTGTATGTGGGTATATGTACATAGGAATACATGCAATGAAAAGCTCTATAAATATTGAGCCAGAAAATTATTTGGATGTTGTGTTATAAATCATTTCCAGAGACTTCAAGTACATTGCATATTTATATGATGAGTGCTACACATAACTTTGATAGGTATCAAAAAGAGGAACCTTTTATATAAAGGCTGACTATTGATGATTACTCAGAATTCTGTTGTTAAGTTTGTGGTGGAGTTTGAAAAGTCACATGAAGGCTGAATGTGGTAATGCATCTGAGATACCAAGGCAGAAGTATTGCTGCTGTGTGTTCAGGACTAGCCTAGGTTACACTGTAAATTTTGGCTACATTGTGAGAGTCTGTCTTTAAGAGAAAAAAAAAAGCATTTGTCTGAGGACATCACTCAATCCATATGGTGCCTGATGGGCAATAGATCTGTCATTGGGTGGTACCCCCATCATCTGTACCAGTGATAATGTCTCTATTTAGTCTTTGGTAGAAAGTACATCTGCTAAAGTCACCATTTAATGTCAAAAATTAAGAGTAGGATTTCACTATTTTCTAACATTCTTTGCCATAAAAGCCAAATTTATTTTTCAGAGTCTTAATAATTACATGTAAGGCATTTCATATATAGTATTATTTTCATAACTTTTTCAACTCTACTTTCTCTGAATTTTGACCTCTTTAATTCAACTCATAAATTTACCTATTTTACTCAATTTTCTATCATTTCTCCTTTGTTTGACTTTCTGGGAAATTCTCAGTTTGCCTTTTAGCCTCTCTATTAAGTTTTACTTCAAGCACCATAATTTAATAACCAAGAGGTCTATCTTATTCTCTTACTTTTTAATAAAGGCCTGTTATTAGCTCATGGATAGTTTATCTAATCTTATCTCTCTGGAGATATTAATAATTCCACAGCTTGAACTGTTACCTGTTTTATATATTGCTTTTATATTATTATTTTTTTCTTGTTTGTTTCTTTTCTTTGTCTTCAATGTAGAATTTCCACTGCATGTATTCATCCTTGTTGACTGTTAGCCCTGAGCAGAATCATAGAACAGAGGCTCCATGAGCCTAGATGGGGACAACTCTTAGGAGATTTTCCCCACAGGGAATACCTGAAAGCACCTACAGAATTTTTAAAAAATAATTGCTGTTCTGTAACACTGAAGAGGCTACTGGAATCCATTAGGCAGAGACCAGAGACTGAATATCCTACAATACATATGAAGTTCCCCACAACAAGGAATTGTATAGAGCCAAATGTCACTGTTACCACTTTGATCGTTCCTAATGTACATATGTCAGGATGTACATATGTCATATATCTTCAATTCTCTTCCATATTCATGTCTGTTGACATTTTTTCCCTTCATGCCAATCAATGTTAGCTAAAGATAATCCTCCAACTCCCTGTGTAGGTTAGATGAGTGAAATGATGCTTTGGATATTTATATTCTATTATGTTATGTTATGTTCTAACACTCAAAAAGCATATTCATTTTCAGCCTAAAATACATAAACTGTAACTTATTGTAAGTATCATTTAGCATTAACTGCATATTTCTTACCGTCTTCTTCCCAGTACTCTAAATAAAAACAATTTTTATGAATCTGTACACATCTGGTATCCTAGATTTCCTAAAAGTACTCAAACTTCATTAAACCTGATTTTTTTAAAAAGATGTGAATGCTTTTCAGCTAGGATCTGGTAGAAATGTGCACTAGCCTTGTCAGTCCTATCATAGTAAACACTGTAACAGCTGTGACTTGCATGGGTGAGATGATCTTCAAGAACATTTTGCAAACAGTGGCAAGCTGGGAACACACAAATGAAGGTATCACTGCATAAATTACTGAGAATGTGTGTGAAAAAATATTATTCAGTATTAACAATGGGACATCTGGATATTTTGTATAAGAATGATGCCCATAAGCTCATATGTTTTAGTACTTGATCCTAGTTGGAGAAACTGTTTGGGAAGGAACAGGAAGTATGGCCTTGCTGGAGAAGATGTGTCACTGGAGGATGACTTTGAAGTTTTAGAAGATTCATGCCATTCTCAGCATGCTCTCTGCCTCCTGTTGTGGATCAAGATGTAAGCTCTCAGCTGCTGTCCCAGCCTCCTGCTGCCATGCTTTGCTCTGCCATCATGAACTCTAACCTTTGTCAGTGTAAGCCCAATTAAACTCTTTTTCATAAGCTGCCTTACTCATCAGATGTGTTATCACAGCAATAGAAAAATAACTAATACAGAATCCATAATGGGGAAAGTATATGATTTGATACTGAGTAATGTGATATAATTTTAAAACAAATTGTGGCAGTAATTATAAAAATCAAATACACACATACTCTGCACCCAATGAGCTCACTGTGTACCTGTTTGTCTCCATTTCCAATGTATAAATCTATTTGTATAAAGTTTCGTCATTGTCTGTGACTCAGGAAACAGCTTTAGTGTTTATTGTGTGATGATAAGCAATTGGCCAGACAAAGTATGAGAATCATGGTACTTGAATGCAGTAGTATACGGTGTGTTATTTAGAATAACGAAGTAGATTGATTTGCAGTGATGAGGTTGTCCACATCATGTTTATCAAAAGTTCCGGGATACCTTTTTTTTTTTTTTTTGCAATTTAATGGATTTTAATTGAAAGCACACAGGAAACTATTCCTGCTATTGTCTCTGAAAATTACAAATAGATGTTAGATGGGAATAAATGTTCTACCTTCCATTTTCACCTGTTAGCTTCTGGTTTTTTTTTTTTCATGTTCATACTAAAGATTAATTTATATAATTAACGATAGGAATCATAGTATGGAAACAGCCATGGAAGTGTTGTGGAAAAGTGCATTTCTGAGAGTAGAAGTAAAATAAATGAATGAGACACTTGCAATGGGAAAAACGCACACAAAGGATGAAAGCATCAGAGATGATGGTGTGTCATTAAAAGCAATGAGTTTAAGTTCTGTGGCATTTTGAAAGTAAAATGAACTCAGTACTCAAAATCAGTTCTGACATTTCTTATCACAAACGTCAAGGCGTGCATAAAGTAGAAGGAAAAAGTGTTTGTACAAAATGCACTTGGGTATCTCCACGTCCTTTCAAGTGCTGCACTCAGCTTGTCTCTCTCAGATGTCTAATTCTTTCCATTCATGAGCTTCCTGCAGCATCTGGGGCTCAGTGAACACTCAGTATATTTGTATTTATTATTTTATGACATCATCAGTTATAGACAACAAATCTGAGAGTGAAATTCAGCTTTAATTTTTAATGAATTACTTGTAGTTTCTTGTCTCTGGGTATAAGATAGGACTTTTCAATCTCTTTAAACGACTTGTATGTACCTAAAGTACCCCTTAAAAGTGTTCGGTAGCATCACCATTCAATCACAAGGATATCCAATAGAGCTGGAGAGTCGGTGATGGGAGGAGAAAGTGTTCTGAATTCTAGCAAAGCAAGTGTGGTGTGTGTAAATCCACCTGAGATCGCCGAGGTCACACTGTCTGCAACTAACTACGGAATTCCACTTTATATAAAGTTAAAAAGAACAGTGGTAAACTCGCTTGTGTGCCTTCTAATAAGAATTAAATTGAAAATATAGCGGATTAAATAATGTATTTTATGAAAGGTAGCCTGGTTTATGTTAGTCACCATACATGTGGCAGTGAGATCACACAGACACCATTTTGAGAGGAACAACAGCAACAAAAAAATGAGGTGTACTTGGTGGTGAAGTCTGTAACCTCTAAGATAGTGGTTCTCAACCTTCCTAATGCTGTGATCCTTTAATATGGTTCCTCATGTTGTAGTGACCCTCAACCATAAAATTGTTTTTAATTGTTATTAATCTGTTAAGAATCGTAATATAAAAATCTGATATGCAGATGGTCTTAGGCGACCCCTGTGAAAGGGTCATTCAATTCCTAAAGGGGTTACAACCCATAGCTTGAGAACAGCTACTCTAAGAGGCTTTGGGATATTTTATCCCAATCTTCTTGTTTTCTGAGGGCTTTTCAGACTGCCAAAGCCATCAGTGTGTCTTTACAAATACATTTTCCTGATTTTTATTTTGTTTTCTATTTTTTTATGGTGCGTATGTTTCTACTCTGGTATTTGCAGAGGTAACCTTGGGAACCATTAAGTTATACAGCTGGGATCTGAATATGTACCATGCTAGGCCTAATGAGAAATTCCACCTAATAGTCCTGATCCCATCTCTCTGCTGTGTTCATTGAGTTTTTCTTCTGAGAAGTATGTACTTAGCACAGACAGTTGGTGTGGAGGAATTAGGATGCTCTGCAACAGTGCCATAAATAGTAAGGCATGGGTAGTGATGGTGATGAAGGGGAGGACCGAGATAGAGTAGATGGGGAAGTTCTTAGTAAGGGGATATTTAAAATAGACACGTACTGTCCTGATTTTATTATACAGAAGTTATTGATTATCTGAGAAAATTTTGTGTTTGATTATAACTTGGAAAGACATACAAACTTCATCATATGTACTCACGAAAATAGGCTGCTGCCCATGTAACACATCAAATGGAATTACACATGACCACACAAATAACGCAGAGACACCTGGTCTCTGCTCTTAAAATTAGTCATGCTTACTATACAGAGAAAAATGCAGTGAAATCTTTAAAAGTCAGCAATAAAACTGTTTCACATCTAGTAAATCACTCATTTAATTGTCTTGCGTTTCCTTACACTGTCTTTTCCAGACAAGCATATACCACATCCATGCAGTGCCTTCAAAGACCAGAAGAGGGCATCAGATCCGACCCCTGCAACTGGAGTTACAGAGCTTGTAAGCCATTATGGGGAGCTGGGCTGGAAACTGAACCCAGGTCCTCTGGAAGAGTAACAAGCACTCTTAACCACTGAGAACCCTAAAAATAGTATTCTTTTACGTTTCTTTTATGATCCTAGTACATTGGATGTAACATTTCTAAATGGTATAAACTGAACTTTTGAAAATTCAAGTTGCCATATTTTGCAATTTATTTTTGAAATATAGAACACCAAACTCCATATGAATTTTCATCAGCCCATACTTACCTAACAGTTATTCATTGTTTATATGAAACCCAAATGGTTCTGAACATCCTGTGTCTTGCCTTAGGATCCCATGTAAAGTAACAATCATGGGCTTGGGCCGCATTGAGGTAACATGTTTGATATGTATGTATTATTTCTTTGCTGGAAATACATAATATAATTTTTTATCCTGCTAAGTATTTTGCATTTTATACACATTTTTCAAAAGAAATACCAAGAAATTAAATTAGTAGGCTCAAGGGCAAGAAAAGGGTTTCCAATCTGTGATATTAATTGCAAAATTATACTTCCTTCATCTTTTTCTTTCCAACACTATAATTACTTTTAAAACCATCACCAGCTTAGAAGGTGAACAATAGCACACTTCTTTTCTTTTACACTAAATAAAATATATCTTAATGCAGTATTTTATACTAAAATACAATTTTGTTACATATTAAAAACAGTAACTTTCTGAGCAATCAACCAGATATATTGCTTCTCTCTGTTTGACACTTTCATACATTTATATAATGAATTTAAGTCATTTTCATGCCCCAAATCTCCTCTCCCATCCTCTCCATCTCCCTCTGGAATCCTTATTTACAAGACCCCACTCCTACTCCCATGTTTTCTATTAGTATGTGGTCCACTGATTTCATTAGAATATCTTGCATTAGCATGGGTGAGATTTACTGGCTGGAGCAAGGCTAACTAATCAATGTCTACTTTACTTAAAAAAAAGAAGACACCCCCTCTTCCAACAACCACTAATTGCCCCTAGTCCCTCAGAGACAGGGCCCCATGGGCTACATCTTCGTCTTGGATGAAATGTTTACATGCTAAGTGGGGTGGGTGTTGGTCGGTGGCTCATTGATTGGGTTGTCATCATTAGTGTGATAATTCCAAAAAGAACAAAGGTTGGAGAGATTGAATTTATAGACCATAAACTGAGATGGTAGCCCGACTCACTGTCAACTAGTCCTCTTCAAGCTTTGAACAGCCTAAAAGAGGCTGTGAAAATTTCTACCTTTCTCTCATTCTATATCAAGGCTGCTTGTAAAAGCAGTGAAGATCTGTTTCTATTCTTCCTTGCTCCTTCCCTGAATTGAGGGTAAAATATTGGAGCATACAGCTGCACGTGGGGGGTCATATAGATGTCCCACTATGGGCCAAGCACTCTATTTTCACTTGTTCTCATCAGTTCAGGCAGTTATAGGTTTGTCCTTGCTGCAAGAAGACATTCCTTTGATGATGTGTGGACACTGCACTAGTCTCCAGTGGCAAGCTGGAACTGGGTGTATGTCCATTCTTAACACTCTCTTTGCATTTAACACTGTCATTTTCCAGTTCAGAACCTCCTCATATTTCACCTAACCTTTCCATCAGTCCGAGTTTGCTTTCTACAACACAGCCAAAAGTATACTTGTAAAATAAATGTGTTTATTTACTCTTTAAATTATGCACTGGTCCAACTTTCAATGACATCATCCTTAAGAGCCTTTGAGGCATGCAATGCTTTTGGTGTCTGGACCATCTGGTTTCCTAGTACACCTCCTACTCCTCACTGGACATGTTTCTGTCTTAAGAACTAACACATAGTTCTTTAAGTGTCCTTGGCACATCACAGATCCAGGTACTTGGCAAATTCTCCTCCCTCTGCCTACAGAGTTTTTCTACTCTGAGTCCCTGATCAGGGACTCAACAGTATTATTAACAGCCTCGTCTTCACTTTCCCTAGATGGAACTGACCATGTTTGTTGACCTGACTTACACTCTTTCTCCTGTAACCACATGTTCCCAGATGTAAGGTCCCTGAGGTCAGGAAATAAGTTCTAGTTTTTTGGTTTCTTTAGCTAATAAGATGCTGTTTACAGTAAGTAAATAACTTGCAGCACCAATATCAGAGCGATTTATAGAGCATGCAAAATTGTGAAGTGCTCTGCTGAGCTCCTTTTATCAGCTATGCAGGTTTGAATGAGAAATATTCCCCATAGTTTTGGGTAGTTGAACATTTGGTACCCAGTTCAGTTAGTGGTGCTGTTTGGGAGTTTTAAAAATGTGTAGCCTTTCAAGAGGAAGTATGTCACTGGGAGTGGGCTTTTAATGTTTAAAGACTTCAGCCTCTCCAAGTTTACTCTCTCTGCTTTATGCTTTTAGTTCAAGATATGAGCCCTCAGTTTTCTGTGCCTGCTGCCATGCCTTTGCTCAGCCATCATGGACCCAAACCCTCTGGTACTGGAAGCCCTAATAAACTCTTTTTTTCTATAAGCTGATGTGGTCATGATATTTTATCACAGCAACTGGAAACCTCTGCCTTAACTTCTTTCCTTTTTACTCAGATTCAGTGACTCAGGAAATATCTCCACTCACTTTTCAGATGAGGTAACTAAAATTCAGATATTCACTATGCAAGCGAATCATAGATAGAAAGGATTCTGACCTCTGCCATGAAGAGGTTCATGGGGAAGTTCAGCAAGAGATGTACAGGTGGCAATAGAGCTAGTGGCCTGAAAAGTATGTATGTGCTGTTGTAAACCATAAAAAAAAACCCTGACTCAAAAGTTTGACTTATATAGACACATGATCTTCATATAGGGACAAATGAGGGCAAGCAGTCATGATCAATAGCTGTTTTGTAAGGCAAATACAAATTGCATAGGTTTGTTTTATGAAGTATGATGTTTTGATACATAGATTATATTGGATAGCTATATTGTGTGACTTTGGCATATTTATAACCACATTTCTTGTATATGATAGTATACTATATCACTTCTGAGCTAACCTCCTATGTTGATAAGCAATCACAAACAGTCTTCAGGGAGGAGTCAGGTTTAAAGAATGTGAGGGAACTAGGCATGGTGGTACATGTTCTTGGTTTATTACCTAAGCATTTGGGAGGCTGAGGCAGGAAGATTTGAAGTTCAAGTTCAGCCTGGATTACATAGCAAAATTCTCTCAAAATAAAGAATATGGAATCCAGCAATAAGATTACTACAAAGGAGAAGTAGAGGCTATTCCAAAAATACGGATGACGTTAGAACAATATATATTTAAGAAAATGTAGCTAAACTTTTAAATGAAGCAAAGCCATTAAGGACAGAAATAAAATGCTGAATTTTTAACAAAAGGAATTTTAATGTGTTTGAGCTGTAAATGGCCTTAGGAAATCTATCATACGGGTAATGTTTACTGAAAAGAACTACTTAAGAGATGTAGTTTAGAGGTGAAGTTAAAGGTGCTTTGTGAACTATTTTACCACAGTTAACTAAGTTGGCCAGATTTAGTGAAGAGCACAGAGTTTTGGGTGTCATCTTGAGGACTACAGCATCCTAAATTCTCCCATAATTGCATATGAAAGAAATAAAATATCTCCAGTTTTTGGAGCTCAGGGGCCAAAGTCTGAGACACCACAAAGTTCAAGTGTTCACTTTGATGCTTGCTAGGGATGCAAACTTAGATGTATGCCTTATCTTTTCAGAGCTTAGCTGGTTTCCTTGTCTATAAATCTACCATGTAAAGTTGTAAGGATTAAGCCATATAATGTGTAGAGTGGCCTTAGTTTCTGACAGTTTCAAAATCCCTAACAAGTGTTAGTGACATACTAGTCCTCATTTTATAATCTTGAACATTTATCATAAGGACTTTTTTTTTTTTTTTAAAGTATCAAGCCTGGAAGAGGTTCTAAGAAGTTGTATCAGACACTGGCCTTATACTTATTGACTATGAAAAGTGTATGGCCCTGTGTTAAAAAGCCTGGGCTATCACAACAAAGAGTTTAGACTTTATCCTATTCAGAAACAGAGTCCTTGATTGATCATGGGAACTGTGTGTGAAAAGCCTGTGTTTGAGAGAGCATGGTGTGGATTGATTAGGAGAGACCAGAGTACAGACTAAAGGATGCAAAAGGACTCAGAGCTAGGGTGGTAGAAAGTGGTGCAAAGCTCAACATGATAGACACGGTAGAGCTGCCAATTGCAGACGGTGCTGGCTGATCCCCATAGATCATCTCACTTGTATGCATCATAAACCATAATGGATGCATTCATTCACAATTGGCATTTAAAAATACTGCCATGTCAGCGTTTTAGACAAGACTTCGCTGTTATTAAGAACAGGCATGATATTGATTTTGCTCTTTTCCTTTCAGATTTCATATACAATAATAGCATAAGTATTTAAAAGGAAAGTGTACATTTAGGTACCCTTTGTTTTACCAACTTATTCTTCCCACTTTGGAAAGGCATTCAGCTCTCAATGATCTTATTTAGTTTTACTTCAACATCACTTCATCTGAGATCCTTTTGAAGCTGCCTTCCCTGGGGATCTCAGGACCAGATTACAGATCAGTGCTTTTGAAAGTGCCTCAAGAAAACTCTCCAAACAGAAGCCATGATTTTCTTACATCAATCACCAATGCATTGGCATCAATAATCACCACCAAAAGAATCACATCCTATGAAATGATACTCACTTCAGCTTTTCTACAAAGTGGATATGGCTTGAAATCTTTCTGAGTCTTTGCATAATAATATTTTCTATTGCTCAGAACTCCTGTTGGTAGGATCTGGATGATTTTTGTTCTCAGTGCAATGGCATCTTCTTGGGATGCGACCGCATCGGTGTCTTGCTTTAAATCTCAACTGTTTCCATTTAGGGACCATTTTGGAAATGCTATTTCAGTTGCTTCTCTCCAAGTTATTTCTTTTTCCTTTCTTCCTTCCCTCCTTCCTCCCTCCTTTCCTCTCTTCCTTCCTTTCTTCTATCCTTTCCCATTTTTTGAAGTCTGAGCATTGAAGCCAGATCCTTGATCTTGCTAGAGAAATCCTCTACCCCTGAGCTGAATCTTCAAACCTATTTTATTTTTATTTTGAGGAAATGTCTCAATTAGTTGCCTAGGGCTGGCACTGACATTAAAATCCTTCCAACTGAGGCTTCTGAGTAACTGGAATTATAACCTTCATATACTTAAAAAAATAAACCAATTATCTAAAGCCTATCATAACTCAAATCCCACGATGAGTTCTTCACTAACTTAGGCTATCTTTCAGGGAAGAAATTATTAGGTACATTTGGTAAAAAAGGTTAAGATTCAATCTCTGGAGTACATGTCTACTGGAATGTGCGACTTGGCTACTTGCAAAGCTCATACTCTGACTTCTAAACAAGGTGATAGCAAATACAACTATTAGGTGTCTAATTGAGGCTCATAATGCCCTACCTCTTGGGAATAGTCCGCAGTTTCGGTTAGAAAGACTAGGACATCTGCTTGGTTGCTCATTCCTTTGGAGAGCACAGGGTTGCCCTGGCCAGACATTCAATGTGTCCTCTAATATAAGCTGCTGTAGTTCTAGGAAATGTGCATAGGTTTATCTTTGTGAATTAGGCAATTATGTGAGGATCAGCTCTCCTTCCTTCCTTCCTCCCTTCCTTTCTTCTTGATATATTTTTTCTTTTCTTCCTTCTCAAATAGAGTTGCAAAGGAAGATACATTTTCTAGCTGTGGTTAACTACTGAATAGATGGACTTCAGACAGATATTTGGGATTAGATTTTAAAGCACAAACATTTTTCCAGGAACCTCACAGTCCAATTGTGTCTGTTTTTAGACTCAGCTTATCAAGAGTAGTTTTATGTGTTTGTGTATGAAAGAGACACCTAGCATGCACTGTGCAAATCAGCAGAAAGTAATAATCTCACTTTCCTTTTGAATTTACAGAGAATAGATTATTTTCCAAGAATTACAACAATATATTCACGTTTCATTGTCCCATGTTCTGAAAGCTGGAATTATCTTGATTCTACAGATGCTTTGACTGTATCAGAATTGACTCCCTACCAGTGCATAGTTCTCATCAATTTATTCTTGTTTTTCTTAAATCACATGCAGAATGTGTGCATTTTATGCTGCCTTTTCTATTTCTTCCACATTTGTATTCACATCTTTCCATTGCCCCAGAGTGTGATCTTCTGAGGTGGTACTAACTTTATCCCTGGGCTATCGGACTATGCTACAGTTTAGTCTGTCATCCTCTTCAGAGTCCATTTGGAGTCAGAGTTAGACACTCATGGAAGCATGTTTTACTTTTTAAATTAGTCTGGGATGTTTAAAAAAATTATTTTCTTTCACCACACATATGAACTAAAAAAGCTAAAAGTTGACTTTGTTTCATCAGCAGTGCTTCCCACCACAATTACTAAACCCAGAATCCTCTCCACACATTACATTACAGTCTACAAAATAACATGCACATTAGAGTGTTGGAGCAAAAAAATTCCCCAAAGAAAATGTTAACACAAAATGTATGCTAAAGAATGTACTTTCAACTATATTTAGAATCAAAATTTGTTAAACATTCAAGTTTATGTTTTAGGAATCTGTATCTCTGCATATCTTCACAAAAATAAATATTTATTTATGCATTTGAAATAAAAGCAGTGTTCTTTCTTTCCTCAGGAGCCTGATGCAGTAAAATATTTTATATCTCCTTTATATTTTATAACTTTAGAATTTCATTGAAGATGCCCAAGGGATGGTACAGAGACAGGGCTTTCTTTGTAAAGGGATATTAATTCTTAATTAATCATTTCTACAAATCTATTGTAGAGGAGTTTTTGGAGGATTGATGCAAAAATGTTTCAAAGTATCTTCTTCTCATTAATTCTCAAAATCTTGGAAACGGGCATTGGATAAAATGAGAATTATATTGCTATTGTTCACAACAAGAGATGTAGCATATCAAGTAATTTTTTACTAGATTTTATTGGGTAAAATAGAGAAAACACTAAAAGTTAGATAAAGGCTCACTAACCAGTGCTCACTATGCCACTCTAGAAAAAATTAGGATTCCCATGTTTAAACCTTAGCTTAGTAGGGTGCCTTTAGGAGGTAATGTCTCTGGGAGGCCCTGGGCTTTAAGGGCAGAATATTCAGAAAGGAGATGTAGGTTCTTATCCAAAGCAACACAGAGAATTCTCTTGTTTTCTACCATGTGAGAGCAAAGACAGAAACAGCTTCTGTAACTCAGAAGTGGATTGGCTATGGTTGACTTTGAGGGTATGTGTGTTGAGGGGAGGGAAGTCAGGATCTTGTGTATAACTTGGTCTCAAATTTATGATCCTCCAGTATCACCCTCATGAGTAATAAAATTGCAGATATGTCCTATTCTACTTTGTTTAGGTTAGACATTAGAATTCATCTAACATCCCTATGTAGGAGTCTGGTCCTAATGAGTGGCCTAAATAATGCTAGGTAAAGTGTGGAACCTCTGAGAGGCAAGGCTTAGCGAGAGATCATTAGATTGTTGTTAGTGTCAGGTCCTTGAAGGAGACTATAGGAACCTGGCCTTTTCTTCTGTCTTCTTTCCTGGTTTGCATTGTTAAGATATTTTATTCTGTAGTTCACCCTTACTACCTTGCCATGGACTCAAAGAAAACAGTCAACCAACCATAACTGAGCTCTCAGAATTGTGAACCTTGATAAACCTTCTGTTCTTTTATATAACTCATTTGTCTGACATTTTTATAGTGACAGAAAGCTGACCAACACAGGACCTCTTCTGGGTAACAAATCTTCCATCTCTTCATGTGCTTTCCAAGTTTCAGATGTGTGAACAATACATTTTAGTACTTATAAATTAGGTGCTTTTACTCCTTTGTTAGAACTGCTCTAAGTGAGACATCAACTAAAATGTTGAAAAGGAAGAAGAAAAGAATTAAATGGGAATCTGAATTTTTTTTGTGATAGGAGGGTCCATGATTAGTAATGCCAGAATCAGGATTAGTCAGCATAAAGAAAGAAACAACTTGGAGATAAGAGCCACTGCTAGAGTGCCATCACATAAAATGATGGAGAGGAATCTGTTGGAAAGGTAGCAAAACACAGCAGGGATTGATTGGAATTTTTCGAAGGAGGAGAAATGTCAGCATATAGAGAGAACACTAGGGAAAGAAGCTGTAGTTGCAATGACCAGGAAGACGTTTGTGTCATTTCACTCGCAAATTTATTCAGATGCACAAACTACATGTGGAAAACTACCCAAGAGCTGGGCATTTGTTTAGATGGGCACCTAAGTACACTTTACAGAAAGTATTATCATTCCCATTTTTCTGTTAATTGAATGAGTTTAGAATTTATGCCAGACTTGTATTCATTTCCTTAGTGACTGATGTTTTGAATGTTGACTCATGGTTTTTCAGCTATTGCCCGCAACAGCTCCCAAATTAAGCTAGTAGTATAATTCTTCTATCTAGAGACTTCCTAGGCAAACAGTAGCTCTTAAAAGTCATATCCAAAGGAAACAGAATAACAAGGCAAGGCAACTGTGTGACTATTTGCCCTCTTGCTTCCCATGTATAAAAGGTAACAACTACATCTTCATGCAGCCTCAGGTCTTTGGAAAAAGTTTTGACAGAAAATAAGGGATGGAAAAACCTAAAGCAAACCATCTTGAAGGAAGTTAGCTTCTAATCCCACAATTGTTTTTTTTTTTTTTTTTTTTTTTTTGTGTAGAAGAGCTTACATGAGCCCTTACAACAATGAGTTCCTGAAGCCTACGGGGACTTTCAGATTATAGTGAATCTAAGGATTTTCAAAACACATGAATCATAATAAGCCTCATAAGGAAACAGACTAACAAACAAACCTTTAGTGTATTTTAAACAGCTCCAATCCCCCTCTAATGTAACCAAGCAAGGAGCTATTAAACACACACACACACATACACACACACACCCTTGAATTCTATATTATTAAATGTAACATTTATTTCAGTTAAGCAATGAACAAGAAGGGAACATTTACTTTTTATTTTGTCAGCAAAAAAAAAAATAAATAAATAAAAACTGCCCATATTATTATTACAAGAATCTTACCAAGTCATTTCAAGTTACTTAGAATCAAAATGATTTTATTTCTCTGGGAAGGAAATGTAGCCAACTTCAGATATGCATTAAAAACCATGGTCCGGCAAGATAGCAAATTCCAATTTCCTATGATCAGAGAATCTTATTACCTTTATACCCTCATTTCCTTCCTGTTCACAGGGGAAGTTGAAAGATGCTTCTCGGTTACAGTTTGCCTAGGTCTACATCCTCATAAATGAAAGGTGGTGTGCTGGGTACAGGTCAAGCACTGACTACATCTAAATGAATGTAATATTAAAGCCCTAGTTTATTTCTGGCTGCTGTTTAGATCTCTCTATGTGTTGTTAAATGCGCAGATTGCAAAGTAGCATATTGTAAGTGACAATTTTTCACAATAGTGGAGATCTACAGATGGTGTGTCTTTTCAAATATGATAAATGCCTAATTTAATGCTGATTTGTGATGATCGGAAAAGTGCTGCAAACTCTTTGGGCTCAGGCATGTCATGACAGGCGAGCCACAGGGCACAGAGTGCATTAAGGCTAAAGTATGCACTTAAAGCAATGCTAGTGGCTATAATTCTTTTGTACATGTCTTTGTGAGCTACGTATCGATATAATCGAATACAAGAAGAAAGGGTGTTTATTTTGACTCAGAACAACTAGAAATGTTAAAGGTGCTATGGTGGCACTTACAGCTTAGCAGTAATGAGCAGATGTCTAACTGGACTTAAAGTTCTCTTAACAGGAGGGAAATCATGCTTGATACTCAAAACCTAGCCAACTTACCGGTGGCTAGTGAGATCATGGGTCTTGAAAGAGATACTACTGCCACTTCCCTAAATTAGTATAATTCTTAACTACATTAAATATTTATCTTTTAGATATGACAGAGAAGCTACACTTATGGAATCTCAAAAATACGGCTGCCCATAGAAGGCTTGAACAATACCAGTACCGGTTGACATCCCTACTGGGATAGGGGAAATTTCATGGGGTAGTACCACTAGATGAAAACCTTCAATTAATAGCTGCTGAAAGACAGAGACTTTGTCTTCCCCAATGATGAACATCTTTTGATTTGTTATCCAGTACTGAGTGGTCAGCCCTAAAACATACATAAATGTAACATTAAGTGGACTTAGCAGATTGCAGCTTGATATCTATCTATCATCTATCTATCTATCTATCTATCTATCTATCTATCTATCTATCATAATATAGATATGTATGTATCATATCTATCATTTTTTAAGAGGCAAGGCCATAAATTTGAGGAGTGGGGTAGGAGACATATGGGAGGGAGTGGAAGGGGGGGAAAAGGGAGAAGAAAAATGTTGTAATATTTTACTTAAAAGTAAAATTTAAAAAAGCAAATGAAAATCAAGATGTAAACTGGCTAAACTCTTTTAATTCCCTCCTTTAGTAGATTAGGAGGCTCAAATCCAAGTGGAAGTCCCTTGGTTAATAGAAGTTAAATTGAAAGATGAATCAAAATCAATGAATTTTTACCCTTTCACTTTCCAGTTCTGAATGAATCATTTGACTAGAAGGGGTTGGAATGCCAACTTAATGTAAGAGAGTACAGGTAAGAACTTCCTTTGCCAGTCCAATGTTTTTGAGCAAAATATTGAAAATATGATGTTATTTAATTCCCCAAAATAGTTTTTCATTAGTGGCATACTTTCTCCTTTTCTTATGATCATCCTCCATTCAGTTGATTCTAATCATTTTCTGAAGCTTCTTCTGTAAGCCATGCTTACAGAAGCACGGCTTCTCTGAGCTATGCTCAGAGGCACAGTCTGCTTTAAACGAATGAAACACGGTGCTGAGCTTCTGAGAACCCTTAGCACAAAAATGAAGAACACGTGGTTGGTACGAAATATTTTGGGGACTGTTGTGAGAGATAGGAACACACAAACATACAATAAATATTAAACAAGAAACTACAAAGAAGATTTGTTGTTAGTTTAGAAAGAGAGAAGACATTTTAGTGAGTTTATTATTTGGAAAGTGACATTATTTTTGGTATGACAACTCTTCAGAAGATAACCAGTAAAATACATTTTCTCTTCCACCATAGGCTCTGAGAATTTCATTTAGGCCATCATACTGCATGCCAGGTATTTTTAATCACTGAAACATCCTGTATGTAGGTTTCTTTCTTTTCTCTTGCTTAAGCTGTTGGCATATGTGAAATGTTTTCTGACCATCATTGTATTAGCTTTAGAGAAACAGGTACCACCTTTTCTGGGAACTTTGTTCTCAGTGACCAAAGACAATTAACCTTTCACTTTTATCCATTAGACATACATTTATATTTATCAGAATATTTAAAAAATGAACTAAAGTTTAACATCTCATGCAAAATAAGTAAGAAGTTCATATCTATAACTTTGATATATTATTGATCATACAAACAGTTGTCAAGTGCCTACTATGTATCAAGTGTTGTTCTTCATTCTAAAGATAGGAACCAATGATGTATTGCTTTGATTATTTTTCATTGCAGTAATTTCCAATGTTCTTGAAGGTAGAGGCCCAGATTATATACTTGGTCACATCTCCTTATGGCTCTAACATAGTGCTGAGCTCATGGGTTCATGGCTTGCCTGTTAACACCTAAGTCACTTAATAGAACCCTCTTCTATGATGTCAACTGTAGATGGAAATGATGCTCAGTGTATTTGAGAGACAGCTTGATTCTTTAACTACTTTCCAAAATGGAGGAGGATCAAAAATATTCCCCGAGTATTTTGGAAATGTTTGCAGTTGTCTAATTTTCAGTAATTATTGCAATTTACTTCACAAATTCTTGAGGTTCTGTGAAATAGTGTGAGAATGCTTCCTACATGAGAAAAGGGCTGGGGACTCAAATAAAAATAATGGCTTTGCATTTGACCTTTTGCAAGTAAAGAATTCGAAAGTGAATAAACTTGCACTGGTTCTACTTCATTAAGTTACTCAGCAGCACATTGACTAATGGTTGTTTCAGCTATGAAAGTCATAGCTAACAAGCAAGGAGTTTTTAATAACAACCTCTGAGGTCCCAGACTTGCCACCAAGGCAATCAGTGTACATTTTTGCTTCCAAGTAGAAAAAAACATGAAAATAAAATATGAAAGTCCTTTTGACCATTCAAAGGAAGGTCATGTGTAGATACCCAGGACTCACAGGAAGGTAATTAACATTAGTAAGTATCTTATTGTAAAGAAATCAGAGTCTAATCCTCCAGGAGTCTAAATGGAATAAAATGCTTGGTACATATTCACTTATAATTTTTTTAAAAATTATATTTGTGTATTTCTTTTCAAAAATCTACTCCTTCTCATTGTGAACAAACTAGAACAGAAACAAGTCAAAGATTCTCAGATCAGTGTTATTCTTCATAGAATATCAAGGAAACCACAGAACAAGCCCCTATAGATTTCAGTGGCCTTCTTTTAGACTAAAGTTAGGAAGAAGCTCGAAGCAGAAGAGAATTTAGTCCTTGATTAAACATTGTACTTATTTTCCATTTAGAATTTTAGTGAATATTTTCTCTTAGGAAATATGGTTCCCAAGAAGTAGTCACAGAAAAGTATTGTCTGAATTCCCATCTGGAAATCAATGAAAATGTCGAGTGGCTGTTCACTGTCAGAAAACTCTGTCCAATGGAGTAGTCCATTGTCCTATAAAACAACATATGACTCCCAACTCATCAAGAGCACTCAAAGCTGTCTTCAGTTTGAATGCTGCTAATTATCTAAATTTGTGACTGGTATACACAAAGGAACCTGAATTAGTCCTTTAAAATTCTACTTCTAACCCACTTGGTCTCCTTTATCATTCCCGTTAGAACTATTGTTAGCCTAGCAGTCTTAGCTAATTTGGAAGAAATATCAGTGGGAGACCAATGTATGAATCTCTCAAGACCTATTTGATGTTAATCTCTTCCTTTTATGAAACACTTTTCTATAGATTTAGAACATCCTATTCTTATGATTTCAAACTGATCTCCAAAATATTCACTAAAAAAAAATCTACTTTCCTCCCAGATGACACACAAAAACGTGAATGTTGGACACTGACTTAAAAAACAAACTTATTACAAAGTAATAAGAGCTGAATGTAATTTATATTTGAGTAAGAAATGCTGGTCAGATGGGTGGTGGTGTTGCACGACTTTAATCCCAGAGGCAGGCGTATCTCTGTGAGTTCGAGGCCAGCCTGGTCTACAGAGTGAGCTCCAGGAAAGCCAGAAATATAACAGAGAAACCCTGTCTCAAAAACAAAAACAAAAACAAAATCAAAAAACAAACAAACAAACAAAAAACCAAAAAACAAAAAAGAAAAGAAAGGAAGGAAGGAAAGAAGAAAGAAAGAAATGTTGGTGTGTGTGTAAGAAGTCATAATTGATATGAATGGATTTTCTTTAATTCAGAAATAAAAATATATAAGGGCCCTGGTTTCTTTTGACTCACATCATTCACCCCTCTCTTGGCTACTTTCTTCTGTGCCTTGATACATATTTGTCATAGATAGCACTACTGGGGAAGATTTGAGGTTGAAGGACTGTGATGACAGTTTTCCCGTGCTCCTTGCATAGATGATGGTGGAAAGTCACGTCAACATACCAGTGTAAAGATGGAGGGTGGAACTGGCAAGCACTCTGTATTGTATGTCCAACCCTTGTAATCATGGCAAGAAAGCAGAAAGTAGTATTAAACATACATTTTGTGCATTTACATTAGCTTTAAGAGTGATTTCAAAGGACTGAAATGTCTGATTTCTTAGTATTCTTTTTCCTAGTTGCAATGGATCATTACCCCCTTCTTCCCTGGTTTATCATGATTTCTCTTATCACCAGGCTAACAGAACTACAGGGAAAACAGATAGTCAAAAACAGGATTGAATTCATAAATATGAACCTCTGCATGAATGTACCTTTTTAACCACAAAGAGGAGGAATTGTGTGTTATGAGATAATAAGAACAATGCCTGTTTCAGAGATGTGTGCATTCACACATGTGTAATGATGCAGTCAGAGGCAGGAAAACCACTAGATGAAAGTTTAAGAGAGGTTCTTTATTCGGTTTATTTTGAGGGGACAATTAAAAACAGCTCATTAACATTCCTTTAGTCCACATTCTCAATTACTTTATCACCAAAGGCATGTGAACTTATGTTAATTATATGGGGATTTTATAAGTATTGAGCAAGAGTCTCTGGCTCAATAGGACAAACTGCTTTTGATTCTAAATTGGATTACATTGAAGGCAACATTAACTCTTTCCTTCTAAATAGCTGGATGTTCTGAATTTCCAGACTATAAAGCCACAGCTTCCATCATACATTTGTCCTTAAAAAAACAAACAAATCAACCAACCAAAAACAAAAACAAAAAAACAAACAAAAACAATCCAACAGCAGAATTAGATGCATTCCTGGCACTAGGATCTAGATAGAACCCTCAACATTCATGCTAGTATTTTTATAGATTATTAGAAAACTTCACAGGAAAAAAACCTGACTAGGCCATATTATAGCAGTTATGACTCAGAGTGATTGCTGTTTTGCTAGGTTGAATTCAGACTAAGATATAGTACTGCTCAGTGATTGAACGCTGAGCTCTGAGGTCTCATCTCAGAATTTTTAATTCTATCTCTTTTCAGCTATGACAGTTGAGCAATTTAACTTCTCAAACCCTCAAAGAACTGGACTCAGAATTTTTTTCTTTTTTTCTTTTTTGGCAGCTTACCATTACAGTCAACAGATAAAATATTTTGTAATATCAATTTACAAATATTTATTATGGTTGATACGTATTATCATTGATACGTTTGGCATGCTTACTCATCTCTAGATTCCTTAAAATAAAGATTACTAATTAATTGATTGACATATATCAAAGATCAGAGAATGAGACTTTTAGAGAAAGGGAAGCTGGACATAAAGAACCTTGGCATACAGCAATGAGGATCCCTTATAGAGATCCAGACACTGGATTTTCTTTGTTCCTTTCCTGAACACCTCAAAGGAAGAAACATTTCAGTATTTTAATAGTAAATGGGGCTCTCTCAGACTTCCCTATGGCTGGAATGTAGAATCAGCAGGGAAGCTCCCTTTGGTTATATTATCGTGAGCCTAATCCTATGGTTTCTGAAGAAGCAGGCAGAGAAAGTAAGAGAGATGTCTTCAAGCATCACTTAGGACTCTTGACAACCCAGACTCTTACTTCCTGCTCAATAGAACTGGGTTTTTTGTACATGCAGTCTTCCTGACAGAATTTCCTGAGCCTAAGAATTTTTCTCAATATATGTCTTCACAATTAATAAGTGATTCCCTGTGGGCGTGAA
Organism: Cricetomys ansorgei; assembly: GCA_026225945.1. Lineage (NCBI taxonomy): Eukaryota > Metazoa > Chordata > Mammalia > Rodentia > Nesomyidae > Cricetomys > Cricetomys ansorgei. Next base: position 30,529,739 of record JAMJFZ010000199.1, read on the forward strand.
AACAGTCTTCAATGCACAATCATCCACTACACGGAGTATAATAGCACATGATCAATGTTTCTTGATTACAGCCACTTTAAGTATTTGCTGGTTATCCCCAAATTCAATTCTATGACAGGCTTTCTACTTTTTTACACCATTGGCAAATGAGGAATCTCCCAGTGAGAACCCCCATGTTTATTTACGAATGTTACTAGAAGTTTCTGAAACAATAATCCAATGAGCCCCATCTCATTCAAGAAAATTCCCATTCCTCTTGGTTTAGAGTCATTGCACCAAGTCTAAATTCAGTATTTGTTTTTGCCTTGATAATCCACAATATGACATCTGTTGTCTGAATTACATTTTAAAATATTTTACTAGTAAAATACTACATCAGTAAAATATTTTATACAGTCTTTTTCTTTCCTATTAGATAGCAAAAGACACAGAATATTTTTTTATTTCTCCAAGTGTTCTATACAAACCATGCTCTATATTGATTTGAAAGTATTTCTCCCTAACATTAAGGCAGAATTAGTTTTTTAGATTACAATCCTTTTTAAATGTGTATGGAAATTACCTGATACAGGAAACTGACATATCTTAAACTTCATCCTGTTCTTGAGTTTCACTTTCTGCCGAGAATTCAAGCTTATGAATTCTTTTCCTGGTACTCAGTTGTTTTCTCTTCATTAATTCTCAAGAAATAAAGAGCCAGCCAACAACCACCCCAACCAGCAGAAATCAGGCCCACATTTCTTGATGTCTGTGTAATTGTAAGTACAATTGTTGCTCTGAGCTTCTTCCTTAAAAATATGATAGCATATATTACATGATACAAAGCATCAAAAATGTTTCTGAAATGTATGAGAGCTTTTTAAAGAAGCGTAATCAGACCTAGCTTGATTGTTTGGCCTTGGTCGCCAAGTGCCTGTCTGTCTGTACCCCACCTCTTGCTCTCTCTCCCATATATATCACTCTAACTCATACATAGAAGCTCACAATAATATAAGACAACTCTGTTACAAAAACTAGCATTAGAATTGCAATTAGAATGAGCCCATTTGTATAATCAAGTACTAGAACAAATTTAAAAGAATCAGCTGATATGTCTCTTTTTATCATGAACCAATATTGTCTGTCTCAAGTGGCTATCCAAAAATATTGGGGAACTGTAATATCTTAAACTGATCCATACAAAGGTTTTGATGTAACATTTCTTTGACATTTAATTCAAAAATTAGTCAAAAGTTCATGCCTCAATGGACTGCATGATCCATTAATAAGTTCTGTCAGTAAAGAGGCAATCACTTTTAGATCATTCTGATAAGAATAGTCCTTATTTCATTCATCTCTATGTCTTCTGCACAAAAGCATTAAGAAAATGTGAAGCACTTAGATCAGTCTTGCAAAAAATGAAGCATCTCTAATATGAATCAAATTGTCAGTATGGTCAAGAAATTTATGCAAATATTTTACATAGTATTTTAATTTCAGGAGTCTGTTGTAGGGAAGAAACTCAGTTTCTACTCTGTGTATAGATGAATGAGTACTTTATCTGCATGCTTTACATAGGGATTTCATTCCATTATAATCACACTCTCAGCTTATGTACAGTGCACAATGCATGCATGTTACAGATAGAAATAAGTTCTGTCTAAAGTTCACCCCCTCTGTCTGTAATAAAGATTTATTATCATCATTATCAATAGCTGAAGTGATGCTTGTATGTGGCAATCTATTATTGTTATAAAATCTTAGAATCTTCCTACATTGAGTTTGTTAAAGTATTAGAATTCTTGTTTGATATTAGAATCCTTGTCATGATACCAACTCATGATATTCAGATTGTTTGGCGTGGGTGGGAGGATGTGCATAGGTTAATAAGGGTGTCATAATTTCTTTAGGTTGGGAAATATTAAAAACATGAGTGAATTATTTAGTTAATTATTCTTTTATAGCAATTAGAAAAGGTTACTCTATTTTTAAAGCTATGATTAATATTGTGATATATATGTATATTTAAATGGGAAAATATACAAAAATGCTTCTATCCCTTAAATATAAGATTGTCATTGTGATATGTTATCTATCAATCCTCTAGATGTCTATCTATCATCTATCAACCAATCTATCATCTATTTATATCTACCTACCGATCATCTATCAACCATCTATCTATTTATCTGTCTAACATCTATCTCTCTAATCATTTATCACCTATTTACCTATTACCTATCTATGAATCACCTATTATCTATCTATCTATCTATCTATCTATCTATCTATCTACCTATCTATTTATCTTATTCTTAGGACATTGTCTTCACACAGTATAAACTCAATCACGTGAAAATAACAAGTGAATTAAAGTGCACTTAATTATAATGAATCAAATTTGCCTTAACATTTCCATTTTACAGATGGGTCATATTGAGGCTAAAATGCATTGTTACACTGAAACCTAGAGTGACCTAGTTTCCATCATATGATGTGAATAAGTGGGTCTCAAGTGTATTGTATTAGTTACTTCTCAGTAGATACTGGAAAAAAAACAACAACCTAGAAATACAAAGGCCAGAGATATTGTTTTGGAAGACTTTTGAAAGGCTTTGAAAGCAGAAGGCTTTGAGATGCCAGGGAGTAAGGCAAGGAGGTAATATGAATTCTTGGAACTGGCATGTTCATTAGAAATGTATCAAAAGCAGGCAGTGAGATGTTTCTATTTATATGGAGGGAGGAATAATTGGAAGAGAGATTTGAAACCTGTAATTAGGAACTTGGAATTGATACAAAGCAGAATTGGGGAAACGATTGATGTGATTAAAACAACAGCAGTGATGAGTACCGCCGCTGGGTGAAGGATGGATTGGCAGGCCTGGGCCTTCTGGCTGTCTATGAGGCTGGCAGAATGGTACCCAGGCAGATCAGTTGCCAGTGGTGGTATAGTGTGCCAAGTCAAAGAAATGTGACTGAGATAGGATCCACAAATTCGAACAATTGCTCCAGCCTTCTCTCCGCCTTTCACAGAACCCCAGATAGTGACAGCATGGAAACCTCTTCCTTTTGTCGCCTTTCTTGAAAAGAGACATTGTGTTTCCAGTGTAACTTAGTATAATGATTTTGGACATGAAGTAGCAATTGTTTTGTCACTAAATCATTAAAATACGAACAAAAAAATGGCTGTTATTTCAAAGAAATAAACAGATTTTAACATCAAATAAATTATATAAAAATACAGTTGTTGGAGTTGGAAAGAAATTAAAGACAATCCTGTCAAGCTCTTTAATTTACCAAACAATGAAATTGGGACTTAGAGTGATTCTCTTCATTCACTTTTCATTGATCACAAGCTGTGGGGTCAGACCAATCTTAAATGTGAACCTTGACTTTCTATGTATTAAGTGAATAACTTCAGAAAAGCCACTTCAATTTTTTTTCAGTTTCTTCATCTATACAATAGAGGCAAATATGGTAGACATTATAATACACATACAATACTCTTTCAAGTCTCCACAGATTAGTTATTATACTCAGTGCTCAGTGTCCACATTACTTGGCTTTAATTCTCACTCCTACCCCCACTCACAAATAGTGAAAGCCCTCCAAAAGCTTTATAATCTCTTTGTGCTTCATATTCCCTTTATGGTGTGTATTATGTAAATATATTTACATAGTATGAAATGAAAAAATACATCCAAGTGTATTACCTTATTCTACTTCAGAAAAACTGTACTGGATAAAATGCTAGTGATAACTGTTGGGTTTTTGTTACTACTTTTGCTGATTTTTCATGAACATTCCAGGTCTTCTGTGTGACATTTGTTGTATAGTATCCAGAGAGAAAACACACACCTTTTCTCCAGTGCCCAATTCTGAACATGAGAGAAAGTAAACGAAAACTGCAGTTTGATAAACCAACTACTACATCTTTTCTTGATCCTAGAGAGTTTTCAGGGAACCAGGAACATGTCATTGTGAGTGGGTGATTTGAGGGAAGACAAGGGATTAATTTTAGTTGACCGCAGAGCAGAATATAACTCAGGAGGATGGAAAGCACATACCTGTAGTTGGAGAAAAGCCAATGACTGTTGGCCATTTTTTACGGTTGGTAATAGATTGTACACATAAGCAATAGCTGGAGGTGGGACCCATAGTGGCTTGATCAAAAAGAGTCTTATTAGATGCACTGCTAAGTTATGCATGCTTCATCCTGCAGCCAATATGATACTACAAAAGAATTTGTCTCAGATGGACAGCCTAATCAAGTTTTCCCTGTCAAAAATCTGTAAGTGTCCCAGGGTCCACACATATCTGAGTATATGCCTTTTACAACTAACTGTGGACTAGCTGAGTTCCCTTCTCTACCACATGGTAAGACATTTGAAGATAGCCATTCAGTTTTCGAATTCCAACTTTCTATGCTGCCTATCTTCTAAATAGATAGTCTCTCTTTTTATTTGTTGGGTAAACATTGTAGGACTATTAATAGATGTCAGAGGATGCAAACAGTGCCACATGTGTATAATTTTCACGTGTTCCTAGCACCACTGCCACACTAGTACCAGAGTTAATATATTCTTAATGGTGAATCACAGAAGAGCAAAGAGTTAGAAGGAGATACAGAAAGAGATGGGTTCAAGAGATACTTGAGAAAACGAATAAGCATTACAGTTTGGTTCCAATTGTGCAGAGGCCAAAAGAATTAGCTTACCATGGTGTTGAGTTTTTTAGTTTTGTCAGGTCAGAGGATGATGGTGTGAGTCACTGAAAGCAAATGTGCACAGATTTCACAGATGAAAAAATAGTGTATTGGAATATCAGTTTAAACAGTAGATAGGTGAACTGCAGGATTTCCAAGATGCAGGCAGATCCCAAAATCATGTCCAAATTTTTGACATTTGTGTCTTTTAACTTCGAGCTCATTTTTCTTCCCTTTATATAAAGCTTTGCAATGACTTAGTCAGCAGCCTTTAGGATGATATAACAATCTGAACACAATGGTTTTATTTATTTGTTTTTGTAGTTGTAGGAATTGAGTCCAGATCATTGTAATTCAACACTTTTCAAAATTTTGTTATCACCATCACCTTCATCAGTCTTATTTTCACTGTGGATGTATGTGCATGCCGAAGGTGCACACATGCCATGGCTCATGTCTGGAAGTCAAAAGACAACTTTCTGAAGTCAGTTTTATCTTTCTACTGTGGATTCTGGAAATCAAAGTTGAGTCATCAGAATTGTGCAATAAGTTTTTTTTTTTTTTTTCGCCAGCCCTGATTCAGCTTTCCTAATGGTTTCAATACTCAAAGGAGATTATTTTTCTTATTCCTATATCCATTGTTCCCTTAGTAAATGACCAAGATGAACAACATTCCTTCAGAAAGTGTTGATTCAGCCTTCCAATACAATGAATACTCAACATTTGGCTTGTCTTCACCAACCACATGAGTCATATTGTATTCTGACATTTGTGTTCATCTTCCTTTAACATATAAAAAGACAGCATCCTGGAAAATGGAATCAGAAAGATAAAATTTTAACAGCCTGCATTTGCCACTTATATGAGTATTTTCAGAATTTCTGTCTTTGCCTGTTTTTTTAAATATAAAGTTTAAAAGATTTCATGTACTAAGAGGGACTTGTAGCAGTATGCTACAATCCTTTACCCTCAATTTCCTCAAGGGAAAGAGAAAGGAAAGACGGAAAGAAATCTTCACTGTTTTTAAAGGTGACCTTGATATAGAGGGAAAGGTAGAAATCTTCACAGCCTCTTTTAAGGCTGTCCTAAGCTTGAAGAGTACTAGCTGACAGTGAGTCAGACTAGCATCTCAGCTCATGGTCTATAAACTCAATCTCTCTAACCTTTGTTCTTTCAGGAATAAACACACTAACAAACAATGGCCATCCAACCAACGAACCACTAAACAACACCAACCCTGACTCTCGGAGCTTCAGACATTCGATAACTTAAGCCAGAAATTCCTATAAACCCATGCAGCACAGAATCCCCAAAGTCAGCTACAAGTGTCAGAACGACTGCACCTAACCAAATTTTAGTCACCTGCATCAAGCATTCCAAATGTAACTCATACACAACTATACCACATCTGGGGTGGGCACACCAACCTAATCCAAATGTCATTTTGCATTTTTAAAGAAACCAAAATAGCAAAAACTTCTTCCAAGTGCTCCACTTCAGGGCTGATACACTTCACTGGCTCCTCATCATCCTTAGCACAGTGCACCTATTTCTCGTCTCTTATTCGTTCTAGCGTCATCGACCTCCCTCCACCTAGAATGACCAAGTCTTGCTCTCCGTGTTCAAAATACTCTTCCCCTAGTTGTGAGCATGGCTGGCTCCTTTATGTTCCTCTACTGTTTACCCCAGAGTTATCTTCCATCACACAGCTCTAGCAGAGACAGCATGCTGCTGAGTCTGGAATGGGACCCTTGCATGAATATTGACAAAGGCTGGAAGGGAACACACTCCAAAGAAAAGTTATATCTGTGAAGAGAATTATGTGTGAAATGTTCCCCTTATACATTATTGCTTTTGATGTGGTTCTGACATTTGAAATGCAATTAAAAATTCAATTTCTCAGTGAGATCTTCCCTGGGTACCTTAGGTAAAATTTGAGTTTCACACTGTAATATTTCATATCTCCCTTGTCTGCTTTATTTTTCTTCTTAGCATTTATTACAATCTAATATGCCATATATTTTACTTATTTATTCTGTGTACCAAACAGGAAAGTAAGCTCCTTAAAGATGGATAATTCTGTCTGTTTTGTTCGGTACTGTATCTCTGTGCCTAGACCAATGCCCAGGTAGAATACACAGAAATGTATTTCAAATGAATTGCATATAAATGAATTGCATATGCATATGGCTTAGCACAGTATCTGCTATTGGCCAAATACTCTTCAGATGGTAGATGTTCATGTGAATTATTTGGTTCCATACTGATGATGTGGATGTTGAGTCTGTCATTCTTGCTCCGCATTGGGGGGCACTTAGTAAATCAGCTCTTTAGCTCTAACCCAGTCCCACCCACTCTGCCCAAACTCATTTCTATGAGAAAGTCATGATAGAGAGCTCTGTGTGACTTTCAGAGTTTCTGAGTCTATAGTTGCACAAAATTTTCTCCATGAGCAAAATCTTTAAAGTATTTGACATTTTTTCAAATTCAAATTTTCTCACAGTGAGTGAGAAACAGATTTTAAAATAATCATAAAATAAAATAGTTCTTTCTTTTACACAAACATGTACTTTAATATGTCCATTACATATGGTTTTGACCATATCACTTTGACCTGTTTTCATAGCTTTGTTTCAGTGTCTGTGACAAGTGTGAAGATATTTCCAAAGTGTTATTAATGACTTAGAAAGTGGGAAGTGTACCTGTCAAAACCAAGCTTAACTAGTCTGGTGGCAGGTCCTATCAAGAGGCACAGCAAACTCCAAGTTTAAATTACAAAGAGCTATTGATCCCGACAGTAAAGCATGCCTGGAAGTGAAATTGACACAGAGTAAACTTGGCATTGAAATATTATCTTAAAATACTGAAAAGCATCACAGAGAATTCAATTATATAACCAAGGGGAACTGGAGAAATTGTAAAACTTGATAGTGATCGTTCCTTCAAACATGCATTTTCCTGTGTAGGTCAGACTCATTTTGCCTGTAGTTAGTTACTGTGCTTTCTCTCTTTGTCGTTTAATACACCTCAGTGATAATTTGGCAGAATTATTAGAAAGTTTTGCATCAAAACCAAAAAGTGTTGAAGTAATTTGAGTCCAGGTTAAAAAAACAGAAGTACATCTTGGTGCTTAAAAATGAATTAGTATGACATCTTAAGCGCTCTGGGTTAGAAACCAATTTCTATAACACACCCAGTGGAAGATTAGTCCATCCCTACTTTCGCTAGCATTCTTTATCAGTAAACCAGCAGCATAATAATTCCCTCTGTGTTGTAGTTGTTCTGAACTCTCAATAAGACAAGTGACTGGGTCAAGTTGCATGAAACATGGCTGATAAAATTCATTTTGACATGTCCTCGAATAAAATCACCCTGTATTTTACCCTGTGAGATTGAACAGCTGTGTAAAGCCAGGAGTAGAGATGTTTGTACTTACATTTTATATATGAAATACTTTCAGGAATGTTAAGTAACTTGAAGTAGTCCTTAAGCTGAGTTAAAAGCCTCATCTTCTGATTCTTGGCATAGTTATTATTTCTCATAATTCTACCATTCATAGGTACTTGTGTCTCAGTTATTATTTGTCATAATTCTACCATTCACAGGTATTCTGAGCATCAGTTCTTGTGTGAATACAGAAAAGAATCCTGGTAGAATTATTCTGTACTGTTTTCTTTTCAATAGACCTAATTACCCCTTTCATGACCTATTTACTCTGCAGATCTTTGAGGAGCAGCTCCTTGTGCTAGGCACTGTTCTTCCAGCACCAAATACAACAAAAGCCTCTGCTCCATGGAGGTCATAGCACAGTAGAACTGATTCGTTCATCTAGCCAATAGTCACGAGTACTATTTTGCTCTAGATGTAGTCTAGGAGCTGGAGCTACAATCCCTTCTCCTCATGTTAGAAGAGAAGAAACACTCCCAGGAAAGGCTGAATGAAGACATTGATGGTGATTAACTGCAGACACAGGCATGAAAAAGGGCCAAGGTTTGACTCAGTCTTAATGTGTCCATGAACATCTTTCTAAAGATGTATACAATCAGAAGGTATTCTAACTACCTGAACCCAACATAAGTGGTTTCACATGGAGAAATACCCCAGTATTGCTGGAAAAAATTACTGGTTTTTATGCTTGAGAGATTCTGGATTATTGAACTAGATGATGGTTTTTATTTCTCCTGACTATTGTGCTTTCTTAATGAAAAGGGAATCAATAACACTGTATCACGTTGTACGTTCTGTACGTTAGAAACCAAGTTGGCAGATTTATTCATGACATATTTTCTTATGGCGTTCTGTATAACAATACATGTGAAATCATGCGTATCCAGATAGAGTTGGTAGGAACACAAGCAGGTAATAACATTGATTTCATATATATTCAGCAAATACGGTAGTTAGTTATGAGCAGAATCTTTTGGTAAGTAGTGAAAACTTTAATCACACAGCCAATTGGTTTTAGCATATTCTTCTTGCAATATTATACACCAGTGTTCCTCAAAAGGCACTTTCTAGCTGGTCTTTAAAAGGAGTTGATAAACTGTAGTAAGAAATACATTTTAAATCAACTAAACACAGGTAATGTTGCTAATATCTAGCAATTATTCTGAAGGACTAAGGATTGACAATACAAACATTTGTTACTGGGTCTGGAGTAAATCATAGTTTCATGTCACTTTAGGGTTTCCTTTTTATTTAAGACTAACTAAAGTATAGCTTTGATTAAGTATGCAGTCCTGCAACACCCAGGATTTCTTGATACATTTGTGCACAATAATCCTTCCTAAGCCTAGCGATTACAGCTGCTGTCTGTTTAGGCTGGTTTGTCTGACTGGACACATTTAAATTCAGTGCTCAGAGTTTTCCCTGAGTCTTTTTAGTCTCACCACACCCCCTTTTCATAGGCGTCTGCAGCAGCCAGGTGAGGGAGACACAATGCTTTTGTTTTTTTGTTGGTTTTTTTTTTTTCTCTTTCGTAAATTTGCACTTAGTGAATAAACGTATTTATACTAAGCACATAAGCCAAGTACAATTTTTAATCTCTTAGGACAGAATCTAGAGGATGGCTTCAAGAAAGCCTGTCATATTCAGGCAGGAATTGGTTTTATTTAGGGACATCTTGGTGGTATATACCACATGCTTCTTGTACCAAGGCATAAAGTAGCTTAAATTGACAGGCTTTAGTGGCTGGGCTGTGATCGAAAGGAGATTACCAGAATGTGTTGAAGAAGAATTGCTTCATTCCATATCCCAGACACATACTTCATTAAAGGTTTATCATTTTTTTCCAGCATATTCATTTACCTAACAACTCTTAAAATCACTTTTGCAATACAGGGAATGAGCCTAGGGCTTCATGCACTCTAGATAAGTGCCTTATCCACAGCCTATAGTCTTACACCTAACCACTGTTTTAGAAATTGAGACAGCCTGGCAAAGTCAACCAGCACATTAAAACTTGTCACACTACTGCATTAGCCTTCTGAATGGCTGTGACTACAGCTCTGCACCATCAGACCTGGTAGTACTTCTTATCTGTGTATTTCATAGTAGGCATCTGCTGGGTGTAAGAACACAAGAATAGAGATGGTGCACAGTCCTTGAGGGACTGAAGATTAGGTGAGCACTCTTAGTTCTGGACAAATTGGGCCTGTAAAAATACGTTGTTTTGTTTTGTTTTATTGCTTTTTAACTGAAACCAGAAGTACTTTGAGTTGATAGATATTAAATAGTAAATGGTGTTCATAAACCTGAAAAAGCAGGTACTGTCCTTATTTATTTTTGTAGACTGAGCTCAACACAGATCAATGAGTGGGCAGCTCAATGTTTAAGGAACAAATTGATTGATTGATTCATGCCCCTGAATGTTCAGTCTTCATTGATCACACTCCTCAGAACCACTAAAATCAACATGGAATTTTGGCATTATTTTTCATACATTGGCTGCACTGACTAAATTGTGTATTTTTCTTGCAGGGAATAGGATGAGTCCTTCTGAACTCCAGGAAGAACATGACAGCTTTATGGAGAGACACCCATTGACCACCTGAACAAGGAAATAAGAACACCTTGGTGCACCTTCTCAGTTAAAGCAGTGGCTCTTTCCTCTTTGTTCCTGTGTATTAACACTCTTAGTGCTAGCATCATATTGTGGCTAAGAACTCGGCACATCTCCCACAGTTTCCACGAAGCCACACCCCGCGTTAACTGACAAGCTAAGACCTGAGATTTTCAAGGGTGGCACTAGAGCAATAGCTGCTGCAATTACTGCGTGTGAGGGCTGCATAGGGCAGCCCAGAAGCCCTCCCTCCTGGGTAGTGTGAAATGGATTGGAAATCCAGAGTCAGAGAGTCTGTCTGAGTACTCCTTTGTTACTTGGACTGTATTTAAGTGTACATGGCAGTACTCAAACATGATTCTATGTTTAAACGAGTGGGACCAAATTTCAGATTTTTTTAAAATCATGACAAAGTATATAGAAACTAACTCTGAAACCACCACCTATTGCACACTCTGTGTTTCCATCCACAGAACTTGAGTTATATGAAGTGACATCCTCCTGGCTTCAACCCAAAGATCTGGAGTTCACAAAGGGCTAGAAAATATACATCTGGTCAGCAAGATGAATCATGAATAAGGGCTTCTCAGAATCAACTTTAAAGAAATCCCTCTCTCTCTCTCTCTCTCTAGAAATTAAAAAAAACTCATTTCCATTGCAGAAAATCAATTTGGATACCTGATAATTTTTTTAAAAGCACACTAGTGAGCAGAGCAAAGTGACACATTTCTGAGAACCAAGCACCAAGGAGGCAGGAGGTAGATCATGCATGAGTTTGATATCAGCCAGGACTGCATAGCTAGAACCTGTCTGAAGGAACCAAAATATTTATACTATGTATATTTTATTTTTACTAAATCATACTTTATTAGTATTTATAGTATATAATGTATTTTTACTATTTTACGTTTTATTATTACTGAGAATATACTAGATACATAAATATCTATGAGTGTGTGTATATATATGCACATATATATATATATGAAATAAATTCATATTATGATATACTAGTAAAAAGATATTATAAAGGGAAAATAATCTTGGTTCAATCCATATTACAATTTTTTTGTGTATACTATAAGTTATTGCAGAGAACCACAAAACAGAGCTTGTTCTAATGAAACAGAATCCCCAAGTGACCACGAGAAACAGCCGAGAAAGCTCTATATTTTGTATTGATTACCTGTACAGATCCAATTAAATATCAGGAAACAACTTTGCAAGTTATTGCTGTGGTGCAATCCATAAAACAGAGTTTCATAAAATGCAATATAAGTTATGATATTTCTATTTTGAAAAATTTGCTAGTCCTTTCCCTAGCTGAGTTGCTGATAGCAATTGACAGCTTCTGGGAACAGGAGAGTGAGCCTCACATGTGGACCCTGATAGTATTCCTCTGTTCAAGGGGATCCCCTACACCTTGCACAAGTTGGCAGCACTAAGTGGACCCAGCAGGTTTCAGAAAAAGCATGTGGCATTTGGGAGGGAAACTCAAGGATGGTGTGGGAGGAGTTGGAGAGGAGAGAGGGATCGATGAAATCAGAGCACATTATATTCCTGTTTCAACTTTTCATCAATAAATAAATAATTGGAAGTTTTAATATTTTTATGGGTAGTAATTAGGTTTTTTGGTAGGTGTTATTTCCGCTGTTGACTAGGGAATATTTAATTCCTTATTTACCATTTTCTTTAATTAGTTTTACATTTTATAGTTATCCACAAAGGCTAGTCTCTAGTAGCAGATTAAGCATGTTTTAATTAAAGGAAACAAAAGACATGCTTAGATGGTAAATAGATAGACAGCAAATGGCAAATTTATATTTACGTTTTTATCTTTTATAAATGATTCCTGGAAGACTTAGCAACAGGCATGTGTTCTTTGAGGACATTGTATTTACTCTCTGCCTGTCGTGCCGTTTCAGTGGCTCGTCTTTCGGAAGAACAAGGTTCCTTTGGGTTGACCTTGATCATGGTTGATCTCAGGCTGGTGTGGGTCGGGTGAGTGGCCATGATTGGAGCACCCTGCTATCTCCAGGAACCAAAGTGAGGCCTCTGACCCATGCTCCTGCCTCACAGGCCAGACTCAATTTTATTGTGGTTTTCTTTTTTTCCATTTTCTTGTATTTCTTTTGGCTCAAGGGCCAGCAGGTAGACTGGGTTGGAATGAGAAGAGGGTGTGATTGAGATACACTGTGTGAAACTCAGCTAAGTAATAAAAGTATAAAAAAATGTTCCTTGATATTTTTCTGTGATGTAAAGGGTTAAAAATAGATGGCTACATGCTCAGTGTTACATCTATTTGTTGCAATAAAACTCATCAAATAGTAAGATTTAGAATATTTCTAAAAAAAAAAAAAGAAAGAAATTACTAGAATTCTGAAAGTGTACTGTTACTTCTTTAGAGATAAATTAAAACTGCAGAATGTCAAACCAAACAAAGTAAACGGGGTCTTGAACTTCCATGAAGTACAATGGCATGGCAATTCCAATATCCACTTCTTCTAAGTTCGCATCAACAGAATTGTAGTAAATTCTAGGGTTGATCTGGCATAAAAATTACTTATCCATAAAAAGCCTGTGCTTGCTTCATTCACTTCAATGAGGGTGTTAAGGATCAAAAATTAAAATCCAGTTTTCTAAAGGTTGAAATGCCTTTGTGTCTTTTTTCTTTATGTACTAGCATAAGTCTGACAACTCAAGTGTGTTTCATTATGAGGAAGAACCAGAGGGCATTTCTGGATTTTATTATGCACCAACTGCCTAGCTTTTATGACAGCATTTGATTCATTACATAGTAATTGGATACTTACCACACTGGAGGACATAACAAATACATTTTCCCACCTTAGTGCTAGAGACCCTGTCAATGAATTTTAGAAATGTCATTCTTATATTAGGTGAGGTGGCTCTAATTCAGAAAGACAAAATAATAGCATGTTCTCTCACATATGAGAATCCTTAGTCTATAGTTGCATGTATATAAATGGGTTTAAATGTGGGTAACAGCTATAACACTAGAAAAGGAGGCAAGTGGGGGGTAACAAGGAAGAACTGAAGGAGAGGAGGAGTGTAAAAGGACACATGTCACAGGAAAGCAGAGACGAAACCGGGGATTAGTATACAAGGTGGGCAGAGGACATACAGACAGAGGGATGTGGGAGACAGGAAACACAGATTCACTGTAACACACTTAGTTTGAAAATGCCATCTTGATCCTCAATATTTCATATGCTAATTTAAACAATAAAGTGAAGTTAAATTCATAAAGAATTGTTGATCTTCGAAGTTTTGTTATATATTAACTATATTGCACAGAAAACCAATTGAAGATGTCTTGAATTCAATAAATTCATCCTGAAACAATTTGAATGTTGTCATGAACATTTTTGATATTTGAAATCGTTATGTAAAAAATAAATCATCAAAATGCATTTTATATGGAGGAAGTGAAATTAAACTGAAACAACATAAAGCTGGATGCAAGAACTACATTTATCTTACAGTATGCCAAAGACTACCCCTCTATCCGTAACCTGCTACTCAAATCAAGAACATGTATTACAGATAGTAACCTTTAATTTTCTTATTTTAGTGCTAAGGGATACACCAGTCAATTGTGTGTTTAAAACCAATAAAATATGTTCATCACTAACATGGATCTGCAATTACGCTGAGATTTTATTGTTGCTTAGGTAAAAACTAACTTGCATTCATTTTCAGTATTTCTGTCACAGATATTGAATATTCATCTACAAACTGAATAAGTGGGAGTAGCTGATCCTTTTAACCTTATTAAAGTGATAATAGTTAACGTTTACTGGCTACTTATCATGCACTAGACACTGCTGTAAGAGTTTTACATGTTACGAATTTATTAACATATTGTTCGCACTAACAAAGCCAGAACAAAAAGAGAAAAATCAACTGTTTTTGTTTTACACATGTATACACATTTTACTGCCATGATTTACTTTAAATAAAATCAGAATGAAAGTAAACCCTTTAATCATTTCTGCGCATTTTAAATAACTGCTTTTTCTACGTTTACCTGCCTTTCTCTATCTTCAGGCTTTGCCATAACTGCTTTCTCTCCCCACTCCTCAGTCAATCAGGGGTTTTTCTATCTTGTACTGTATCATATTAGCTGGATCTGTTCTGGTCCAATTTCCCATTGGTGTTCTTCATAGGCCCAGCCAAATCTGCTCTATTATGAGAAGAAAATGAAGCAGTCGGGCATAGCTTCAGGAGTTTCCATCTACCTCTCCCACAGAGGCAGTCCAAAACCAAGGTGTGTTCTTCAGCCTAGGCCTGATTTTGAAACAATAGTACATATGGACACTTGGATAAGGTCCAGTCCAAGTGTCTATATTTTGTGACTTATGGTCGATGGCATGCATTATTATGCAGTTAAGACAGCATGTTCTAGAGAGTTCCAAGTAAACCAGTAACTAATGCCACTTACCCATTTATTTAGTGGGGATAAACAGCTACAGTTTCATTTCCCTGTTACTTCAGTAAATACAGAAACATCAGTAGGGAATTAAGCTCTCCCCTGAACAAGATTCTCTATTCTTCTTGGTAATGCAGATATGGCCTCTGCCTACAAGTTAATCAACAATGTGCTCAAGGTTTCTGCTCAAACTTTCCTGCACATGATTACTTAGATAGATGATATTTTTCTCTCCATGAAAAAATATATAAATTTTAATTTTAGATATGGAAAAGTTTTCTAAGAATATTTTAAGAAAAACATTATTTTTTAAAAATCTTAATTTAATCTTTGCTTACCAAATCTTCCCCTGAGTTTGCCTCACATTTTGCACCTATTTTCAAAGGAATCATTCTTTAATGATCTAGCTTGAAAAAAAGATCTGTGTTTACTTCATTGCACAAACCAAGACACCTCATTTTATAATTCAACTCTCTCTAAATCCTAAATATGGTGTTTGGGTGCTCTAAAGATAGATATTTAATGACTCTAAGATGGAAAGAATTGTATTGGCTGCCTCATATTCTATTTAAATGGCTGCAAAAAATGATTAATCAAACCATTTGACTCTCTTATGAGGTTGCATATGGCTATTGCAAAGGAAAAGTATATGAAGCTTGTGAGAGCTCTCAATTGTCATGAATACATGATTATGTCATTAAATCTGGCTTTCTGTAAGGGAAAGCTATACTCATGAGATCAACAACTTTCATGTACTTAACTAAATTAAAGTCAATGACTTTTAGCACATTTAAATAAAATAGCTTTCATTTTGTTTTCTGAAACCCAAGCTAAGCAATAATAATTAGAGAAAGTAAACTGCAGATTACTTTGTCAAATCATACATGGTTTGGTTCTTTAAGCTTGAAAATCTGGAACAGTTGGCAAGGTGCAAAAGGTATTACTTCCCGAAAAAACCCACAGGAATTCATTATCCCATCAAACGATCCATAAAGCTGAAATCCCAAGGAATGGGGAATCAGCTACTGTTATCGAAATAATTGTGGCTAACAGACCATGCATAACTTTTACTCCTCAAAAGATTCGGGAGGCAGTTGATGTATTTAAAGAGGTATTTAATTTCCAGGCACTCAGAAAGTATTATCATCAGTAGCTGCCGAACAACTGTCTAAAGACACCAGTAAACAGTCTGGTCTTGAAAAAATATTTAATAAAATACAAATTTTCAAATTGAATGCTTAAAAAGAGTCCAAGACATCTATTTAAGACTTATGATACATTTCTAGGACATGAAACAAACTTGGATTCTCTTATTAGCGTAGACTAAAAGTTCATATTATTTTTATTCACTTTTAGCCTGTGTTCTAGAGAAGTCAGACTCCCTAAAGTGAAGATAATGTGTTGTTTGGGAAGGTATGAAGAAGGGGGTTTCTCCAGCCTGCGAGATGAATGTAATGGCTCATATTCTCCTCTCATTAAACAAACCTGTGCTAAAGTTTTCCTTGACCTTGCGATGGTATATAATAATTTAAATTGAACTGGAATTATAGAAAATTGATATGTAAACAGCTAGAGGGGCTACAAATTTAATACTGAGAAGTAATCAATTCAATGAGAGTTAACTTTTTTTGTGTGTCTTTGATATATGTTCATTTGCAAATAATTATTATTAAAAATACTGTGTCATATCTGTATTGATTTTCATGCAAAGTTTTTATCTGATTGCGGTAACTTTAATAAACATATTTATTCTGAAAAGGGGAAGTCTACAATATGTTGTGGAATGCTGTTTTGTTTTTATTAAAAACACATCTATGGAGGAACATGATTTATTTATTTTTACAAGAATGACTTCATTGGCTGGAGAACAGTAAAAGTATACTTATGGGGGTAGATTTATGGCAGTTAAGAGCACTGGCTGCTCTTCCAGAGGACTCAGGTTCAATTCCTAGCTCCTGCATGTCAGCTCACAAATGACTGCAACTCCAGTTCCAGGGGATTTGACACCTTTACAGAGACATACACACAGGCAAAACACCAGTGCACATAAAGTAAAAATAAATAAATTGTTAAAAAACGTGTATACATGTAATAGGAGACCATTAGGTGGTTCACAGCATTTTGGATATCATTTAGTAACTAGGTACATGAGAACATCCCTAGACTGTGACATTAATATTGTTGAGCACATGCAGGTCAGGTCCTCCTTTGTCTGTATAAGCTTGACATAAATGGTTCATTGTATCCCCCCAGTGTCCTCAGTGAGATTTGCTATAGTTACTAATGCTGTATTATGCATGAGACAAACTTATATTACAGAGACATTGCATCTCTTGCACACGTTCACACATCCAGAAAGTGGCAAAGCTAAGCAGTATGACTTCAGCATATGTCACTAGTCATGAATATTTGTGAACACAGACAGGGTCACCATTTATTATCTGTAAATAAATGACTATTCCATGAAACAACTGCTCTGCATACTTTAAGATAGAACTGCAAAGGAAAGCAAAGGCAGAAGAACTGTTTCAGGTTGAAGAAGGCAAAGGGACAAAGAGACTTTAGTAGTTTTTTTTTAATGTCCTCCAAAGTCTCATGAATTGATGACATGGCTGCCATCCCATGTCACCTTTGGGAAGCAATCAAATCTCTAGGAGATGGGTCTACAGACGTTCAATCACCAGGTGCGTGCTTACAGTGGGTCCTTAAATTCTGAGAGTTTATTGCCCTAGAAACCCTGGCTGTAAAGGATTTGAGAAAAAGGATTTACCCAGGACTTCAGTACACTGAAACACACAATTTTACATTATAAACTCACAGGCTGTGCTGACTCATGGGCTGTTACAATGAAATCGTTAACAGAAGGAGAAATGTTGGGGGCATAGCACTCCTGACTAAGGTTTGCATAGGTTTTAGCTTGAGAAAATCAAGTGTTAGCCTGTGGTCTACATATTTGACAGAAAGAACTTCAAGCATAGGATACTCGATATCAATCCACTTTGTCCGTTGTCCAAGTATCATGAAGTAACCTTCGTTTCCATGGCCCAAATATCATATTCTTCATTGTATATAATTTATAAACATGTGTTGAATACACACACACACACACACACACACCCTCCCACACACATATATAAAACCTTAACATGTGGAACGTTCCTTTGTGAAACCAACATTTCCCCACTTTGAGCTCCAGCTCAAAGCCCCTGTGCTGCCTTAGAAACCAAGAAAAACATGGACGTGGGAAAATCACTGGTCCCAAGTTCCAGTTCTGTTACTAAGTAGCCATACGCCTGCTAATGTCAGTTCGCTGTTGGAATATCTTGACATTATCTATGTATTGGATGAGTGAAAATCTACCTATTGTGCTATTACAAAAATCAAAATTAATATCTCTAAAAAGCACTTGGACATGTTACAAGAACAATACATTTCCACTTTTGATTAATAGTATTAAACCTCAATGCAAAAAGTTGTGCTGTCCTGTTGAACAGTAGGTAATAGTACAATAGTGATGCATTATTATCTCCAAAAAGTAGCAGAACAAATTGCAGAATTCTTTACCACAAAAAAGATAAACATTTGAAGAATTAATTAGATTCAACTTGTTAAAAAATTTCATATATATATGTATATATATATAATTTTAAACATATATACATATATGTTTAAAATTATATTCTTTATTAACTATTTTCAATTTTTAAATACAATTAACATTTCATATTTCTTAATAGTATTATTTCACAAATGGGTGGTTGTGGAATTATACCCATAAAGGAACCTAGGTCAGCTATACTTTGAGAGGACTGTCTTTACAAACACATCTGTGTATGTTCAGAACACAGGACTAATTTACGTTTTGCTTCATAATCTTTTATGTAGCACAAGGATCCAGACTTCCTATGCTTATTAGATGAGGTTCATATGTGAAGCACAGTTTGCAATATTGCCTTCCATTTGTTACTCTGTTCATGGCAAAAATATCTACATAGGAATGTGTGTTTTACACAACAAACAATAAAGAAAATGAAAAGAAAAGTAGATTAAAATGCAAATGCAATCACTTCAAGTATTATCTGAAAATTTAAATAAAATTTAATGTGATGAAAAGGATAGTTCTACAAGATACATCAATGTGTTCATGTGTTTCTGGAATAAACTGTATAATTACTAACAAGAACACTGGGCTTACTTAAGTTTTCTGAATTCTGCTTCTTTTTCTTTTTATAAGTAAGATTTAAATGTAGTTTTTAGAAGAAGCTTTATTAAAATATAAAAATATCAAAAATGACTAAAACTTTATGTATCTATTTTAATGGAAATTGAAAGAAAGAACAATTTTGATGGGCATATATGGTAGGAAACAATTTTGTCTACTTTGGAGTTTTTCTTCACTTAGCCCTTATTTTAAAAATTACTAAGAGTAGCTACATTAAAATGCATTCCTCATACTTAAGCATGGTTTATAAGTATTTCTTAAAATTCATTTGATCTGCACTATGGCAGAGAAATAAAATGACAATGTAGAAATATTACAGTTGTAGAATTAATTCATATCATAAAAATGCCAGGTAAACTGTGAGTGAGACAATGAAATGCCTTTGAATGGGCATTTGTAGGCATAATTGTCCTGGCTTCCAACTAAGGTAACACTGGATATAATTAAATCTTTTGGTCATCCAAATATGAATTATACATTTTCCTACTGGTATTATTTATCACTGTCTTTTCTTCAAGTTATTGATATGCAAGTAACTTAGAAGTGATAACTATCATTCAGATGAAAACATACAGTACATAGGACAGATACTGCTGATTATACCTCCATTAGATATGTCTAGTTTTGAATTTACTAGAAAAGTTCAAATTTTATTTTGGTTTGATGTTTTGGGGATCAAAGAATGAATTTTATTTGGACTAAAGCAGTCAGCCATTTTCAAGGCTTAGATGATTGCCATGTGGATGTAATACAGCAGTGATCCCCACATCATGGGTCTCCACTCACTAGATGACATAACCACCATCACATGTCCTGTAGGAAGGCACAGGGGATGCTAGGGATATTATCTAAGTTCCTAATAAAAGTCATGTGAAGAGAAGTTTCTTCTTCCTACTTATCCATTTCCTCTCTGCATGAGACATTGCCATGTAAGAACAGAGGACAATATCAGGTTGCATGTAACTCTAACAGGGGTGTCCAACTTTTCGACACTGTGGCATGACATTGACATCTATCAGTGTACTAGAACACATCATGTTTATCCTGGCATTGATGAATGAAGAGGCTGAACACATGTGATATTGAATGTCTAGCCAATCTGCTGTGGCAACTCTAGGCTACCAAACATAGTATTCACTGTCCCATTACATAAGCATTCTAGTTAAGTTTTCTCCTTGTAGACACAAGGTTGTATTGCATTTCTCTGAACATTCTCTGCTACCTGAAAGTCAAATGTGTCCATGTGACTTACTATGTCCAATAAAATGCACACCACTTTGGAAAAGATGCTTTTTCAATCTTTCCTTCCCATGTCAAGATAGTCTAAATCTGTTCAATGTCCTTAAACACCCATGATAAACACCAGTCTGTACCGAGTATATTGCAGGTGTAAATGAATGTGTTAGTAAAAACTACTGAGATGTGTGTATTGTTACAACAGCATTATTAAATTTTTAAGACTGAGGTCACTACTTCTTAATTTTCAGTCATTTTTATCTGAAAAGATTTTAACTCATATATTAATACCAGTATACCATATTGTTGTTGTTTTTTCCTTAGTTTGCTAAGGGAACAGGTGATACACTCAAAAGTGGTATGAAAATATGATTGAGAAATAAATAATGAAGACTTTGAGCAATAGAAAAGTCTGTACGAAATTGTTGGGACAACATTTCCATACTCTGCTCATGAATTTCAGTTCTCTATCTATCAACTATCTATCTATCTATCTATCTATCTATCTATCTATCTATCTATCTATCTATCATCTATCTATCATCTATCTACCTACATACCTACATATCTCTTCCCTCTCTCTCTCTCTCTCTCTCTCCCTCTCTCTCTCTCTCTCTCTCTCTCTCTCTCTCTCTCTCTCTCTCTCTCACACACACACACACACACACACACACACACACACAATTTCCTTCCTGTTGGAAGAAAGAATCTGTTATTGTCCAGTACATAGATACTTGACAGCATGAACAGTCCTGAACTGACTGCATATAACAAGAGCCCTTATATGCCTACTTCAGTTGCTACTTTACCTTAAGTAATTTTCTTTAAAATGAATCTTATGGCTATTGTAAATGTATAAGCACATGCTCTCCAGGAGTAGGGTTAAGCTTGATATAACTATCCATAGATAAATCAGCAATTCATTCACCTGTTTTACCAGTTCTGTACTGGGTGACAACTATAGCTTCAGAAACAAAACTATGTTTCAGGATATTTTCTCCTATCCTGTCCAGATACTGTAGCTTCTTTCATGAATTCCTCCACCCATAGGAAGTCAGCATTTCCTCTGAAGACAGTGAGTTCAGTGACTCAGCACTGCCATCATTTAATGTGTTTATTGCTAAGACATCTTGTAGTGTAAAGTTAACAGCAATAGCAATAAAATAAATGCCACTTCTGTAGGCTTTGGTCTTGGCCCGAGTTTAAATCATGGTGTTGAACCCTATGAGCACATAAATAAGTCCCTTAACCTTTCTGAACTACAACTATGCCACCATCTGCAGTTGCCTGTGACCATTAAATGCACAGTGCACATGAAGCAACCAATTCCAAAATTCTTCTGGAAAGTGAAGGTAAATCAGGATCCCTGACCCCTATTTTCTGGGAATGGGAATGTAATATTAAAACTTCCCAGCAGCTGCTGTTGTTTCCAGTTAAAAAGAAATATTGCAATCCTATGAAATATTAAAAATCTTCACCATGATAGTCTAAATGAAAAGTAATTTTTGTAAAGTTAAAAATAACTCTTCAAACAGTCACGGCAAGCTACAAATTGAGTTCACAGAGGCGTTCTTATATCTCATGAGTTTGTCCTTGCAATTTTTTTATAAGGAGTTATCTGCTTTTCTTTCTTTGATGCATTTATGTGAAAGCAATACATAGGAAATTACACAGAAGTAGAAAAGTTTGAATCTGATATTTACATAGTAAAATAATGTGCAGAAGAAAAACACAATATTTCTGGATATCATTGTCCATAGTATAGTGTTACAAATATTAAATAAGATTGAATGTGCAATGTAGTACGATGCTTGGTAGGAAATAGATCTTATTACAATTTGTTACTTTTGGCACTAACAAGAGATTGTAAGAGCCAAACAAAGGCATATTTCTCCTGTAAAATGAGTGTATAAGTAAATTAACAATAGTCTAAAGTTAATTATGTAAGATAATGTATCATGCAACAATTGTCAAGTCTGCTAATATCCTCATTATATAAAAATTGACACTAAAATATATTTAACCTATCCCTATAACTATGTGTGTGTGTGTGTGTGTGTGTGTGTGTGTGTGTGTGAGTTTGTGTGTGAGGGGGGAATTCTATGTGAAAACATGCTACTGAACATGAGCAATGAAGGAGCTGTAGTGACCATATCAAGTGAAGGCAAAAAGCCTTTCTCTAAATATTAATTCATCTTACTGTGACTGTGAGTGTCTGTCTTGGAAGAACCCTATTTATTCTGTTAAGGATGTCAAACTGTATTAAGATCTTAAATGCTACTAGGTTTAATATTAGTATCTGTAGACCCAGGTTCCTGGTTTCAGCCATATAAAATAGCTATATCTAGTAGGCAGTGTCATAATAATAGGTAGTGTGTTAGAGTAGGTGTGTTAGAGTAGTGTGTTAGAATAGGCAGAGTTACAAGGATTGGTGAATTGATAAAATTAAACATGATTACATACATAATCTGTACAGTGTGTATATATCTATTTTGTATACAACATCATATGTTGTTATACAACACAAATTCTACAAAACAAACTGGAGTTATACACCACAATCTCAATTCTTTCCACACAACAGAATTATGTTTGTGTTTTCCTGTAAGTCAGTACATCTAATGTTCTTTCTTTGTGTTCAACCTGTTTAAAAGTTAGGATGCTTTGTTTTCTGAGCACCATTTAGCACCATTTGTACTCTGAAATACTTCAAAAGTGAAGGTTGAATTTCAGCATAGAATAGGAAAAGATGCTCTGTTTCATGATTTTGCCAGGTGTTTTCCACAAAAAACAGGTGTGCTTGGACAGTCAAATTTCAAAACATATATTCCTTTAAATTTAATGAGTTGCTAAGCCTCATGACTGAAAAATTAATATTCTAATATGTCTATTGTATTGATAAATTTTGCCTGTCGATATTGATGAATTTTGCTGGTATTTTATCACAATGTTAAGTACCAAGAAATGTCAATCTTTGCATTATAAACGTTCTTTAAATAATAATTTATGCTCTATTTTTTACTCAGATATTAAAAGGAAGCAGGAGGAATAATACAGAGGTTTGCTGATGCCTCCTGGGTGCAAAGCATGTACATTACATAACCTTCCTTCAGTAGTTTCTCAGTGAAATGAGTATAAAATATCATCACCTTGCTTCAAGTAAAGACAATTGTTTGATGCGTGTTTATGACCTATGCCAAAAATGATTTTGAAAATTCCACATATTTAAAGCTACTACCTAAAATTTTATAAGTCAAAATAACCTCAGAACATATGAATTCTGATGTGTTTTAAATAGCTTATATCTTTTCATCAGATAATTTGAGCTAACCACTAAGTGTTGTATTTTGGGGGGACATATTTGAGATAGTA
The DNA here is from genome assembly GCA_026225945.1 of Cricetomys ansorgei. NCBI lineage: Eukaryota > Metazoa > Chordata > Mammalia > Rodentia > Nesomyidae > Cricetomys > Cricetomys ansorgei. The sequence continues at coordinate 30,553,767 of JAMJFZ010000199.1, forward strand.
TAAGTTTTAAACATGACTATGCCCTGTCAAATCATAAAACACCCAAGACAATTTCTGTTAAGGAAATATAAGTGATAGGGATGATCTATTCAGAACACACACAGATACCAGCATGACTTCTCTTTTGAAATAAGCATTTATTTTTGAAATTAAACTCTGCTATTTGAAAGGATGAGTAAATAAAAGAAATAACAGAAATATAGATAAATGAGAGATAGATAGATAGATGATAGATAGGTAAATAGGTAGGTAGATAGGTAGGTAGATAGATGATAGATGGGTAAATAGGTAGGTAGATAGCTATGTAGGTAGATAGATATTTAGATAGATAGATAGATAGATAGATAGATAGATAGATAGATAGATGATAGGTAGATAGATAGGGTGACGTTTAGATCTGGACTTATCTAAGAGACTAAGAAATATGTAGGGAGGGCCTGGACAGATTATCTTAGTGGGAAAAACTCTCCCCAATAGTATGTAGCACCTACCAGTAGTGGCCTAACATAAGGTTGGTAGAAGGGAAATTTGTTGCTTTTTGCCTACTTGCTTTTATAGCTTGCAAATGAGTGCACCTACAATCTACACTGTTGCTACCATTACTGCCACCTCTATAGCTGCCATGCTATCCTGACAGCAAAACCTAGCTTCTTTGGGCTTCCAATGTGGACTGAAGGCCAGTAGTTCTCCAGTAATTCTTCAGGTCTTCAGTTCCAGGTTTGGACTGCAAAGACATCCAATATTTTGGTTGTGTTACTATTGTGTCCGCAGCCTGTTCAGTGTGAGGACAGTTATTGTTTGACATCACAGTCAATATAATGAGACCCCTTCTAATATGCATTTGTTCTATTTGTTCTCTTTCTCTAGAGAATCATGAGCAATACTGGTAGCTAGATTAGACAGACGATGGATAAATAGATATAAACAAATAGATACATAGACAGGTAGAAAACAGATAGACAGACAGAAACATTGCCATGATTGTGTCGCTGACTTTGTGATTTTTTTTTCAGGATTATTCCTCAGGGACATGACATTAACTTATGCCCTCGGGCATTGTGCCAAGGTAAGATGCAAAATGGGTGGCAGATGTGCTTTCAGTAAATGGAAAAAAGACAATTAGGAAAAAAGTGGGAATGGAGACCCAGCAGAGCACAGGTGCATGCTCAGTGGGACTGACTTTAGAAAAGAGTAAAAATAGAAATGGAGAATCTGTTTCCAGATTCCCTTACGTCTGTTGATTCCACTCCACCATGGAGATGGTCCAAGATGGTGCACAATGTCCTGAGGCACAGAGGCTTGTCAGCTGCCATGAGCTGGCATGGTGCTCCTGCCCACTTCACTGTGTTCCTCTTTCAGGTTTGCTGTGCTTTGGTCCTGTGAATGTGCCATTCTCATGTGTGGAACATCTTTCTTTGTTCTTGTCAGCAGTATATTATTTTTCACAGAGTATGTTTTTGGAGGGCAATTCCTTGGCTGGACCTCACCAAGCCAGTGAGGTTTTCTACCTCCAAAATTTTCTTAACAGGTTTTTCATCTGCTTCCCTCATGTGTTTAATTCTACTTAAACTTGTGATTTTGTTGTCTTGCATTTGGTCTCATCTACCTGTGTCTTTGCAGATAAGAATTGAGTGGACATTTTTATCAGAGTGGCCCTCAGGGCCTGGCCCAGTATCTGCAGCCTGTCAGCTAAATGGATCAGTGAACCCCCTCAAACCCACAAAAGTACAAAACAGCAGGAGTTAACTCCTCAGTGGCTTAGACTAGAAAGTTGTTCTGGTGTAATTTCAGTGCATTAGATGACTCAATTTTTATTGCATACCAGTTTTGAAATAGCATAAACCATACATTTTCAAATAAATTCAAATATATATTAAATCTTATAAATGAATACAAAGTCATGCTTTGACTACTATGCAGAGGTTACTATGCATAAATAGCCAAATCTCACTTATTCAAAATACTCAAAGAACAAGAGAGCAAAATCTCGATTACTAGAAAAAAATATAGAAACAACAGAAATGACTAAAAGTATAAGAAAGAAGGAAATAAGATAAAATATCAAACACTAGCCAGAGCCAGATAAAAATATATTGATGATACTTAAAATGCACATGTATTAAAATATGGAGTGCTTTTAATGTTTTAAACATGGCAATGTAAAGTATACAACCCAATTAAAATAATCATCAAACATGAAAAATCAGTAAAAAAAGAAAAAATAAGCAAAATAATGAATATGCAGATAAGATTTTAAATAAACAGTCAATTGAATAAATGACTGAGCGCCTAGATATAGAATGCTATCAAAAGTAGAAACACATTGATAATGAAAAACATCTGCATAAACTTCACATTATGCCATTGTAACCACTTTATAACTCTTGCTCTTTCTCATAAGTCAAGATTGTGAACAAAGCATTTAATGCTGCTTTCTGATGCAGTTATAAATAAATCTCCTTTGTGTTTTGATTTTTAAAACAGGTGACTTATTCTGTTGATACAGCTCTGAGGTTGATTACGCCTTGCATGACATTCTCTGACTGACTTAGGTCAACATCTTTCTGTGAGAGTGTATAGCAAGATCGTATAGCCTTGTCCTGCATAGGTGACAAGAAAATACATTTCCTAATCATATGAAAGTAACTCAAAATGCAATAGTCTTTTGACTGATTAAATAAGTAGCATTTCACCTTGGTTGATGTCTCTTATGCTAAAAGCCCCAAGTCAGTGAAACTTACAAACAGCTAAGATGAAACTTCCCCATTCAAAATTATTTTACTTTCAAATGTCACAACTACTGTCTTCCTATTTTGGGAAATATCATGGAATTTGCTTGTCTGACTGGTAAACCTCTTTAGTTTTGAAAGAACAGAAAAAAATGGAATTGCAGTCAACAACATAGCCAATCCCTCTGACATTAAATTAACACCCATTTCAATTGAACTGTATCTTTCTTGATGTATATTCATCACTTGGTGTGATTTCATTTTATATGGCAAGAGTCTTGTGGTATAGCTTGTTGCCACAAAGTTGATTCAATGGAACCATGTGATTGGTTTATTTTTGTATATTGTGATTTTGTATATATTTTGTATGTATCTTTCTGATTTTTCATTTTTGATGATTATTTAATTGGGTTGCAAATTTTGTATTCCCATGTTTAAAGCATTAAAAGCACTAAATATGATGGGTATTTTAAGTGTCATCTATATATTTTTATCTGGCTCCATATATATGTCTACATTTTCTCTCCTGAGAGCATCAGAAATTCAAGTGTTTGAATCTTTTAAATGAATGAATTCTGATAGCTTACAGAATCTCTAACATGTGCTTTGACTTTTTGAATGATGTAGTATATTATAGGATTAAAAGATTCCATGATATTGGATTATTATGGACCTGCTATGATTAGCCCTGGTCTATCACTTATTCTTTCTTCTAAATTCCTGCATTTCAAAAGTGAGCATAATATTTCTCACTTATAACTGCTAATAAAGTAAATAGATATGCATTTATTAATGAAGCAGAAATAACTATTTGTGAATAAAATCATGGTAACAGCACCTTTGACAGACTATGACCTTTTGAAAGTGTTAACTTTGTCCCAAATACTATGCTGATCATATTTCATATATGTACTCAGTCTCTAAATCCACATAAAATAGATATTACACACCATTTACGTATAAAAAAGAGAAATGAAGACAAACCAGACAGTTTGATAAAATTCCCACAAACAGTGAGAATGTAGAGTTGAGATGTAAATGTATGTTTATAACTATCCCTTGAATCATTTGATACTCACCAGTATATGTTCGCATCTCATTTATTTAATTTGAAAACAAGGAAAAATATCCTATCTTTTTGAATCTTCTATATCATATAATGTGCTTTATGGATATTTATTTATTAATCACATTCATCCCTGAATGTGAGCAAGCAACTGAAAAATAAGCAAAATGAACAAATTAATAATAAAAGCCAAATGTGTATGTTGTATTAAGATGGTATATTAAAGAAAACCTAGAAGAAATGATTGCATGTCAATGGGAAATATCACATGTATATATTTCAAGTTGTACTATTATGTTGCCTTTAAGATTTTGTTGTCCTGTCAAGCAGTTTTTCAACCTGGAATCAGATGATGCACTCATTAGAGGTGACTCGGGTGTTTAGAGGAACCGAAGAGATGACTCAGTAGATAGAGATGTTTGATCCAAGCCTGATAACCTGAAATTTATCCCTAGGACTCACGTAATTAAAAGATGATATGCTTTATCAAGTTGTCCTCTGACTTTCTTTCAGACACTGTGGAAGACACACGCACACACACACAAACACAAACACACTTAAAATACTCATACATACACTCACATACACACACTCACCCAGACACACTCAAAAACACAGTTATACACACACAACACACTTACACACTCACACATACACTCATACTTACATACACACACTCATACACACTGAACTTATACTCTTACACACACACTATCTCACACTATCTCAGACATACATTCATGTACAGAATCATGCTCACAAATTCTCACACACATTCTCACACATACTCACAGACACACACACAGACACACACACATATATATACATTATACATACATATATATATATATACACACACACACACACACACACACACACACACACACACACACATATATATATATATATATATATATATACACACACACACACACACACTTAGGAAACGTGCAGGTGCTCCTAGTAAGTGTATGATAGACTAAGGAGAAGCTAAAACAACCAGATTATCTATGCAATGGCTGAAGGAGCAAGAAGAAAAAGTACTAAGGGACTCAAAATGAACCACAGGAGCAACTCACCAGGGAGGAGAGTAAAGGATATCAGTAGGTGAACCTGAAACTAATATCTATTATTAGTTTCTAGGCTGATGGTATTTTTTATTAGCCAGAGCAATATGAATCAGAAAGAGAAACTTTTGATTGAATTCCTATGTCCAGAAGAGGTTAAGGATGACGGGATGATCAGGAGGAGCAGAGAATACCCCTCAGAGAAAAGGTTTCTTGTAAGAGGAAATATGGCACCAATGACAACAAGATTAACATCTTCACACACATAGGATGCCTTCAAGCTAATTATAAGAAGAATAAAATCAGTGATGAGAGTAGAGCTGCATCTCGAAGAGGTTCATCAGTATGTGTTAACACAAAAAGGTCTGGATGAGTCTTATCTTCCTGACTTTGGGAAAACTGAAAACATGCTCTGGTCTTTCTTGGTTCCAATTTTTCACATAGCAAAGGCAACATTGTCTAAATCACTTGTGGATTCATAAGAACATGCTACTTGCTGTCTGCTGACCAGCATAGGGTACACTTAATGCTAGATATGCGCCTTTGACTCATCCATAAGCTGTACTCTTAAAATGTCTTTTGTTCTTATAAAGCATGCGATTGTCCAGAACTATATTGTGTTTGACAAGGCTCAGGTGCACTTCAGCAGCGTCATCACTAAAGGAAAGCACTGGTGTTCACAAGTTATATGAGTGAATGAGGACTCCTCAGTGCCTCAGTTTTCTTAAATGATAAACATTAACAAAGTTGTGAAAACTTTTAGGACCTCTAATTCATGTATTCTTTGTTCACAAGCAGGACAAGAAGAGAGACAAGACCAGAGACACAACAGAATAAGAATCAACAGAGATTTAGGCAAAGAGAAGTCTTTTTCCTTGATTTTTTTCTCCTCCAGGAATTCTCTATCTTCCTCTCTTTGTTCATAGTATCTCACGGGATAATAAGAACATTCTATTTCATTTCTCCACTGCTTCAAAGAGAAGGATTAAATTTTCATCCCTGGAGAATATAGCCATTGGTTAAATAGAATGGTGGTTATAATAAAAGAACTGGCTTCATTTCTCCCTACTATGTAGAAAGGGTCACTAGACAAATGTATTGGACACTGATATGCACAGACATCATCAGAAAAGAGGTAAAAGATCCAAAGAATCTGTGAGGACACAGGCTTGTCTGTCCTTTAGTTGACAAACATCCTGATTGACCTCTCACTTTTCTTTCCTAGTAAAGTCTGTGCTTCTCTTATAGATCACAAGTAGTCGTTTTGACACCAGGAGAGTATCCTTGGCTTTCTGAAACTTTGCCAGTCTTTGTCTAAAATAACCCTCTCACTCATACTTTAGTAAGGGCTGATTATTTGTGTGAGAGAAATTGATACACATATGGAATTCTTGCATTGTAAACTCCTCGAGGACATAGTCCGTAGTGTAGACTGTGACGGTCACATTAATATGCATGAGTGCATATTAATGAAATTCATGCTCTGTACACACCATGAGGGTGTGGAGTTATTAATGTAGATCCAGTGATGTGGAAGTCCAAGATTTCAAAAAGGTTAGAGTTTTGTTGAGTGGCAGGATGACTCAACACCGTTCAACATTCTCTAAGGAGGTACGACACATGCTAACCACGGGAGTTCTGTCAAAGAGACATTCCTGAATTGAGATTAAACATCACCAGTATTTTGCTTCTGGTCATACAGAAGGAAATATGTGATTGATTTTTTTTCTCTGCAATGAGGTTGACAATGAATATATGCTAAACCTATGTTAGGTATGTGCTAATAATTTTTACATTTAAGTTCAACTTTAGGTCTGTTTAACATGTTAAGATTAATTCTTTGTCAGGTTCATGGTTCTGTGCTTTGTGGGGTGTTAGCAGTATCCTAGGGAAAAACAGCTCTCCCTCTTCCCAAAAGAAACAGACAGAAATGTCTACAAATATTTGCAAAAGGCTTACAAAACAGAATTTCACTCGTGGCTGAATAGCACTGTTTTAGGGAAAGATTTCAATTAATATGTATTCCAAAAATAAGGTACTAGTGAAACACTAGAGCAAAGTTTTTCTAGTCTACCTCATAATGAAAAGGAAAGGTTGGCCTGTTAATCTACAAGGCACAGCCTACTGCGAACATGAGTAATTCAAACTGCCATCATTCTTAATGGTTTTATTTTACAGTTTTGCAAATATCTTATTCTGTAATCATTCCCTGGGGGCTCTCAAGTAGAAACTGAGTCTTTATAAATCAATAAATAATAGATCAGCATAGGTCATACTTGTAATAACTAAGCTTCTGTTTGCTTTCCTTATGCTTTTAATTAAGTCTTTGAATCTGGCTTTGTTTCTCAGCACATAGTTCACTTTAATATGGATATACAAATTAATGTACATTGGAACCATAAAAAATTAAAATCAGGCAAGGTTCTAAAAGAAATTTAGTTGCAGTAATTGAGAATTTTAATTTAATAGCTGCTTCTTACAACACATTCATATACCATTAGGTATGAGACAATACCTAAAACTGGGCTAGCAATGATTTTGTGGGTAAGTGGATTTTACTTTTTTGTTTGAAGGCATATTAAAATAGTTCTTCTGGGTAATATTGCTGTTCTGTAAATAGAAGTGGATCAAAGAAAGGGCTGGAAATTGGTCAAATATATAGACTATGTAGGCAATTAAATTGGAAAATATATTCATAAAATACTGTTTCCTCCCTAAATATAAGATCATTTTCCATTTATTTGATTTCATACAGGAAATCTTCTCTCAGTTTCTACAGCAGCTAAAAGGATACATTGCAAATAATTATCTACTACTTTGGAAAAATAATGGAGATATGGCAAATACTATGTAAAACAAATGATATATGCTAAGTGTTTAATATTTGAATTTTAAGCTGAACCAGTATAACCACTAGCACATTCAAATTTTTGTAATAATTTCATTAAACATTTGCTTCTTTCCTCAACACATGACCAACACTATAGAAAATACTTAATTTATTCTCTGGAGTAATGTTGAGTTTATAAATGTGTTACCAATGCATTCTTTCTTCTGTTATTCATTTCATAACAATCTGCCATACATAGAGCTTTTCAGTGTTCAGAAGTGATTACATATTTAACAATGTTGATAGGTGGTGTAAACCTCACAAAAGAAATCCTGAGACAAGGATTACATATGGTAAGAACATTCTTTTCCAAGTAGACATGTTTCCTCTTTCCATACCCTTTAAATTACTGATTGAATATTAACATTTGTATTTGTTTAGATTTGTCTTGAAAGATGAAATAGAAACACCATCTAGGTTTCAAAGTGCCTAAAGACTGACTGTCTTTCCTGTCATATTGCCTGTTTGTTTTAGATATTTAGTTATTTGTAGACTTGTAACCATTTTTTTAACTTGAGCAGCTTTGCAGGAATCATATGAAGCGATGGTTAATGGTTATGAAACTTCTTGGTACTTTAGAGGATGCTTAAATATTAGAGTGACACAGAAGACCAAGCTACAGAGAAGGAAGTATTCTTTGTTTGTTTGTTTGTTTGTTTTTCAAGTGTGCTATCCAGAGAGTGATTAGTTTTGAGTGTGTGTGTGGTTGGGGTGGGGGTAAGAGCAGAGATCAGCATCAGTGTCTCCCTTTACAGCTCCCTATTTTATTTTTCTTAATATTTTCATTAATTCTTTAAACATTTTATACAACATATTTGGATTGTAATCACTTCCTCATCCCTCTTTACCCAGATCTGCACCCACCTCCCGACCCCCTCCCAACTTTGTATCCTCTTTTATTTGTTAGTTATCCAATGTCTTGAATTTGTACTTTCATAAACTCCTGAGTGTGGGGTCATCCACTTGATCATGGTGGATCTGCCAGAAGATACACCCTTAAAGGAAATAGACATACCATCTATCATACCTCAACTCTCTGTAGCTCCTCCATTTATGGGTAGAAGCTCATGAACCCCTTCTCAGTACGTGGTGGAATGTTGACTAGATTGATCTTGCACAGAAAACCTCAGCTGTTGTGAGTTAAAGAATATTCTGGTCCTGTCATGTCCAGAAGATACTATTTTGCTCTGGTCCTCCCTCCTCTGGTCCTTACAATACCCTCCCTGCTTCTGTAATGGTGCCTGAGCCTTATGAGGGGCATCGTATAAATGTTCCATTTGTAGATGAGCACTCCACTGACATTTCGACTAATTGTGGGTTTCTGCATTAGCCATCGTCTACTCCTTCATAAAGATGCTTGTCTGGCAAAGAACTAGAGCTGAACGAATGTACAGATAGAGAGATATAAATTTGGAGAACAGTACATTATGTTGGCATCCATATCAACATATCACCCTGAGTGGCCCATGATCTAGTCTGATGTTGACCTTATTGTTTGACACAGGCTCTCGCTGAAGATCAGCGAGATCACCCATTGTTCAAGCTGGCTTGACAGGGAGCCTCAAAGACCCTTTGGTCTTTGAGTCTTAGAATTGCAAGCATATGTCAGCATTCCCAGCTTTGGACTTGTAATGCAAACTCAGGTCCTCATGACTTTGTGGCAGCTGCTTTGACTGACTTACTTCTCTAACCCCAGTGATCACCACACTTTGATTCCTTGAAAGGATTTGGCATGCTGACCTGCATTATCCTGTGCTGTGTGTACGTGTTTATATATATGTGAGTGAAGTCTTTGCACAGGGAATTTGACTAACCCTTTTGGCCCTATATGCATTATGCTCCTGATAGATTGAGAAATAAAATGCTTATATGCTAATAACTAACCGATTTGTAACATTGCATTATGTTTTTCAAAGACCCTGAATATCTTTTTTGTTGTTTTTTTCACCCCATATTATTACATTTCATCTGGAAATAGCAATTTTAAGCTTTTCCTAGTCAGCTACAGTGAATAAGTTCTACTTCTGCACAATTTTTATGTCTTAAATCTGTGATAATGTATTCAAGAGAAGAAACCAGATAAGAATTGGAGAAAAATTGCAAGATAAACATAATATAAAGAAGCTGTCATTTACTCGATTTGTAGATCACTGAGCATTTTAAAGATGTGACAGGGATACTTAGATTATCAAATTGCTTTTTTTTTTTTTGCTCAAGTATAGAGGTATAGGTTTGAAAATGAACTATGTTGTGTATATTGTGGAGTTTGATGAGCACACCCTTACTCTTTCAGCAAAAAGCAGAAAATTCTATAAAACTTAGTGTTTTTTCTTTTATTTTCTTTCTTTCTTTCTTTTTTTGTTCTAGGATCAACATAGGAAGCTCACAACCTCTGCTTCAGGTTTTGTTTGCTGGCTTTGGAATTTTAAACACATAGACGTTCTCCAGAGTATGGAATATAAAGAAATATGGGCAAACTTGGCATTCAGGACACAGACCAGCCAACAACATTTAAAGTTATTCCCCTTCAGCCCTATAAAATCAATAGTCCTGTTAGATAAAAGAGGCTTTTCTAGGAGGAAATGATGAGGAGTACGGAGGAGCATCTGAAAGGTTCAGAGGGGATAAAGGAAGACTTTAGCTTAATTGCCAAGGAGAATATGCAAATTAGATTCTAGTAAACACAGGCATACCAAAAACGCAAGTACAGACAATATCAAAGCAAAACAAGAGAATACAAAAAAGAACATTATTTTCTAAGCAGAATACATCGTGTGTGTGTGTGTGTGTGTGTGTGTGTGTGTGTGGTTTAGCATTGTCCTACAATGTGATGAATTTTATCTTAAGGTGAGCTACGCAGACTTTTATGTCAGTTTGCATATGCTTCAACAAGAGGCACAGTTCTAAATTTGCTTTTGCATTTCCTTGAAGCATACAATATTTAAATTAAAATTAATTTAATTTAATTTACATGTAAATTAAATTAAAAACAGAGAGCTTTATGTTCCAATCTTTCCATTATTTTTTTCTTATAATGACTTTCATCAATCCTGACAATGTTTCTGCCTCTGTCTCCCAGTATAAATGAATATCTACCACCAAGTTTTGCATTGAATATGAACTTACGAGTATTTTATGAATCAAACATTGGCCTTGAATCCAAGCATTTCATTTATGTAGCCGTTGGATGACCTATCCACCCATGTACCTCATTTGGCTTTATGAATTTTGCAGAAAGCCTTCATGTTTATTTTCTGATGTTCACACATGTGCTTGTAATGCACTCTCCATCTCCATCCGCCTCCGTCGACTTTGTGCTGCTCACCTGAAGTAGGGCTCAGTGTGGTGACCTGTAGTCCTCTTATTCCCCTGGTGGGATACCTGAGTAAACCAAGATGCTTGCAAATCTATAATCTCAGAGAAGTGCCTCTCCCTCAGGTGCTTAGAATCAAATCCACAGCGCTGTACACTTTAGACATACAACCGCCCCTGTCCCACACCTGCAGCCCCAGGGAAGTGTTCTGATTCCTTGGAGAAATGCTTACCTTGGCAAGTGTCATTTGGAATCTTTCCATAAACTTGTATTTTGCACTTCATCAGAAGTAAATGTGTGACACACACCAGTGATTTACCACAGGGTCATTATCTACAGTATCCCATTGCTTCCCTTTATCATGACGATGAACTTCTCATAATGGTTTCAGCCTAAAAATTCCTTTTTTTTTTTTTTCTACCAGCAAAACCCTCTCAACTCTGGGATATTTTTTCTATCTTTCTTCAGTTACTTCAAAGTGAAGATACATTTTCCTGGTCCCCTTGTTGGCTATTTTTTTCCCAAGGAGATTCCTGTTTTCATCTTGTTTCACACTTACCTTCCTATGATTAGTGTATTTTGTCCGACTGCAATATCTGTATTTGACTTCTGTAAACCTCTGAAATATTTTTAGAATAAGAGTAGCTATAAATACAAGAATGAATAAGTAAGTAAGAAAAGGATGGAGAAAGGGCAGAAACATAAATTATAACCTCAGCCTCAACAGGGAAAAGGAAAGGTTAAAAGTCACAGAAAACTCTCTCGTCTACTTGAAGGGTGACCTCATATGAAACAAAAGACAGCACAGACTGTAGGGACACTAAAACAGCTTGCTTCTGCACGCTTTCCAGGAAATGTTCAATAGTCTTGCTCTTCTATAAGGACCACATTAGTCAGATGCCCTCTCTCGATTTCCTCATACTGACAATAGCATAGGCATATGCTTACCAAAGTTCTACACTGAAGGCCAGACTCGGTTTCTGATATGATAGCTCTAGGAAATTTTCACTAAGTGAGTGATATATGTAATTCTTTATACATAGTACTCTATGCATACTCGTGCTTGGCCTATGCATTGGAGAACACTTATTTAAGTTGTCCCAGTAAAGTTAGACTAATAAAAGTACTTTGACAAGAGGCTTGGGAGATGATTCTGCAGTTAAGAGCATTGGCAGCTTTTCTAGAAGACATGGGAGATTGGTTCCTGGTACTCACACAGTGGCTCACAACCATCTGTCACTCCAGTTCCAGGGGATCCAATGCACTCTTCTGGCCCCAGGGGCACCAGGCACAAATGTGGTATAAAGATATACTTACACATATCATCCATATACATATAATAAAAATTAAAGTTAAAAAATAGTGGTACAAAGGTAACCATTCTCAAGGAATCCTGCATCACATTCATTCATGATTGCTATTTTTTCCAGGTTCTTTTGCATACGAAGAGACTTCTTTACTTTGAACTATTGTAAGATAAATTGGTCAGAGATGCCTATATAATACAAAAGTTCAAGAAATGCAAAACTACTATAATGGTTAGTATTGATTTTTCAATTTGATAGGATCTAGACTCACCCAGGAGATCAATGACTAGGCATGCTTGTAGGGAAGTTTCTTCCTATATTGGGTTACTTGAGTGAAAGGATCCACTTTTAACTATTGGTGGCAATATTAATGAGATAGAGTTCTAGACAGAATAAAGAGGAGAAAGCCAGTTGAGCAGAATACTTACTTTAGCCCATTCTGCTTCCTGGTGGTGAATGCAAGGTGATCAGATGCTTTAAGCTTCTGCTGCTGTGTCTTTCCTATTGTGATGGACTAAACCCTCACAATGATCCAAAATAAACCCTTCCTGTTTTAGCTGCTTCTCTCAAGAGCTTCGTCACAACCGTGAGAAAAAGTAACTAACATAGACGTGTACAGTTTAACACTTTTCTATTAAGACTCTTTTATTGACATTTCCTCTGTGGGACAGCATGTCCTTGGATTTGTTCTGCAATCACGCCAATTATTTTTCATTCATCTAACATGTAAACTTTCCCAGTTTTTTAGATAGTTGTATAAGGAAAATGAAGTTGTTAGGAAAATAGCAAGAAGATGGCTAAGAATATGGCTTAGCTGCTGGGATCTCACTCAGTGTTGGCACCTTAGTTTCCTTTTTGATTGATAAAATGATGCTTTGAAATTGTTAAAGACTCTTGGTTAAATACTCTTACTTACCATTTATTCAAAAGTTTTGCATGACTTCAATATATATACATATATATATATATACATACATACATATATATGTATATATATATATATATATATATAAAATATTTTTTAAATCATGATTTCTACAGCTGCCCAAAGAAATTTCTGTATCTAATTTCTCTTTCCTAAATATTTGTGATATTCAGAAGAGGATACCGAGTGTATATGACAATAAAAGGTTATATAGAACATCTCTGTTGTATTTTCTATTAAACAATTTTCCTTTAAGATATTTTCCTCATAAGTCAGCCTTGTGTATCTTATGACAAACATTTCACAGAGGTAGCAAAATGGTATCAATTCATCTCATGGGATTCTAAATGCTGCCATGTCTTTTCTTTCCAACATAAACAAAGTGATATTCTCATGGCCACAGGATTTCAAATGCAAATTGCAGCCTGAGGAAGTTTCAAAGATATAGAAACACCAAGTTGGCAACTATCACAGTGCCTCCAGGCCTTTCCACTTTTTCTTTGTCTGCTTTTCCACCAGCAGCAGTCACAGGGAAGCTGCTTATTCTTACCCCTACTCCAGCTATTCAAAATGCAGCTACTGCTTCATGTGTGTTTTTTCCAAGGTAGAATATTTAAGGCCCAAATAAAATGCAACTAGCATATTAATATAGATCTGTGTTTATATTTTAATATATGCATATATATATATAATAAGCCTATGCATTATAAAGAAAAATAAAGTAGGAAATAGCATACAACAAACTCTGTGCATTCTGTGCATGTAATTAAATACAATGAAACAAATATTATATGTAGCATTACCTAATGTAATAATGTATATGATTAATATATGTGATAATGGTTGCATTCATTGAATTTATTCTGTTTTCATATTAACATTAATATTGTACAATAAATAACCATATATATGTTTGTGTATGTTTTATATGGTATCTCTATTAGTTTTGTATATATTTTGTAATATTTGTAATTATTTAGAGAGAGAAAAATGGGAGAGTTAGAGACAGATAGTGATAGAGACAGTAGTTTGAATTAAAAAGTCAGACAACTACAACTTATGCTTCTTTCATTGATTTAATTTTGGAAGTTTTGCTTCATGTAACACTCAGAGTTGAGGTAAATGTGTGATAATAGAAGAATCCAGCTCCCAGCGTCTTGTTACTATTAGAACTATGGAGTGAAGGATGGAAGAAGATGGAGAATGTGTTTCTAAGGCTGTGTTTCTAAGGTGAGACCTTCTGGAGTCCAGTCAGGAATGTGAGCTGAGATTCAATGTAATTAGATGTCAACACCAAAATGGGGTTCAAAATTGGGGAAGCTATATTCAAGGATGACCTTGAGGAGTACGTCTTCCTTAGAGGACTTTAATCATCAAGGGGAGAAAAGAGAAAAGATATTTGTATAAATATGCATTTTAAGTTGAAAGTTAAGACTTTGATATGACCCAGTGGAATTATTGGACCTTATGCCTAGTTAAGTTTAATGACAGAAAACTAATGTCAGTTCCACCTGATTGGCTCAGTGACTATCAATGTTAGGCTGCATGTTTTACTGCAGCAGGTTCTCAATTGTCTCAAAAGTATTGCATTCAGGTCTGGATGAGATCAGAGGGTGCGCTGATGCACCACTCACTACCTCCTACAATCTGATGGGCAGGGGAGTGACTTTTCTCAAAGTCAGCATGACAAAAGCAAACAAGGAATCCCTAAAGCTGGAAGAAGTCTTCTCACAGTGCCCTTTTCACTATGCCTACCTGCATACAAATGACTGCTTCAATCACCTAGAATCTGAAGAATGACTGCTTTATCCAATCATGTTTAAATTGCACAGGAGTAATGATAGGAATCAAAATGAAAGAAATTCCCCAATCTAAGCCTTAACAAAATGAATAGATTTCCTCTGTCTGCATTCACTATAAATTCTTATCTATAAGTACAAAGAACTACAGACAGCTAAGGAATGCTGAGAGCAGGAGAAATAGTCTTCCTCAAGGTAGAGCACAGCAATTGATTATTCAATACTAAATGGTTAGCCCTGAAAACATACATACTACCAACTGAGTAGGCTGTATTTATATATTTGGGAATATGTATGTATGTACAGATACAAAATATGTATATCCATACATGTATAACAAAAGAGACCATAAATTTGAAAAGGCAAGGAGGTATGGTATATAGGAGGGTTTGGAAGGAGGAAATAAAAGGGATGAGTGATGTAATGTTTTTTATAAAAAGTAATATAAGAGAACTAATTTTTAAAGAACAAATTGTATATCATAGAATTTGAAGTCTTATACTTAGGTCTGTATTTCTTTCAAAGCATTTTCTATTATAGTGTATGGATTTTATTAGTGAGATTATATTCAGTGGGTTTTTCATTGTTTAAGTCTGTATAATTCTTTCCTTAACTATACTTTCCTGTTGAACATATACAATAGTTCATAAGGGTCCTTGACAGTTCGGTGAGCATGTATAGAAACAGCCTTAGGGTTCAATGTATCCTAAGAATAAAAAGAACACACACTGCCCTGGATTCAAAAGGTAAATATTTCCTTTACACTTCAGAGGTGGCTCTCCTGATTGAGCCATTGATGGGGTGAAGTACAGTCACATCTTTTTACAATATGAACATAGCAGGGTCATCAGAATACAACTTGTGTTTATAGACTGGCAAAATATGTAATATAAATGTTTTAATATATTGGAAGTTTAAAATAAAAAAAGGCCTCAGGAGACAGTTCAGATGGCAAAATGCTTCCTGGATAATATGGGGACCTGAGTTAACAGCACATGCTTGTCATTCTAGGCCTGGGAGAACAGAGATGGCTGGATCTCAGATGCTCACGGAATAGCCAGCCTTCATTTAGAGACCATCTCAGAAACCAAAGAAACCCAACAAAAAACAAACAAGGTGGCTGATATCTGAGTAATAATACCTGGTGTAGTTGACTTCTGCCCCCACATTGATGCATATTTCTTCACATATTAACACATACATGCACAATAAAACAAAATAAGACAAAAGTAAGAAAAATGAACCTTAAAAGTTGTGTTTGAGTTCACACATTGCGTGCGCGCGCACACACACACACACACACACACACACACACACACACAGGGAGACTTGATTTTCATCATCGTTTTCCAATTTGAATTATGAAGTACTTTATCAACTCCGGGAATTGAGTATTGATTTTTAAAAGCGTATTTAAACTATTTTGCTAAGAAAGGAATTCTTGAAAATAGATTGCTATAAGTTTCTATTCGAGGACATCAGCACTTAATGTCTTCAACAGAGTATGTTGCAATGTCTGAATCGGTATTTATAGTTAAATTACATTTAATTAAGTACAAAAAATATAATAATTGAAAACCAAGTTGTTAATGGATACAAGCATTTAATGCTTGTTTTTCCATAATCTATTAGCAGAATTCTAAGAAAGACAAATAGTCATTTTTGTCTATAGCAATTTTTATACAAAGTTTGTTTTGTTTATGATTTTCTAATGTAACTGCTACTGTCTTTATTTTGGTGAGATTCTTAGAAAACTCATTATATAGCATACTATATAGTATGTATAGTGTAGTATAGAATATTGTTCTCTATTTCTCATAATACAATTACTTATAGATCTTTATGTACAAGAGGAGATAATAACCAAAGCCCTTATATAGTCTGAGATGCTTAGTTTTTCTTAATAATTTTCTTAATAATTTTTAAACATTTTAGTTTTCTTAATAAGGGATTGATTTAGTGAAACATTGAGAAAATAGCTCATAGAATTCTCATATAACTACTCATTATCTCCTATTATTTACACTATAAATTACTATGTAGTATTTGTCAAAATTAAGGAGCCATTGTCAATACATTACTATTAAGAAGCTAAAATTTTTTATCCTTAGTGCTTAGATTTTACCTCCTATCATTCTCCGCTCTGGGATCTTGTGCACACACCACTTCACATTATTTCTCATTGGGTCTCTTTAGGTTTCTCTGTGGTGTGACTGTGTTCTATGCTTTCCATGACCCTGGCATTCCTGACAAGTATTGGCTGGCTAGTTTGAAGGAAGAACTTCTGATGAAATGTGTTTGCTCTTTTATTATAATTGGGAAGGAAGACCATGTAGTCAAAGTTTCTTTTGTACCACATCATAAGTTCAAATCCTATCAAGTCATTATCAAGTGATAATGGCTCCCATTGCTTGCCTTCTTTTTCTTTCCCTTGGGTAATTTGACCTTTTCCCTCCTTTTACTTATTTTTGCTTTTCACACCAGTGCAGATGCACCAAAGTCCAGTCAGCTGGCTTTTGTGTTCTTTTAATACAACATCAGTGATGGTTGGGAAAATACTTTCTTATACCCTGACACTAGGAGATATATCCATCACCAGTCCTAGAACCATTCTTTGTTCTAAGGACTCCTGAGTGATAGTTGTACAGGAAGTTACTGTCATTGGGATGCCATTGTTTCAAGCATTCCCAGTCCATACTGCTAAGAAGTCAGTGTGAGTATATAAGCCCTGTACTGATTGAGTTTTAATCAGCCCTTAAGTAAATGTTCTGCCTTAACATAGACTGTTCATGAATTTGTCCAATATACTAAATAATGCACTTTTATCCATTCTCTTTTGCATTATTAAATGCAAATAGTAAGTTATAATGACATTCCATTCTCCAAATTAATAACAATTAATCATCAGATTTCTACAAAATAAAATGATGGGACTGTAATTACTGGGACCTAGATGTTGTAAGAGATGTAAAAGCTGTCCTCTGACCTCCACACTCACAGACTGCTACACGCATAACCTACTCCAGTAAATAAAGCACAATGAATATTAGTCTCTAAACTTCCTTTAGAGTTTCTATAAAAATACATCATACAAAAATGAAGCAGAACTTGAGTTAGACTCAAGGAGAAGCAGGGTTTTGGTGAGTTTTAGCATGCTGAAAAATTTAGTGTTTTGTTTTTATTCTTTTGGTCAGTGTTTCTTCTACCACGTTATGGATTCATGAGTTTAGCTGAACATTGTTAATCATCAGGCAGTGAGAACATTCTGACCATAAAAAATAGGGTTGATTCAGGTTTAAACAGAAGGAAAATGGTTTTGTATTTTCTTCCTGGAAAGATTTCAGTGTATTTGAATATGCAAATTTATATATTTGTAATACACAAATACACTCCATGATTCCTTAAGGAGGGCAATTTCACACACTAGATCAGAGAAAGAGATTATCGTAGATCTCAGACTCCTGTCCTGTTCAGCAATAGAGAAAGAAAGGAACTGTCTTCATTGAGTTACACAACTTCATACCCACTTTACAAATATTACCACAATTCACTTTCCCACCAAACCCACATATCTGTAATTGATCTATAATTGATCTTCTGCTGTTAGATCAGTTTTTAAATGACAGTCAGATACTACTTGATACTACTTGGATTTCTTCACCACTGTCTCCTGTATATTTTACAAACTTTTAGGACATGGATAATATTCTATCTTATGGATAATAAACAAGATGGAAAATGAGGAAAGCTTCAAGAATGCTAACACTGTCTCCATTGTTCTTCTTCAGAGCCACTTCGACTAACTGTGCAAAAGCTGAAACAATGTTTTCTAGACATAGATATCACATTTCCTCTCCAACATGATTACATTTGTTGCATGTTTCATAATGGGAACATGTTTCCTTGCTATCAACAGCATCAAATACAAGCCATATTCATTCTCAGTCATCTCCAAGCACCTAAAAGGATCAGTCTACTTCTCCTACATTTGAATGCAGCATGGTATATACAGATATGTAAGAGCATACACAAACCCATATGCAGTATATTCGAGTTTAATGTGAGGTACTTAAAACTAAATGCTGAAAGAACTAGCTTCCCAGTTCCACACTTCTAAAAATTAGCAGTATAATGTAGTCAAAGTCACCAAGCCACACTTTTTCCTCAACAAAAACCAGAGATCACAAGCCACTGAAAGAAAGCTAAAGTTGAGAGATGCATGGTATAAATATCAGGCTTTCAAAAATCAATATTGGCCTTGCAAGTAAATGATACAGAGAAAATTGTAAGGCAAATGATCTGTTGATTTCAGGAGCATGTTATGACCAGGTGGAAATTCTATTGCTCTTTGTGCTGACATAGACTTTCACAATCTTTTGGAGGATCATCTGGGGATTTCAAGTTAGTGTGAGGGCCAACATGCTTTTCAAAGTGCCAGTGTCTCTCAAAGTATGAATCTGTTTAAGCCAAGCAGACCTTTTTAAACAGGAGTAACTCTCCTCTATATCCCTCTCCAGGTTTGGCAGCATGAACTGCCTACACTCTATGAATTTGTGGGCCTTAATGTGATCCTTCTTGTCTACAAAATAAAGCAAATCAGTGGCAGTACATGAACGGAAAGTTCTTCAAAATAAAATTTAAAACTAGCAAAAGTGTGTTAAAACTAAAATAATAAGATTTTAAATTACCACACTGTAAGCTTTAAGAGATATAAATGTCTATCCTTTTTGCTTACTGTTTTATTTGTTGCTCTGAAAGTTATGTGTATTACAGTAGAGAATGATTCACTGGATATGTGTTGAATGAAGAATATTAACTCAATAAAAGAATCAAGGGCTTAAGGAATAGAAACACTTGTTTTTATTTCATCGTTTAACTTCCTGTTCCATGTAAAGACAACTTTAAATACCTAGGGTTTATGCTGAACTTCACTTCAGCAAAAATGCAGGCAATACAAACACAAGTGGAAACTTTGGTATTGTGTGGAGGTCTTTTAAAATTGATGCTGCAAAGAACATAAACAATTGGCATAAAACAATTTGGAACTCTTAAAATGAATATAGGAACTTGAACAATTATATCCTCACTATAGGTTTCCACTTGTTCATATAAATACACCAATTTCTTTCTTCATTTGGTCTTTAACTACATAGTATGCTATGTAACATGTTTTGTTGTAAACTGCAAAACTGTTCTGAGTGAAATAGGAAGAGCAGATGCCAATAATGATAGTTTCAGGTGAGGAACTAGACTCAGAAGTATAAAATATTTTAGAAAAACAGGGCACATTAAAATTTAAGTTTATGATCATAAAAAATATCAATAATAAAAATAAGTTAAAAGCAAACACTAGCAGTAATACAAGGGACACCCAGCTACTCCTTAAAGACCTCTCACATTCTATTTCATGTTCTGTTTCTATTAATTTTTACTAATGGGACTCTGAAGCACTTGTTACTTTTAATTTGATTTCTCAGATAAAAATACAAAGTCCTGCTGAGATTGAATAACTCTCACTAGACACACACACACACACACACACACACACACACACACACACACCTAACAAGTGATGGAGGTGCAAGTCTATATTTATCCTACCAGGTCCTGTTTCAGAAAGCTTGGCCATGCTTACTCCTATTCTTTCCCATCATGTCGATGACTATGTGCCGAAATGATGGACTAGACATGCTAGTGAATAAATCTTTCTGTTCTTAATATAAATTACCTATCTGATTTATGTGTGCATGTGGGGTATTTTCCGCACTGATGGCAGTGCACTGCGTTTGTATATTTTAGAGGATGTCTACCATGGTGAGGTTCACAGATCAACTAAATCATCATGTGATGGCTAACTGATTCCTGATAAATACTGCATATACAAAAAGGCCGAAATTACCCTAGCAACTACACAAATTTCCCAGTGACTTTGTTTCTCCTCTGTAAGATGCTGGAAAACTTCTTCAATTCAATAATGAGATTTGGGGTCCACACTCTATGGGATTCCCTTTGTGGTTTTTCAGTTTTACACGAGATTATTAACCATACAACCACATTCCAAGACATATTCCCAAAGCATACATGTTAGATCCTGACATGTTTTTCCAGTTATTCCAGTAACTTCTAAGATAATACGTGTAAATTGTATCCTAAATTTACAGTTTCTCAGTAGCTGAAGTTTAAGCAGAGACTCCAACAAAGCTCAAAACCACCATTTGGTGGCCTTTTCCTTATAAGAGTAATTTTAAGTATCTTGTGTTTTTCCTGAACTTTACTTCAAGATGTTTCAAGTTGTTGAACAAGCATGTAAGTTGATAATCAAGAATCCCTGTTGGTTGGTTGACTGGATACTTGGTAGTTTGTTAAGAAGGGAAGTGTGAAGAGATGAAAATGAATGCAACTTTAAGTCTTCTCCTTGAGAGTATTGTTTGGGACTTTGCTCCTTTGATATTTTGCATTCAACATTGTGCTTGACTGACAAGAAACTCACTGTAAAAGGCAGGTTTCCTCTGAGATAAAGCTGGTTTCCATGGTGCTGATATGTATTTTTTTTTTCATTTAAAAGCTATGGGTGGGTCCTTACAGAAGTGTGTTAGATGCCCATGCCAAGCACAGGCCACTCAGGGCAACAGGAGGGAGACATGTGTGATGCATATAACACCAGCATGTGCAATGTTGCTTCATGCATTGTGGCTCACATTTAGAGAAAAGAAACTTCATTAATTTGAGGTGTATATCATAAGGCCAGTGAGTCATGTTGGCTATTTTCACTTTGAAAACAACTTTCAAATGGTTGATTGTGATTGTTTAAGACTTGGATAAATGCTCTGATGCGTATGCTCATACATCTTAAAACATCCTTTTCTACTTCTGTCCTTGAACTGTTGAACATGTGGGTGATGTAGGAAAGGAAAGTGCTCTCATAAGTAAGTACAGGGCACTGCAATGTTGGCTGGCAGAATCATTTCTAACACAGGGTTGTCATTTTCAAAATGTAAAACACAAAAGCAAAACACCAATTAAGTTAATAACTACAAGAAACTGTTGACACATTCTCATTACTTCATATTCTTCACATTATTGTTTTACTAAACTAAGTACATTTGATTGCACCCAAAGTCCAGGCTTAAACATATCTTGGGAAAAGATTGTTTTAGTTACAATCAATCATGAGTCTTTAAAAAATGTTTGGAAATCTATCACTATAGAGTCTAAACTATCTAATAAATATATACTGCCCTTCTCCATAGTCTAGAAGAAACATGTAAAGTTAGTATTTGGAGTTTTTTCTTTCCTTAAAAGTTAGATTTCATGTGCCTAAACAAAATGTCCTTCAAACAATAAAGTTATTTAGGGTTTGAGGTAGGGAGACAAATTCAATTACAAAGGCAAATAAGCAAGCAGTAGATTCTTAGTTTTTCTTAGGGGCTCATTAGATGAAGATCAGTACAGGTGTAGTCACTCAGGGACCTGGGCTGCTCAGGAGCCTCACTGCAAACTACTCTGCAAGGTGCCCACATGCTCAATCAATTCCTAGAAAGAGTGTGGATTAGAAACCTAGGAGTCCCAGGCTTCCTATTTTGCTAATTGGGAGAAGGAGAAGCTGGGAGACCTGTCAGCTGCCAACCATTCACCCCTGACTCTCCATGCAACCGTCTCTAATAAAAATAGGAACTAAGAAGATACTCTGAGAATTGAAGTATAGAACCCACATTTGTTTGAAAGGAAATGTTTAGAGGTTGTCAGTGCCCAGAGCCCAGACCTCTACTGACCAGATCTTGTAGTTGGGGCTGTGAGGTGATTCCATAACACAGTGGCCCTCCTGTTAGTGATGCTAGCCTTTTGTTCCGTTCGTGACACCCCAGGTTTATCTTTAGTGTCCCAGTATTCTCTTTTTAATCTCTTGGGCTATCTAAGCCTCACCTTTCCCAGGAAGTTGCCTGGTTTGGGGTTTTGATATTGAGTGGCTGTCAGGTGGGTAGGATCGCACAGGGAAAGGCAACTTTAGTATTCATTGACTATCCTGTCTGCTCCTTGCACTCTCATACTCTCTCCAGGGCACGCGTCCAGACTTTCTAGACTCCATACAGAAGAACCCAGTTTAGAGATGAAAACTTGGAGGCTTTAAGCTAACATGCTTTCCGATATTCCCACGGTGCTAGTGGTTTGGGATTCTATTCTTAAGGTTCTGTCATGCTTGTGTGTAACCAGGACTAGTGGAATGATGGACATGCACTTAGGCATCTGGAAGGGAGATTTCACCCAGCCCCCAATCTCCCAATTCAAATGGTCAAAGGTGCGCACGGACCTGATGCCTAGAGCAGGAGCTACCCTAGCTGAGGCTGGATCCCTGCACTATTGCTCATGTTCTGGATCTCAGGTTGAAAAACCCGCCAACCCTACATCCCGGGAAAGCCCAGTACCTGCCAGGGGAAGCAGTGGCGCGACTCCCACTTTGTTGAGGAGCTTTGGGTGCGCACTGACCCCCACCATCCCCAGCTCTCCTTCCCACACCAGCGCATGCTGCCTTGCCAGGGACCCGCGGCGCCCTAGCCGGCCACAGGAGCAACCACGACCCCTGGAGCCCACAGCTCGGAGCGCTTCCGCGGGCTCACTCACCGATCCTGAGCACTTGCGGGGCGGTCTGAGGAAGGATATAGCACAGGAAATAAAGCAGTGTCCAGCTGGTGTCCCTGGTCCAGAGCCCGGGCTGGGTGAAGACTGTGCCGCGCTCCATCTCCCAAGCTGCTTAATTCATGCCGAGACACAGTCGTGGCCGCAAGCCGGAGAGATGCACCCAACTTGGGCTGGGTCCCCGCCTCATCCTCCCTGGATGCTCGGGTCTGCACGCCGCGCGCTCTCTGCTCTCAGGAGAGCGAGTCAGAGGGACCTCGCGTGGGAACGTGGAGCAGGCTTGCCAGACCGAGCTGCACGGGTCTTCTTGCACCGGTCGTTAGCCCATCATTGCTCCTTCTCTTCCTCCTCCATGGGCCGCAGACCTCCAAGAATCAGTAAGCTCCGGCTCCTGGAGCCCAGAGAGCAGCTGAGGAAAGTTGCTACCTCGATTTGCTGGGACGTCTCCCTCATTCGTCCTCTGGTCAGATGCAGAAGTGATGGGTGGGTGGGGGTGGGGGTGGGTAGAGGGTGCAGGGTGCAGTGAGGAAAGCAGAGGAAAGGGGAGAAGACACCAAAGGAGAGAGGGAACTGGGTGAGTTGGTGCAGCGCTCAGACCAAGCAGGCTGAGCTCCAGCAGGTTAACTGAGATACAAGCCCTGCTCTTGCTGCTTTCTCAGTCCTGCTTTCTCTCCTCCTCTCTTGGCCCCACCCTTTATTTACTGCCCGCCCCAGCCAACCCCACTAACCTAGCCAGACACACTCACTAAGTCGCGCGCATTCGCGCACGCGCGAGCGGACACACACACACACACACACACACACACACATACACACTTACACCACACAGGCACACATGCAGTCACTCTCCTTCAACTTTGCTCCCCAGTGCTGGGAAGTCCATTGAGTCTTGAGCCCCCAAGACAGATCAAATCTAACCTATTGGTCCCTAGGCAGAGGGAGTTGTGCTATCCTCTGTGAATGACAGCCTTATCCCTAGGCGCCTATGTGTGTGCCTGTGTTGGGGGGCGGGTGGTCTTAGAGATGCCTAGCACGTGATAGGAAATCGCCTCCTTGGAGGGCGATATTTAAGAAATTATCAGTTTCCATTTTTAACTCTGTCTAGGATGAAGAGAAAGGGAGAGGAGGAGGAAAAAGAGAGGGGAGGAGGAAAAAGAAGGAGGAGAAATGGGTACCCTCAGTCTTTTAAGATTTCAGCGACTCTTCCTATCTGGACTCGAGATAATATCTTGAAAATTGCTTCCATTTACAAGTGCAGAGCTGAGAAAGAGGCAGCTTCAGGCATGCTGCTTTTCTTAATTTCTTTTGACTGTCACATTTGAACACTGGAAATAGGCTATTTTAACAATGTAGGTTTAGAGACCATTTCTCTGTAGAAGGACTAGGACACTTCCCTGGGGAAATCAGCATTTGCTCATGTTGGCTTAATTTCCTTTGAGCTTTCTGGGGAATGCTCCATATAAATGTTTACTGGTTCTGTATGAACACCTCAAGGTGCTTTTTTTTTTTCTCCCCGAAGTTGGCATTTGGATAGTTGATCTAAATTAATTCATAAAAGAAACACCCATAGTTATATGAGTCCAGAATGTGAAAAATTACAAAAGTTGTATATCTTAAAATTGATTTACTCCACAAATGCATATTGATTAGCTTGTAGGTGGCGGTAGAATTCTGCTCCTCGAAGAACCCACCATGATAACAACACACCACCTCTTTCTAGAGAGGCTGTCGTGTCGATGCTGGGAGCTAGTAGTTCAGTGTGTGGAGTTCTCAGTTTTTCAGAACGAGGGTTGAGGAAATAGAGCATATACTCAGATAAGAAGAGAATTTGTGCGGATTTGGGGGTAGTCCTCACCAATGGAAAGGATCAAGGTCATATAGGTGCCTCTCTGTAGAAACCTGAATTTCTTGTATTGCAGAAAGGGGGCCTTATTAGTGTTGGCTAAATGAGAAGAAATGCAAAAGTAAGAAGAGTAGACAGAAACTGGAGAAAATAATCAACTTATTTCTAAAACCAGATAGA
This sequence comes from Cricetomys ansorgei, assembly GCA_026225945.1. NCBI lineage: Eukaryota > Metazoa > Chordata > Mammalia > Rodentia > Nesomyidae > Cricetomys > Cricetomys ansorgei. The sequence goes on from JAMJFZ010000199.1 coordinate 30,579,520, forward strand.
ATCAAGCAATGGCATGATCTGCCTCAGAAGACAGCCATACTTTCTATCCATCTTCCATCCACCCATGCAATGCATGTTTATTGAGGACCTACTTCCTGTGAAACATCGTGCTGAATCTTGAGCACACAGCAGGAATATGGATGCTGCCAGCACAAAATACGGAGTCATTAAAGAAATGTGGGTCCTGGGGATACAGCTCAGTGATAGAGCTCCTGCTTGGAAGAGATAGGCCCTGGGTTCTCTCTACAGCATAAAAAAACTCATCGGTTTCTGAAAACCATACTGTAGGTGCAAGGAAAGGAAGGAACCTGGCATCATTTAGGCATTTGTGAAGGACTGTTATCATATTGATCCTTTGATGAATAACAGGTAAATACTTCTTAAAGTGAGAATAAAAATTTTAAAAAACCTGTCATTTTTAAATAAGAATTTTATTAAGCACATCTTATCATTTATCTCTACATGGGATTTCCAAAGCCAAGGAATAGTAGGTAAGATATTGTATTACATTTGAGAATTAAGTTGGCCTTTGATCAACATTGGTCTAGGTTTTAGCACATTCTATTTTTTTCAATTTAGTTAATTTCTTTGCTTTAAAATCTCTCTCTAGTAGCTTGTTCGTGCTTACTCACATCTAGATTTCTCTTTACCTTGGCTTACACAAAGCGTACCTTTTCCGTGAGGAAGAATCCTCTAATTACAGCCAAGGAAATGTGTGTGACAGAATTACGTGCCACTTGCAGGTGAAAAACAAGACAGGGAAAGGGTATCTCACACAGTCTGTCCTCAGGAAACCTAAACTTCCAAAGATCTAGATGGAAGTGACGTGGATTCTACAGTCACCTTTTGTGAGAAAATTGTTCTGAATAGTTGTTACATGGCAGAAAACATGTAAAGCAGTGAACACTTTATGTTTTCATTCTGCAGAATCGTGAAATACTTGTTACTCAGCATAACCTAATCAATACTGACAGGTACACCCTCCAAGCTGTAAAATCCTTATATGTATGTATAGAATAATTAATGTAATGATAATACAAAAAGACCATTGAAACATTAAGCCACAGTATAACAATTATTTCCCACAACTCTTATTACTCAGTATATATGAGTTAATTTCTGCCGGATACATTTTGGCTGAAGGAATCCATACCTGCATTGCATTTCTAGTGTAAACATATCTTAGGTGATGATGACCAAGGAATTTTGTCTGCTACAAAATAAGTTAACAGTACTGGTCCAATTAATATGGATAATAGTATGATAACAGTATTGATATGATACTAGTATGATAATATGATATTATGATATATATTATAATAATATGTAACTGGTATGATAATAGTATGATAATATGATATGATATATGATATCATATGATAATAGTAACTGGTCTAAGTAAAGAAATTTTGCTAAAGTGCAAAGTTTCTTTAAAAGTGCAACCTTTTGGGATATAAGTGAATACTATCTTCTCATTGTTAGGAGAGATTAGATTCTGCAGGTTTCTTAAAAAATACACGGCTCACTTATGTTACTTTTCAGTATCATCTATAGGATTTTTATAAAGCTCAACCCAGAAATTGATCTCCTTGTTAAAATGCTTCTCTCTGCTAGCCATGCGTGCAGGCGTGTGGTGCTGAGTTCCCCATGAGTGATCGTCAGCTGCTGCTAATTTGTCCTATGCTTTTTAGAAAGGATGGGGTTTGCACGTTCATGAATCTAGTTACATTTTGGTCCAGAAATGGCTATGGTTATCGCAGAGCCTTCAGAAGAATACAATAAAAAAATGTTCAACTGAATGTATACCCTCCTTAATATTCAAATCTGAATCTTAAGCTTTGACTCCTATAGCGTGGCTGATAAGAAAGCATCACAATACGTATGCAGCGCTGTGCCTCCTAGGATGGTTGGTGGCATTACCTAAATGCTGATCCATTTTCAAATACCAAATTTCTAGATGACAACTAGATGCAGAGAAGAGCATCTAACAGTAAGCTAAGGAACTAAATGTTACAACTGTGTTCTCTAAATGCGGTGAGTGCACTTCGGGGTACTCACAATATTACCCAGGACACTTATGGTAAAACATCCTGTGACTTTGGAAGCTCCCTAGGAATATGTCATTACATTAGGATTAAAGCCCTAATCTTTATGCCTTTTTTTTTTTTTTAAGAAAACAAAGTGATGTCATGCATTTCTTTGATCTTAAACAGAGTTTAGGTCAAGGAGTTCCAAATCTTGTTCTTTGCTCAAATCCTCTTTACAAACTGCCGATTCACACAGCCAACTTTAGCCACCATTTGCAGATGACACAGTCTCTCACATTTATTTCAATGTGAGTACGGCCTTCCAGCCAGCTATTAAAACTGGAGACTTGGAGGTCGCTCTTGCGTTTGCCCTTGCAGTTTCCCTTTGCTATGCAGCTGATTCTCATATGTTATTGGCTTAAGCTCTAAGCCATGCCTTTAATCTACTTCTCTGTAACTTCACTGCTTTCACAGTAGCCTCGGGATTCCTAACTTCAAAACTTTGAACACTGAAACAGAAACTTTGGCTATGGAGCTTGTCTGGTTCATTTCATATCTTAAAGCCTTTTTTCTATATTCTCTCCACTAGATGTCAGTAGCACTTCCTCTCTAGTGCCAGCCAACATTATCTACAGAATGTCAAAAGGTGCTTAAGTATAAAATCACTCCTGGTTGAAACCACTACAGTAGAACAAGTCATTATGATCTTCCATCTTCTTTGTTATAATCCACTGTTTGATGCCTTCTTCCCATGGCTTGCTTCTTTTTATTAATCTTGTTCCCTTGATCTAAACTGGTCTCTCCTATTGGCCTATGCAATATTCTGCTCAGTACTGACATGCCTACTATCAACTCTCTAATGATTTTATTTATTGTATTATATACTTAACTCTTTTTCTGTTGCTTACCAAAAACTCCAGGGTCTAGTACTATGTCTGGCCCTGAGGTGGAGCCTGGTCATACTCATCAAACAAATAGGTGAATGAAAGATGCTGCCTCATATGCCACACAGCCTATGATCCATGTCTGTAATTCTGCTGGAACAAACTGAATCATCAGCTAAAATTCTCTTTTAATTTCATTCAAAATATTTACATTGATGAGTTTAATATTTATTGTTAGCTAGACATGTGTCATGTCTAGGAAAACTTGACTATAATCTTCAGTGTGTTTCTTCAGATTTCAGCAAACACTATGTGGAAGAGAGATTTCCCTCCACATTTCATTTCCCACACCATGGCTATCATGACACATACCCTAACAATTTTACTGTAGTTTCTTTACAAACATTGTTGACTTTGTGAACATGTGGTAGGAAGCAGCTGTAGTACAATCTTTGAAAGGAAGAAGAGCATCTTATTTATCCATCTGATCATAATATCCCAGCCGTGTGAATAAATGGAGTCTTGTGGAAAGTCTGAATTGAGTTGACACTTAGCTACTTCTATGTGTAAGCAGAGCTTACAGGCAAGTAAGACTAGTAATTCAGAGGGCAGGCACTCGGTATGGCCTAATTCCCAGAAGCTCTCTAATTACTACCCACTGCTGTAGAGAAGTCTTTAAGCCTTCAGTGCTTCAGTCATGACCCCAAGTATTTTGCCTAATAGTCTCCATTTTCATACCCAAGAAGAAGATAGCCTTTAAGAGTCAATATAATGGCAGCAATTTGTGATGATTCTAATGTCTGTTCTCTTCTGTTTATATGTAAAATAATGTTTTCCTTAAAACAATGGATGCATTCGCTGGGTGTAGTAGCATATGCCTTTTATACCAGCATTCTGGGGGCAGAGGCAGGTAGATATTCATGAATTAAAGGCTGACCTAGTCTATACAGCAAAGTTCCAGGCCACTTCTGGCTACATAGTGGAGGTTTTATCTCAAAAACAATCCCAAAAGTGATCCAATTACATTTTTTCTTATATGTCATGGACAACTTTGTTGTTTAATTTATTTATTATTCAACCTTTAAAAGTAAGTGTTGCTATTATACAAATTTTACCATGAAGGAAACTAAAACGTAGAGGGCAAGAACTTTGTCGAAAAATTCACAGCTAAATGATAGTGCCAGAGTTTGATGTGGGTTAATCCAGCACTAGATTCTATTTTGTTGCCGTTGTTTAATTAAACTAAAATTTGAATAATATATGGTTAGTCATTTAAAAAGAATCTATAGTTCCATGAGTTCACTTACAATGTAGTAATATCACTAACTTTCATTCTTTTGTGACAGGAAAGTTGTGTGTGGGATGGACACAGCCAGAATGACTTGAATCAGTTAGCTGATGAGTCATCGGGTTGTTGTGAGATCTGATTTTAAGTCCCAACAACTGAGAACTCTCTGAAAGTTTGGAAGATAATGCTAAAGTCAGTCTTAGCTTATGTGTTTTCCTGGTCTGATTTACAGACCATCTTGGGAATTGGAGGGGATCTACATTATTCTTCCTCTTATAGAGTACTTAGTCTTGAACAATTTTTTAAACTCTGGCTTGTGTACTAGACATGAGGCTGCATATATTTCCTCAGCAACAAAAGATTTCTGGAAACATAATGACCAGAATTTTAAAATCAAAGACATAAGAATCTGAATTGTTTCTGGCAGAGCTTGCTCACCTGTTTGTATTCTGTGGCTTCACTGTACTCTTGGTTCTGAACAGGTCACATATACTGTGTACTCCAACATGCTACCTGATGCTAAAAAATCTCTGCTGAAAACACCTAAGTTAGATTCAAGATTATTACATGCTGTGAACTGCTCCTACAGAAATATGATCTTTCAATTACGGAAAACAAAGACTTTAAATATTTTTATTGTCATTCTCAGCATGTAACTGTGAGACTATTATATCTTTGGATTTTAATTGTGTTTGAACATTTGCTTTGGAAAACTGTTCTTTGAGTTGCTTGCCTGTGTTTGACCAAACACAATGAATTTTGGCTTGGCATTGGGAAAAATTTCTAAAATGAATCTACACATATTTCTAATATTTTGTGCTATGTGTTTATGAAAAGTGGATTTCTCAGCATTGTTGTTTACAAAATCAATCAAGTATCAAATGACATTGAAAACTTATGAAGATATTCTACATCCTTCCATGACACATAACAGCCAAGGTTTAACTAATACATGTTGTGTTGCTGAAGCTAGAACCTAGAGCCGCACATATGCTAGACAAATACCTTGAGCTACATCCCAGCTCCAAAATATACTTATGTAAAAACTGTTCATCCACCTCACAAAGTACAAAGATACAAATTTTGAGTGTATAGATCAAGACTGAATTGCTGGAGTGTACATTGTTATTTAATCACCAATCCAGGTAGAAAACAGAACACTACATGGATCTGTGGTTCCCTACCTTGTGTGTCACCATGGTTTTGACTTTGCACAATAGAGCTTGTTTTCCTCACTCTTGAGACATAAAAATACATTTGTCATTCATCTTCCGATGGGTTTGTATTCTGATATCATAAGGTGAAAAGAGTTTAACACTCCCACCCTGTTGGACTTCAGAACTTAGTCTGATATACATTTATGTGCCCAGAACACTTGAATTAACCTACAGTCAGGCAAAATTATCTAATACTAAATATCATATTTTATGATGAAGTGTCCATAAGCCCTTACCACAAATTTCTAATTGTTTGATTGTTAATTCATGTGTTTAGTATTTTTATCTATCTATCTATCTATCTATCTATCTATCTATCTATCTATCTATCTATCATCTATCTATCTATCCATCTATCTCCTCCACCACCACCACCATCATCATCATAATCAACTATCTATATTGCAAGAAACTATTATATTTAGTTTTCAAGGGTTGGGACTGTGCATAAAAGTTCTGTGACTCTTTGTAGACTGAGAGAGCCAGTCCCAACTTATAGCACATAATAGGAATTCAGAACATCTTTCTGGATTGATTAGATTTAAATTCTCAGAAGATTGAAATGCCATTGTGATAGGACAAAGAAATTTCAGTCCAGAGATGGCAAGAGAAGCTAGGCAGCAGGGTGTATATGATCATAGTATAAAACCCACATTTGAAATTTGACAGAGCATCTCATTATTTGTACATTTAGAATAATTGAATAATCAGAATAAAACTTTTAATAAAATAGATGATGTAGGAAAATGATCAGTGTACTGAAAGCAATTAAAAGGTTTTAACAGAAAGTGAGGGCCAGGGAAATGGGTAAAATCATTTGCTGCAGAAGCCTTGAGATCTGAATCTGAACCATAGTAAGGATGCGGTTGAATATATTGGTAATCCTAGCATTTCTAACAGGAGCTGGGAGACAGACAGGGGCGTCACTGGATGCTCCCAGGCTATCTAGCCACGAGTACACAGTGCAGAGGCAGAGGGAAGGTGGAAGGTGAGAGTTAACACGCAAAAGTTGTCCTTGTACTGCCACATACTTATGTTGGCACACATAAACACACACACACACACACATACACACACACACACACACACACACACACACACACACACACACACACAGAGTCATTCACACACTTAATAGAAAAGTGAAAAAGAAAGAAGCAATTCCATTTCAAAGAGAGATGGTAAATTGGTGCACCTCGTGCTGTTAAATAATCCAGTTAGTGTTTGATTAAAGTTTGTTTTCACATAGCAGTTTAACAATTATTATTTCTAGCAATTTTATAAGCTCAAATTATTTCAGGTTTGGAATGATTAAATAAGCATGGAGAACCCCTAAATAACCTATGTTGGAGAGGAAGTAATTGACTTTAAAAAGCTAAAATAGAAACTCACAACTATTGCAACATTCTAATTTTTATTCAGCCCACTGCTTCACTAGGTTTACAGTTTAAGTCTCCTGATAACAAAACCACATTAAGCCACTTCATATTTAAATCATAGAAATTAAACAAGACTTCTAATTATTACATCTTGGTTTAATTTCTTTCCTCATGTTCTTATGCAGAAAACACCATCAATTTTAGAATATTTTTATTTAAAGGAATAATGAATGCAAATATTTTTAAAGGTTACATAGTATTAAATACAAAGATAAGTAATGAACAGCATATCTCCTTGTTCCTTCACTCCTCAGCCCTCTTCATTTCTTCCATCCTATTCATTCAGAGTTTCTATATCTGGTTATTTCTTACGTTTTACATTACCTTTGCAGATAGTTTCTGTTGGCTTTACTGGTCTGAAATGTAGTCTTTTGACTTCTATCATAGTCAGTGGTATTTTCACTCTTTTTCGGCAGTTCATATCCTTTGCTTTCAGATTTTCCCTTATTGTACTGAGGTTCTTAGGTTCAATTCATATTCATGGTGTATGTTCTACTCTTCTGGTCTGGTCTGATGTACATCTAAGCCCTGTGCTATGCTGCACATAGTTCCCACTTCTTATGTTTTATTTTGACTGACTTTCTTTTCACTCATTCCATTTCTTAGTATCCTTTTTCACAGCTTCTAATTTTCTCTTTCTAATCATTCTTCCACTTTCTTTGAAGATATCTTCCATGGACACTCCACTTGGTACGAGTACTGAGTTCTCTTGTCTATCAATGAAGCTGTGATTTGGCACTTTAATTCTTCAGCCATCAGGAATATCCATGTCTTTCTCTTGGGGTGAATCTCCTGTTTTTGGCCTTCATATACCCGTAGTGTACCTTTCTATAATTCACAGGTCACAGTCCTTAAAACTTTCTTCTAGTCCTACCCAAACCAATCATAGATTCTATTTGTTACAACGACTCTCAGTAGGAATTGTAACTGTCTTTCTCATGGTTACCTTATTATAGAAAAAATGTCATAGACTAAAATTAGTCAAAGGAAAAGGTAAGTAGGGCAGAAGTTTTAAATGTGAATCATCTGAAATTCTTTTCTGATGGTCTTAGAATGTGTAACACCATGGATCTTGACATGTGACAGAATGCACAGATCATCCTCACCAGGGATGTTCATGTGAGATTTGGCAGCATAGATTGGCATGGATAGGCTTTGTTAAAAAGTACATTGCTTGAATGTCAAAATCTATGTCCACACTCTATATCATAGAGTGATATCACGGTCTTTCTATCATTTCCAAACTGAGAAGAAGGGCTATAGCAAGCTGCCGTCCTAAAATTATGTGAGAAATGACATTGATTACTTCTAAAAAGCCAAGGACAAAATAGAACCAATATTTCACTGTCATGTGACGTCTGTGGTTACCTCCCCATCTTGGTAGACTAAATGATCAGGAAACTCTTATACTAAAAAGTTGCCAGAGGTGGTAGACACCTGCACCACTAGCACTTGGGAGGTAGAACCATTAAGATGAAGTGCTCCAGATTAGCTTGGGATACACAACAAAACCATTTCTAAAAAGAAAGAAAGAAGAATGAGGGGAAAGAGAACAGGAAGAAGGAAGGGAGGAAGGAAGGAGGGAGGAAGGAAGGAAGGAAGAAGGAGAGAAGAGTCTTATCCTGAATATAATCTTCCTCCAACTTTTTGGTAGTCGACTTTCAGATACAGCATTCTCCAGATGACCAAGTAAGTCCTCCCTCCCAATGTCTTTCTTTCCACTTTCTCTTTACATACTAATTACAGTTTTAATGGCTTTTCTGGGGGGAAAGTGTCCAATCATCCACCTTTATTCAGAAGCCTCAGTTCTATAACTTATACTATGAATTGCTATGGCAGATGCTCTTAGTGCCCCAGCCACATGGTCTCAGTAGTCAGCTCTACACAGGAACATGGCTTCCTGGGAACAGCTGGGACTCCCTGCCTGAGGGTTTTGTTTTCTTCTTGTGTCTTTGACTGGAAATATGGTCTGGGTTTTGTGCCAGAGACTCAGTGCCCTGGGGTACAAACTCTGAAGGTTATTCTCTACTTTCCCTTCATGCTCCAACTGCTTGAGGGATAAGTTACTGGGCACCCCATGTTCATTGTTTCCTTTCCTTCATTGTTTCCAAGCCTCATTCCTCTACTAATCTTCCCTTAACTCACACCTCAATGTATATAAAACCACACAAATTGTAGTCTCACAGCCTGTTTATGAACAGACCCTATTTATTATTTTAGTACATTTTAATGTATCATGTTAATTTTATCTGTCTCATAGTGAGAATTACAAATTCTGACTGTTGCATTATTAAACTTTTCTTAAGTGTCCTTGTCAAAACAAGTTAAGGGACAGTTATGAGAATTTCTGTTGACATTCTGTTTATCATAAGTGATTGCTCACTTCAGGAAGATAATGGATCCCCTTTAGAAGAAATAAGATATATTATAAGATACAGATGCCTCCCCCAACCCAAAACCTCTAATCCAAAGTACTCCAAAATTTGTAACACTATGAGCCCTTTTATGACAAGTCTGACACTTCAATGTATATAAACTTTGCTTGGTAAGTGACTTTTAAAACTACAGTATAAGATTACCTTCAAAATACACACTCATAAGGTACACATGAAATATAAATAAGCATTGTGATTTGAATTAGGTTTTATTCCCAACATATCTCATTATGGTGTATATAAATATATGTCTAATTTCATATATATAAATATATCAAAGTCAAAATTCTGAAATATTAAATGATTCTTTCAATCATTTTAGACAAAGAAAAGTCAGCCTGTATTACTTAACTAATGTATCTCCAGTTTGGTCATGCTGGTTTCAGGAGCAACATTGCCTTTAATTTTCCTGTAGCATAACAGCAATATTGGAACAGGTGAGCTCCATATAAAAATCTCAATAAATCTTAATTGGATAAAAACAAAATGTGTTACTCTTCAACAATTTGAATTTCTCTCCAAAAGCTCAATAATGAGGAAAACACATGAGAGTCCAATGAGATGGATATTTGTCCTAGAGAAAGGTAAACAAATCTCTCATACCAGTACAAAATTATTGAGTTGAAAATCCACAAAGGACAACCAGATTAGCTTATCACCATGATTCTCTGTTTACTTTTTTATCTCTAAAAAGGTGAACTTTTGTAAAATGCTATTCTGACCTAAGTGCAGTGTACAGAATTATCTAGACAGTAGCTGTAAATCTTGAAGTAATACTGACTTCTGAACAGTTCAGCAATAATCCACAAAAGCAGTTTTCCTCTCCCAGCAGTAGACACTTGATGTTTAACTCTGTGTTTTCCTTTCCCTGAACCAATCAGAGGCCAATTTGTTGCATTTATTATTCTCCAATTTTTATATTTTCCATGTAAGACAACTCTTTACATTTTGTCCTCCTCCCAATTACCACAGGCACACTCACCATGGAAAGGTGCAAAAAGTTGGAACATGGCTTAAAGAGTCTCTGACAGTTACCTAGAAAACACTCCACAACATGGTACCATTTCCTAAACAGTAGTAATGGAAGGGACTACCTAGGTTAGTGAAAAAGACTTGAATAACTGTTTCCTACTTAAGGAAATATTCCTTCTTAGGTGAAAAAGGGGGGTGAATAAAACTTGGAAAACAAACACAATTTGCTACACAAGGAAAGATGAAACAAGATCCAGAAATCCACTCTTTAAGTGGTAGAAATTGCTGGGGAGAGGGTTGACCAAGGATCTGCCTATGATTTGTGCTGGGCACTCTGGTAATGCAACTTCTGTGAGTCACCACCAAAAGCGGGTAGGCTTTTTAGTGAGAGGCTCCCATTGTGTCATTAATGCACCTGTAAATAACATTTCACCCATGTTCTTTAAGTAAACCAAATAGACTAATTGGCTAAATGACTTGGACTTTGATGGGATTGTTACATAACTCTGTTACTGGAGCCCTATCTGAGGTGGGCAGGTGTTTATCTATTTCTTCCTATCAGGGTAGATCACCTTCATTTCTCTAACTTCTTCAGTGTTACAGGCAGTGTCATTGAAATGGGATAAAGAACCCTATGTTCACGACTTCACCCTTCACCACTAGCTCTCACTCCAGGAAATGTATAACAGATAGTGTCTATCTGTTGGTATGAGAAGAAATGGAATGGCTGAGAAATGTCAGCATTTTAACCCTAAATTCTAAAAACTATGGTGAGGGATATCTGTTTCTTATTTTGTTTAATGTGTTTCTTTTCCAAGATCTATTCTATTTATTTGTCTATCTCTTCATCAGTGCTGCTTCCATTTAAACAGGGTACTGTAACTCTTCTAGGGGAATTTAGAAGATGTATATAGGATTCTAAAAATGAGCGAGAAGTTTAGGGTTATAAACTGCTTGTTTAAATCATGCAGATAAGTTATTTTAAACAAAATGGGATTCAGAATAAGAGCTGATTTAGTCTCGCATTTTTCAGACCCATGGCATCTTATATTCCTATTTATGTATATTTCAATCTCCAAATGATTTTCTACTCCATAATTTCAGCTACTTCATCCCATCTTATTTTAGATCTATAAGACATATTCATCTTTCACATATGGTAAAGGTAGTTGTAATGAAAATCACTAAAAAGAAAATTGTTGTGGTTTATTTACTATTGTCTAGAGCTTTCTTTGACCAAGGAGAGAAAAATTAAGGGAAAGGGAGAGAAATAAAAGAGGCAAGGGAAAGGAGAGAAGAAGAAAATTTCTAAAACATCAGTGAAACTCACATGCTAAGTAGATGTTCTGAATTTAGGGCATATGGATGTAAAGTGGAAGTTTCTTATTCAGTAGCAGCGATTTGTGGGCACAGGAGTTGGCAATGATAAAAATGTCCAAAGTCACAAATACAGTGTACTTAGTCATAGGTGCTGTTATTTGCCTCAAAAAATAGACTTTTATTGTGCCTTTCTTTACTTTAACTGCACACAAAATTAGAGAAGAGAGACAAAACCCAGCAGGAAGATGGAACAAAGAGTGCACAAAATCAAAGACGTGTTCAAACAGCCAGCTGAATTCATTGCACATTTCAACCACAGAAATATTTTCAGGTGATTCTGTTGTTTGACAAAACGTGGGAACCACAGGATCTACAACACTTGCGAGCAAAACTTAACAGCTCTAATAATAGTTACAGAAGTGAAAGCCAATTTGGATAAAATAAGACATTGACTCAAGTCCTATAAGAGAAGATTTTTGAGAGAAAAGTTTACAGAATCTGGCATGTCCTTTGGGAAATTATAGACCTTTAAGCACTGTGATTCATTTTCTGAATTTCTTCATCACTGGGAGAATTCCCATGTAGTGTTTCTCCCCTGCCTAAAATCATCAAATGTGAAACTTTTTTTCTAATTTTCTTCTATATAGGGGCTAAACAGCTATCAGCTTTTGGATAAATGTGTTCCTTTGAGCCCACTGACAAAAGGGAGATACAGGGGCATTAGTTGGACAGTAGTGAGCTCTATCTTCTCAGGTTTTAGTGTAAACACAGTTACATTTTTAGTGACATGTCCCAAAGGTAGCAGGCACAGAAATTATTTTAGACTCCATAGACTAATTATATACTACGTTAAACCAACAGCCTAGTGTGTTGGTTTAGTGTGAAAATACTATATATTATTCTATGATGCTATCTGTATTAAAATCCATCAGCTTGCTGGGTGGTGATGGTGGCACACACCTTTAATCCCAGCACTGGGGAGGCAGAGGCAGGCAGATCTCTGTGAGTTCAAGGCCAGACTGGTCTACAGAGTGTGTTCTATGACAGCCAGAGTTACAACTGAAAAACCCTGTTTTGGGGGGAGGGGAGAGAAAGAAAGAAAGAAAGACAGAAAGAAAGAAAGAAAGAAAGAAAGAAAGAAAGAAAGAAAGAAAGAAAGAAAGAAAGAAAGAAAGTCCATCAGATTATTCCTGCCCTTGTAGATTAGAAAATTAAAAAATAATGTCTGCAGATTTAAGCATTTAGGAGTGCTTGCTGCTTTTTCATAAAACCAAAGTTCAGTTCACCATACTCACATCACATAGAGTCACTACCAGCACCTATAATGCCAGGTTCAGACTGTCTGACACTTCTATATTCTTTTGGTACCTGCACACACATAGTGTACATTCACACACAGATACATTAAATCTTTATTAAAAAGAAAGCTAAGTGATTATTTCCATGTTGACATTATTTTCATAACATATAAGATGGCCTTCCTCCACGGGTACTGACAGTCCATATTTGAGTGTCATACTTAAATCATGTTTATAGATATTATGTTCCCTGACCTAATAAGATATGAATATTAATTTCAATCTAATATAAAGCCAGTAAAGAAAATAGTCTTGACTATTAAATTAAAAGTTTTTTTTTCCCTTCTCCTTGAGAAAACAAGTTATGTTAACTTGCTTTGGGGGCCACAGGATCCTCTAGATCAGTGTTTGCTAAGATATTTTCCTTACTTTCTATTCCTATTCTTTGTATTCTTATGACTTGCTAGTTTTCTCATTAACTTCATTGCATTTTCAAAATCTCATGTGATCAAATATATGTTGATAAGCTGTACACAGTTGCTATATGGAAAATGTAGGAGGATAGTGTGAGGTTTTGTCAGGTTGGTACAAGGGTTGGTGTGATTCTTGCCTGAACTAATGATATTTGATTCTACAGTGTGATGATAGGGAGATGATGGAAACAGAGGAGAGACACAGAGTCAAGCTGTCCAAAGCAGCTTCACTGATTTGGAGTTGGTGAGTGAGAAAGAAGGAGATGTGAAGAATGATAGTCTGGCTTCTGGCAAGGGACATCTTCTTACCATCAGTAACCTTGCATGTGACAGAGCAGGACTTTCTTCTTAGAGGAAGAGTGATAAAAGTTCGATATGAGGCAGGGAAATATGACTTTTTTGTATATTTTCTTTTAGAAGTTACATGGCAATAAGAGATATAATTTTTATCCAGCGTATATATAGAGCCTTCCTCATCACTTGTCCTGGTGTCTGAACTAAGAAGGACCTCAATTTCAAGATTCAGTTTGATGAGCAATATTGTTCATTGTTTTGGAAAGTTTGTTGAAAAGACAGGGTAAAGGAGTCACACTGCATATCACAAATAAAATGGTCTTTAAAACCATATTTGCATAGAGCTCTTTTCTTGAATCTCAGTTTTCCATAAAAATATCTAATTATTTTCTATAGTTCTACAAACAAACAACAAAAGCACATTTTTTTTCTAATTACAATTCTCAAAAATAATAAAGCCTCCACATCTTTTATTCACATAGACAAGAAGGATTTCAGTGTTTCCTGCCACAGTATATCTCAATTTTACCTACTAAACACATCATTTTCTTAATCAATATAAATAATGTATATCATATGCATTTCTTCTCTATTTCTATAATTTAAGGATATGCAAAAATATATTTAAATAATTGCATGAAAGTGCAAATGTACAGAATATTTGTGTTTGTGAACTGTTGATGACCTTTGTATCTGTTTCTTCATAAGCACTTCTCTTTTAGACCATTTATCTTATACTTAACCAACTTTAGTTCATTTGAAATCAGGGGTCATTTCTTTCCTTGATTTGAGTAATTTTGCTGCATTTCTCATTTTCATGTGTTGCTATGCTAAGTGCTTAAAATATATTAAGCTGTGCAATCACAGTCAAGCAGGATATCCAGTCTGTCGTTCTCAAAAAGTTAGCCTCAAGCTTGGATGATGAGTCTATATAGAGCAGAGAACAAACTTTCTAATATCTTGGAACAAGTCTGTGTGAAAAAGCTAGTAGAAAGACAAGTGATTATGCTTGTAACTTTAAGATCTTCAATGTTTTCTAGAGTGTATGTGACCTATTGTCACACTTAGACTCGATTGATACTGGGGGTAGTAGCTGGAAAATTGTGAAAGAAATAAAAGGCATTCAGTTTGAGGCAATGAAGTTAAACTGTCCCTGTTCCTTGAGCATATGTTTTTTGTTTTGTTTTATTTTTGCATTGGAAATCATCAAAGACACTTCTAAAAAGTATTAGAGTTAGTAATCAGCTTAAGAAAGTGGCAAGATAGAAAATAAGCATACACAGTAAAAAATGATCTGAAAAATAAATGTAAAACTTCTATTAATAATAGATATGAAAATATGTAGGAATAAATTCAATCAAGAAGGTGAAAGAATTATTCGATGCAAACCACATAACACAAATCTAAGAAACTGAAGAATGTATTAGTTGCTTTTCTTTGTAAAGAGACACCTTACCAAGGCAACTTATAAAGTTAAGAGTTTACAGGGCCTTACATTAAAGAGATTAGAGTCTGTGACCATTATGGCAGGGATCATGGCAGAAGGCAGTCAGGCACAAAACTGGAGCAGTAGCTGAGAGCCTACATCTTGAGACAACAGCTAGAAGACAGTGAAAATCCAGCTGGGAACGGTGGAGCTTTGAGATCTCAAAGCACACCCATAGTAACACATCTCCTCGGACAAGACCACACCTCCTAATCCTTTTGAACAGTTCTACCAACTGGAGATCAAAATTGAAATATATGAGCCTATCGGAGCTATTCTCATTCAAACGACCAGAAAAAGATATCAATAAGTGCAATATATCTTATGTTTATTTACTTTAAAAATTAAGATCTAATAAGGGGCAGATAACCTAATTATAAAATGAACTCAAATAACTCATTGGAAAAAAATACCAAGTAATTTCATTTTTTAAATGAGCAAAGGATTTGATAACACATTTCTCAAGATAAGATACTAAAAATAGTTGGGTGGTGATGGCACACACCTTTAATCCCAACACTCAGGAGTCAGACGCAGATGGATCTCTGAGATTGAGGCCAGCCTGGTCTACAGAGTGAGTTCCAAGACAGCCAGAGTTACAACAGAGAAACCTTGTCTCAAAGAAAAAAAAAAAGAAACAATAATAAAAACAGAGGAAGATTTATGTAAAAGTGCACAACAAAACTAATAAGAACAGAATTAAAATTCAAAATCACAGTGAACTATTACTTTATTCCAGTATTCTTACTGGAATATGCTTATCCCATTCTTGGTATTTATATATAATTATATATAATTTATATATAAATAAATAAATTCTTTTCAAATATAAAGTATTTGAAAAGAATACTAGTGTTTTCATGATCATGAAGGGAAAGAAATTTTATGCATCTTTATTTAAGACACAAGTTAATATAATCCTGTAAAATAAATTATGACATCTTCTTAAAAAACTTAAGAGTTACCATAATATGATAATCTAATTCATATACACACACAAAGTTGCTAGTATTATTGTTGACAAGTCATTGTATTTTACTGTTTGTTGCAACAATGTTTATGATAAACAAGATATTTAATGAATTTTATGAGCACACAAATTTGAGTGTAAGAAATAAATATGACCTGGACAAATGTACGAAATTGGTTACTATTTTGAAACTAAGATGTCTTGTCATTACAATAATATGGGCAAGCCCAAATGATGTCAAAGAAAGTAAACCACACATAGAAAAAAAAACACTGTATGATCTCACACTTATGTGGAATCTAATATTTGATTCTATAGAAGCAGAGAGTAGAAAAGTGGTCACTGAAAGCTTGTGAGAACAGAAAGGAAGGAAGGAAAGGCCAATGAATGTCAGTGGGTAACATGCTGTAGTTAAACATGAGACATATATTTTGGTGTTCTCTAGAAGTGTAGGGTTAGGCATAGAGAAAATTTATTGTACTTTTCAAAATTGATAAGGAAAGAAAATTATAACACTTATTACTGGATATAACTGATATTATTTAATGCAAAAGATAGGTTAATCATTTGATTTTTACCACTCCACAGAGTTACATGTATTGAGATATTATTCTCACTATATAGGTATTTGTAATCATAATGTTTATATCAAAAGGTATAAAGAACTTATTTGAGGCTTAGTAGCTGTTTATAAGAAATTTAAAACATTCATATTTGATTCCTTTAAATTGGGTGTTTCTGTTTTAATAATATGTACATCTGAGAATTTTCACATTAAATTAAGGGCTTAAATAAATGAATGGGCAAATGTATGTATGAATGAGTGAATCTTACACACTACCTGGAGGAAATTTAATTACTTTCTCAGTAAAGGACAACTTCATGTACTTTAAAGTGTGAAATACTCCTGAAATACTATGTGGGGGAGTTTTTAACTCTATCAAATAGGACAACAACACAGAAAAAGAGAAATTTTCCTTTAATTTGAATGACAGCAGGAATTTAGGAAGGCAGGATTTAATGTAATTAAAATAGGAAAATCATTATTTAACAGGAGTCATGCTACACTTCTTGATGAAAACACAATGAGTATCTTTAATTTCAGATGAGTCAATAATTTTATTTTTATATCTCTCCTGAGCCTGTTTTAATTAAAACAGAATGGAGGATAAATTCCTGAAGCACTCTAAACTTTTCTAGTTTAAGTTGCAGTCTTTTGCCTATGAAGTTTGTTCTCAACAGTAAAATAATCTTGAAAAACAATAATTTAAAAACTACTATGAATGTAGGGAAACAAGGATAGTGCATGCTTAATGGAGTGCAGAAATACGGGGTAGGAGTTAAAGAGAAGATACAGCTGTACCACTTATTCTACATTCTGTCAGCCTGCATAGGGCAACATCATCGCATACAATATTCATAATAGCAACAGTGAATATATAAGCTATACAGAAAATTTGCAAGCACATACAAAATAGATGGAAACTGCTCAGAAGGCTGCCCTTGGAGAGTTAGTATGGTCAATATTTCTTTCTAAAATTTGTCCACATCAGAACTTTTACTGGAGAAGCCTCACTCAAAATTATTTTGTCGTATGCTTTCACCTCTTAACAATTTATCTAGAACGTCATTCATGTTAATAGGTACCATCCCCTTGTGTGACAAATTTGTCATTTGCCATCACTCCATATGATTCCATTAGCATTTATTGAACAATCTCTTTTGATTAGATTTAGCTGCTTGTAGTTTCTAATTTTTTAAAATAATGTTTTAGTTGACAAATCAGAATTGTATGTGTTTGTTGGCTACAGTAGCATGGTTTGAGACATATATGTATAGAATATCCACATACATGTGGTTTCTATTATCAAACAATTAATGAATAGAGCTAGTGCCTCATTTATATAACTTTTATGGTAAAACATTCACGGATACAGCTAATAATTTTGAAATATTCAATATATTACTATAGAACATGTTTGTTAGGATGTTCCATGGATATTTTAATTTCTTTATCCTATTTGAAATTTGACCAGTAGTATTACAGACATTCTCTATTAAAGAACAGGAGTTTTACTGTGATCATTTTCTTAGCCTTCATGGTAGATTTAAACTATAAAATGTGTATTACAATTGGACAGTAATTCCCTCAGCTTGTACATAATTCCCTCCTGATTGTGCATAAATTTAACATTAGGATTCTTAGTTTATTAAGCAGACTAAGCAGACAAAATATATATAAACCAGTTGTACTAGGCTGTGCCAGGAAAAAAAATATTTAATTGTTTTCTATCACCGACTATATCACATACTATATAGGAAAAATAATTGTGCTTGAGGAGAAATAATTTGTCAGTGTAGGAATAGAACTTTTAATCCATCACTGAAATTGTATCTGGGAAATAGATTTAAATGTTATTTACCCCAACTATTGAAGATGTGGATGCAGCTGTTCTCAGAGTGGACAGCATGGTAGAATGGGAAATCTTGGAGTCTGGAATTCATTTCTTTCCCCTTATTAATGATAATCATGGGAGATGAGGTTGACTGAGCACACTATGGACCAGTTGTTTCATATGCATGGCCTTTTTTAATCCTTGTGACACCCCTGTTGGCTGGTATTAGTGTGCTTTCTAGTTCCAAAGAATGAATTGCAGGCAAAATGTTTAAGCAAACAGCCTGAATCATCTCATCATCAGTCATTAGTTAGTCATTAATAGACTGAGTTAGAAGTCAAACTGGGAATCTAATTAGTAACTTGTATCCAATCTTATTTCATGTTCTTAGTGTTCAGGTTTGTTTTTGTGTATTATACAATATTATATATAATTATACTTAATTTCCCTTTCTATCATGATTGGTCAATTTGAATGAGAAATATCCCCTATTGCCCTATTGGCTCAGTATTTGGACACTTGGTCCCTACTTGGCATTGCCTGAAGAGAGGGTGCGGTCGTACTGGCAGGGGCATTTCCCTGGAGGTGGGGTTAGGGTGTTCACAGCCTTGTCCCACTCCAAGCACTCTCTCTGCATCATGATTGCAATTGAATATCTGAGATCTCAGCTTTCTTATTCTATACCATGCCTGCTGCTTATGGCCATGCTTTCCTGCAGTAATGGAATCTTATCCCTTTGGAACTATAAGCCCAAAATAAACTCTTTCTTCCAAACATTGCCATGGATATGGTGCTTCATCACTGGAACAGAAAATTAACCAATTTGTCTTGTGGTGATCCAGTCAAGACAATTTTTCTTCAGTAATTTCATCTCTTACATTACATCCTATCCCCACATTTATCTAAAGGTAGTCATCCATGCTAATGTATGACCCAGAAGTAGACAGAAATAAGATCCCAACTAAATTATCTGACTTCAGTCTGTGTGGTCTTTAGGTCCAGTCACCTTGAAAGAAATATACAATTCAGGGAGAAACACATGGTTCTGGTTTTGAAGGACTTTGCCCTCTTTGTAATTTCATTATCATTTATGGTAGTTATTTTTTGAAAGCAGAGATTAGAAGAATAGCTCTCCATAAATAACAGTACTTATTGGTTTAACTGGAGTGTGCAACAGTTGGGGTTGGTATTGATTTCCATTCCCATAGGACTCTCCCTGATCCAAGGATGACAAATACCTCAGAAGTTGATTCCAGGATGCAGAAGATAAGTGGTCTGTTAAAAGGAGATGTGGCAAGTCACCACTGCAGTTGAAAGATATCCAGTCTCTCTAGGGATGTCTATGAAAAGAACAGCACACATTGATAGGAGTAGTATTGTCTAAAAGAGAGCTGCTGGAATTGTGAGTTACTTCTGTGACTAAGGTGTAGTTTAGGCATTTACAAAGTGTTGTACTCATATGTAGAATAGGCACTAGACACCAAAGGAAATACTTACATCAAGAGATGAATGTGCTGGTCATTGAAGATGAACCCAGTCAGGTCAAAAGAGGTCTGGTAAGTGGATCAATCTGGGAAATTTGCAGAGATTATGCTGATAAATGACATTTCTGGGGTAAAGGTTACCCAAGAAACGTGAAGGATTCTCATTTTAATTTTAGTTTTGTTTTTATGGGTACTGAGATCTTTTAGCTTGTCCTCATAAACGTCCTGTGAAGAACATGACTGAATCTCCCTCAAGATTATGTTTTCTCTAGTTCCTTGATATCACTATTATGCCAAATTTTGGGTGGTTTCATCCTACCTGAGAAAAAAATAAACTTTCAAATAATATGAAACTGTGTAAAAATATAACCTATGAGATCTTTGCAAATACAATGGAAGAATCTAGAAATGCAAACAGCAACTTGCTTATTTCTGGCTGTCATTAAAGAAATTTATTTAAAATAACTCCAGTTCTAATCCTTTTCCAGCAGCCAATTCTAAATTTATTTTTATGAAACCTCAAGTACCCTTAGCAACATCATAAAATCCTAAACGGAAACATAAAAACAACAGCCAACAAACTTCTGAATCAATACAAACTTATTTTATTTTCCAAATGTAGATATGGAATGAAAAAATGTTTAAGAAGGAGTTCATGTGATGAAATAAAATGAATAAAAATATCAGATGTTATTTTTTGTAATATTTACTAGAAAACAGTTTTCCTGGGCATGACATGGACAGTAGAACCATAATAAAATATATGTAATGACCAATTGTTCTAATATCTTACAGCAGTGAAAGGATTCACCAAATGAAGGAAAGTAAAAAAAAAATATTACCAGGAATTTGGCTTCCCTATAGAAATCAAATTTATTTCTCTACCAAACCAGTTTCCATGGTGTTCTTGCACCTCTTTATTTTACACTAAGTCACTTCTTTCTCATCAATTTCCTGTGTGATCAATGTGAAGTAAGTAGAAAACTCTTTCATAGACGATTTTTTCTTCTGAATTCTCAACATTCTTTATTGATTTCTAAGGAGATACTTCAGAAAACCTTGCAAATGTTTCTTTGTAGTCCCCAGTTCCTGTTTTGGTCCTTTTATGAAATTATAGATAATTCTTTGCTGTTCTATTTTGAGTAGCTGATCAAATGAAAATTAATTTAATATTAAGCTTGGAAATAAAATTTAATTCTGACAATGTTGAAAGGATACCTAGATGTATCAAGAAGGGAATGGAAATCTTCATTCATATATTCAGAACAGCAAATTGATGATTTTTGTAGGTTCTATATCTAACAGTAAGTCATTTGAGTTATTCACAGATAAAATTACAGTCTTACTTACAATAACTTATCTTTAGATTAGACCAATATTGTCTGCTGACATCTTTTCTCACCTTCTTCTATGTAATTAGTTATAATACAAAACACAGTTTTTACCCTGAAGACTATGTTATTTAATCTTGAAACTAGGTTTGATCATATAACTGAACCTTTGCCAGTGGACTGTGAAAAGAAGCAGTGATTTCTAATTCTGGTCTGAGTCTTAGGAAAGAGAACATATGCCCTACCATATTGTTTCCTCTGCCACTTGGAAGAAACACAGCTTTGAGATTCCACTGAGAACAATGCCTTACAAAAGTAAAACTATGGGTCAGGGTTCTGATAGACAACAGACACTGTTCTTTACTGCTATCCTATCATGGAATTTGAATCAGTAATAAACCTTTGTCTTCTTTCGACCCTGTACTGTAGAGTCTCTTTGTTAATAGCATCTTCGTGTTCACACTAACAAATGTATTCTTCAATAGGCAGGGATGCTTTATCTTCTGGAACCACAGCAATTATCTCAAAGAAACTTTATTCTCCTCACTAGGCAAAGAAGGTTAGGAAGCAGAGAGTTGATTAATGCATGCTTACAGTGTAGGCATATTGGAACAGCTCATTAAATACTTTGTTGAACTGTTGGGACCAAACATTTTAGAAAACAGCATAAAGTTGTTTTGTTCTTCCTACCAAATGGAAAATCTTATTGATCAAAAGTAGCTAAAGGTGAGCTTTTAAATCTCAGGAATGAAATAGTATCTGTAGATGAATCCATTAGTATGAATTGCATGTCTACTGATCTGCCCACAAATATTCTGATGGTGGGTGTAATGAACAAAACATCTGACTATGTGCTGAGCTGTCAATCTCTTTATAAGGGATGCTTATATATGATAGTGGAAGTACAAATCAAATCAGGATCGAGAAAGTTAAGGCTATGTTTAAGATTATGGAGATGATAACAGTTGAGAATATATATATATGTATATATATATATATATATATATATATATATATAATGTTTTGTATACATATTTAAAGAATAAAACATAAAATTATGAATTACTACTTATAATACAAAAGAAAATCAGAAAGAGAGGTAGAAGAGCATAAAAAATATTAACTGGGACTAGTGAACTAACTCCATTGATAAAGTACTCATTATACAAGTATAAGGACATGAGTTCAGATCCCTTCCCACATACATTGAAAAAATGAACTTGGCTTTGTACATATATAACTCCAGCACCGAGGAGATGAAGACAGGCATTTCTCCAGAGCTTGCTGGCTAGCTAAGCTAACTGAATCAATAAGTTTCAGGTTTACAGAGAGATGTCATCTCAAAAGATGTGGTAGAAATGGATTAGAGAAGACAACTATCCTTGACTCTGACCTCTTTATACATACACATTCACATCTACAGTTAAAAGACACACAGGAGCCTGAGCATGTACATACACATGTAAGATGCTCAATTGATTGTATGACATTTGGAAGACATCTTCTGTGGAGCTTCCTAACGACTGTCCAGGGCAAATATGTTAGTTATGTGTTCTTAGTCATTTTTGTCAGACTCTAAGGAGCTTCTCCTTGAATGGTCATATTAATGCAGGCTAGAAGTTTGTTCCACCCTTTGCAATAGTTTCTTAGTGCTACAATAACAACTTGACTCAATCATCACACTTTAAAGTAATAGATGCTTATTGCTTCCTAGTGCTGGAAGCTTAAAACCCAGAGCTAAGTTCTCAGCAAAGCCATACTCCTTGTAAATCTCTTAGGGATGAGTCCTTTCTTCCCTCTTTCACCTTTTTATATGCCTAAATGCTCTGTAAGGTAGTCTAATTCCCCTCCCCCTATCTCCATGTGCCCATATTCTCTGTATCAGTGAGTCTCCAAACCTTCTCAAGTATTATCAGTTCCCTTCTTATGGAACACAGGTCATAGTAGATAAAGGTGTGCCTTAATCCATTATGATATTATTATTTTAACAATTTTTTCTCTCTAATTTAAAATAGAACAAGACTAGTTTAACTTTTTAACATATTTAATAATTGTTTTTGTTATGTTATAAAATTTTATTTTATTTTATTAAAAATATTTGATATTGTTTATATATTTTATATAATATTAGATATAATTGTATGTATAATTTGATACAATTTAATGAAATACAGTAATTTAATAATTATTTTATAAAATTTAAAATTTAATCAAAATTAAAGTATAATAAAAAGAATAAAATAGGCAATTTTACTGGTATATTATTTTTTCTTTGGGAAAATTAAGACATTAAATGGATATTATGGATTGAATTATGTCCTTAACAAGACTTTCTGAATTCTTAAACTCAGTTTTCTGTGTTGGAACTTGTTTGTAAACTAAGCCATTGAACATATGAAATTTTATGTTAAAATAATATCATAATGGGTTAAGGTACAAGCTTTGCTGTCCATTTCATGAATTCACCCTGTTCTAGAAACAGCATGGTAAAACAAATGACTCAACATACTGAGCTGAAGGATCCGTCATCCGTTTCTACTTGCCAAATTCAAGACCTTCTGTATAGGATGTCTTTTTAAGACTCAAACAAATAAAGTACCAATATTAACAAAGCCCCCAAAATAAAATTTCAAAAGTAAAAAAGATTGTCATATGATTTATTAAATTGATTTCAGAATAAGTTATCCTACAAAATTATCCAGTATTTATAAATGTTAGAGGCTAGCAACAACTTATTTAATTTTTTTGGTCTCTAGCTATTATATTTGACTTTTTTTTTAATACAGAATTTGGGTTCTTTGTATGTGCTTTGAAATTAAAGATACTCTATCTATTTCTCTCATTCCCAAAATAGTTTTATTTGTGTAGGAACCAGTGGGAAATTGTATAAACCTTCTTTTTTCATGAAACTGGTGAGAGTTTTGACAGTCTGGCTGCTATCCTGAATTTTGGAGCACATCTGCAGTTATAAATATAGAATTTCAATTATGTAAATCACCTTTGCAATGTCTTTTTAAAAGTAAAAAAGAAGCAATTTTTCCACCTTACATTTCAGTAATAGTCTTGTAAATTAGATCTACACTAACAAAACCAAACAAAAGCTGTATTGAACACTTCCTATTTAAAGCGAGGGCTTCATAAAGGATTTGGGTTTCTTCAAGTGAAATAATATGATGCCTAACTGTGCTGTAAACTCTGCAAAATAAAAAATAACCCATCCTTGTCCCCATCTCCTAGCTAAGGCTTAGATATTAACTGTCCCCCACTGGCCCATGAAATAAAAGCTCTGCTGTGACAGCAGTAAGCACAGAGCCACTGACAGGGGAAAACTTTTCAAAGTTGGGTTGCCAAGAAGTGTTCACTTCACTGGGGGGACATACGCTACAAAGGATTCCTGGTTGCAACTTCTTTCTCTCTCTTTAACTTTCTGGACATGGTCTCAACAGTTGTTCTCCATGATAAACCTCTGCCTTCCTACCATGGTCTGCTTCCTTGTCATGGGCCCTTGGGGCTAAGGGACTGGCAATTCTGAAGGCATCATTAAAATAATCCTCTTCTCATAGTTGATTATCTCAGGGGTTATTATGAAGTATAGGGATAAATCATAATATTGGTAACTTCTGTAATCATATTTTTTGAAAACCAGGCCAGTAGCAAGCTCACTAAGCACAAGGAGTCGGGTCATCAATAGAATTCCAATTTTACTATAAGCAGACTTTCATTTAAATAAATGTCTTCCTATGTTGTATAAGCAGTTATCAATGTACTATCTATTTGATAATAGTGATATGCACTCGTTTCCTACCAGATTCATTTGAAGTGTATTATGAGAAAAGAACCTTCTTTCAGGTCTGTTTCCTGAGCATAGATTTTGGACATCTGAAAGACACTTAACAAACTTGTATTATATCATCCACAATTTATATAATGGAATCTTAATTCCTGATACAATGGTATTTAGAGCTGGGGCCTTCAGAGAAATTAAATTTTGAAGGAGGTATCTTCATATGTTGATTAACAAGTTTCTAAAAAACAAAATAATCATATACATCTACGTTTCTAATATAGGACAATAACAAGCAGGTAGCTATCTTCAAATCAAAATAGAAGATTTCTCAGCTGACAAAGAATTTTATTGAATCTTGATCTTGGACTTTCTAGTCCTCAGAACTCTATGAAATACAATTTTCTACCACACTGAAACATTTCAGTCAATAGTGTGAAGCTCCACACAGGATTATAACAGAACTGAAAATTTCTGTCTCTAATAACATTAAAGGTCATAAAGTTATACAAAACTATAAATTTGTAAAGCCATAATGTAGTATTACTTGTGTGTTGATGTTTCTGCAAATAAATCCACTGTGCTAACACTCATTTATGAAAGTATAGCAATACAGTTACGGATATTACATTATCTATACTTGATACAAGTAATGCATACTTATACGATCTACCTATATATTTACTGCTGTATTAGGGTTCTCCAGAAAGAAGGAACTGACAGAATGAATATATAAAAATGAGATTTATTAGAGTGGATTATACGCTCTGGTCCAGCTAGTCCAACAATGATTATCTCCTGATGGAAAGTTTAAGACTCTGGTAGCTGTTGATTCCACAATGCTGGATGTCTTAGTTGGCATTCAGTATATGCTGAAATCCCAAGAACCATGCTCTAACACCAGTGAAGGGATGGACTTGTTGGCAAGAGTGAGGGCAAGCAGGAAGAGAGCAAAAGCTTCCTTCTTCCAAGTCCTTTATATAAGCTGTCACCAGAAGGTGAGGGCCAGATTTAAGGTGGATATTCTCATCACAAAAGATCTGGATGCAGGGTGATCTTCCCACTTCAAATAATTCAATCAAGGTATACCCAGATACTTGGATGTTAGTTAATTCCAGATATAATCAAGCTAATAACCAAGAATAGCCACCGCAACTGAACTATGATTTTCATTATTATGTTATTTTTGAGTGTTCCCTTAAATATTACACTGGATTAGACAAGCAGCATTTTCATACATACAGTTTTTACTGTTTTTTGATTGTACTAAGAGGCCACACCCACACCAAATGATTGATCTAGACCTTTATGCACAGATATATTTATAAATATCTGCATGACAAAGTTACCTATGGATTCATTTATTACTATACCTGTTGTTACCCTAAATAGGTCCATATAATTTTGTTCAAGCTGCCCACTCAAAAAGGTGTGAATATTCTACCCTAATAGATACAATGGCCTTAAAGGTATGCATACTGTTTATAACCGTTTCATTACTGGCAACTGAATTATATAACTGTTAGTTTAACATGTATACATAATAAAATCTAGTGAAAGATAAAATATTTGTAACAACCTAAAGAGAAACCATAGGATCAAACTCATTCATACATTTACGACAACACACAATAAGGCTCACTCACCTCACATCCTCAATGTGGTCCTCCATCTGGAGTGACTTGCCCAACTTCCCAGTGATTATACTTTTGCTTTCTTGTATACTTATCCTTCTCTTTCATAATAAAACTTTTGCATGCTGCCATAGCCATCTTTATTTTTATTTTTATTGATGAAACTGAGAGTCAAGAGAAAGTATTCTGACCTCTACTACAACAGTAGAGCTAACTAAAACACAATATAAATGGAAACAATGAATGAATGAATGAATAATAAATAAACAAACAAACAAATAAATAAATAAATAGCAGTGAAGGAGCTTTAACTTTATTGACCAGATCAGGAGCCCAGGCCATTTCTCATGCTGCCCTGCTGACCCTGTTCTAAATCAGGTCTACTGGCAAAGAATATTTGTCTCTGAAGAGTCTTGCTTTGCAATGTCATAGGCAATTATTGAAGGAAATTTCATAGTCATTCTTTTCATTTTCAACATCCCTTTAGAGTTCAGCATATTTTTTTCGAGGAATGGAAGATAAGGCACAGTAGTCTCATCTAGTTCATGCTCCTTATATCTCTGCACTTTCCTGGTCATGGTGACGCTGGCATTGCTAGCAGCACTGTCTTTGGTGACAGCAAACATGTGCGCAGGGCCCTAAGACTTCTGTATTGTGGACTGTTGCTTTTAATTTTTTTTCTCTTGTAATCCTTGACTTCAGCCTAATTCACACTCTGCCTGCTCCGTTTTATTGCTGCATGAATGCCTTCCCTGCCACCAGCTGATGACTTCCTTGTTACTTGACCCTGCAGAAACACTTTATTACTGCCTTTTTGCTACAAAGTGGGACAGGATAATATATCTCAGTCAAAAGATCTCATTTCTCTCTGTTGACTGCAGTGAAAATTCATGTTTCCAAGAACAGTTGCTGAAACACCCACTTGGAGAAATTCTGAAAATGTCATAATGGAGAAGAATCTGATGACTCCAGTGTTGCCCACCCTTTCGCACACTGTCTAGTGCCTCATGACTAAGGGATTTCAGGCTCCCCTAGTGCGTTCTAGTAAGACCATCTTTGTCATGTCACCCAGGAAACTCTTGTGGCTTGCAAAAACTAAATGAATTATGTGTTGCTATCCAGCCCAGGAACTGCAATTTGACAAACTGGTAGTGTTTTTAATGATGATAAATTACTTTAAATTTAAGATTTGAGCTAAATTTGTCATATTTTATTGACAAACAATATAGTTTGAGCCAAACTTTGATATTGTGAATCCTTAATTAAAATTGGGAAACAATTAAAACAGAAAGGAATTTTGTGATTTATTACTTTTCATATTTACCCATTTTCTTTGTGTCTTATCTTTTTAAAAGTAATTCAGTTTATTTTTAACCTTGCATACCATCAGGAAATACTATTTCTATATGTTAAAAAGATTCAGGTCCATTTATTATTGTTCTTTTTTCTTCCCTTAATGACAATAATTACTTAAAACCAGTTCATCGCTTATCATTTTAAATGAAGATCTGTAACCTTTGAGTCATGTTTTTGTTCACAGCTCACAATCTCAATTTTTATAAATTCCCTGCAAGAAAATATTGAGTGTTATCAGATGGGTTTAAAATCTTCCTTTTGGTTAGAATTTAATGAAATATAGTTTTAGTAAAATGATATTTTTTTACATAAAATGCAGTTCCCTTATAATCATAGTGGTAGGCTTTTGACAAAGACAAAGAATATACATGATTATTTATCTTTCATATTCAAGGCAAATTTGGGCTTAAGCCAGAATTGTTAAGCAGTCACTCCATGAAATGTCTGGGTAAGAGATTTCCATTACAGATATGGCAATGAGTAAAATGTTGACTTCATATGAACCTGTGGAAAAACAATTCCATCTCAAATTATTTTAATTGATAGTATTCCCCATTTGATATCAAATTATAAGCATTTTGTAGCTACCACAAAGATTAATAATTGTAAAGATAGATGTGTGAGTCCACATCTTAAATTCTAAGATTTTCAATGAATACATTGCACAAAGCATAACAGGTGACACTTAGCTTGCCATACAGTAAAATCCCCATTCTTGCCAAGTATAGTGTAAATATTTGGCAGTTATTCATCTCCATGAAGTAAATACATCTTGAATAAAAGAGTTAATAATTGCAGAAATAAATATTAATATAGTCACTATTAAGCCAAGGCTTCTGGGATAAATTTCTTTTACAGATGATACTAATGGCCTCCAATAGCTAAATGAAAATGTTAACACTTTTTTCCAGAATGGAGGAACTTGAAGTTGGGAACACTACAGCAATGACTCCAAGCAATTCAGATAGTAATACCTAACCCAACCTTGGAGTCTAGGGCCAATATTTTTTAAAGAATTGTATGTTATACTGGCTAACTTTGGAGAAATTGGCTAATGTGATCTTGAAATGATGGGAACGCTTTGGTTCAGATCTAAGAAACAGAATCTTGTCCTATTTCTTAGTCCTTATCCAGACCCCTTGTCTTGTCCTTGTCTTGACATCCAACACAGAAGCCAATGAAGTACAAGGAGGCTTTACAGTTAACGTTCTCAGTGTTCTTCATTTGGGTCCTGTCTCTTCAAGACAGAACTCTGTGACAACACATACTCTGTTGTTCTGACTCTCTCAATCCGTGTTACCTCAGTGCTATTTTCTAATTCCCAAAATGTACTTATTTCTAAGATCTATCCATCAATTATCTGTATTGATCCCCACAGTTTAAAACTATAAAACTGTCATAGTAACTTCAGAAGGTAATTGCTAGCTTATTGTTTAAATAATTTTTATGTTCCTTCATAAAATGACGACTGGTAGTAATAGTATAAAAGGAGACTAACCATTCTTGGCATTTTTCTAATTCTTTTTCCACATTACCTAGGAGATAGGAATCATCAACTTCAATATCATCTCTGATAAAATCTCTTAACACTTTCATAATTTATCAAGTTGTCTCTATAAGATTATGTTCTGGATGGCAGAGGCATATAAGTGAACAGCATATCAAGATTCTACTTTCCATTTCATACTTTGTGTTGTTGCAGGGGAGCAGTCTTAAAACTGACAATTAAAATAAGTAGACAGGAAATTATTGGTTAATGAGTTTTATTCAAAAGTTTACAATTTATATTAAATAGGTGTTGTACAGAGTGATCACTGTAGTTTGGCAATTTACAAAAGGTCTTCCTTGGGAAGTCAGATTTAAGCTTATATCTACATGATAAACAGGTTTGTTTTCTACCTACAGTTTAATTTTTATCCAGAAATTGATCAATCATCAAGCCTGAATGAGCATCTTAAATGTTGTGTAGATATCAGAATATAAAAGTTCTTGTCAAAAGTGTGTGGAAGATCAGGACCAAGCCTACTTCTTTTAGTAACTATGTAGAGCCAGAGTTGTTCTGCCAGAAGTGATGGGATTAACTCCATGTCATCTGTGAAAATTTGAGGACTATGTAAGCATATATATAAGAAATGTAAGAATATCTGTGAAAATGTGTGATGGCTATAGGAGCAGGGTAGAGCTGGTAATAAAATGATATGCTTGAAATACACTAGAAAGAAAGATAGAGCTTGAAATCTCAGGACACAGTTGGAAAGACAATGAATGCAATCTCAAGGACAGCCTAGGTTTCATAGCAAAAAATCAAACAAACAAACAAAAACCCAAGAAAGACAACAATAATATACATGTCTTTTAAAAGTATATTCTAAGCTATATTTCTTAAAACGATGTGTTTGTCGAAATGGCTGATGTTTTATTTGACAGGAAAACCTATTTCTGGATGTGTCCCCTCAGTCTTCTCGCTTCTAGTTTTAGGTTATATATGTCCTATTTGGAGATACCACAAAGGCCATAAAAACTCATTTATATGTAATGACAGCTAGTATGAGAAAAGTGAAAGATTGTAATCAAACCAACAACAAACAAAACAATTTGTAAATAAAAGAATCCAGACAAAAATAGGCACAGTGTGTGTTTCCATGTTGGCAAAAGTAAATTATGATAAGAAAAAAGATTGATGATCTTCCTGTAATGAAACAACTGAAAACCAAATGGTGAAAAGACAATTCAGGGATGATGTCATTATTCTTTGTCTTGGTGATGGTCATATGATCTATCGATTTGTCAGAAAATACCAGAATGTACATTTAAAAAGTATACATCACGTTGCAGGTGCATAATTTCTGAATAGAGTTAGCTTTGTCAATACTAAGTAGAGGTCATCTTACTTGATCATCTTACAAAGTCACTGTCAACCTGACAAGTAGATTGCGATAATTAGGCACCAGATTTGTCTATAATTCTTTGAGATACTAATATAAAGGAAAACACATTAGTTTCCATTTTTTTCCTCCGTCTGTAACAATGATTCGCTTGACAAGTTGTTTTTGCCAAGAAACTAATGTTGGCAAAGATGGTGAAGACTAGCTAGCCAGTGGTGGCCTTTAATCCCAATACTCAGGAGGCAAAGGCAGGTGAATCGCTGAGTCTGAGGACAGCCCGGTCTACAGAGTGAGTTCCAAAAACCCTGTCTCAAAACAAACAAACAAACAAACAAAGAAACAAACAAAACACCAACAAAACAAAGATGGTGAAGACTTATGTGAGAGACATTTGATAATGCTGGCTAATGTTTGAAACTCTGCCATTAGTGAAAAATTAATGCTGCTGAAACAAGTAATGCACATGCCAGAAATCTTTAGATAAAATAGAAGTGATTTTGCAATAGCTGTACTAGCTTTACCTTTCCCACATCTACTCTAATTTTTTAATGGCTCTTCCAGGTCTAGAGGAAGGCAGCTAATGTGGCCATTAGCATCTTAGCTATCTAACTACTTAATAAAACTTTGAGAAAATTTAGATTATAATTAATTAATAATTGAATATTTGGGAATGAGTTTTTAGAAGAGACATTTTAAATTGTTAGCTAAAAAGAAAGCCATGCACTTTACATACCAAACACCTGGGAGGCAAAGATGTGCTGCACTATTAAATTCAAAAGCAGAATGTGTGTCTTCATTCAAATGGCCATTATGGCCCTTAATGCAAATGTAGAAAATATATGTGGTTATTAACTTCCATGAAAAAGAGGAAGAAACTTCATGTATGTATGGCTAAATTTTGGACATTAAGACATGAAGTTGCCATCTACACAGGTTGCTTCTCATAACCATGCAAATATGTTTTACACACACACACACACACACACACACACACACAGTCTCATGATGCTTTTACGTACGGTTGTGATTTTGTTCTGAGTTTCATT
The DNA here is from genome assembly GCA_026225945.1 of Cricetomys ansorgei. Classification (NCBI taxonomy): domain Eukaryota; kingdom Metazoa; phylum Chordata; class Mammalia; order Rodentia; family Nesomyidae; genus Cricetomys; species Cricetomys ansorgei. The sequence goes on from JAMJFZ010000199.1 coordinate 30,611,539, forward strand.
CATATCTATTCATAGTTATCCTTGGCCTAGAGGCTGCAGGCTGAACATAGCAAACTGGCTAATATTTCTGACCGGAATAAAACAACTAAATAAAATGTTTATATTTGCCTGTGGTCCTTAACACTTTTGGAATAACTATTAAAGTTTTTGTCATATTTATTTTCAAAGTTTTGTTTGTAATGGCTAGAAAAATGGCTCAGCAGTTAAGAGCACTGGCTATTTTTCCAGAGGACCCAGATTGCCAACATCCACATGATGGCTAACAACTGTCTGTAACTACAGAGGATGCTCTGATGCCCTGTTCTGACCTCCTTGGGCATCAGTCATCTATGCGGTACAACATTTGGTTTTCTATGTCTGAGTTACCTCACCCAGCTTCATCTATTAATGTAAGAATTTGATAGTTTCATTTTATCTTTTCCAACTAAATAATATTTTATTGTACATATATATTATATTTTCATTATCCATTAATCAGATGATGGATGACTATGTTATTTCTACCTCCTGGTTATTGTGATAGAGCAGCCATGAACAGGGGTCAGTTAGTGGTATCTCTATAGCAGAATATGGCAGAGTCCATTTGTTACATGCCCAGTGGTAGAGCTGGATCATAAGATAGATCTGTTTCTAACTCTAAGGGTTCAAAGGAAGAAAACATAAAGCATAGGAGGAAAAGTGAGGGTGGGAATAGGGAATACCTTATAGGAGAGGAATGGGGGTAAATTAGATCAAAATACATTATAATATGCATGAAATTCTCAAATATTAAAATTTTTATGGTAAAAATGTAATTAACATTAACTTTTATTATCACGTTATACATCTGTGGGCTATAATGAAATATTTGTTTTGCTATATCAATATTATGTCCAATGTTTAAACATATCCATCACCTTTATGGTGAGATCTTTGAAATTTATTACAACAGGTAGCTGAAAATATAAGATAAGTTACTTTTCAATAGGAAATTCATCATTCCTATTTTAAAATGTGTAAAGGCTTCAGAAGCTGGCCAAGATGTAATATTGTCACCATGACATCACTCTTCATGCTGCTAAAATACACAGACAAAATATAAGGGCTGTAAGCAGCCAAAACTGCATGAATAACTGGGTCTTTCTAACCAGAGGACTAGAAAAATATTCTGCAAGATCTGTGGGATATTGAGAAATCTGCAGTTGGATTCCTTCTCACTCTGTTTTCCCTACCTCTGCTTCTAGGGCCCCCTACCTCAGACCTGTGCATTAACAGCACAAGCTGTTAAAGTGTGAAATTCAAGCCTATGCTCCTGGGTCTGGAGAACCAGAGGAGGACTTATAAGGCTCTCTCTGTCTCCTTCTCCTTTCCTTGCATTGACCTGATAACTTAATGATAATGAGGAATTGTGCTCAGGCAACTAAAGTGAAAAGGAAAAAGTCATTATGCTTCTGCCTAAAATGTGGTAAAATTAGAACTAGTTAAATTAAGATTTTCAATACCAAGCATGGGGACTTAAAAAGAGACACCATAGAGACAAGTGTTATTTGACAACCGTACAGGTTGAAGCACTTATCAACATGAACAGCACACAGATGAGCACAGGATGCCAAGGGAAACGAGAGCTATTTTAAGAAACCAGAGGAGGATGAATGACTCTGTCTCCTGTCATTGGGGTTTTCATGGGGGGTGATAGGAGAAAAATTGTCAAAAAATTTTTGAGTAGTTATATAAGTTCAAGAATCAGCCAGTCCAAACATGAAACACTGAAAGAACCGCAAAATCAGATACATGTGGTCAAGCCACTGAAAGCCAGATCTTCATTCATTGTTAGGGGAATACAAATGATTGAGACTGACAATCTCCAGTGACATTGTATATACCAAGGGACCCAGTAATCTATTTCTAAGCATTTACCTCAGTGAACATTTCCAATTCACAAATGAACCTGTATCTAAATGTCTATTTATGCTTCACTTATCATGTATCAAAAATAAAAGCTATTTAAATGTCTTTCAACTGATCAATGGATGTATAATGTTTCCATCCATTCAAAGAACTGCACTTGAGCAGCAACAAGGAAGAAGCCATTTGAAAGCCTAAGTGCATGGATGAGTCGCAGATTCACTGTGCTTAGCAAGAGAAACCAGACAGAGCCTGGGAAAATAATTAACAGTGGGACTAGATCAATGGTTGCCATGGTGGAGAAGATACACGCGGTGACTAGAAACGTACATCATAAACAGCTGCTAACAACAGTGGGAATGACCTGTTTCGTTTACCGGTAGTTATATAACTCTGTACCATTTGAAACACAAAAATGAGTGTTATCTCTTACAAATTAAAATTTTCACACGGTGAAAATACAAAAGAAACGAATATCAACAACAAGGAAAATATGCATGTAAAATATTCCTAATAAACAAATATTAATTTATTCAATGTTAACTTGGTGTGATTATTTTCTTACCACATGTCTGCAGCAACAAATTAAAAAAAAACCAGTGGAAATTATATTTACCTTTTTCAAGAAAGCAATACTAAAATACTAATAACAACATAAAGAAATATTTACAAGATCTAAAAAATAAAGCCAAAAGGTTACAAGAAGAAAAGGAACAAGTAAAACATTGTTTTATGTTCTTCAATTTCTTTGAAGGAATCGTGATTCCAGTAAGATATCAACTTGATGTTCTAAAAGCTACTCAAATTGAGTCGAAGTTATATTTGGAAAACCAAACATGTATTGAAATGGCTAAATCATTTCAATGAAGAAGTGAAATGAAGATTGGAGATTGGCTATAGCAGAAATTAATGGCAGTTTTCTCACAAAAGCATAGCTCAATTAACAGAAACATACACAGATTCCAGAGGCAGGAGTAAAATGATGTGAGTTCTAGTCTATACTAGCAGTATTATTTATTAGCAAAGAAAACTGCATTGTTTAATTAATACCTATGGTACTATTTCTACTGCTAAGCCATGTGAAAAACAAGACTTGCTCCTGACTTTAGCTCCTTATGACAGATTATAAACTTCAGATGTGTCAAAATCTCTCTTTTAAATGCTTTCTGGGATTGTTAAACGGTCTTGCAACTATGCTTTTAGAATGAGGATGGCTTGCATCTGCTTAATGAATCCACTCACACTTGCAGATGCAGGAACATTAAAGAGGACAGAGACAAAATCAGTGTGTGATGGGTAATTAGAACCTAGAGTCAAGCATGTCAGCAGTGTCACCTAGGATGATAAAGTTTTCTGGGTTTTCTCTCTTGGGGATTAAGAAGTTTGTTAAAAGGGGTTGTGTTTATTCCACCTAGATCTCAAATCTGGGCGCATTAGAGTTTTGTAGTCGAGTCAAAGTTGGGAATACACGTGTTCACAATGACAAGAAGACTATTTCTATATAAGACATGGATGTACAAGAGGATGCCATCTGGGGAAGAAGGGAGACTAGAAGGCAAAGGAGGAACGAAGGAGGATAATGGAGGGCGAATATTACATGATTTCTGTCATATGCATAACCTAAGCTTAAATATGTATGTCTGTATGCACGTATATATGTATGTATGTATGTATCATGTATCATAAAAACCCAGGAGAACAAAGGGGCCAGTGTTGTGGCATGTTTAGTTGTGGATAATATTTTAGTTAAGATTTGTCTTTTACCAGTTTATACCTCTGTGCCATCCCCAGCTTCCACCCCAGACAGGAGGTTCCTGTTATTTGTTTATTGAGGGTCTGTGTGAAAACAGGAAGAAAAACACCTGGGGGATTAAGGGGTGGAGCAAGGAGGGAGGAGGGAGGAAGAGGGAGAGGAGATGAGGAAAGGAGAGAGGATAGAGTGAAGAAGCCTTGGAGGGAGCGCTCTGGCTAGTGGCTTGGGTATAGAATTCCCTGAGATTAGACATGGTTTGTGATTAATAAAGAGCATTGGAAATTTCAATGATGGACTCTCATTAAGCAGTTAAAAGATAAAATTAGCATTTGAGCCAGTGAGAAGAGAGATAAAAAAAAGTACCCTCAGATATACTAGAAAAAGCCTATGTTTCAGCTCATACAGTCTTACTTCATTCCAAATATATCATAGTGTTCATTAAAATTTAGGTATGTCTTCTCGGATGCTAACAATGATAAAGATTTCTTTCAGTCTTAGTTTTATGATCAGAAGACACCTAGTTTCATTCAGTGGTTGAGAGTTGAATCTAATTAGACTCTGCTACATTGGACTAGCCTGTGCTGCTTGGCATTCCAAAGCCCCACTGTGGCATAATGCTACCATCCAGAGATAAGAATAATCTGTCCATCAGGGGACAGCGTTTCTTTTAGCCAGGTGTTTAGGATTGGAATGATTGTTTAATCTTTGTGCCTCTGTTTCCTCATTTATAAATATTTGTTAACTATTTTTTGCATTGTTGTGAGGACCTACTGGAATAGACAGATAAAACTCTTGGCACAGTGCCTTGTAGTCAAAGGATCCAAGTTTTTGTTTTCTTTTTTGCTTTCCCTCCCTCTCTTCCTCTCTCCTTCCCTTTTCTCCCTCCCTCCTTTTTTCCTTCCTTCCTTCTTTACTTCCTTCCTTCCTTCTTTCTTTATGTCCTTTTTTTCTATTACAGACTCCTTTTATAACTTATGTTGGTCTTGAACTTGTGATCCTCCTCTACCATCATCTTCAGGGCTCCAGTCACGAGTCTGACCCACCATACCCAGTTAAGAGTGTTGCCCTTAAGGGAAGTGAAGTATCCTTGTGTTCATAGTAGTGTGGACACTTCTCCAACTCATGGGTGGGATCTCAGTTCTATCATTGTACGAGTTGGAGTCTTTATGTGACTTACCTATGTGTGGAATCTGAGGATTTGAGTTCATGGCCTAGTGTTTTCAGAGCAATTGCCATTACCCAGCCCTTTATTGTGCATATTATTTTAAACAATACAACTAACTCATTTCTTACTAGGAACATGGTGACGCATCTTTTAATCATTGGTTATTAAGACATGGAGGTAGATAAAAGAGTAACAGACAGAAAAGGCAATTCAATTGTTAAAAATCAATATTTTATAACCCAAAGTATTTGATTCAGGAAAAAGTCATCAATAAGTGATACTCTTTTTCACATAAGGTCCAAAATGTCTGGAGAGATTGCTTATCAAATACAAAATGTAAACTATGTCCTTTTAATGAAGACACTCAGTGGTGTCCACTTTAATCAAATGAACAAACCATCAATGGCCAATAGGAAGAGAATATCGCATTGTCATTTCCTTTAGGGCATTCATAACACCCATGAGAGAAATACAAATACACCAGTCTCAAGATAGGTGTATTAATTATTTTTCTGGTTTTGTTATAAAACACCATTACCAGAGTGATTTATGAGGAAAAAAAAGATTTTATTTTGGCTTATGAGTCCAGAGGGAGAGTCATAATGTTTCAGGAGCCAGACAGCTGGAACAGGGAGCTTAGAGATCACATCCTCAACTTCAAACAGGAAGCAGAGACTATAAATAGGGCAAGACTATAAACTCTCAAAGTCCACCCCCAGTAGCATGTTTCCTGTAGCAAAGTTCCATTGCCTGAACATCCCAAACAGTACTGCCAATATGGGGCTATGTATTTAAACATGTGATCTGATGGGGGCCATTGCTCATTCAAATCACCAACATACGTATCAGACAAATGGAAGTACATAACTGATAGGTTTAATAATCATTTAAAATCACAAACAAGAACAAAAAGGTAAGATAAGAGGGTCTGAAAGAGTAGAATGATCAAAGGCAAAGGATCTAAAAACTGGGATGCATAATTGATAATGTTCTAAGTTGTAAACCTTTTGATAATATAATCAAATTATGAAAAATTAATCATCTTAATATCAATGATTACTTCTGTAGGAAATTGCAGAGAGAGGGAAGGAGAGAGAAACTTAGAAAGAGACTAACAGAGGAAGTATAAAGTCTGTATGGTTAACAATCAACCATTGTTAAGTCTTTACAGACTGGACATATGTGCTTATGGCAATATTCCAGTTAAATTGGGAGCAAAGAGACAACTTCTGAATTGTCTCTCAGAAACCACATGTACTTGTAATTCTTTCAAAAATGTCAAATAAAAAGGATTCTAGAATAGCCAAGTTTGTGAACTATTCTGCTTCACAGTTTTCCTTCAGAGATAGAGACTCTGTCTTGAATCCCTGATGAGAGCTATGCTGTGGGTCTTCATCTCTTACAGAGTTAGCATGCACAGCAGACATTCAAAAATGCTAAATAAATGAGTTTTTAAATTGGCCTTTTAAACATTCAAAACATCTTGAAAAGGCACTCTGCTGAAAAAATGATTAATATCTTTCATAACTTAATATTAATTATTACTCTTGCAGTATGAATTGCTGATTTTGCCCTTTTTTTTGGTCATTCTGCAGTAGAATGTAGAGCTAAAAGTTTACTTGTGGGTTTTTGATTTTCTTGTCTATCAAGAGAATTTTTTCTTTGTCTCATAACAGATGGTTAGCTATAATAGTCATTTTAACTCAGGACATTTCTTTAATCATAGCAGAAAATTCCCAAAACTCATTTCACCACTTCCTGAAATATCTCCACCTTAATCGCTGAACCTCATTTAATCTTTTGAATGACCTCAGAGTTCCTAATATGTTCAACATGAAGAAATGAACTTGCTTTGAGTTTCGTTAGTCTCCTTTTGATATTTCCAAACATTGAAATGAAGGTTACAGGATAGTTGATTTATTTGTGGAAGGCATTAGATTTCCTTGGTCTGTTTTGTTAGACTACACTAAGGAACAATCAAGGATGATCTGCCATCTTCCTACCCATTTTAATTAGTTCTTTCTGCCCCAAAGTTCAGAAAATGTCTTACAATGACATCCTGAGAAGCTCATCAAAGCAATTGGTGACATTGTTAGAACTAAGCAGCAAACACCAACTAAAAAAAATCATTCCATGGAAGCCAAGCGATAGCTAAACTTTACAGAGGCTCTGACATTCCTTGCTTTTGATAATAGTAACAACACTTTAGAGCAAGCATCTTTACCAAGACACAAAGCCACTTCTCCCATGTCAAGAACCTGTTCTAAGGTGCACAGCTAATTGTTTTTCATTTTTTTCCCTCAAAGTTACCAAAGAACTGCACTGTAGCTTTTGCTGCTTCCTCAAGAACTGTCAACCTTGCTTACATGATGAGAATTGAAGATGAGGGGAGTTTCACTTTGTCAACTAAAATTAATTCATACTGGAAGGGAGAAGCATTTGAATGATATTCAGATTTGCTTTCAACAAATCCTCAGAGGCCAGCGTGCTCATGAGAAACTTTTGTCGGAGTGCAGCTGGCAATTTTATTCCAATTCTCTCTATCACTGCATTTTTTTAAAATCATCTTGAAATTACAATGAATTTGCTGTAGTAAGTTTGTGAGCTGAAATAATATCAGTTTCCTTTCTGTATATTTTTCAAGGGAGGGAAAGAAATAGATGGGAGGAATGAGAGGTAGTCAAATGCGTAAGATTATTATACTGCAATCCTACACAATAAAAATAGTTTAATCAAATGAATAAAACTCCCTTCCTTTAAATATACAGGGACATAACTATTTAATAAGGCTTTTCAAATGCAGAGGCTGTGGTAATTTAAGCAAAGTAGCACTAGTTGCATAATTAATGTGACTATTCTAGCTTGGAAAACAGTATTTTTATTATAAAGCTCACTTTCTTTCCCCCATTTTAGGAATCTTTTTCCCACATACAGTACATGTTGCACATTGAACCTGGGGTGAATAGATTCATGTGGATGGGGATATTTTTATCTGTCAGGGTTTATATTTTTAGTTAGCCTGTAGGAATACTTAATGAGCAGCACAGTGGGTGAGGAAACCATCTGAATCCCAGTTCAGCCCTTACTGTTATTGAGGTCTGTAAGCATATGGGCTATCAAGTGAAGAATGAACCCTTTTGCAGCAAACAGATTGTTATGTACATCAGATACTACAGAATTTTAAACAAGAGTCATAAGCTTTGCCCTTCAGCCAGTGAGAGTGAAAGTGATTCCTTCTTCCTTTTGGAGCTCTGTAAGTCTTTGATTTCAGTAAATGAATAAACAGTTTTCCTTCAGAAGCAGCAGCAGCTACAGGAACTTGCAATGTACTTGGCTTTCCTATCCCGTTCTTGTGGGCACACTACAATAGAGCAGGTGAGTACCAATGTCCACTTCTTACACGCTACTGGCAAAGTCGTTAAGGTGAGATGCGGGTCTGTAGCACTGCAGAGGAGGGGATTTATGGAACATCTTTTCCACTTCTCCTGACACAGACATGAAGGTGATTGCTAGGGTCTGAATTCATTCTCCCCAATAGGTGTTGAAACTTAAAGATTAGTGTCACATAATGAGATGTGGGATCCTCACTGAATCCTTCCATCTTCATAAAAGAAGCTTCATGGTATTTGACTCTTTGCCACTCTACCTCTTTGGCTCTTTGTTTACCACTCTACCTCTGCCTTATAAGGAAATGGCATTCTCTTTCTGGCATGATGCAACAAGAAGTGACAGTCACAGAAGCTGCGACAAGCCTTGACCAGACTAGCAAACCAACTTCCTGGTCTCTTGCACTGTGAAATACCTCCTCCCTATACATTACTCACCCTGAAGAGTGTTTCATGCTTGGTTTGAACAACAATTAAGGCACTGAAGCTGTGTGGTGGAAGCAGTCAGCACAACTTACAGATCATGAAAAAGCCTAGTCAACCAACTAGTTTACGAAGCACACACTAACAACATAACAACCATTTTGTAACCTACTAACTATAAGATTTGTATGTGTGTGTATCAACAGAAGAACCACAGAGACTATTGAATTTCTCTGTAGGGCAAGCTTAGGCACAACTATTTAGTATGAGAAATGATTTCAAAAGGCCTTGCTTTGAAGTCACAAACATTTTTACTTAGAATTTATTTTAATGTGGAATTGCCTTTGGTAGTTAGAGTATGGGAGGGTAGAAATTGTATATTAAAGCTGAATTTATGGAATGAGTACAATTTTTATATAGCATATGTGCTTTAACGAAGGCCGACTACTGTGAGCTGTCACCTCTACAGTGATGGCCAAGATAGCCCTTGGCAATGATAGGGAGATAAATGACTCTTCCCTGCAACTCAGAATCATAAAATATTGTTGTGTTACATCAGTATTTGCACAATGCTAATTTCCATTTTACCTCTTATATCAACAAATAATACAATGTGATTTTGCAAAATATTGAAACATTGCATATGTTTTATAAAATATCTTTGAGAGGCACTTGATTGTCATTATTTATATTTAGCTAAGGAGAAAATTGAGTTGTGGTGAAACTAAATAATTTAATTCATAAACTAATACAACTGAGTATACTAATTGCATTAATGCATTTTGAGTGAAAATATGTCACTCATTCGATGAAATTTTAAAAGAAATAAATATTTTATTAAATATTATGTGTAAGAATAAATAAGAGAATTTATGCATTGAAGCTCCTATATTCCTTCCTAAAATGAACAGTGGCTCTAATAATTATAAATGACTGTGAAAAAAATCTCAGAAAGTCTAAAGTATTTAAAGGTTATTCAACAATCAATAATATAATGCTTGTTCAAGAAGAATCACTTAATATTATTATTAGGAGATATATATATATATATATACATACATACACTTTAATTTCTTCAAGAGTACAGGTGTTATTCTACATTTAAGGGAATGGACTATGAGACTTCAGTGTTCATTAAGTGAGAGCATTGGTGGCTTTTTCTCTGCATTGTAAATTTCAATTTCTTTGAAGTTAGTAGGTAGAAGAACCTAACACTGTTTTTATGGAGAGGTTAGTGGAGCACAATGTAACCTGAAGCATATGGTAAGAGCAAACATGAGTGAAATTCTTTCTATCAAATGTGTTTTATCAGCTTACTGTGCCTTAATCATTTCAACAATAGCATTCTTTAGATGATAAGACAGCAGATTCCAAATGACTGCATATACTGCAGCACTTGTAAACTGGTTTGAAGAAAAAAACTTTCCATTAGACTATGACAAGGAGTGGTATGATATATCTAGTCCTCGTGAACATGTCTCATGTCCCAGATTTGGGGCTCACTATCATTCCAAGTAGAAGGAATCATAAGTAACAGAAGGCAGGAATCCTGGATAAGCTATCTTGTTATAGAATAACATCACGTGGTATTAAAGCAGGGACCCCAGACCTCTCATGTGTGGGGCTACCTTAGCATTTTGAGATGCTTATAGGAGAATCTTGGACCTCAATTTGTCTACTTTGATCAAAAAATTGTTTCTGACGTTAAAAAAAAGAAAAATTCCCAAATAAGCCTGTATTGAGAAGTAGTATTTAAGAAGAATTATCTCAGATGGGGATTAAAAGGTGGTATCTTAACAAGAAGTCTTTCCACTGTATCACCCTTCTAAAAAAGAAGTATACCCATCTCCTTAGCTGTCAGCCAAGTGGTTCACTATGCAGGATCATTCAGTCTTAAACAGAGTCTAACTTGGAGATAAAACTGTACAGCCATATGCTGTTTCAGATATTCACTGTTTTAATTAGTGTAATGGCCAGAAATTTTACCTCAGTGGTAAAATTAAAAGTTAGACAACTGTTCCAGTTCAAAAACAAGGATTTCTGGTTGTTTATCCATGCTCCTTTCCTTCACATGCAGCTAACACCTTGGACATTATTTGAAACTCAGTGATAAAAGGACTTGAGAACTGAAAACAAAGGGTGCTTTCAGTGTATAGTGTCTTCCACATGTGCATGTATTTGAATACTTTATGTTTGATGGTGCTCTTTCTGAAGCTGTAAGTCCTTTAGGGAGTGGAGCATTACTGGAAGAAGTAGACCCATGGGGAAGAACATAATGATTTATAGCCCAACTTAGCATTGCCTAAGCACCCAGTGTCCTGTTCCTAGAAATGTAACAAGCAGCTTCAAGCTCCTGTTGTCACAGACCAGCCTCTCCAGCCACTGTGTTCTCCCTGTCAGGAGCCCAAATCATTCCTCCTCTCTTGTTTTGTTAAGTACTCTCTCACAGTGATTAGAAGACTTACTACTGGAGGAAATGGACTGGGTCAAATATTTAAGACTTTAGGATTCTGTGGAGTGGATTCTGGGTTTCCTTTCAGACTCCAAAGTTCCTAACACCTCAACATGGGAGAAGTTTGTAGCTTTGACAACAAAATGTCAGCAAGGTCTGATCTCTTTGTCAAGGAACTAGAGTTGGCACACTCAGCAGAGATTTAGAGGGGTCCCACAACATCTGCTCCAGAAGCCAGGCTAGAGGGTATCCCTAGAAGATATGACGTCTATTCATATCTTTCAGTGGATGAATGGGATATCGTGTTGTGGGATATAAATAAGCAATCAATAAATAGATACTATTCATACATACAGCTTATATAAATTTTAATGAAATTCATCGTGTAAGAAAATTAACTATCAAAATTATGTTTGTCATGGTTTAGAGATGTGACTGAGGCAGTAAAATGTGACATGTAGGATCTTGTGTTATAATAGTTAAGCATCTTATTTGTGGTATGAATTACATGAAGGAAAACAGCATGAAATTGCATAGATATAGATGCACACTAGAGAGCCTACATAATCTAAGATATATGAAATTTTTGTAGTTGCTCTAATGACTGTTTCACAGTCTCTATACAGTACTATAATTATTAAATATCTTGATATTGAGAGATACTGCATACTGGGTGAAAAAATCATGAGACCTTGTACATTTCTTTACAACCTCCCATGAATTGTTAATTATTTTAAAAATGCAAATTTTATGAAAAGTTACTGTGGTGCATGCACTTGATCCAGCACTTGAGAGGCAGAGGCAGGCAGATCTCTGACTTTGAGGCCAGTTTTGTCTACATATTGAGTTCCAGGACATGGTGCACATGGTGAAACCATGTCTCCAAATTAAAAAAATAAAAAAGAAAAGATACGAAAGTGTGACCATGTGATCTAGTAAACACCAGATCATTTGGAAACCTGCAGATGAAGATTAGTTGAATGAGAAAACTGGATATATGTTTCTTCTCCTGAACACTTAGGTAGAGCACGTAGTTCTACCTACCCTTACTTACATGCCTCCTGGAAACACTTTTCAGACACCTTTAATTATGCTCCTTCAAGCTGGTTTCCTTGAAATAATATTTTTATCTGTTAGTGAAAATATTTCTATTCTCGGCATTCTTTACATTATAGACTGTTCATTCTATCAACGAAAGTACTGAGTTATTGAAGAACTGTGTGTTAATAAAGTATGATAAACGAAACTGATACACATATCTAACCAAGGAATGATGAGAACTAACTGATTTGGTGAAAGAGATCTCAAATTATAACAGTTTACATAAATTATGACGTCTCTTTTCATTCTCCCTCTCTATCTTTCTCCCTCTCCCTTTCTGTCTCTGTTTCCTCTGTCTCTGCCCCCTCTCTCTCCCTCTCTCATATGGGTGGACATATGTGTGAGTTTGTGTCTATGTGTATTATGTTTGGCTAGCCGGATCATGGCAGATACTGCTACTAGATAAGAACCTAGGAACTCAAATTCCTCCAATCTTTTTTCTCAACTCTTCTGTTGAGCACAGGTCTTCTGTGTAAACCTTCAGATAGCTTGCTGAAACTTCTGCATTCAGTCCTCATACAATTCAGAATAGAATTTATTTCTAAGCAAGTTATGAATGAATTACACACACGATTTCTATGGCTGCAAATGGGATATTATTTAGTCTTAAAAGACAATATCTTTCAAAGTATAGTAGTTAGGCACAGATAAATTTAATATTGCATCATCTTCATTGGAAAGTCCATGTGTACTGTCACATGGCCAACCTCATAGAAGCAGTTAGAGTTGTTTCCCAGCAGCTAGAATAGGGTATAAGAAAGATATTGGTTTGGGATGCAAGATACAAGATGTACAACATTATGCAAGATGACTAAGTTATTGAATTTTAGCAGAAATGCTACTGTCACTATAAGGTAATAAGGATGTAGAGTTGAAATGTGTCAAATGGATATAACTTAAAGATTTCACACACACACACACACACACACACACACACACACACACACACATACATGAGTGAGAGAGAGAGAGAGAGAGAGAGAGAGAGAGAGAGGGAGAGAGAAACAGACAGAGACAGATAGCTAACTTTGTGAAGTGTTAATTTCAGCCAGATTGAAATGACTATTTTATAATTTTCTTGCTTCTCACATAAATTGTAAGCGTTACAAACACTCAGCTCTTAATTATCAGTTATTTATCAATAAATCTAGAAAAACAACTATACTTGGACAGAGAAAACTGGCTTCTAAGTTTTTATACTCTTTGCACTGAGAGGTTTCAGGCTAAACTAATGGAAGGTGGGTGAGTGTGGAAACCCAATTAGGATAAGTGGTACTGTGTCTGAGCATGTGGGGAAGAAAGCTGTTGGGTAAGTGGAGAAAAGATCATCAGAGAGCCCTCACCCTCCTGTCCTTCCTTGCTCATCCCCTCCTTCCTGTCTGGGTAGCACTCACAGTAATGGGTGTGGGTAGAGATTCTTTAAAGCAGATGCTACAGGGATGAGGTCAAGTGGAGGTGTGCAACGCGTGTCGGGGGAGTTTTAACCCCTGACTGCAGACTGAGTGGCGGGATAGTGGTGTCTCTACAACCCACCCTTTCCCAATCACATTCATTGAATGGAAAGCAATTCTTCAAGTCATATCTAACTTTGAAAAGTTCAAAAGGATGTTTAAATGTCCACTGTTAGTGTAAGTTACAGTAAGTGCTGTGAAGGCAGGAAGGGGAGACGAATGAGGAGGGCAGAAAGGCTATAGATCTTCATAGGTCTCCACTTCCCCAACAGCTTCAGTTCCCAAATGCTCAGACACAGCCCCACTTACCCTAATTGGATTTTCACATCAACCACCTTCCATTGTTAGCAACTTTGGGAAATGACATGAAACTCAAAAAGAGAATATTCCAAAGGATTGTTCTCACTCTCTTATGCCTCAGTGTCATGCTAATCCAATCATATCTTGTCCCTTATGATACAAAAAAGAGAAATATCTCCTTCCTGGGCCCACTTCCTACACACATTTCTTCCCTGATGACTTACGCTGTCTTATATGCCATTTCTCTCAGTGTCAACCTAATACGTACATGCACATCACATCATAAATAAATATTTTCACTCTTCTCTGAGTTCAAGCACAAGGAAATATCACACAGGACACATAGCTTTTTGCTTCAGTTAAATAGTGGTTTAACAAAATCTCACATTACTAGTTCCTGGTAAACTATAGTTTTCAGAAATTATGGTTTGAAAGTGACCTGAAACATATTTTAGCAAAACAAAAACAAAAACACCAGAAGAAAAAAAAAGAACATAGCAAAAGCATAAAGAAAAAAATAGCCATAAGTACTGGCTGGCACTTTTCTTGTGACTTTTCTCACAGCTTTAGTTTGCTGATAACTGCAACCTTACCTGGGGTGTTTTGTGACTACAATGCAAGCATTAATGTTAGTGTTATGGCATCTAAAATTCCCATGAGTAAGTGTAAATGTAAGCCAAAAACTTAGAAAATTATCATCCTCTCTCATTCTCTGCGTGTGTGTGTGTGTGTGTCTGTCTGTCTGTCTATCTGCCTCTCTCTCTCTGTGTGTGTGTGTGTGTGTGTGTGTGTGTGTTTACATGTGCTTGGATGCCATGTGAGCATACATATGGAGACCAGAGATCAACCTTGGATGATATTTGTGAGGTGCCATATGCTTTGTTTTTAAAAACAGAATATCTTCATTGGCTTAGAATTTGGCCATTCAGCTAGAGTAGCCAGCCAGTGAACTCTAGAAAGCCTCCACCATCCCCCTCTCAGTTCTTAGATTACAAGTACATCACCAAAACTGGATTTCAATGTGGGTTGTGGGGGATTGAACTAAGGTCCTCATGCTTGCATGGCAAGCACTTTAGTGACTAAGCTACTTCCTCAGCATAGAAGCTGCTGTCTTAATGACAGAGCAGAGAGTAGTTTGGCAGAAAGCATTTTATGTTTGAATTCCTTGTCAAGGGCAATGCCAAAGTACAGATAACATTGGGAGAGCTTCAATTTATGTCAATTCTATAAAATACAGCAAATTGCTTACTTTGCACTTTTGTCAGAAATGAATGTCAATTTAAAAAATATATGTTAAAGGAGGAAGTTGTATTCAGGGATTGAATAAAAAACTTCAATTTTAATTGGGAAATCTAAAGAATGTCACCACGTAGGCTGCTCAAGCAGTGCTGACGACCCTAAAATTCTACTAGTTTATCTTGTGTTTTCATTATGGCAACATGAAATATATCAATTAAGTTAGAAACAAATACCAGAGTGTTCTTTGCTGAATGATCAAATATACAACGCTGAAATTCTTTAAGTTGAATTTGAGGTTTTCCCAGTAGCTGCAATGGAACATGTGCACAAGATGATGGAGGGACTAGTTAAAGTAGCTAAAATTCAATTAAGGAAGAAAAGAATCAGAAATTCCTGAGGAAACGGATAAATGAGACTGCAGACAGAAATGCCTCTCCTCACAGCAACTGCTGTAGTGTCTCCACAGATTTGACCCTCCCTACTGCACTGAGAACCGTGTTACACCATAATTAGTTGTGTACTACACCCCGCGCATCAGTGGTTTATATATGTGTGTCCTTCATTTTAAAGTGAATTGTGGTCCCTGCAGTGTCTTAGTGGGGCATGAGTCCAGATATCCATGAAGTGTTCGCCTTGCTTGCCACACTTTACAGACTAGGATTATAAATTAACCTATTTCCAGAAACTTGGAGGAGTTTTAATTAACCCGAGAGCAATGGATTGCACAATTAACGGTAATGAAAATGAAAGAAAAGCGCAAAAGTGAAGAACACATCTTCACCAATCTTTCTCTTGGTCTCTCCTTTGGGTTAGAAAACTACACAGTTCATGAGAACTTCCCTGCTCTGTGCTGTAGATAAACCAGTGTTTCCATCCTTTTGCTGTAATGTCTATCTTCCTGTGTTAGTCTGGAAAGAAAGTTCTAGCAATATGATCCAGAAATAATTATACATGGGAGGAAAACGATTTTTGCAACAGAATGCAATGTGTTCTCTGAATGAGAAGCCTTGGTGGTGGTATAGAATAGAAACAGTGTTATCAGTGATGTGTTCTGAGTATGGTAGTGGTTTCAAATGCTTATGTAAGCGACCATCATGGATTCATTTGAGACAAAATCTTCATAAACTGAGAAGGTATGACCTACAAATGCATATTCAAATAAAAAGTATAATACCAATGGAAACTAGCCATTCTGTATATCAGTAAACACTGATCCATGCAACTGTCACCTTTGATAGTAAAAGAACACGTAAAATTTGCTGGAAAATGTATAAACCATGAGTTAATAAGTAGTACATTAAAATAAATGATAATAATGGATATTTAAAGAAAAGGTCAATTTAAAATGTTCTCTTTTAAATAAACAAAGATAATTTTAAATTTTTTTTAAAAATTGGTATTTTAAATAATATATATAGACTTAGAAGCAGGGCTAAGTGTGCCAAGACACAGTAGTTAATGAGAATAAGTTTGTGTTTCATGTTGCTTGCTAGTATTTTATGCAAGACACAGAACACAGACAAATGACTGTTAGAGTTCAGCTTGTAGAAAAGGCTCTGCTACAAGGGGAGGATGAGGAATGGAGGCATCTTGTTCCCTGACACCTGGTATAGAGGGTGCATCGGGCTCAGAAGAGAGAAGGCAGAAGAAAAGCACCCACAGTGCGTTGGTTTGTCATATCCTCAATTTCAGTGCAGAATCTGTGGCTGTATGGAAGTCAGGGGAGCCCCAAGGGGAGGGAACACACTCTGAAAGCTATCTCCAGATGAAAAAAACCAAAGCAAGTTCACTGCCAACAATAGAAGCCAAGATAAAGAAAAAGCAGAACTATGACTTCACTTGAGAAGAAATTGACTTTCTGGAAGAGTCTGACAAATTTTAAAGCATGTGTACTTAGAACACTCTATGGAGGAAAAAGGTGTATTGTTAAGTGAACAAGAAACAAAAAGAAATCTATGTATGAAGCAGATACAAATCAACCTAAGAGAAAAGGTCCACTTCAAATTATGGATGAAATATAAAAATGAACAACCAATGGAGAATAAATTTAGAGTTTCTAAAATATACTAAGAAATGTTCTAGGAAAAGTAAATGATCAGACCACCCAGAAGCCAAAGTTTGAAAATGGTAATAGAATTTTACGTTTTCTTTTTTGGCTATAGTTTCTTTTAAAATAGAAATTGTAGAGTCCTCAAATGGAACTATCACTCTAAATACTTAGCATAAAAAAGAGCTATTCCGGTGGTGGGATAGTTCAGAAGGTAACAGTACTTGTTACCAAGCTTAGTGACCCAAGTTTGAGCCTCAGGAACATGGTGAGAGGAGAGAACCAATTCTCACCTCTATATGCAGGCTGTGCCGTATTTCTACATACTCACAGGACAGAAAGATAGACAGACAGACCACACATACTCTCCTATACACATACACATACACACTTACTCACACACACATGATAAGTCAATTGATTAACTAGTGAACATGTAAGAAAAACATATTGGCATGATTATAGATAAAGACATTTTAAAAATAGAACAAGGTAAAACAAGTTTTCTTTCAATTAAGAATATTTTTGTCTTATAGAAGTTTAAAAGACAATTTAAAAGATGAAGTTTACCTTTGTCATACTACTGTCTCTCACATACTTCAAGAACAGTAATTCCCAGGATCCCCTTCCTGGATGGCTTCAGGTTTGAGGCGGGCAATAGAGAGACCTGCAGAAAAGGAGACAAGCATAAACCAAGAAAAAAACATTATTTTGCGAAGGTCTCTGCGGTGACACAAAAGTTCTTGTTCTCCAATGCTTGGTGTTCAGTTCTTCATTCAGATTGGCTGGCTCTGCTGGTTATCAGAGGTGATTTAGAATTCTCATCAGATCCAGCCATTCTCAAAGAATTCTAAAGCTTCCACCTCACGTCATTTACATATTTCAAATGGAAGTATGCATGGATCTTCGGCTCCTGTTTCAGGTATTAATTACCATGTGAATAGCTGTCTCCTAAAAGAGTATTTTATTTTGCTTACATTTTGTGGGCTAGATATTCAGAAAGTCCTAAGCTTGATAGCTCTTCTCTCATTTGAATGGTGTCTACTGGGAAGCTTGGGACTGGAGGACCCACATATAATAATACTGTTAACACTCAATTGCATGCCTGATCCCTTTATCTACATTGTATCTCATTGTACTGGTGAGCTTTAATTGTCAACTTGACATCCAAAACTACCTTGGAAGGAAGCCTCCACTGAGGAATCGCCTAAATTCTATTTGTCTGTGGGCGTGACTGATGGGTATTGCTTTACTGAAAATGTAGGAGAGCCCATATCACTGTGTATGGCACCATTCTCAAGGCAAATGATTTTGAACTGTATAAGAAATCTAGCTGAGAACCAGTCTTCCTTCCAACCAGCACCCAGTATCCTTCAGGGTCTCTGCTGTATGCCTTTGGCTGTGAAGTGAATTCCTTGGTAGGGGGTAGGTGAAATAGCAAGTGGGCCAGCCATCAAGTTCTGGCCTTGAGTTCGTGTCTCAACTTCCCACAGTGATGGACTTTGACCTGGTAGTATAAGTCCAATAAACATTTTCCTCTTTGTGTTAATTGATGTCATGATGTTTTATCATAACGACAGAAATGAAACTAGACACTCATTTTCCAGGAGCTTTCCACATGAACTTGAGTCTCTCAGAACACTGTAGTTCCATGATAGATGACTTTAATATAGTATATGGCTTCTGAGTGGCAC
Organism: Cricetomys ansorgei; assembly: GCA_026225945.1. Taxonomy (NCBI): domain Eukaryota; kingdom Metazoa; phylum Chordata; class Mammalia; order Rodentia; family Nesomyidae; genus Cricetomys; species Cricetomys ansorgei. The sequence continues at coordinate 30,630,434 of JAMJFZ010000199.1, forward strand.
AAAGCAGGATCTTCTGAGCTCTTTTGAATCTTACTGTATTTTTCTCATAGGTATCCCTCCTACTATTGTCCTCAGTGTATGATTTTCTTAATGTTGGCTTGAAAAAGGTCTATAATTAATATAGATACAGATAACATATGGGCTATTTTGCAAACATGAACAATAAAGCACTCCTATAGCACAAATAACTTCAATGGCCCCAAGTATATTTTGAAAATTAATTTCATAGTTTAAGATTTTCAAAGAAAAGACACATTTGGATTCACTGGTCAATTCTACCGATCATTTAAATGATAATACTGATTCCACACAGTTGAAGAGGCAATTCAGAACTTGTTTTAAGAGATTGCCATTACTTGGTTACCAAAACTAGGCAAAACTGATGAAACGGACCAGATTGATTCTCAATTCATGCATACAGACATTTATAATAACATTTTAGTGAATTGAATTTAACAATATATCAAAGCATAATATTTATGATAATTACTTATGTGTCTATTTGACTCAGCCAAACCGCATCTGGATATTCAATCAAACCATACTTTTGATGTTTCTATCAGTGAGTTTTTAGATGACATTAACATTTGTTTTGTTAGGCTAAATGAAGACTGCCCTCCTTAATGTAGGTGAGTCTAAAGAAAGCCATGGTAGCATAAATAGAATCATAGTCACTGTTCTATTGCTGGGAAAAGAAACCATGACCAAAAAAAACTCTTTTAAAAGGAAGCATTTAATTTGGGGCTTGCTTATAGTTTCAGAGGGTTATTACCTTATATGATGGCTGAGAGGGTGGTAGAAGGCAGGAGTGGTGCTGAGAAGTAGCTCAGCACTGCATAATGATCTACAAGTAGAGAAAAAGAGACTGGGGTTGGCATGGGCTTCAAACCCCATACTGGTGGCACAGGTTCTCCAAGTCCATACCTCTTATTCCTTTCTAATCTCTCAAAGTGTTCCACTCCCTGGTGACTCAGCATTTAAAGACATGACCCTATGAGGCCCATTCTTATTCACAGCACTACAAACAGAATGAAAAAACAAAAGCAATAAAAAAAAAAAAAGAATGGAAGTAAAGAAAAGAAACCTGAAGAGCTTCCTAAGAATAAGAAAAATTCCCATTGCCTCATTTCTTTTCGAACTTGAACATAATTTTATTTATTTTTAAATTCCAGACCTTTAATGAAGTCAGCAGCCGTTCCTCTTAGTCCTTGTGTAGATCTACACCATCGGCTTTCCTGGGTCTGACTTATTGACTCACTATTCAGATCTCTGCCATTTGTGCAATTTGTATTTATCTACGTACCTGTGTATCTATCTATGTATCTATGTATCTATGTATCTATGTATCTATGTATCTGTGTGTTTGTGTATCTATGTATCTATGTATCTGTGTATCTGTGTATCTGTGTATCTGTGTATCTATCTATGTATCTATGTATCTATGTATCTATGTATCTATGTATCTGTGTAACTATGTATCTGTATCTGTGTATCTGTGTATCTATGTATCTATGTATCTATGTATCTGTGTATCTGTGTATCTGTGTATCTGTGTATCTGTGTATCTGTGTATCTGTGCATAATGATCTCCATGGATGTGAGAGAAGTACTGGTGGCAAAACCTTAAGCATTCTCTTATAACTACAACAATATGCAAATAATCCAGACAGAATTTATTTTACTTGAATTTGAACAGTTACAAATAATGTATAACCAACAACATAATTGATGGAAAATGAGTAAAAGTTTTATCTCTAGGATCACTAGCAGCCTTTTCTCTTGAATATTGTACTATAGATTCTTGACCTTTAGTTCTGAACTTTACTGTATGGGCTGACCCATATCTTTAGCCCTATATCACAAATTCTAAATACTGCAACGTGATCAGAAAATGAGTGACCTGGAAATTTAAAATAAAGAAATTATATTTTCAAATGATATCATCTTCCATTTACAAAATATGTAAATTTATGAAATAGTTATGAATTTAAGAAAATTGACAAACTTTGCTATATTAAAACTTTTTATAATCTTTATAAATTTCCCTATTATTTTCACAAAAATGAATAAACATCATTGGTACAGTGGCATAAACTCATAATCCAACACCCAAGAGGCTGAGCAAGAAAGATCGAGAGTTAGTTAGACTACATGTTGAATTCAAGGATGGCCTGTGTGCTACAGCCAGAACTTGTCTTTAAAGAAAGAACAAAATATGAACATAGATCTGTAAAAACACAAAATGGGCAAGGCTTGTATTTCCAGGTTCTAGATTCATTATTTTGATTATTAAATTTATGCTACCATTACTAGACTGAGGGATGCCCAGTATTCTGGCTTGTTTTATGTCAACTTGACACAAGTTAAAGTTATCAGAGAGGAGGGATCCTCAATTAAGAAAATGTTTCTATAAGATTGGGCTGTAGGAAAACCTGTAGGGCATTTTCTTTATTAGTGATTAATGGAAGAGAGCCCATCTCATTGTGAGTGGGGCTACCCCTCAGCTGGTAGCCCCAGGTTCTATAAGAAAGCAGACTGAGAGAGCTACAGGGAGCAAGTCACCCTTCCATGGCCTTTGCGTCAGCTCCTGCTTTCAGGTTCTTGCCCCAAGTGAGTTCATGCCCTTACCATTTCTGATGATGAACTGTGTGGGAAGTAAACCCTTTCCTCTTCAAGTTGTTTTGGTTCATGGTGTTTTATCACAGCAATAGTAACTGTAATTAAGATACCCAGATACTGCTAAAGTATATGTATATGCCAGGGAATGTATTTCTGGAAGGTGACACTAGTTGAATTAATAGAATAAATATGGAAGATGACTCTCACCAGTTTGGGTAGTCAACACTCTCCCTATGGAAAGCTTGACTAGAGAAAAGATAAGATATTGTCTGAGTGCTTGCCCTGGGACAAACATCTGCCCAGATCATCTATTCACCCTCCTTGAATACTGGTAGTCCCAGTTCAGACTTGGACATTTGGCTCCTCAGGCTTTTGGCTGTAGATTGTGCTATTGATGTCACCAGGCCTCCTGCTTGCTGACAGCAGCTGCGGAACCACTTGTAGTAACACGAACAATCAGTTATAATGTATCCTTGTATAATATCCTTCATAAAATCCTTGTATAAATCTATGTAAAAGTGAATAGTTTAGCTTCTCTGAAAGATCCTCATTAACGCAAACTTAGTATACAATAGGATTAAAACAATGGTAAAATAAGTCAAATATTTATGACTCTACACATATGAATTACCTACTAAATATATCAGAGAAAGAGTCTGCAGAAATTATAGGATTATAATTGAAGAAGCTAGCACTTTTCCAGTAGAGAAAAGAAAATCCATACAGTTTTGAAAACTATTCTATGACCATTGGGTTATAGTTCTAATTTCCTATAAATTGTATTACTGATTAAGGCTAAAATTGCCCATTTATCTAAAATAAAGATGTAAGATATGTGTGGATAGTCAACCTCATTGGATCCTTCCTTTTCTGCCTTTCAATTAAGAATACAGTAGGCTTTCAATAATAGGGAAAAGATTTAAGGTATTAAATTTCAAGCATTTTTGCTTTCAGTAAAGGTAAGAAATATAAAAGATGAAACATTCCCACTTATAATAATTTCCACTGTGGTGAAATCACAGTTTACTTTGTCAGTTGAGATCTTTAATCTGATTGAGATAACAGATATCTTGTTTGAGATACTATTTCTTTGACTTGTTTTCAGAGCATAGTTCCTGGATCTGTGAATTTAATTATGTGGCTATAAAATCCATTCAATACACGTTCTGAATTTGAGCCATTTGCTTTTAAGAGAGTTTTCAGAATGTTCCTCATTTTTTAATTTGAAATTTGTCTTCTAGTCTGACCCTTTGGAGAAACCACCATTTAAAGAAATATAATGACACATTTATACTGGAAAACTAGCACAAGAATTGGTATTTATTGGTATTAATTAAAGTAACTCTGCAGTTGTTTGCACGGTTTCATGTATTTTCGCTTATGGAGAGCTTATGAATTTTATATGCACATATAATTGTATGGATAAAATATGTGGATTTTATATATATAAACTGTGTATGTGGACTATATATAACTATACTGTATTATCTATATTACATGTATCTTATCCATAATAACTCCTCACAAATATTGCACATATAAAGTATATGATGTATGACAATGAATAACAGTATTTCATACAATTAAATCCTTCAGGTTTCAGCAACATGTGGTATGTGTTAATGAGAAAGAGAGAAAATTACATCATCTAGTTGTTCTGTGTTTAATTGGAGCTTTCACCAAGATTATGTGTCTTCTGTTTACATCAGTTCCAAGGGCCTGATCTATCACTAGCTAATCACTGTAAGCTTTCTTGCTTCTGAAGCACCATAGTTGCATCACACAAGACAGTTATGAAAGACAGTCATCCTTGCAGAAGAAAGTCATCCAGTTTGCATTGTGTTGTTAGAACTCTGATTATTGTAGCAGTGGTCCTGATTTCTGGATATTTGTAAAATTCTATCCTCGCTTACACAGTGTATTCCATGTCACCATATGTAATACTCCCTAGCAGACATTTTTCATCACTGGAAAGAAACTCTATTATTAATTTTTCCCATTAGACATAAAAGTTTATGAGTTGCCCAATAAAAGATTCTATATTTTGCCAAAATAATTTGATATTACTATTTTACATATACCATCCAAAATTTCTATGGTTTTTATTTATAACTTACTTAGTTTGTGGTATCATAGTTTCTGAACAAGAAATCAAAAGATTTAAAAACATAGCTAAAGAGTTATGCATTTTTATCCTTTAATGTTGATTTCCAAACAACTACCTCACATGTGCATAACACACACACACACACACACACACACACACACACACATACACGTGTGTGTGTGTGTGTGTGAATGTATTGTCACCACGTTTTGTTCATATTTGAACACAAGCTATATGGTTCAAATTTCAGTAACACTTTCTTCTGTAAAACAGTGCCAGGCATGTTTAACACTTTAGGAAAACAAATCTGCTGAAAATTTGTCTCTATAAAGTAGTTCTTGCTACCACATTGTGAAATATATATCTTAATATTGTATATCATGAAACATACCAAATCCATATATACGATAAGCACATTCATTCAGATCAAAAGAGAAGCGTTGAAAGAATGGATAAGGAGGTCAATGATCACATTTGCCGGGGTACAAGAGATCAGTGGTATGCTTGCTTTTGTTTTTGAAGTCCAACCCCTAGTGTAGTATCTTAGAAAACAGAAATTTATTTTGGAAAGTGTTTCACATTTTAACTTGATTTTTCTCCCATACTATGGCCTCAAGCTTGTACCATAATGGTATAAATACAACTCATACAAAGCAAAAATTTTAAAAAATAAAGTCCAAAACAAATAAACAAACAAAAAAAATGAAAAACAGGCTATAGGCAGCAAGTTTCTAGGAGCAAGCACCATGTTTTAAAGCAAGCACTGAACCACATTGGCACTCTAAGGCAGCTCTGTGCTAGACTGAACCCTCCAGGCTTGCAAGAACAGTGACACATTTCATCTCAGCTCCATGTATCCTGAGCTATGTGGGTAGTTTGAGATGGGCATGGTGGCAGCGTTTCTACTTCTGGATTTAACAAACAATACCATCCAGGTATTGCCCTGCTCATACATTCTTAGATTACTAAATATGTACCATTGTTAATACAGAGGATTTAAAAGTGAATTTGGACATTAAACAAGTACAGATAACTCTTGAAAGATACAGAGATGAAGAAAGCAAATTCTGAGGCAATAAAACCCATCTGCGTAACTTCTGACTCCCCTTAAATCATTATCATTAGACTAGTAGTAATGCCATACAAATAAGAGTTAACACATATTGTGTGTTGAGTGCACTATATGTAGTGAGAAATATCTGGGGACCATAGAGAGATGATGCTTTCTATCCTTTTGATAAAGACTATGAACAAAAGTAACTTGGGAAGGAGAGGGTTTACTTAGCTTACAGGTTGCAGTCCATCATTAAGGGGAGCCAGGACAGGTATTCAAGGTAAGAACTTGGAGGCAGGAATTGAAAAGCAGAAGCCATGGAGGAATGTTTCTTTCTGGCTTGCTCCCATTGCTTATTCAGATTGTTCTTACATTTCTCAAGAGCGCATGCACAAGGCCTGGATCATCTCATGTAAATCATTAATCAGGAAATGCCCCCATAGACTTGTCTATGGCCCATTCTGATGAAAGCATATTCTAAATTGATTTCTGTCTTCCCAGATGACTCAAGCTTTTGTCAAGTTGACAAAAAGCTAACCCATTATGGGAGCACCTTTCATACAATATGCATTTTACTGGAGTGAAGCACTCAAGCAGATTTGATTGGCATACATGGTATTTTTAATGAATTCTCAACATAGGAACTGACTGGGCCAGCTAGAGAAGTAGGCAGGTGATCAGCATCACACCGTGTGCAGCATCACTGCTGTGCAGATAGGATCCAGCCCTTCATTTCTGTGTCTGTTATATCATTCTAGACTGTAAGGCACCGTATGGGGTATGTAAAACTTTGTGCGCAAGTCTTGATTAATTTTAACTTTTTTACAATGGGTTTGGGTATATAGTGCAGCACTAAACAATCAAATCAATTATTATTCTATGTTTTATGCATTCAAAAGATAGAACTTGCCTTAAAAAAATTAGGCTATGTGGTTTGTCCCAAATTTCTTCAAATCATTGAGATGTTTGCATTTAGAGGCTTCAGATGTTGAATTTAGGATTAGGACAATAACACAGTCTAGAAAATACTTGACATGAAACTATGAGGACCTGAGTTCACTCTCTACCACCATATTAAAATATAGGTATGATGGTACACTGGTCAGCGTGGCACACCAGAGGCAGAAACAGCCTAGCCTAAAGCCTGATCCCCAAATGCCAGTAAGAGACTCTGTCTTAAAAGCAAGGTGACAAGCTCCTGCAGAGTGAAAACTAGAGTTAAGCCCTGGCTCCATACAAGTGTCCCTGCATGTTTATGGACACACACAGACACACAAGCTCTCATGCACGCAAAGTTATTTTATGTTGTGGATGTGTATGTATTGGAAATCATGTGCCCTATTACCGAGCATTATATAGTTTGCTGTTCTTTCAGGAGGATGAACCAGATAATAAATTAGCATGAAAATGTAAAACCTAAATTAATGTTATCCAAAGAAACTCTTTACTAATGCCCAGGGAATGATGGTGGGAAAAGCTGTGGTTTAATTAAGGTTCCCTGATTCTACTAAGCATTTCAGTTCCACATGTTTTTCCACTAATTGAAGTTTTCCTGTAGTTTTGTTGACAAACACAAACTTTGCATTTTATTTTTGGTAGCCCACATGAGCTAACTTCTGCCTTTTCCAAAAGGCAGAACTGACGCAAATATAATATTCACCTTCCTGACAAGAGTCATTGGAATCTCAGGTATGTAACAGTTGCCTGGCAAGTTGCCATATCCTGAAAACTCCCTTTGTTTCTTGTCTACACTTAAGGCCATTTCCTTCATCTATGAGTCCTCAGGCTGGCAAGCTCATTCTGCAAAGCCAGATAGTAAATGAGGTAAGCTATGGAAACCACTCAGGCGCTTCACGCTTTCTTCTTCTGTTTGTTTGCTTTATTTTGCTTTTGTTGTTTAAGCTTTTTATTTTATTTTTTTTAAAGTTAACTATAAAGCAACAGATCTCACTGTGGGATTATTACACATAACTCAATTTGATTGTTCCCCTGTCTCTTATTCCTACCTTGTTTCTCTGCCTGGCTTTCTCCTCACTTCACCAAGTGACCCCTGTATTTTCCTTTCCACTTCTCTCTCATCTTCTCTGGCCTCTTCCCTGTGAAACCTCCTCCTGACTCCTCAGCTTCACAAAGAAGTGATCCCTTCACAAGGATACACATACTTAACATATGGAGGCCAAAATTTGCATATGAGATACTGCAGACAAGATGATCTTTCTGAGCCTGGGGTACCAGTTTCATCCGTTTTCCTCAAAATTCATATTTTTTGTTTTTAAAGATTATTTTTTATAATTTATGTGTGCATGTTTTTTTTTCATGATTTTTGTGAGGCCAAGAAGAGACTCAAATTCTCTGGAGCTAGAGTTACAGGAGATTATGAGCTACAGGATTTGGGTACTGGGAACTAACCCAGAGGAGGCAGAACCCTGGAAGAGGAGTCAGAACTCCCTGTTACCCAGCTACTATCTCTCCCTACCCCAGATTTCTTTATGGCTGCATTTTCATTATCCATGCATTTGTTGGTGGACATTTAGACTGGTTCCATTTCCTTGCTATTGATAAAAGAGTAGTAATTAACATACCACAGTCCAAATGTCCACCATTTAGCAGATAAATGACTAACAACAACTGTGGTAACAGTGTTATTCACTGCTGTTGGTTGGAATGTGCAATGAAGCCTATCAGAGCAATGTCAAAGTATCTCAAAGCGGTTTAAAACAAAACAACTCTCCCCAAGTCTTACCAATGTATGTCTCAGCTACAATACTTCTTGTCATATACACAAAGGACTCTACATTGTACTACAGAAATAATCTCTCACCATGTTTATTGCTGCTCCCTTTTTATATTCTTTTAAGTACCTATTTAAAAAAGAAATCCAGCATCCTGTCCATGATTGCTGAGTGATCAACGCTCTTTTTAACTTTCTGAATTACTATGTTTATATCCATATAGATTTTTAAATTACTGTAAAGTTTATTACAAATTTTAGAAAAAGATTGTGAAGATAAAAAATCTGTATTGATTTGCTTTTTCCATTTGTTAATTATTTTAATATATATTTGTGTTCACTTTAGTAAAACCTCATTTCAAGTTGAGTGAGGATTTTAGGGAATAAATCAAGTTGTCTTTGTTTCACTGAAATTAGCATAAGATAAACCCAGTAAATGTAAAGACACTTGTTATGAAGTACATTCAAATCAGAATCCATTGCACTATCAAAGTACAGTTCCAACTTATTTTCAAGTTTGTGAAAAAGATTCAAATTATATTTTACTCACTCCCATGGTTTTTTTTTCAGGATGCATTTGATCTGTTCTCTGATTGCTTTTAAGAAGTAATCAGAATTTTAAAAAGTTTGAAGAATTGCATGGTATTTAGCACAGTGGTTTATTTTCTTAGACCAGGATTGGAGTTTAAACTTGTTTCGGGTTTTACAGTAAGACTAATATATAACTCTGTGAGACTTCAGTAACTCTATGAGAATATTTGATGTGAAAACTATGTTAAATACATTTAACATGAGTAATCTCTGAGTGCTTTTCAGAACAACTGATGTCATGGGAGACTTACATTCCCTCTCTCCCAGAAACCCTAGAAATTTGTATTTAACTTTTCTCACCTAATTTCACGTAGAGGAACTTTTCTGAGTATTATTAAGGTCATATGTTCCAGGATGGCTATTTCAAAATAAATGGTAGATTATCTAGTGGGTAAGTCTGAATCATATTGATTTTAATTAATTTAACATGGAAATGTTGCAAGTTTTCATAATTTCTATTAATATTAAGTATTGGTTATTCATCCTCACATCCTTTCTCATATTACTTAAATACACAGTATGCCTTAAAATACACAGTAGGGAATAATTTTCTTAAATAATTTAATTTGTTTCATTCTCTTAAGAAACTTTATCCAAAGCAATTTCCTAAGTCCCTATGGAGTAAGGTTGTCTACTTAGGCTTATTTTGGAATTATAGAAAATTGCAGATGGGAACAAATTAAAAAAGAAGATTAAGAGATTAAAGTAGGACGGATCTGGAGAGAGAAGGATCCGCAGACACGATGACATTAATGCTGAATGATAGCAAAAGTATGGTTGAAGGACAAGAGTTTAAAGGTTGATCGTTCTCCCTCAGGGAATCATTTTCAAACCATAGAAAAAGAGACCATCTGTCGTTACAGGGCACTGTAAACAACATATGCATTGAGTAGCTTACATAATGGAGTGTGTGTAATGCCACTGCACTTCTAGTTTTCCTTCTAAAGTTTTACAGAAGCACCACTGTGCTATTACCTAAGATTGATCCTTTTCCTGGAAGAGGAATCAGCCTGATTATTGGTAATATCTCCAAGGCAAACTGCATTGAGAGTTATCTGACCGCATGCTCTTTTATTTAGCATAATCATAAATATTAACAGTAGAAAATAATATTGAATATTTCATACCTGGCACTTAAAGATTGCCATCAGTATGAGTATCATTATTATTTAATGCAGAGAATCACATTAGTTGAAAGCAGACATACTGCAGTCATTTTTACCTGAATATAACATGTAATACCTCACTATGTTACTACTCTGTTTCCATATTCAGAGAATGGATAAATAACATCTGATAAATCTCAGAGTGGGTACTAACCCTTGAGATTCTCAGTGATTCTAAGTGCTCATTATAAATACCTAGAGAAAGAAACTTTGCCGAGCCTTGGTGGTGCATGCCTTTAATCCCAGCACTTGGAAGGCAGAGAGGCACGAGGAACTCACAGAGTTCTATGCCAGCATGGTCTACAGAGTGAATTCTAGGACAGCCAGAATTACAACAGAGAAACCAAGTCACAAAAAACAAAGAAACAAACAAAAAAAACAAAAATAAAAAACAAATAAACAAACAAAAAAAGAAACCTTACGCATTTATTTTACCTTCTTGTTGTTAGACTAAAAACAGTTTTGCTCTCAGGGCCACCATATTATTCAATCTCCTAGAACATTTACAGATAATAAGACAAATGGAAAAATGCTCTGACAATAATTAATGAGGCCAGGTAAGATGACTTAACGTGGAAGGGCTTTGTCATGATGCCTGATCGCTTGAGCTCCATCCTCAGAACCCACATGGTACAAGAAGAGCCAACTGTCATATGGTGTCCTCTGACCTTCACTTGTGACATAGTGCCCTTTGTATAACTAATTAGTATACATTGATTAAATATTTCTGTTTCTATTATTTATGATGCCCCAAATCAAATTTATTTCAAATTGTCTAGTTTAGCCTACATTGTAGTGTTGAGTCAACTGTCAGTTATCTTCTCACTGAAGTGGTAAATCCAAATTACAGTGGTGCTTTTGTGGGTATTCAGTGACAAAGTCAGTATGATACAGTACATGAGCATTATTGAGTAGAGGTAGAGGTACCCTTCAGGATGTGTTTCTCCCACCAAATATCAGCCTTTTGCCAAGTCCAGCCAATTTCTTCTATAGAAAGGCAGGGCCGAGGGGCTGGAGAAATAGCTCAGAAGCTAAGAGCTCCATTTGGTTTCTCAGGTGGCCTGAGTTCAGCTTCTAGCACCAACATCTAGGAGCTTACAACCACCTGTAACCCCAGACCCAGGGTAATCTGGTGCTTCTAGAAGCACCTGAACTCACACACAGATATACACACAATTAAAAGTAAAAATAAACCCTTTAAGAATGAAGAGAGGTCTCACTACTGTTAGATATTTCTATTTAAAAAATTAACACAAGATGAAAAGCTGACCTTTAAATAACATCTACCAAGCTTTAGAGCTTGGTTCACATTTTATAGCCATAGTTCACAGAAGCATATGTAAATCATTTGTATTTTTCTGCTCAATTCATTCATCTACACACTTGATTGACACATACAAAATGCTTTTTATGGTTCAAGAATCATGGATGTCTGAAGACATACTAATGAATAAGTTAAAAGTGGTTAGTCAATCAAGTATATGTCATACATTTTCCAGGCAGACATATCCTAATACTTATTAAATATTTTGTTTTGATTTAACAAATAACATTATAGAAATCTTTAATAATGACTTTTTGCTGAACCACAATAAAGGAAAAAATAGCAAAATTTAAATTCCTCATAATCTAACAAATGCAATTCTAAACAATTCTAACAAATACAATGCTAAACAACCAGTGATGTACTTATGTGGCTATGGTTAAAATAGACTAGATCAGTCTACTGATGACATTGGATCTTCTATTATGTTCAACTACAACTGTCAACTATATGGAAAAGTGAATATTGTGCTCTAAAGCAATGATCTGTAGAAATATTACTATAGTATGAGCAAATTCCCACTAACAACATCCTGTGATATTCCTGAATGACCTATGATCTCTGTCAAAAATGAGATAACACAGTATCATTATACATCATGTGGAAACACTGGCTTTATCAAAGAGGTAACACTTGATAAATGTATGGGTTTAAAGATAATGAGAAATTTTTAATTTGCTTTAAAAAGCACCAAGCAAGACCAATTGGCTGCAGAGCTTAAAAATCCTCATGTTCTCTGGAGTATTTTAAGTTTCTCTTTCTTGTCTGTTCTTTTCTGAAGATTTAAGACATATTTGTCATGCATTTAAATTCTTCTGCCTCCAACAATCTATGCAAATCTTCTAAAATTATGGTACTATTGTTTCTATAGGTTACCTGTTCTTACTGAACGACATAGCACAAGGCTAATGTGTAAAGTAAGGAAGTAAAATGAAGTAGTCAAGTTAATGAATGGAGAGGTGAGAGTAGGTAGAAAAAAGAACACTTAGTGTACATTAGGGAAAGCCTGCTTTGCACCCCACCTTTTCTCTCCCTCCACTTCCCATTCCTCTTATTTTTGTTCTGGAACTTCTTTGATTCCCATCAAACTCTGCCAGAGAAAAACATCATTAATTTTATCTCTTGCATTTAAGTGTTGACAATGGTTTATGAATTTGATTGATGTAGAACATTTTACAAATTAATCAATGACCATATCCTGCTTATTAAGGAGCATTTCTTTCATAGATCATAAAATGGAAGTTCGAAAGCAACAAAATGAAAGGTCTGTATTTGTTACACAACATAAGGAAAGCACTTTCCTGTCTTGTCAAAAGCAACCTGTGATTGGATTACAATTACAAGGTCAACTTCTCCTCCCCAGCAGCCCCAAATCAGTTCTGATATGAAGAGCTGAGAACAGACAAGATTAAACCCTGATGACTGCTTTAGGGATGAGATGCTTTTCAATCAGAGTTGGCAAATCCACCACAAACACATCTGTCAGGGCCCAAACTCTACTAGCATTAGGGGTTCATTCTAAACCCAAAATGTGCTTCATTAAGTGTTTCTCTTTAAAGCAATCATAGGCGTTTTTCCATAGTCTGTACAGAAGGTTTTTTCTTTAATGTTTTAATGATCTGTTTCTAAAAAGTTCTTTGATGTCCAGGAGTATCTAAAAATAAAATCATTTAAGATTAATTAGAAGTGAAATATACTAAAGGCAAATGTTCACACAAATCAATTAGTTCAGATTTGATATCAAAAATCAAATCCACAATTTTTAAACACAGTGTAAACTTTGAAAATTAGATGTTGCTTTTCCTTCTGTGGAATAAAAATATTTGGGGCACCAGCGTAATCTAGAATGGTATAATTAGACTGACAATCTCAAATGGATAGAGTTCTTAAGGCGCTGATGTTTACTGACTTCTGACATACAATCCATAAATTCCCTTCTAAATGATGTTGGTAGATAATGTTTTCAACCTTGAAGTGGAAATGGTAATCAAAAATCAGTAAAGGAGATTTGTGCCACCCAGGGGTTGTGATACCTGTGACACACTCAGATAAGGTAAACTTAGAGCATTTAACCTTCCTCTGGGGTGGTGAAGGGATGTCTTGTAGGTATAGGTTAGCAAATTTCAAGAATGTTCTTAGAAATAAAAACATAATTGGGATTTATTTATTTTTGTTTTACATGTATGAGTGATTTATTTACCTGCAAGTATGTTTGTGCACTACTTGCATACCTGATGTCCTAAGAATAAAAGAGGACACAAGAGACCCTACAACTGGAGTTGAGCCATCACATGGGAGCTGGGTACCAAACTTGGGTCCTCTGAAACAGCAGCAATTACCCTCTGAGCCTCTGAGCCATCTCTTCAGCTTCAAACACATTGTATTTGCTAAAGAAGTTACAGTGGGGACATAGAAATACATTCCAGTCCAGTGAAGTTTCACCTATCTTTGTTTTTAAACCTGGAATTCTACCCAACTATGTCTGTTATGAAATTCTTTTTTTCCTTGGCACAAACAATTCTCATTTTCAGGTGCTGGCAATTTCAAAAGCTTAGTGGCTACTCATTATATTCCAGGAATGTTGTGATACTTTTCTTTTATAGATGTCTCCATGATATCCCTCAATCCTTCTTCCATACAAGACAGTATTAGAGACACAGTGGTCTGGATAATACCTGTCCCAAATTTATCTAAAGGCTGAAGTATTAATGGGATAGATAGAAAACAAATAGACCACCATCTCAACAATGTTCAGGGTAAATGGCTTGGAAGGGAGGAATCCCTGAACAAGATTAAACAGGCATGGATGAAAAAAGGTAGGATTACAGTGTCCACACTGAAATAAGAAGTTGAGTGAGATTTTGGAAGCATTGGTCCTTTTATGTGTGATAAGAGGAAAAGCAGCTTGGATCCCCAGCAACAGGAGAATGACTACCAGATAATCACGCATTCAGTCAATGTGTTAAATGAGAGTGGTTGAATGAATGAGAGGATAGCATTACATTTCAATACTCTACTATATGGGAAAATTATGTTATGTACAAAAATGAAGTCAAATTCTTGGTGAACTCTTATTGCTTTTCTTCTTATTGATAACTTTTTATTATCAAAGATAATGTCAGGCAGCAAAAGCTGAGCAATAACCAAAAGTGAAAAGAGCTTTTCTATAATGGCAGAGTGTCCAGAAGCTGGATTTAGTGGAGAAGGGATTATTTTCTCAGCAAGAGTCCAAGAGGACAACGAAGATCTCCTGCAGAGATATTCACAGACTCCTGCGCACACAGAGTTGGGCTCCACTCAAAGCAGACAGTGCCTCCAGCAGTGCACCTATTCCTGATACAGAAGGAAATCAAAATCAGACCCCCAGAAAGAGGGAACTGGCATAATGACCTTACCTACCACTTTCAGTTTTCTACAGTAACTGCCCTTTAGCCACTACTTGCTGCTTAGGCAGCCAGATTCCAGAGGCAGAAAGCAAAGAGTCAGTTTAATATTTTGTAATATTTTGAATATATTTTTTTCAGAGTAACATTTTTTTCCTGAAGGCACATGATACCCATAATTATTACTTTATGAAGATGTAAAAAGAAAATCTTCCCTTTTACAATTGTTGGGAACCAGTAACCATGCTTTTGGCAAACATTTCGTTTAAAATCTTGGCATCCATAGACTCCAAACTGTAAAGAAACTTTTAATAAGTGACTAACAAGAAATCTGGAATTGAAGCTGGGTTAGTAAGAAGAAAATACATTTTTAGAATCACACTCTTGCTTAAACCTGTTCTCTTTCTCTTTTTTTTTTCCCCAGTTGAACTGTGTGATGGCACAGATCTTTATTTATTATTTCATTTTAAATAAATGAGTGTTTTGCCTTGATGTATGTCTGTGTACCATGTGCATGCCTAGTGCCCACAGAAATCAGAAGAGGATGTTGCATTCCCTAAAACTGGAGTTACAAAGATTGTGAGCCGTCCCATGAGTGCTGGAAATTGAACCTGGATCCTCTGCAAGAGCACCTAATGTTCTTAACTGCTGAGCCATCTCTCCAGTCACCTGAACCCAGGACTTCATGTATGACAGACAGGCACCCCACCGACTGAACCACACTCTTAGCCTTTGTTCTCTTCTTTAAACATTCTTTAGCAGTTTTGTTGATGTTCCATTATCACATTGGAGATTAGTTTCTTTTCGCAAGTACAAAAATTATATTGTCTTTCTAGTGTAAGCTTCACCAAGAGAAAATTTTCACAGGGCTTGAAGATTCATGGCAAATATTTTAAAATTTATTTTTATTTTATCTTGTGTATATGTTTTTTTTTGCCTTATTTATGTCTGTGTATTTATTAACCTGTTCCAGGTTATCTGGAACTAGAGTTACAGATGGTTATGAACTGTTGTGTGTATTGGGAATTGAACCCCAGTCCGCTGGAAGAACAGCCAGTTCTCTTAAGTGCTGAGTCATTTCTCCAGACTCAATAAAATAGCTTTTAAAATAAAAATACTTTGGGACTTGTAACATTAGATATTATGAATATTAGCATTGGATGTTTTAAGATTATACTAGGATGTAGTTACACCTAACCTCTATTATACGCTCTTAAATTATTTATATTTTTGATTGTGAAACCAGCTCAAAAATAGCATACTATTCTTAATGTTTATTTAATTCATCTCCTTATTTTCTATCTTAATTATTTATGTGTGTGTGTGTGAGTGTGTGTGTGTCTCTGTGTGTGTGTGTGTGTGTGTGTGTGTGCACGCGCTTGTGAATATGTGTGCAACTTTGTGGTGTTCGTTTTCTCCTTTGACTTTTACATGAACTCCAACAGCAGAACCATCTCGGTGGTTCAATTTTTAATGAGTATCATATTTATTTCCATAGTCAACTGTTTGAATATTTTCAAGGTTATTCATTTAAAGAGTGGTATACACATTAATTTTCTCAGATAATAATAAATAGCTGTCATACTTCATGATTTGGAGACTCAATATAAAAAACAAATAGCAATGTTTTTCATTTTAATTTATACTTACACTGTTCACAGAACTTGCATAATGATACTCAAATATTACTAGTAAACTTATAGAAGATACTGTGTCCTATCAGTAATTCTTTCAATAAAAACTTGGTAATGAGGTACATTATCACAGATTATTAATCATTAGAGGATCAGTTCAAGTTTACCAGAAACATTAAAATACATAGGGACTGTTGTGGAAGTTTATTTTTAGTTAGATATAAAATGTTTTATACACTGTTGGGTGAGGGGCTGCCTAGGGCTTTGGCATTTTGTATTGTCTGCAGGTGTTGGACTTCTGTGGGAGATGTTTAATTGCTTATGATCTGCACATGGCATCAGTAGAGCACCTAAGGAGTACTGAATCAATAAAACACGTGAGCTCAGACACTTGGGGTTGCACTGTCAATTGAGGATGGTGATGGCCAGGATGGTTGTTCCTTCTGTCGGAGGCTGGCAGGGTTTGCAGCTATGAAATATGCTTCCTTGTTGCCTTTGGTGGGCCCACACAGCAGCATATATCTATGAAGGACATTGAGGATTAGCATTAAAAACTGAAAAGCAGATTTTGGTTAAAATGTGTAGCCAAAGTCACATCTCTAGAGATCTATAATGTAAACAATAGTAACTAAACAATAGTTTTGATTAATATTCATTGAGGGAGTTGGCATGAGAACTATTTAACTGTAGATGGTAAAACATGCATACAGAAACTAGAATCTTTGGCAAATTAGAAACTCTTGCTCCTGTCCAACTAGGGAAGAATTCAGCAGGTGAGGGTACATGTTTGTTTGCTTTACCATCAGTCACAGCTGGGCCAATAGTTTCTTCCCTGTCCCTACTTATTAAAAATTGAATTGCATTCTGCCACAGTGAAGTCCTCTGCCTAGTAAAGCAGACTAGGTAAATATGAATTTCATGAGAATCAACATCTCCAACTCTTTCAGCTCCTTATGATGATCTCAGTGTTGGTGCTTCTCCAGTAATGCAGTTACTTGTGTAAAGTTGCTACTTGTATAGAGGTGTCTCCAGTCACCTGCAACTGACTTTCTTCTAACTATAACATCGCTCATTCCACAAGTGAAGAAATCATTGTGCAGCATGTTCATTTCAAGTATGCATTCTAGAGCTGAGAAATAACTTCAGGTTGGACTTGAGAAGTCCATTGTACCATTAGAGAAATGTCACCAAGCTCAAACTACATCATCAATTTACTTTTACATTCCCTCATTCTGACAATAGGCTGTGAGTACCTTTCAGACCTCCAGAAATTAATTGGTTCAATAAAAGTGTTCTGTTAACTACCATATCTAATTACTTCCTATTCTGCAATGTACTATCACGCTGTTAAATGTCTGCAGACCCTTGTGGGAACACTAGCCAGAAGATTCAGAGAATCAAATAAGGAAATGTGACAGGCTCCATCCTTAGACTGACTCAGTTTCCTCTGTATTTCAGGGGATCTGGAACTATAAACTGTCAAATGCTTGAAATCATATAACGGTATTGCAACAGCCAATCATCTGCTTCTCAGACCTAGACCATTTACAACTGATATAAATAAAAGATTAGAGACTTTAAATTAGAGAGTATTGCTTAGTTCATTAGCCATGATAGTTCAAACTTTGATTATTAAGTACCAAAACCTGTCCCACCAACAACCCTGATGACTCTCATTGAATTTACAAAGTTAAGCTTGGGGGCAGCATTCTACTCTTCCATTTTTTGATGATGAAATATAAATACTACATAATTTAAAAGATGCTGTGGCTCCCTTAGTTATTTCAAAAGGCCATTGTGCAAATAGTACCCTTTGAAATCTCATACCGAACATAATCTCTCTCCAGATTTGTCAGCCATAGGGGGTCTCATGAGAACCCACAAATAACCCAGGGCATTGTCAAAAACTGACAGTAAGTCCTTATTGCTGAAGACAGCACACACAACTTGAACATAGAAAAGTCTAGCTAATGCCTATATTTCTTCATTTGCTTAAATATCTTCATTTCCATGTGCTAGTTAGAATCTTTAATACAGAAACCTACTCTGTATGCTACCAAAGGGCAAAGGCTAAACAGCAACCCAGCTAAAACCTTCTGTTTTATAAGAGTGGCCTGCATGCAAAATATGCTGGTGCAACAGTGGTACAGACCTTGTGCTATAACTAACAAATATATGATTTGAGCCAAGGCTTACTACCTGATATTGACTCCAAACTCAATGTTGATTAGGTGATCAAACACCTGAAACTAGATAGGCTAGGGACCTAAGGGAAAACTAAATATTACTCATCTACTAAAGAAATGTAAGAATAAAATATCTCCTAGCATTATTCTGCTATGCCCATAGATTCATGCCTTCTTAGTCAGAGAAGCTTCCTCCATCAGACAAGAACAAATACAAAGACTCATAGCCAGACAATACTCAGAGAGTTAGAGAACTTGAACACTCCCTCTTAAATGAGATATCTTAATCAACTCCTTCTTCTCAGGGCTCAGGAAACTGTATGGAAGAGGAGACAGAAAGAGTGTAAGAGCCAAAGAGGATAGAGGACACCAGAGAATCTAGGCCTTCTCTATATATCAGGATTGGAGTACATACGAATTTATAGAGACTGAGGAAGCATGCACAAGACTTGCACATGTCTGCACCAGATGAGATCCCAAAGGTGAAAACAGAAGTGGACTATATTCCATCCCTAACCCAGAAGCTATCTCCAATTGATAACCACTGGAAAATGGAAATTAGTTTTCTCCAGTATAGTCTCACTGGGAAACAAACCACTCTTAAGAGTAAGTCTCATGCCCAGCAGTAGTCATACAACAGAAAATGAACTCAAAGGCATCTTTGGAGCTTCTTTGTTCCATAATTTAAATTAATGTGTTATTCCTCGACCTTATAGGTCTGTTGTGTGTACATTATGGCTTCTAGTTTTGGATTTTTATGGGATACCTGTGTGTATATATCTGCTTGTATATGGGTTTCTTTTCTTTTCTTTTTTTTCTTTTCTTTTCTTTTCTTTTCTTTTCTTTTCTTTTCTTTTCTTTTCTTTCTTCTTTTTTTTTCTCTGTTTCTTTGTTGTACCTGTGGCTGTCCTGGAACTCACTTAGTAGACCAAACTGGCCTCGAACTCACAAAGATCTGCTTGCCTCTGCTTCCCAAGTGCTGGAACTAAGAGGATGTGCCACCACAGCCTGGCTCTATATGTGTTTCGTATGCTTTATGTTTGACTCTTTTCTTATTTGGCTGTTTTATCATAATCTGAATTTTTGTTCTTGATTTATCCCATTTTATTTTTATTCATTTTTATTCATTCAAAAAAAACGCCTGTTTTTTTTTTTTTATTTTTTTTCTGACGCAAGACAGAAATAGTGTGGACCTGCATGGGAAGGGAGGTAGGGAGGAACTGGGAGAAGTAGGGGAAAGGAAAATCCTATTCAGAATATGTTGTATAAAAAAATTCTATTTTCCAAAGTGAAAAAAAAGAAAGAAAGCTGAACTACACCTGATAGCATAGCAAGCACCTGATAGAATTACTCCAAGAAAATAAAAATGAAAGATGGATACATATAAGAGCATCAAGGAGTCATGTTAGCACCCTAAACTGAAGTAGCTAGTGAAAGTGTGTGTTTCAGAATTTCACGTGGATAAGTTCTCTGTGCCTACAAAATGTATAGAGAGACAAAGTAAATCTGTGTTTGCTTAGGTGGGATTGAGGTCGGGTTGATGGTAATGGAGGAATAGAAGGCTGAAGGCTAAGGATTCAGAATTTCCTTTTGTGACAAAAAGACTATTCTAAAATGGATGGCAAGCGTGATAGCGTGATGGTGTGACTATAATAAATAACACTCAGGTGTGCTTGAAGTGGATTAATTGTTGAAAGAGCATCTGCCATAGTCTTGGACATTTGAACACTTTTTTCCCCAGTTGGTATTATTATTGGGGAAAGTTTATGAAGAGTGACCGTGCTTGCGGAATTGTCACTGGGGACAGGCTTTG
This sequence comes from Cricetomys ansorgei, assembly GCA_026225945.1. Lineage (NCBI taxonomy): Eukaryota > Metazoa > Chordata > Mammalia > Rodentia > Nesomyidae > Cricetomys > Cricetomys ansorgei. Next base: position 30,651,042 of record JAMJFZ010000199.1, read on the forward strand.
AGGGTAAAATGCCTCACACTATCCTTAGTTCACTCTACTTCTTGCTGTGGCTCAAGATTTGAGCTCTCAGCATCCTGCTCCAGCTTGCTGTTTCCTGCAGTGCATCCTCATCATGGTGGACTCTCATCCCTCTGGAACCATACACACACACAAGGCCTTCCATCCATCAGTTGCTTTGGTCATGCTGTCTCATCGGAGCAACAAAAATTAAATACTTTGATGATTGAGCTTCTTTTTTTAATGTTTTATTTTTATTTAATGTGCATTGGTGTTTTGCCTGCATGGATGTCTGTGTGAGGGTGTTGAATTACCTGGAACAGGAGTTATAGACAGCTGTGACCTACCAGACAGGTGCTAGAAATGGAATCCAAGTCCTCTGAAAGAGCAGCCAGTGCTCTCAACCACTGAACCATCTCTCTAGCCCAATGACCATGTTTCTCTTCAGAGGACTTTTGTGTTTCTGGACAATACAGATTTTCCAGATGTAGGGGCATGACTCTCATCAGATAGAAGATTAAAAAAAAATGTTTCTATTAGCAAAGGAAACTTGACCAAATTGGGGGTTAAGTTCTCTTATGTTTTAATGGTTCCATTCCCTCCGGTCAATGCTGTAAATTTGATATGAGAGATAGTGGGGAGTTTTGTTTTTAGAAATCTTGACCTATAGCCCCAAAATATGAGGATTTCTTTCATAGCAAACAGATTCTTTAGAGTTTATAACTGGACTCTGATGCAAATCCTTAAGCATATCACTTGTCTTTCCTTGGCTTTTGTTTTAAAGAAGTCAGCCATGCCCATGGCCCTTAAGCCTTTTACTTTTCTTCCTTCCTTCCTTCCTTCTTTTTTCCTTCCTTCTTTCCTTCCTTCCTTCCTTCCTTTCTTCATTTCTTCCTTCCTTCTTTCTTTCCTTCCTTCCTTCCTTCCTTCTTTCTTTTCTTTTTTTTTTCCTTTTGTTTTTGTGTTTTTCAAGACAGAGTTTCTCTATTGTAACTTTGGATGTCCTAGAACTCACTATGTAGACTAATCTCAAACTCACAGAGGTCTACCTGCCTCGGCCTCCCAAATGCTGAGATTAAAGGCATGCACTACCACTGCCAGGCAAGCCTTTTCCTTTCTTGAAATATTTTCTGGCATGAGCTCCATGGCTTCCTAGGGGCTTACCTTCTAAGAACAACTGAGCCTGAGTGACTACAGGAGACAGCCTGAGTACTGTCTTTTACTGTGTGCTATGCTCTGCCAGCACCCCATTTATCATGATACTGGGCAATTAACACCCTTCTATCAATTTAGGTGGGAAAAACCAATAATGGACTCCTATCTAGAAGTTTCTATTTTCTTTGCACTTCTGATACAAATCACTGTCACAGTAAGAATCCAACAAAGGGGTGGGTGCCAGAGAGATGGTTCAGTGTTTAAGAGTATCTACTCCTCATACAGAGGACTCACATTTGGTTCCTAGTACCAACATCAGGTGGATCACAACGACCTCATTCTAGTTCCAGGTAATCAAACTCTCTAGTCTAGCTTGCATGTGTACCTTTATCCACATGCACATACCTCCACACAGACAACCACATAAACACATAATTAAAAAGAAAATAAATCTTAAAAAGTAATTCAACAAGTTATCAGAGCCATTCCAGTACTATGTGATAGGGATTTCCTATGTGAACTAGACTTCTATAATGATGGACAAAGATGGTGAGTGCTCAGAACAAGAAGATCAAGGATCAGATAAACTTCACTACCCATTCTTCCTGCCAGTTCTAGATAGGATATAAATTAGAATTGGTGTAGAAAAGCCAGGAATCTATAGCAAGCTAGATGGAAATGATGAATGGGGATAACAGCCTGGCTCATAAAAGTTTCTGCAACTTTATAATTACTGACTCATGCTCATCTCAGGACTGCTATTATTTAAGAGGGACAGAAGATGGGACTATATTTCTAGAAATGAGGCATAGGAAAGAGAAGAAGAAATTAGGAAACAGTATTGCAAGGTTGTCCAAGGTTGACATTAGTGCAATTCAGCACATTCTCACTGTGAGTCATTGGCCACAGTGGCCTCTGGAAGAATAAGGTCAGCAGGTCAGAGAGAAGAGGAAACCAACAAAAGGCTTTAGCAGCCATACTGTGCAGGCCCAGGCTCTCTGATGTCATTGGTTCCTTTCATCTACCCCTGAATATGTAGCACTATTTTTGGTTGTCCCACGAGTGTCCTGTACGAGACCTTAGAAGAAAAGGTCTTAACATATTCCCAGTAGTTGGATGAATGAATCCATCAGGGAAAGAATGAGGATTTTGTTTTCAAAGTCATGTCTCTGCTTCCTGACCTCATCCCGGTTATTTTTGCATCCTGTACGGACTGTAGCTGCATACACTAAGAGTGAGAGACTGGAGACCCCTGTGGCTGATGCACAGTGAGGAAAGAAAGAAGCAAAGTCAAGTGCTTTATGATGGAGGTGGAAATTCAACAGACCGTGCGGATTATAAATAGTGTTTCCCCCAAGTGGCAACATCACCAGCTCTCTATTAAAGTAAAAGTGACCCCTACTGATGCACAGTGGAGAAGTGGCCACTGAAAGTATGCATGTCACTATGGAAGGAGAAAACTTAGGCAGAGTTGATGCATAGTTGACCTGTATATTCTCCCTCTCACTTATTTTCTATATGCCATGGTCTGAAGGTTTGTGTCAGATATGCCCCTGCTTAAATTCATATGCCTAAATCCTAACCCCAAGGGTGACATTATTCAGAAATAGGGCCTTTGAGTGTTGATCAGATCCTGAGAACAGACCTCAGAGCACCACAGTATTCTTATTTTAAAAAACCCAGGAAGGCCTCAACTTTTTCTACTTATGGGGTTATTCTAAGAAGCCAGACATCTATGAACCAGAGTGAGGGTTTACTCAATACCACTGGCACCTAGATCTCATACTTGTCCACCTGCAGAGCTGTTAAAAATACAATTCTGTTATTTACAAACCACCATGTTTATAGTTCTTTCGTTATGGTACCCCTAGTCGACATGCAAAACATCTTTATAAGCAAAACCTTTCATTCTCCCTATAATCTAGGGCTAAAAGAGGTGATAAAAAGGACCCAAATTCAGGATTCATAAGGGATCTAAGTTTGTACAGAGCTTAAGACTTACATAAGCCTTACATTCTCTTACAATAAGAGAAACTCTAAGAAAAGAAATACAATATTGTGGCTAAATGAAATACCAGCCAATGCTTAAGTCCATTTTTCTATTTTCCACAAACTCTAGATCCATTTGTGGGTTAAGAATACAGCAGATATTCTTAAGCATTAGACAGTATTTTGCATTTTTGTGTTTTGGTGGCAAAGAAGACACTCAATGGGCAACCAGTTTGTTGTATAAACATGAGGTCCTGGATTTGGATCCCCAACTCCCATAAGAACCAGGAGAAAATGGCACCCCACTTATAATCCCAATACTCTGGTGTCAGGGATGAGGATCCCTGCTTCAAGTTGACAGGCTGGACTAGCTGAATTGATGAACTCTGGGTTCAGTGAGGTTCCCACCTCAGTAAATAAAGTGGAGAATGACCAAGGAAGGACATGATGCTAAACTCTGGCCTTCTCAGTTACGTGCATGCATGCATAGTCTCATGTATTGGCACAAGCACACACGAGCACACATTCAAGCATGCATACACATCACAGACACAAACACAAAAATACTTAAAAATAATAAATCAGAAATAAAAATCAAAGAAGTACAGAAAATCCTGGCTTCTCCACAAAATATAATACATGTTAAGGACAGGCTTAGGAATCTTCTGGCTCAAGATATTTTCCCTGAATAATTTAGTAGCCACACCCTTTGGCATATGATTTTGCTATGGGATTCTCCTTATAAAAACAGACAATTCTGTTTTATTTAACAAATCGACTGAAATTGGTTTTATTACTGACTTCCTACTCACAATTGTTATAGTATCATTTCAGTTTTTAAAATGTACCATATTTGAAAAAAGTTAATTGTTTTTCTTCCACAAGTGTTAGGATTTGAGGCCATTTACGGGCTAAGAATGTTATGAATATTCTTAAGCATTAGCTGGTGTTTTGAGCTGATAATACAGGTGAAACCACTTATCATAAATAGACACACTATGGTGGCTTAGTTAAGAGATTTATAGTGATGTTGATAATATTTCATGGCATATAAACAATCTTCATTAATTGCCTTATCAAATAATTCAAGAGCTATTCATTCTGTTCAAAACTTTTCACTATCTTAATTACACATTTGCCATGATTTCAGTATTTGCTGGTTAGGTTTTTCGTTACACTGACATAATTTTATTAGTCTTGTCAATGCTTTCACTTGATATGATTCATGTTACTTGCATTTTCCAAAATCTTTACCAATGGTCAATTTATTTGTTTGTTTCTGTATTGTGCAGTGCTGGTGATTGAACACTCAAATCCCTTATTACAAGCTACATCCTCAGCTGAATAAGTTGATTATTAAAAGGGAAAAATGACACGTTTGGGGGACCCAGGAGTTTTCATGTCTTGAGGTTGTCTGGCTTGATGCTTTTGTAGAATTCATACAGACTAAAGTGGGTGTGTATCTCTGAACCTTTTGCCTGCTCTTGGGACCCTTCTTTCCTTACTGGCTTGCCTAGTATGGAATAGTGTCTGACCCTGTTCTATCTTGTTGTGCCATGTCTGAGCAGTAACCCTGGGAGGGTTGTTCTTTCATGGGGAGAGGCAGGAGTTGGGGAAGGAGGATGGAAGGGTAGATCTGGGGGAGATGGGAGATAGGGAGAACTGGGAGGAGTGAAAGGAGGAGAGGAAGGGTGTTGGGATGTACTATATGAAAGAAGAAAAGTAAAAAAAAAATATAAATCTTAAAAAAAAGCAAAATGAGTAACATCCATATGCATCTAAATAAGAGATCTGCAAAAATCTCACTTTTTACTGAAATATTCTAATCTCATTTTCAAAAATGCAAATGACGTACTTAAGCAACATCAACCTTCTCATCAACTTGAGCGTCTTGATTCTGTCCAGCTTCTCTTTCAATTATTCAAAACAGAGCTTAGAGTGCTTTGCAGTTTATAACAGCTTTACAGAAGACAGCCCATCTCGTTAAATTTAGAACCCAAAATAAAATCAACCAAAATAAATAAATAAATCCAAGAAGCCATTACAGATATTTAAGAAATAAGATCTTGAACGAAATACTTAAAGATTGAAAGGAGTGAAGTAGTGCAAGCTTTGGCCCTGAGGCCCACGCCTTTTCCTAAAGATCCTTTCCCATGGATTTGCAAATGCTGCCCACTGGCTGCTTATAACTGCCTATACTGTTTTACTTTGTCAAATACTATCACCAGTGCATGTTCTTAATTAAACAGTCAAAAATCATACACTGGACTTTATGCTGCCATAGAAGCACGCTGTAATTATGAGTTATCTGTGCTCATAGACTCTATTCTAGAATTTACACTTGGTGTCAGTGTTATTTGGTACTTAGTTTTGTCGGGGTTTCCAACTGATTTGATCAAATTTTTAGACAAATTAAGTACGTTTTTTTTCATCTTGATGCCATCCTGAATGCCTTGTGTCAAACAAACTAACTCAGCAATTAATTTGACATTAACTATGAAATTTTCATTATTCTAAGGCTGAGAAATTTTACATTACTTTTCTAAGGATGCATTTTTTTACTTAAAAATGAGATGCCTATTATTATTTTTAAAACAATTAAAGGCAACTGCCATTCTCCGTGACTTAAACATATTGAATTGATGCATTTTCTTTTACTGACTTTGAATCCAAGTAAAAAGTCTGCTAAGGTTTATGAAGTATTTTTCAGGGCTTTCAATGTATTAATCCAAAAATTTTGAGTTAAGTAGTCTTCATTGTACTGAGAATGGTTTAAAAATAAAATATTTGTATCCCTAAATCTTCTCTTAGTTTTATTAATTATTTACTGAAAAGAAGGTATCTCTATTAGTTATAGTGTATTCTATTTATTTCCATCTAGTATTATTGCAATCTGGATTTTGTAAACCTCATTCTTTCTTTAAACAGTGTTGGAGAAAAATATTGCTCATTGCAGCAGGTCAGAGTCAAACATTACATGATCTTTAATTAAGTCAATGGATTCATCATAGTGAGAGCAGTAGACAGAACTGGAGATCATCATGTCAAATAAGCCAAGCAGAGAAACACAGTCTATAATCTTTCTCATGCATAGAATGGAAACAAGTGCAGCTCACAGAACCTGAGAATTAGGCAGTGGTTACCAGGTGACTGGGGAGAGTGGTGAGAAAGAGAAATGAAGAGAACGATCCATGGATATCAATTCACCATCAGACAGACGAAAGGCACTCTAGTGTGCCATTCCTACACAGTAGGGTGCAGTGTAATGACAATAAATAAAAATAACGTTCAATATATTTAAAAAGTTAGAGGAAAGGATTTTGAAATTTTACATGAATAGAAAAATGATAAATACTTTAGGATTTAGACATGAATGCCCAGAGTTAACATTGTATATACATCAAAATGTCACAAATTACTCCCTAAATGTGTATAATTTTATGTTTTTATTGTATTACCCACAAACATAAATTTAAATTTAGAAATAGAAAAATGAAAGGAATTTTGCCTATATGCACTCTGATGATGAACATCAGCCAAAGTAATTCAATTTACAATCTCATAGTCTTGATTTGCTTCCTGTTGAGAGAAATGATGCTCCCAATATTCCTTATTTCTTCTTGTGGTTTTCGCTATCCATCTTCCTTCACTACCAAGAGTCTGCCTCTGTCTTTATGATCTTAACGTGCACTTTCCCTGTCACCATGATGTACTGAGCGTTGTCATTCTCATCTTCTGACTTCAAGCAATGATTTTGGCTTCTGCTGGGACATTGTTGCATAACACATCTGAGTTTCAATAGAAATCATTGGTAAAATGGATTAACATGAAATCAAAACATAGAGGAATGCTACTTACATGATTTTATTGTTTTTGTTTTTGTTTTCTAAGACAGGGTTTCTCTGTTGTAATCTAGCTCACCTGCAATTCACTCTGAAGACCAGAGTGGCCTCAAATTCACAGAGATCTGCCTGCCTCTGCAGCCCAAATGCTGGGTTTAAAGGCATGTGCTACCACCACCACACCGAGCTTATTTACATGGTTTGAAACTAGCAAGATGATGCGTTGGGATTCACAGGGGTGTGATCTCTTACTTTTAAACAGCTAGAATGATTCATTCTTTGCACAAATGGCATTTTATCACTTTACACTTGTTTCCACTGCCAGTTTGTGTCAGTGGCAAATTTGAATGCTGTTTCACCAGAAACAATCCAGCTTTATTAAGGAAAGAAACATGTAAGATTCTAGAACACAACTTCAGTCTTAGGAGGGACAAAACAATTTTACTTAGACATCCTTACTTTCTTCTAGAACCCTATAGAGTTGTGAGATAGTAAATGGGCATTTCCAAAAATTCTAATTTTGCTCTTCTACAGACAAACAAAACAACAAATCCCGGTAAGTGACAACTTCTATTTTGACTATATGCCGATGAGAGACAAATCTGACACTTTACAATTTTCTGTGCTCAATGTGGATTAATTATCTTCTGTCTTCAGACTACCTTCTGTGTCTGCACATTCTAAAATGTTATTTCCCCTCTGAATCCCACGTTCTGTTTCTGGTGG